>JALMGJ010000025.1:3892500-4600000 GCA_023362775.1 Charina bottae | reverse complement strand
GATAAAGAACATTCCTGGAATCTCTGCTGTGTCTGTTTCTGACTTTGCCTACCTCAAATGGCTGACGCTGAGAGATCAAGGTGGACCAGGACAGGTGTAAAACCCATCCCATGCCCATTACAGATAATTGACAAGTGTGATCAATGCTTTCTCAGTGCTATAGCCAAGTCTGAGTCCTGACTGAAAAAGGTCCAGATAATCCATTTCTTCCAAAACCCTCTGGAGCAAAAAGGTGGCTACCTTCTCAACAACTTTCCCTAGGAGGGGAAAATTGGAGACAGGATGAAAATTGCCTGGTTCTGTTGGATCCAGCAATGGTTTCTGGAGAAGGACCCCCCCCCCTTAAGAGTCATTGGAACCACCCCCTCCCACACATTATCTAGATGTGTGGTACACAGATGGATAAAGTAAATATATTATATGGCAACGAATCGTATGTCAACCTCCCATAAATAATTGATTCTTTTTATTGAAAATATATCTGGAAATAAAATAAATATAGTGTAATCAGTAAGGGACCATCTACTCAGAATCAGTAGTATAGTGTAGTACAGTATAATAGTTAAGCTGTTGGACTTGGTGCAACCTGGGTTTAAGTCACTACTTAACTACGAAACAGGGGGCGTGGTGGCTCAGTGGGTAAGACGCCAGGCTTGTTGATCGGAAGATTGCAAGTTCAGAGGTTCGAATCCCTAGCCCTGCGTGCGGAGTGAGCTCCCGCACTAGCCCCAGCTCTTGCCAACCTAGCAATCCAAAAGCATGCAAATGCAAGTAGATGAATAGGTACCACTTCGGTGGGTAGGTAACAGTGTTCCGCGCGTGTCATGCCGGCCACATGACCGTGGAAGCGTCTTCGGACAACGCTGGCTCTTTGGCTAACAAACAGAGATGAGCACCGGCCCCTAGAGTCGGACACGATGTAATAATTTCTAGATATTTATTTCATTTATTTACAGGTCTTATATGCCACTCTGATCTGCTAACTCTAAGTGGGGTACTTTTCCCCAATATGTAATTGGGATTAAAACCATACAATCCATTAAAAACAGCTACTAGAAATATGAAGAAGGGGGGCATGGCTAAAAACATTTAACAGTAATAAAAGGAAACTCAATTTCTTGACTGAGAGGCAATTACTATGCTCCAGCCCCCTTATTGGTGGAAAAACCAGGTCTTCATCAGCTTCCTAAAAGCCAGAAAGGAAGGGTCTGATTGTACATAGGGGGAGTGCTGTTCCAGGGGAGGGTGGTGGTGACTGAAAATGCATGCTTATGTGGCCCCTGAAAGTGACTGTCTCTAACTGAAGGGACATGTACTGAAGCCACTCTATTGGATCTTATCAAGTGGGCAGATATTACTAGGGCAGGACAGGCTGGCAAACACCAGGCCCTGAACCATGAAGAGTTTTAAAATCATCTCTAAAACCCTTCCTGGTTCTTGAATTGCACCTGGAAGCTGACTGGCAACCAGTGCTACTCTCGGAGGAGAGGTGTTATATGGATGCCTTGAGGCACACCCACCACCACCTGAACTACTGCATTCTGGAATAGCTGCAGCTTCTGAATGCTCTTCAGAATATAAAGTATGTGAAAATAGCCTGCTATTTAGAAATGCTTGCAATTCCAGGAAAGTATAGTAAAATGGAGAAACCACAGCATGCAAAAAGAAAAGTTTTCCCATAAATGAGGAAGGAAGGAAGGAAGGAAGGAAGGAAGGAAGGAAGGAAGGAAGGAAGGAAGGAAGGAAGGAAGGAAGGAAGGAAGGAAGGAAGGAAGGAAGGAAGGAAGGAAAAACAGTGACCATGAGCACTGGCTGACTCATGAAACACCAAATCATGGTTTCATAAGATACAGTATATAAACCAAATCATTGTGTACATAGGGAAGAATGTAGTTCGTATGTGAGCTGAATAGCATTGGAATTTCACATTTCATGTTGACAAGTTTCTATCTCAATAATTTTCTTTTAAAAGAAATTTAACAGCATATTTTGCAATGCTACAGTATATCTGCTTCCCATGCAGTTTGATGCAGCACATCTGTTAAGTTACAGTTCTATGCAGCAGCTGTATATGTATCCCCTTAAACTGTAACACCTCAAAAATATACTGTTGAATTATGTTCAGTGAGCTAAATGGGGAAAATAGGCAGATGAAATAATAATCACATCTATTATATTTGATGAAGTTTAATCAAATTTAAATTTTGTCCTAACCATGTCCACTTCTTTGCATGTCATTGAAAGCAGTATATAGCCTTCTGACTATAAAAGGTTGTGTTCCCCCACCCCCGCCCCGTTATACATGCTTATTGAAGAATAGTCACCATTTAACTAAATAAAATAATCACCATTTCACTAAATAAAATTCAGGCATAATTCTGTTTTAAAGTGACCCCATTTAAATTAGTAGATTTTAATTTACTTATGATGTGTTCTAAGTAAGAATAAGTTGAATTCTACTATATAAGTATGCATGGATTGCAGTAGAAATGCTTAATGTGAACCCTTTTTTGCAACATGCCTTAACCATGTTGTTGTTTTAAAATGGAACAGCAAACCTCCCAACATAAGACAAACCGTACACCTAACAACTCCTGATTTACACCAGGAGTCTACATGTAACCATCTCGTTCCTAACACACTGACCACTGAAACAAATGCTGGAGGTTACATGATAGAGGAAACTCATACATGCCTTGCCTGGTTCCCTTGCTCCCAGGAAACTGTGGGATATAGTGCTGGACATGACGTTACCTTGGGTACATGACAGTCAGCCCCTAACCAGGCTCTGTTTCACAGGCTTTGGTGGCACCCTCTTTATATCCTTGGGTAAGATACGAACTTGTGGTAATTGGGGCAAGAACGGCAAACATATCTGTGTTCTTTTCTTCCAAATCTTGTTTGACTTTTCTAAGTGTCTGTTTTAAAGAAAACAGTATAAGCTCTTGGGCTTATTTGGCAGTATTAGTGTTTTATTGTCTAAGTGTCTGACTGACAAGGCATAGGAGCGGCTACATCCGAAAGGTACTTTTCTACTTTTTTCCCTGCAGAATTCTAGGCAAAGTCTGGTGCTGGAGTTGGCTGTCATGTCCAAAGCCCTCAGCTTTTTTTTGTTCATTTTCTTTGAAACCACAAGGGTAAGATGAACCGCAGGGTCAGATGGGCTGTTTTGGATCAAATGGTCTGGTTAGGATATCACTTCTCTCTTTCAAATATATATATATATTCCTATTCCATATTGATGTTGAGTTTGGCTAAAGTTCCCTTCACTAGAAGATGTGCTACTTTGCGGGAGGAGTTCCTTGATTGATTCAATATAAATGTTATAATTGATCAGGAATAAAATAGTCCATCTTGCCTTCATTCCATTTTACCCAGTTGAAACAGAAAATAAAACCAATCCCCAGCTAATTAATTTAAATTGTCTCACAATGACCCTTTGCTGCATCTATGCCTTGCAAAATTATTTTGCACATTGTAGAAAAATGTGTATATTTTTCTTTGTTACTCCAAGTTACTCAATTTTCCATCTTAAGGATTTCATGCATGTCAATTGCATTATGTTTTTTGGTAAACTAAAGGAATGTAAAGGCTACTGATTTCAGCCTTTTGTACCACCATTAAATTATAATTTAGAATAATGAACTAAATAATATTTTAGAATATTACCAAAGAGCCCCTCTATTTTTTATGGCCATGAGCAGGCAACTCCAGCAATTTACTTATAGTTTGGCTTGTTTTAAAATAAGCATAATAGTAATATTTTCATTGCTTTTCAAGTAAATGAGATCATCCACCTCTATTTGCTTTGAAATGTGGAGCTAAGTATAGAGATGGGAGATGTTTCATTTTACTATTGACTTGTGACATCTAGCTTCATCACTATGATTTTTTTTAACATGGTTGCATGATATATTCAGATTTCTTGCATACTTCTTTGTATCAGAGTTTTCCTGATACTTTTTCCCCCTGATTCTTTTATTTCTTAGAGTTTGGGATAGCATCTTATTTGTTATGGAAGTCAAAACATGTTATGAGCGGATTTTTAATTGAGAGGATCAAGATTATTGTTTGTTTTTAAGCTAAATAGAAACTTTCTCTTTTATGGCTCACATCAATTATTGTTTTTCATTGTTGCTTTATTTGTCATTATCTATATGCTAGATTATCATAGCCAAATATTGATTTGGGTCTCCCATTGCTATATCTTGGATTCTACAATCTTGCAATTTGTTTCAAAAAATATTTTGAGTTGTGTGTGTGTATGTGATAGAGAATATATATATATATATATACACACACACACACACACACACACACATATACATACATACACACACACGTTTGTGTATATGTGTGTGTATGTGTATGTGTATGTATATATATATACACACACAAACACACACACACAGAGAATGAATATATATATATATATATATATATATATATATATATAATATATATATATACACACACACACACACACACATTTTTGTATATATAATTTTTTGCCATTTCAATTTTTTGTCTTTATAAGTGTCAGTTAAGCTGTAGCTTTATTTCATTCTTATTGGCTCAATGATTCCATTCTTCCTTGATAATAAAATCCCTGAATTCTGACAGTGAGATCTATTGTTAATACTCTGGATTCATCCTTTTCCCTGATTTTCATTAGGTTCCGAGCTCATGCCCAAAGCCCTCTCCACCAGGATAGTAGGAGGCATTTGGTGGTTTTTCACACTTATCATCATTTCCTCGTACACTGCTAATCTAGCCGCCTTTCTGACAGTGGAACGCATGGAATCCCCCATTGATTCAGCAGATGACTTAGCAAAGCAAACAAAGATAGAATATGGAGCAGTTGAAGATGGAGCAACAATGACCTTTTTTAAGGTAGGCCCTCTACAATTAATTTCAGAGAGTGTGATGGTGCCGGGTGTTATGTCCCAATGAAAGCTCCTCACGCTAATGTATTGTCGAAGGCTTTCACGGCCGGAGTTCAATGGCTGTTGTGGGTCTTCCGGGCTGTGTGGCCGTGTTCTGGAAGTTGTGGTTCCTAACGTTTCGCCAGCATCTGTGGCCAGCATCTTCAGAGGGCAGGAGCACAGATAGAAGCAAAATCTCTGTGCCCAGGTAGAGTGGCAATGTTCTATTTATACTCATTTATACTACTTTATACTGAGGATATTAATATCCTCAGTCCAACCACCAGGACATGGGAATACTTCTCACAATGAACATGCTAATCACGCTCATCAGCCACTCGTTAACATTTCAACACAACAAAAAACCCCACCTAATCTCCTATAATTTAGCTCTATAAATAGAACATTGCCACTCTACCTGGGCACAGAGATTTTGCTTCTATCTGTGCTCCTGCCCTCTGAAGATGCTGGCCACAGATGCTGGCGAAACGTTAGGAACCACAACTTCCAGAACACGGCCACACAGCCCGGAAGACCCACAACAGCCATCCTCACGCTAAGTTAAACGGAATGAACTTTATTAAGGAAACATACAATCCCTAACATCGGTGAAGATCTGAATGCCCCAGTTTGGTAAACGATTGATTTTTATTGTGTTTTCCCCCTTTAGTTCAATGTGTATTGCCAGTGCTGTCAGTTTCCTTCTTGGCGCCTCTCTCGTCTCGGCCGTAGATGATTGGGTTGTCTGACATTGACAGGTGTTAACGATCGCTCTCTGGCTAGCCGCATTTCTTCTCTCTGTCTCCTGCAGCCGGTATCCCGATGTGGATTGTCTGGCGCACGTGTTGGGGTGGAAGGATCCAATGGGGACCTTACATGCCGCTCCTCCAAAATACCCTATAATCTAAGCTATAATATATAAACTAATATAAACAGTAATATATACAGTTAATGAAAAAGGAAGTCGGATTAGCGGGTCCTGGTGTGCTGCACCCGGTAGTTGGTGTGCCCGCTGCTGAACGCCTGTCCCCCGGCGCACTTTAGGGCAGGAAGTTCGCGTTTCCCGCCGGTGAGAATTCATTGTCTGAGGAGTCGCTGTCATCCTCTTGGAAGTGTTGAATTCTCCGCTCCTCCATGACTGCAGCCGCTCCTTTGCGTTTCATGAGTGCCGCTTTGTCTCCCTTATTCTTTGCCGGTTTTCTAGTGGGTGCCGTGTATTGCGGGCAGTTGTTTATGCGATGTCCCTCTTTTCCACAACGGAAACATAGTCCATCTTTTTTTCTGCGTTCCTTCTCCTCTTCCCAACTTCTCTGTTTGGTGTCTCTACGTGTGGGAGGCATATGATTCCCTGGTCTCCTCTGCAGGGTGTGGAAATGTCTAATTGTTTGAATTTGCAGTTTGGTGTTTTCCACTTTCCCTGCTAGTTGTATCCACTCCTCTAGGGTATCGGGACCTCCCCTCCCCAGCGCCAACTCTACCAGATCTTGTCTAAGGCCATACTGAAAATATTCAATTTGAAATGTTTCTGGCCAATCTGGTAATTTACTTAATATCTTCTTGAACTCCATGGCATATTCTGCCATGGTTCTGTTCCCTTGTCTCAGATTTTGCAATTGTACTTTCACAGACATTTTTGACAAAGTGTCCTCAAAGCATTTGCGTAGTGCGTACATAAATGCTCCAAAATTTTGTAATTCTCTGGCCCTGGCATCGTGCATTACCACTAGCCAGTCTGCTGCCTCCCCTTCCAAAAAGCTGGAGACATACCTAACTTGGGTTGGGTTGGGTTAGTTTCCTTCTTGGCGCCTCTCTCGTCTTGGCCGTAGATGATTGGGTTGTCTGACATTGACAGGTGTTAACGATCGCTCTCTGGCTAGCCGCATTCCTTCTCTCTGTCTCCTGCAGCCGGTATCCCGATGTGGGTTGTCTGGCGCACGTGTTGGGGTGGAAGGTTCCGATGGGGGACCTTACAGAGAGATAAAAACCCTATGTTTTCTTACTTCTACTCAGCAAATTAGCAGGCAGGAAAGCCCTTTCTTCATCTAAATTATTTTTAAAATATGTTTTTTGCATATTTGAAAATGTAAGATATATTTGTGCAGAAATGGTCATTGGAAGTTTGCCATTGGAAGCCTGGATCTGCTTGAAGAGGGTTTGTTTCAAGACTTTGCTCTTAATGTGCCTACTGGATATTTCCAGGCATACTTAATATGCCTACTGGATACTGCATATAATCGGAAAGGACAAAATTGGCTGAGGCAGAATAATTTTACTTGTGCATTCAGGTTCTGTTAGGGAGATCTCACTTTGGCCCAGAAGCCAGATGTTGCCCATCTCTGGAACCCCAGAAAATTGGATTCCTAAAACATACTTACTGCATTTCCAAGCTTATTACTTGGAATAACTTCTATCTTATCCCTATTTGATTGGAAATACTGTAAGTGCCATTTACTTTTGAACTGATAGTTATTGCTGTTGTTTTGTTGTTGTTGTTGTCATTACTATTATTATATTTTTATCCTGCCTTTTTCATCAGGGCAGCTAGTGGAATAGCAGAGCAAAGGATTTCCCCTGGTTTAATTCAATGTTTTATTCTAACAGGTACTTACAGTCGAATCAACTTGAACTATTTTATTTCTTAGAAACAGAAAGACATCAGCTGGTCAAGTTTCAGGTTCTGAACTCTAATAAAGGGATCTTGCTTTGCCATTTGACCAATAAGTTTCTGATGTACTAAGGTGGTACCAAAGCAATATCCATTATTGCATTATACTTGGCATAAATTACAAAATAATATAATATTGGAATCACCTTATTGGTAAACTTTGTCCAAGTATATTCAATTAGACCTTCAAAATGTGAGCAAGTTACCAATTAGTATGCGGTATTAAGCCTCATCTGTCAAAATTTGTGCAAGCCTGAACTGCCACTGAGAATTGGAGGGGGGTGGTAGATAACTCCTCTGCCCATTTTTTTTAAAAAAATATTTTAAAAAGCAATAATACTTGCCTTTGTCAGCATGAATGCATTCATTAGGCTCTGATCCATTTGATATCTTGTAATGTTTTTAGCATTTTTAATATCTTTCTCATGCATTCAATAAATATTCCAGATATCCTGACATGTACACACATTCTCAATAGCTTCATAGAAGCAACTAGCTCTAGAAGCATGAGGTTGGAAGTTTCCATCACTCTCAGCTTCTTCAATCACTGTTCCTGTGAAGTTGCAATGTGAATGGGATCTGTTGTTAGAAGCACAAAAGATGCTTCTAGCAACAGAGAGGGTGCTCCTTACTTTGTATGCATGTATATGGGGAAGTTAACTGTAAGAGGATGAGCTCCTAATATATCCTAAAACTTCTTTTTGTTGTAGCTATTGATTTGAAAGAACAGCTGTTATTTCCATTTCATTTATTTTCCTGCTTATGAGCTACAGTGGTGTTGGCAACACTCTGTTGCCAGCAGCTATGCTGCAGTCTTTCAAGGCCAACCAGAGGTACAGGGTACCCATCCCATCATACCTGTCCTGTACACTTTGTGTAGAGGAAGGAGAAACACCTAGATGGGCTGATGTTGGATAAGCTGCTGTTATTTTAAAGTGTGTGTGGGTCATTCACACCTCAGGGAGATCCTTCGACATTTTCAAATGGATCTAAACACACCCCTCCAGGGTAATTGGGAAGAACTGACTTTGTTGGTATGTTTGATTAAAAGAAACATAATGGCGTGGAGGGAATAACATAGTGGAGCTTATATGAAACTTCTAAGGAAAGAATTGGTAGACTTATGCTACTGTTAATTGCATATATATTTGTACATATGACCTATGGTTATCCTGATATTTGGGAATATAGGTGATAGTCTTCAAAATTAATTATTATTCTGGTGACCTAATAGTTTGACTGAATTCTGCCTGACTTTATGAATAATTTAGCTATTTCTGCTGATGCCACAAGAGTTAAATAAACATTAACCAAGCTCTGGTGGAAATTCAATTTACTCTGGAAATTAAAACTAATTAATATTTCACTGGCTAAAAAGGAGAAATGATTTTTCTTGTGGGTTGTTTTGCAGAAGATGTAGACACCATCTTATGGAAAATTTTATGGGGGAAAAATACTCTTTATTTAGTAGGAACTAATCAATTATAGCTGCCTTAACGGTTAGGGCACTGAAGCTGTCAGAACATGAATCGAAGAAAGTTTGAAGAGCTTTATTTTTCTTTTAACAGACCATATGATTAACATCCAGAGAGTATAGATGACGCAGAAAACTGATTCTGCTTTACCAAGGAAGCGCAGAGAGCTTTAATTTACTTTCATATTTATTTTGATCTGGTGAAGAACATCAATCATCTACTCTTTCTGATTGTAAGTCTGAGTGGAAAAGCAATTTTTTGGATTCCAATTGCCAGTCCCACTCTTCCTCCTAAACTCCTAAGGAGCAGCATTCTTTTTTTTTTCTTTGCCATTTCTATTTTCTTCTCTGATGATATTTGTTGCTTCTTTTCTGTTCCTTGAGTGTTACAGATTCCCTTTCACAATGGTTTTTATTTTCCCTTTCCAAATCCTTGTGTTAGCCAGGTTGTTGTTTTCCATCCTTTTTGTTACATGGCTTTAATACATGGCTTCTAACAATATGGAAGGTGAAGGTTATTTCCAAAACAGCAATCTTCTCATAGGCAACCTGTATGGACATGTTTGGCCAATTATTAACATAAGATGTATCAAAACCTTAGTCTTCCATAATGCAAGAGCTAACAAGGTCCTCCTGTTGCAACTGGAAAAATAACATGACACCTGCTCTATGTCCTTTATTATATTTTAGGACAACTTCATTTTAAACAACTACATACCAAACTAACTGTGCAATCCTATATGTATATTTGCTATTCTATGCATATATATTAAAAGTTGGACCCATTTAATTCAGTAGTATTTACTCCCACATAAGAAAGCAAGTATGGTATAAGATTGCAGTTGAACAGTCTTTTACAGTACATCCAAAGATGGAAACTTGGAGGATGCAGTTTTAATTAGAATCTGCAAACAAGCAAACAAAATCAAAACAATCAAAGGTATATTCTGTTAAATTCTTGCAGAGCTCTATAAAACACATTCAATATGTGACTCAAATTATTCCATAGGCAATGGGGTGAAAAGTAGATATGTGCCAAAATTACTCTCCTCAGAAAATAGGGGCTGTTAGTTTTCAAGCCTACATTTTCCCCACTAGATGCTGTTGCAAATAATTAATGCAAGCTGTATGTTAAGAAATACAGAAATTAGATACTGAAAACTCAATTCTAATATATTATTTGGAAGCTTGGAATTTGTTGGATGTTTGTTGCCTTCTGAATGCCTTTCCTTCCTGAATACTACTGTCTAAAGTATCTTGGGTGTATAGGATAGGGTAACCAGCTGGTTTATTGGTTCAGAGCTTAGTTTTTGCCAATCTTTAGCTACTAGACTTTGAGACCATTAATAACACAACCCTTTGAGAAGATACATATTTTCTACCATTCCACAATATTACTGAATATTAGGGAATGGTGTCTACTTTTAAAAGTAGCATTATAAAGGATTTCTTAAATCCTGCATACCTTTTAATTGGTGCTCATAATATTGGTATTGTTTCTCCACTAATTTTTATTTTAAAAGTGTTATTCCACCTTACTCTTTCTAATGACAAAGTAAATACAAAGTGGAGTCCTTGGTGCTCTCTGAGCCTTGTTGTTTTATTGCAGACATTTCATTGCCAGACTAGGCAATGTCTAGGTCACCTCCACCAACACAAGCAGGACAAGCCATGGTATATAAACAGAGAACAAGTCCCACTCCCTTTTCACACTGAAGATGTTGCCTAGTCTGGCAATGAAACATCTGCAAGAAAACAACAAGGCTCAGAGAGCACCAAGGACTCCACAGTTCAACCCTGAGCTACAAATATTCTCTAAGTAAAAAGTATTTACATTATGTGAAAAATATAAATAAATTAAAATACAATAGTTTGATAATTTCTCACTTTTCATCCTGCTGTTATGTTGGTCAAAAAATGCATGGAACTTTCTTGCAATGACAACAGACTTGGCAAGTGACAAAGGTGTTTTCATCTGCCAAAAAGTTGATAACCAACTGCAATATTGAAAAAAACTTTCCCTTGCTAGATAAAATGAGGCAACAATTTCTTTCTAGGATCAGCATAAATCTTCATTTCTTCAGTAGCTCTGCTTCCACAAATACATTAACAGGCATTACCTTTCATCAGTAAATATTGAGAACATTGTAGCCTAAACTCAATAAATGCCCTCCTCAACGTGGGAAAAAAATGATTCCCAAAAATAAGGTGGTCTATCATAACTTCTATTAAGCAAAAATAGTCATCTAAAATCTTGGGAAAATTTCAGTCTGCTCCAGAATTGTATCTATTTATTGGGAAAGCAAATCTACTTATGCTCCAGATAACATAAGGTTTGGAGTTGCAAAACAAAAAAAGGAAGGAAGGAAGGAAGGAAGGAAGGAAGGAAGGAAGGAAGGAAGGAAGGAAGGAAGGAAGGAAGGAGAAATGATTAAATTATAGTGTTGGAAGGGATCATTTAAGCAGCTGAGTTCAACTGCTCTCCCCTTCAGAGCAGGAATCCTAATGAAGTCTTTGCTTAAATGCATTCAGCAAAAAGACAACTCAGTACTTTCCTCAGCAATTTCCGGAATTGTTCTTACTGTTAGGAAGTTCCAAATGGGAATCTGCCTTTCTGTATCTTTCTGTACCTTTCTGTTCCTTAAGACTATTTTGTGTATTGAACCAGGACAGGTCATCTCTTTTTCTGATACCTTTTCTGAAGGCTAAAAGTGAAACTTCCCCAGTGTCCCCTTATAGATCCTTGGATAATCTTGCTACCTTTCTTTGTACATTCCACATGAATCCTTCTTGAAGTGTGTGGTCTAGAACTGGACATAGCCTTAGATCTTCAGGATGGGATCTAACCAAAGTAGAGTGGATCTATTGTTCACCATGATTTGGAAACTATACTTTTATTGGTGTAGCCTAAAGCTTTGTTTTCCTTTTGGATGGCCATGTTATGTGCTGTTAATCAATCCAATTATCCCCCATTATATACTATATACATTATTTATTGGAGAAATTATCCATTATGTTCTCACAAAAAGTCCTTTTATTTGCTGTTTAAGGAATTTTATCTCATTTCTTAATGGTTGTAACTTAATCACTACCAATTTTCTTTTTGATTTCTTAAGAAATAATTGAATCTACTGTATATAGGTATTAGTGTCCAGGGTCAGAAACGTTTTTCAGATTTTTCTTTCCGTTTGCATATTTGCACTAATTGCAAGTTTCAAGGACATGATCACTACTAGTTATGGCATCTTTAATAGTTATTTGGCATGCCACCTTTATTGGTCAAAGATTAAAAAAAATCCCCATATATATGAAAATGGAATAACAGCATGAATATAAATACAGATATATATCTGAATTATTAGGCACAGTTACAAAGAATATGCAAGTAATGTTCAGTCATGTTCTTTCCTTCATTTGTTTACTGTAGCTCAGTGATAGATCCAAGATTTCCAAGATAAACTAGAAAAAAAATATCATCCTGAAACCTGGAGAAGTTGTTGCAACTTAGCAGGCAGTAACAGCTGGAGAAATGGTTCTATTCAGTATAAAACAGTTTTTAATATTTCAATACAGTTACCATATCTGGGCTGTAGAAATCCAGGCAAGCACTAAATGGTAGCGAAGGAAAGAGTTATCTTGTTATCTTGTAGTGGTAAAGGGGCTTCTACATTCAATGCTATGAGTTATATAGCCAGGAGTATGTACACCCAGAAGAATTACTGATAATGGCAGATTATAAAAGGGGGATCAGATTAAATACAATCCACGAAAGAAAAAATGGCAACCCCACTCTTCTGTCCCCTAGGCCCTAGATAATCAAATCAAATCAGTTTATTAAGCCATAGGGCCAGATAAAATATCTAAAGTATTGTACTCATTGCTTTTCTGATCTGTCTCTGCCTCTATATATTTCTCTTTGTGTATGTATATGTTTATATATGTAAGAGTTCTACTGTTAGATATTTTATTTTGTCTGGCCTTATGGCTGTAATATACTGATTTGTTTTGAGTTCCCTAGGTAAAAAGCTATACAACTAGCTACTAAGGATCACAGGGAAAATATGAGTAGCATGGGTTGTTATTATGATTATTAAAAATTTATGTGCCACCCAACTCCCAGAAACTCTTATGATGGGGTTAGATTAAAGATGAAATTATATGGCCAGCTGTTGATATGGCCAAAGGCAAAAGGAAAGTTGCATGCTGCAAAGATATGGATAGTATTTGTATTTGGAATGTCATAACCATGAACCAAAGTGAAACTGACGTTGTCAGAGCAGAAATATCAAGACTGAACATTGACATTCCAGAAACTAATGGACTGAAATCAGCCACTTCACATCAAAGGAGCATCAGATCTTGTACACTAAATAAGAAATTTAGTCAAAATGGAATAGCCATAATTATTAATAAAAAGATGTCCAACTCTGTGCTCATACATGACCTCAGACATGTCAGAATAATATCAATTCTAGTCCAAAGCAAGCCAATCAATATTACAATGACCCACGTTTATAGATACTGAAGAAGCAGAAATTGATAAGGCAACTTGCAAAATGCCCCTCATGCCATGTTTATGGCATATACCTTATTTCAACAACTTAAAGTATGACTCTACACATGGATATCAAGCAACAGAAAACACCAAAATCAAATTGGCTATATAGTCTGCAAGCAAAAATGGAGAAGCTCTATTCAATCAGGAAAAACAGCATTAAGACTGTTGGTGCTTAATGTAGTTCAGTTAACAAACTGCTTCCAAAATTTTAGCAAGAAAACAAATGAAATAATCAAACCAACAAGATACAACCACAACAATATTACATAGAAGCACTCTAGACTGAAATTTGTGAAATCACTAAAGAAGAAGCAAACAAAAATATTCCAAAAGGCAAAAAGATAAAAAAGGCAAAATGACTGTCTGCTGGTATGGTAAAAATAGCTGAAGAAAAATGGAGAGCTAAAAGCACAGAGACAGAGAATTTGCCCAACTAAATGTTGAATTCCAGAGAAGTTCAAGAAGAGATAAGATGTTATAGCTAAGTAAGCAATGCAAAGAATGGGAAGGACAAGAAATTTATTTAAGGAAATTACAGAAATCAAGAGAAACGTTTATGCAAAAATGGGCATAATAAAATTCAAAGAAGGCAAAGATCTACTGGAGAAGGAAGATATAAAGAAAGTATGGTGTAAACATAAGGAAAAAATGTACGAAAAAGATTACCAAATCAAGGATAATGATTTGAACACTGAATTAAAGATTTGCAAATATTTGATAACTGAATTAAAGACAAACTTTCTGAAACTGAATTTAAATGGGCCCTAGAAAATATTGCTTTATGGTGCAAAGTGATACATACTGTTTGTAAGCAGGTATGGAATACATGGCAGTGATCAGAAGAGTATAAAAGATCAGTTTATATTCCAATACCAATAAAGGACAGTGCTTAATAATGCTGAAACTACCAAACAAATATATATTAGTAAGAAAATGCTCAAGATTTTTCAATCCAGACTTTAAAAATGCATATAGAAGCTGGATTAAAAAGAGGCAAGGGCACCAACAGTCACGTTGCTAACATCTGATAAATAATGAAAAAAGCAAGGGAATTCCAAATAAATGTTTATAGGTAGTCCTCGCTTACCAACTACCTCATTCAGCAACCATTCAAAGTTACGATGGTGCTGTCCCTCAGTCATGTGATTGCCATTACAGTCAGTACGTGTTGTCCTGTGCCTGACCTTTTTTCTTTCTTTTTTTCCCCTTGCAGAGTGGCAAGATTGGAGAGGAAGGGATTACAAGGGAGTAAGCTGGCACACAATGGGGAATACACATTTAAAGCAATGTGCTGGTGCCGGCACACTATGCAAACAGCCCTGTGTTTTCTCCATTGTGTTCTGGCTTACTCTCTTGTAATCCCTTCCTCTCCAATCTCGCCGCTCTGCATGGGGGTGGAATGGGTCAGGCACAGGAGAGATTGCCTACAGAAATTGCTTGGTTCTACCCCTTCCCCCCACCTCACAGAGTGGGCTCAAAAGTTTACAGGGGTATGTCTGTTTCAATGAAATAAAGAGATGTCTGCTACTTGGGAGAAAGATTATGAAAAATATATAGAAAAAAGTAAAGTGCAGAGACATCACATCGAGAGCAAAGGTCTATGAAAGCTGGACCATCAGAAAAGCTGAACAAAGCAAAATTGATGCCTTTGAATTGTAGTACTGAAGAAATTTATTAAGAATACTTTGGACTGCAAGACAAACAACTTATTCAGTACTAGATGAAGTAAATCTGATTACTGGAATTACTATTATGTGGCTAAGCTATAATATTTTGGACATATAAATTCAAATTCCTGATATTTGGAAACATGAAAAACAACAAAAAATGAGGCCAAGATTATATGACTTTGTATTATCACTGATGATACAAGCATGATCTTACAAGAACTCAAAGAAGCAGTTATTGAGACAGTCCTGGTGAAATTATGTCCATCTGGTCTTGAAGACTTGGAATGATTGAGCAACTGAATAACAAAAAGTGGTTTCTGGATTTTTGAAGCCCAGATATGCTATCTCTAAACAGGATTTTAGGATTTTCTCTTCAATTGATAGGATTTTAAATAATTAATTCCTTCCTTATTGCAATAAGGAAAATATAAAAAATATAAAAAAACTTTTACGCTGGTTTGGACTACCCACTGTCCCTGGTTACCATGACTTCTGTTCTCTTCTTCCCATTTCCTGCCCTCCTCTAGATATAGTAAAATTATAGTAATGGCCAGTTTGTTTGTTTCCCTATAAGGCCCTCTCAATGCAGAAATCAAAGCCTCTGTATTCTGCTTTGTACATTGAGTGAGTTCTATAGTCAACAAGGCCATGCCAGAAATCAGCCTCTTCCTTGTAAGCCCTAGCAACCACTGAGTGCAAAACCTTTTGAGAAGAGAGTGGGAAAATACGGGAAAGGCTGTATGGTTATTGGGCTTGCAGGAATAAGTTGTTCCAGAAAATTAGCAGATTCTGGAATATTGTATGTCTGGAGGGGGCAGTGGGTTTTAATATACATTTCCCAACAAGCTGTGCCAATTCAGATCTTTGAATTGAAGGAAGGCAAGGCATTATGCTGTGCATACATGCGATCTCTGACTCAGTGCCCAGCATACAACTGAAAATACCTATTCTTACTATGCATAATTTCCCCAATTTTAGCAGTCCACTGCAATTTAACTGTTGTGAGCTCTTCTACCTTCACACACATAGTCACAGTAAAACACAAATTACAGAAGTACCGATGTGGATAGTGAGAACATGAGAAATATTTCACCTTGCTTAATTGCCTTCCAGAACTTAGAGGCTGAAAAGTAGGAAATCTATGGGGTTTGTTGGCATCCTTGTTTGCCGGATAGATGGAAGTAGAGAGGAACAGCTGGAAGAATTCTGAATTGTCATTCTAAACTAATCACAAGCAGCTAATGTGCACTTCCAATTTTTAGATGTATCGATATCATTTTTGGCTTTGATCATTTATCACTCAAGAAAGTATTTTTTTAACTTCAGTTTTGAACTGTTCTTGGTACATTTTTGTATATTCATATACAAAATATTAAATACTAAATTTTATATATAAATATTTTATATTTGAATATTAAATTTTTACTAAATTTATTAGGTGTAAAAGAATGGTAAAGGCATATTTTAAAATGACAGTACCCTGTGGCTAGATATTAGAATGAGTATTTTAGAATTATTGGTTTCCATATTGACAAACCTGCAAAATAAAATAAAAATTGTGTTTATCTTTTAAATGGGTATTGTGTGACATACAATTTTCTGTTCATGAATTTAAATGTGTTTTTTTTCTCTCATGTTTCAACATAACAGCTTTGGTTTTCACACCAACCAAATAAATGGTTAATTCATCTCCTTTGTTACAATACATACTTAGCATACATCTTCATATTCTGCTTTTGCAAAACTTCAAGTTTATGATTTATTTTTTTTAAGAAACAAGTATAAAAAGGTAAAGGTTCCCCCGCACATTTGTGCAGTCATGTCCGACTCTAGGGGCCGGTTCTCATCTCCGTTTGTTAGCCGAAGAGCTAGCGTTGTCCGAAGACGCTTCCACGGTCATGTGGCCGCATGACGCGTGCGGAACGCTGTTACCATCCCACCGAACTGGTACCTATTTATCTACTTGCATTTGCATGCTTTCGAATTGCTAGGTTGGCAAGAGCTGGAGCTAGTGTGGGAGCTCACTCCACACGCAGGGCTAGGGATTCGACCTCCAAACTTGCGATCTTCTGATCGACAAGCCTAGCATCTTACCCGCTGAGCCACCATGCCCCTTTACAAGAAATAAGTATAGTTGTGATCAATAAATAGTCTTAGTCTGGTTTTAATTTGGCCTTGTCAAATGTTCTTAAAAATTTATTAAAAATAGCAAGTGTTATCCTAAATGTGCTTTCCTAACTAATATAATTTATACTGGACTTTCCATATGCACATATCTCTATAGCCAACTATTTATTTATTTATCAAATTCCTCTGCCGCCCACCTCGTACACAACGACTCTGGGCGGCTTACAAACTAACACTAATATATGCTTTTTTGTACAATATATATGTTGTTCATAAATTGAAAAATTTCAGGTTTGGGGACATAATTCAACACCACAATAACATATTTGTACCTTATTTTTCTTCTCCAAATTATATTAATAATAATATCAGTATTAACCAAACACAGCACAACCATAGGAAAACCCAATTCATATGACTTAGTTCACTCAAATATATTACATCTGCAGCATAAACAGTTTGACAGCCAACCCTTCTTAAATTTCTGTCCAATAAACAAGAAGGCAAATCTTAATGCTTTAGTCTTATCACAAAAAGCACATTAACAGTCTTTGAAATGCAAGACCATTGATTAGTTAAAATGGGATATTCCAGTATTTTTGTAGATTATCAGTGTCTGCCTCAATAATCCTTTTTACTTGCTTATAGAAATAAACAGTAAATTTAGACTCTTCCAAAACACGTTCTAATACAAGAAGTAGCTTTGCAGTTTTGGAAACTGCTAATATGTTGGTTCCAAACTGAAAAATCAAGATGTTTTAACTGAATATTTTGCCACTCAGCAGTTTTAGGCAATGTTTATTCTTACAATACATAAAATGTTTTCAAGGAATTGTTAACAGTAAGCTGACCAGTTACCCCAAAATCAGCATTAACCAACAATCTTAAATTTGGGATTATCACAAAATCTCAGTTTTTCACATGAACATGAAAATTCTCCATCCTGAAGCCTTTAATGCTAGAATAATAACGGAACCAAGCCTCTGCCAAAATGTCAGAGGTCTTGGTAATAACTTTCTAATTGTGCCCATATTATTTTTTAAAACAAAAATTATTTTGGATTCCACAAAATAATAGAAATCATAATATAAGCCCATATAAGGTGGCAGAGTGAGAAGGAAATATATACTAGAAATTGGAAAATGTACTATAGTCTTATTAAGTTACAGTAAGCTTAGCAGCACCCCAAAAGAAATTCTAAAGTGCCTTGAGACAGAGAAGCCAAAAAAGTTTCTTATGGGGGAAGAAAATGCTTTTGAAATTGGAAGACAGAATTTTTGAAGGAAAAAAAATCAAAACCATATCTATTTGTGTTTATTTGTCTTTGCAAATAACACTTGTGCAAATAATTCTGTGATTATGTAGTTACTTATTTATTTATTATTCAAATTTATCACTGCCCATCACTACAGCAGTAGACTCTGGGCGGTTTACAACAATAATATTAAAATTAAAAACCTATACACTTTAAAATACAATATAATAATAAGTAGAAAAAATCCAGAGGATGGTGAGATCTTAAAAAGGAGGATATTATGGGGCTAACCACCCCCAGGAGGAACTGTTACCTCCTTTGTCCCAAGCAAGGTGGCAGAACCAGGTCTTTAAAGACCTCCGGAAGGCCAGGAGTGAGGGTGCCCTCCTCACCTCCGAGGGCAAGATATTCCACAGGGCGGGTGCTATCGCAGAGAAGTCATGCCTCCTGGACCCTGCTAGATGAAATTCTTTTATTGATGGGGTCCAAAGCATGCCCTCTTTGCATGAACGGGTGGGGCGGGTAGATGTGGTTGGGATGAAACGGTCCCTCAGGTACCCTGGCCCCATGCCATGTAGGGCTTTAAAGGTGATAACCAACACCTTGAATTGGACCCGGAAGCAAACTGGTACCCAATGCAGCTCGCAGAGCAGTGGTGTTACATGTGCTGATCTTATAGCACCTCTGACTGCCCGCGTGGCCGCATTCTGGACCATCTGAAGCTTCCAGATACTCTTCAAGGGTATCCCCATGTAGAGCGCGTTGCAATAATCTATATGGGAGATGATAAGGGCATGAGTAACTGTTCAGAGGGCCTCTCGACCCAGGAAGGGGCGCAATTGGCGCACAACCCAGAGCTGTGCAAAGGCCCTCCTGGCCACAACTGCTACCTGCTCTTCGAGCAGGAGTCGTGAGTCCAGGAGGACCCCCAAGTTCTGCACTGAATCTGAATGGGGCAGTGCCACCCCATCCAGAGTTAAAGATGATAACTTCCTGGAAGCCGAGAGGCCATCAATCCACAGCCACTCCATCTTACCAGGGTTCAGTTGAAGCCTGTTGTTCCCCATCCAGGCCCCTACAGCCCCCAGGCACTGAGACAGGGTGTCGACCGCATCACTTACTTCACCCGGGATGGAGATATACAACTGAGTATCATCAGCATATTGGTGATACCTCATCCCATGGTGATGGATGATCTCGCCCAGCGGCTTCATGTAGAATTACGTAGTTACTATCATAATTGTAAAAACAAATTGGCAAGTGTCTTGATCATGGAATAAAGTATTTTTAAGAAACCAGTCTTATGTATGTCTGTTTATAGGAAAAGCCTTTAAACTTTTGATTTGAGTTTTAGCCCACTAAAGCATCTTGAGATTCTTAACAGAATTGCTGATTTCTGTTTGTCAGTTGATGTAGGTAAGAGAAAGTGTTACCCCGCTGCATTCTGATAAATTTTTTTTCAGAACTAACATGGCCCTTGATTTTCTAGCCTGAATAAAATATTCTTACTTAGTGTTACTCAGTAACTGAAAGACAATTTTTGGCAGTCTTGATATTTCACCTGTTCCAAGGGATGTGCATTATGTACATTGTGCAATTAGTCTAGCTCAGGTATAGATTCATTTAGCAATACATTTTAAATTCCAGTCCATATCCTAGAATAATACTTAACATGAGTTTCTAGAAGTGCTGTGCTATCACAGAACATCATTTAATATGGAGAATGGGATTTCAGTTTATCATGATGCATAGCATAAACTTAATGTACAAAGGCATCACAAAGGCAGATCTGCTGAGTGTGCTGAAATGGAGTTGCTGCTCGTCTCTTTTTAGTTTTTTCCTAAGAAAATCACTTTCTTTACTGTAATTTAAATCTTAATGTGTTTCCCAAAGTGGATGAGTGCGTGAGAGTAAATAAATACATTTGGCAAACATCTAAGGAATGTCCTTTGTGTCATATTCATAATGAATCTTGATTGAAGAAGCATGTGTTGCTGTCACTGAGTTATAATTACAGCTATGCAAATTGGAAAGCATATACTTACCAAAATAATTCTAATATGATATTAGTTATCACATTGTGCAATATGAATCACTTGAACACAAAATGAAGAACCATCTCTTACATGTTTGTAGTGGTTAGAAACATGCCTTGGTTTTCTTTAGCTTGCATATATATTGTTATTAAGAAGTAAATATAAGCAGTTAATGCTTATTTTTATATAGTTATATTTTATATATACTAAGTACCAACCTATTAATATTATGATAATTTTTGTTTATTTTTATAATATTTGACAGACTGAGGCTATATTCATAATAAATTTGTTATTTCTTTCAAATATGTGAAATATTAAGAAGAACAAAGATTTCTATATCCCTTTCCTCCCACTCCCCCAACTTAACATACCTCAGTGAATCTGATGATACTTGCCGTCATGTCCATACAGATTCATACATTGCCTTGTTCTTTTTGCAAATTTAATCAGTGCTATCTTACCACAAATTTCTCAGTCTCCTCCTTCTTCTGAACCCATTCACTCTTCCTTTGTTTATTCATTTAGCAATTTTATTTATTTATTTTATTTATTTTATTAATTCGATTTCTCACCGCCCAACTCCCATAAGGGACTCTGGGCGGTTTACAAATCATCAAAAACTCGAAACATTAAACATTAAAACATTAAAATAACCATTTAAAATACCATAAATATAATAAAATTAAGAAGGTGATGTGTTCTTTCAGCCTTGGAAGGGCTATTCTAGGACTATCCTACTATATTAGCCATCCCCAGGAGTTTCTAATCTTCCTTCCGCCCCAGGCCTGTTGGCAAAGCCAAGTTTTAAGTTGTTTCCTGAAGCCCAGGAGCGAGGTGGACTGTCTTAACTCTGGGAGAAGAATATCCCACAGGGCAGGCGCTGCTGCAGAGAAGGCACGCTTCTGTGACCCCGTGAGATGGAATTCTTTAACTGATGGAGTCCGTAGCATGCCCTCCCTGCATGACCGGATGGGACGGGCCGATGTGATGGGGATAAGACGGTCCCTTAGGTAACCTGGTCCCATGCCATGAAGGGCTTTAAAGGTCATAACCAGCACCTTGAATTGCACCCGGAAGCAAACTGGAACCCAGTGCAGCTCGCGTAATAATGGTGTCACATGAGTCTGGTATGGGACTTCTAAGATGGTTCGTGTGGCCGCATTCTGGATCAGTTGGAGCTTCCGGATACTCTTCAAGGGTAGCCCCATGTAGAGCGCATTACAGTAGTCTATATGTGAGATAACCAGGGCATGAGTGACTGTTCGATCTTCATTCCTTCTCTCTTTAAGTACTTCAGTGTACTACTTTGGTTCCAGTTGCTCACTTTTCTATTTTCATTCATTCTTTATTTATTCTTGACCTTATCTCTTCTTCTTTTGCTATACACATTCACACTGCATTCAACTTACTCTTATGTTACTCCTGACATACCACATTGTCACTTCCATGTACAATCTGGGAAGAAGCTCATTCTTATATACATCCATTTTCACTTCTTCTGACAAACGCTCATTCTTCACAATAGATAACATAACTGCCCACTAACGTTCTACTAGCATTCATATATCTTAAATTTTCACTATCTATTTGTTCTACCTTTAGTAACATTCTATGTGCACAAATTAGAAAAAAATATATTGGATTATTAGCTTTAGTTATACCCATGCCACATTACCTGCTGTCAAAGATAATGCCCTTCAGGTTTTGCACATTTTGGCTAGTATGTCACAAGCACAAACCAGACCCAGTTTTACCACAAGCATGTGTATGCTATTTTATACAAGTCAGCATCTCTATTTAGACACTACTTTTGCAAGCCAACATATTGTTGCCCATATCCCACCAACTAAGAGGCATACTTTCCAGGTGCCTGGGGGCTGTGGGGACCTGGATGGGGAACAACAGGCTTCAACTGAACCCTGGTAAGATGGAGTGGCTGTGGATTAATAACTCCTTGGTATCTGGGAAATTGTCATCTTTAGTTCTGGATGGAGTCGCACTGACCCAGACAGACCCAGTGCGTAACTTGGGGGTCCTCTTGGACTCACGAATCCTGCTCGAAGAGCAGGTGGCAGTCGTGGCCAGAAGGGCCTTTGCTCAACTTCATGTTCTGTGTCAGTTACACCCTTTCCTAGACTGAGAGGCCCTTTGAACAGTCACTCATGCCCTAGTTATCTCCCATATAGACTACTGTAACGTGCTACCCTTGAAGAATATCCAGAAGCTACAGCTGGTCCAGAATGCAGCTGTGTGGGCAATTTTAGGTGCACCAAGATCAGCACATATAACACCTCTGCTACGTGAGCTGCACTGGGTTCCAGTTTATTTATTTATTTATTTTATTAAATTTGTATCCCGCCTTTCTTATTTTTATAAATAACTCAAAGTGGCGAACATACGTAATACTCCTTCCTCCTCCTATTTTCCCCACAACAACCCTGTGAGGTGGGTTGGGCTGAGAGAGAGTGACTGTCATGACTTTGAGTGAAGGAAAAACACACTGAGGCTTGGAGTTGAAGCTCTAATGTTTATTGTCCTACTCTCCTTGACAGAATCCAGCTAAACTAACATGAACTGGTAATGCTCAGAGAAAGAGTCCAAGAAATCAGGGTGGGGCCTTCTTTAGCCTCTTGGGAGGAAAGCATAGGGATTCAGTATTATGCATGCATTTCTCCCCCTGGAGGGAGCCCCCTCCTTCTCCGCCAGTTATCTCCCTAACAGTGACTGGCCCAAGGTCACCCAGCCAGCTTTCATGCCTAAGTTTGCTTCCGGGTCCAATTCAAGGTGTTAGTTATCACCTTTAAAGCCCTTCATGGCATGGGGCCAGGCTACCTGAGGGACCATCTCATCCCTATTACACTGACCTGTCCCACCTGGTCATGCAGAGAGGGCATGTTACAGACCCCATCTGTAAAAGAATTCCATCTGGTGGGGTCTCGGAAACGGGCCTTCTCTGCAGTAGTGCCTGCCCTCTGGAACATTCTACCCCTGGAGGTGAGACAGGACCCCTCGCTCCTGAACTTCTGTAAAAAAACTAAAAATCTGGCTTTGCCAGCTTGCCTGGAACAGGAGGGGGAATAGTCATTCCTGGGGATGGCTAGCGCCCTAGAATGGACCTAGAATGGCCTTTATGCTTGCGGACTGACAGAGAACTTTTAAAGAGAATATTTGTAGCTCAGGGTTTAACTGTGGAGTCCTTGGTGCTCTCTGAGCCTTGTTGTTTTCTTGCAGACATTTCATTGCCAGGCTAGGCAACATCTTCAGTGTGAAAAGGGAGTGGGACTTGTTCTCTGTTTATATACCCTGGCTTGTCCTGCCTGTGTTGGTGGGGGTGTTGTACTCTCCTTGGTAGTTCCTTGGTTGGGCTGTTGTTTGCTGCTTGGTTGATTGACTGAGTTAATAGTTCCTCGATTATGGTCTATTATGTTATTTGATTGCTCCTCTGGTGCTAATCTTGGTGTTAAACTTTGCCTATCTGGGTGTTGATTGCTGGCAAGGAGGTGTTCTGGTCTTCTGGCTTTTCTATTGTCTCTTATGAATGGTATGTAAATGTTGTTTACCTCTATGTGTCTGTTGATGGCTGCTTTGTCTGAGTGCCAAGCTTCCAGGAATTCTCTAGCATTTTTGGATTTGGCTTGGTTTAAGATGCTCACAGTTTCCCAGTTGAAAGTATGGTTAAGTCTGTCCATGTGTTGTGAGATTAAGGAGTTTTCATCGTGTATTCTAACTGCTAGTTGGTGTCCGTGGATGCGTTCTGTTAGTCTTCTGCCAGTCTGTCCTACATAGTGGCTGCTACAGTCCTTACACTGTATATTGTAGATAACTCCTGTTTTTTCTTCTTGGGCTACTGGGTCTTTCTGGTTACTTACGATGTTCTGAAGGGTTTTGGTTGGTTTATGTGCTATGGTGATGCCATGTGGTTGTAACAGTCTATTAGTAGTTTCTGAGATGTTTCTGATGTATGGCAATGTAATCCTTTTCATAGCTTCTGTTGGTTTTGCTGTGGTGTGTTGAGTGGTCAGGCACTTTTTGATAAAGTTGCGTGGGTATCCATTTTGCTGGAAGATGCTATATAAGTGGTCTGTTTCCTTTTCCTGGTGTTCTCCACAGAGAACTTTTAGCCATCTGGATTTTATTCCATTTATATTTTTATTTTTATTGTTATTTATATTTATATTGTGTATTTATTGTATTTGTAATTTGCATTGAATTTTAACAGTGATCTTATTGTAAACCACCCAGAGTCCCCCTTTGGGGGGAGATGGGCGGTGATAAAATCTGATAAATAAATAAATAAAATATGCACAGTACTGTTATATTCAGGATGTATCTGATGTCATTTGATATTGGAGTAAATATAGATTATGGCTGGAATGCCCAAATGTTGTTTTTATTGTGTTGTTAGCATTCCAATTTATTGGAAGCATAACCCTCTATAAGACAGCTAAGAAATAAACCTGCTATTTTGCCAACTCACCTACTCATTAAAGAATCATGGCTGCATTTTCTTTCTGGCAGTACTCCGATGTGGTGATTTGATTTAGCTCCTTACAGTGCATTTCCAAAGGTGTGATTAAACTAAATAACCTTTCTGAGGACATATTTTAGTGTTCTCTGTTCTTTTGCATCCTGTAAATTTCAGTACCTTTCTCCTTGCTCAAGACACCAAGTTGATTTTTAAAAAATGAAATTCCATTAATTTAAATGGATCTACTAAATGGGACTAGGTTTGGATCCAACTATTTATGCTGTAGAAGACTCATTACATCTGATCTGGTCCCCATTTGATATGGCACACACAAAATAGTAATATCAGAACACAAAAATAATAATAGATAAGTTTACCTGCTTCTGCTTTTTACTCTAATACTTTGGCAAAATGGCCACTTTCTTCCTGGACTTAAGTAATAGATTTTGATTGCTCAGGCAAATTCAAGAATCATGAGAGTCATCTTTCAGTGAATTTTCTTCTTCTTTTCTTCTGCCTCATCTCTTGAACTCCCTCCATCTCAGAAGTTTTCCAAACTCTTCAGAGCAGTTTTTAAGGGCATGAAGGTGATTGGGGGAAGGGGTAGAGGAGTTGCTACCTTCCTTTTCATGAAATACTTACAATCAGTGAACACAGAGACACCATCCTCCAATTTATTTCATGTTGACCGTAATCTCAAGTGGTAGTTATGTTTAATGAAGAGACAAACAAATATTAATTATTTTTTCCTAGAATATAGTTGCTATCCTTATATTTCTAAATAGATATCTGTATGTCTATATTTAAGAAGAGATTAAAGAGCTAAACTACATGATCAAGTTTGGTTGCCGATAATAAATGATTTTATATAACTTTATATATTATATAAAAAAGGAAAAGGAAAAAAGAATACACAAAATTATAAAAGAAACTAAAACAAAAAGAAACAAAAACATACAGGGCATATATTTTCAGACATGCATACATTCATAGTAAATGAAAGCCATGATTCGTTACACTCATCCATAGCTAATCTATATTAATCAATTCTGCAGACCACTGAACAGTTGGAACCATATGTTTGTTTTTCCAATGCTGAACGGTAGCTCTTTTCCATTTTCTTTTTCCAAATGTCAGCTCCCATATGACAGAGAGAAACTTCAAAAGAATAAACATCTGAAAATATTAAGTCTGAAAGTTGAGTTAATGCATGTAATGACTTCTTTCCCAAATCAAACAATATGTTTAAAGAAAGCATTAATTTAACTGCATCTCCAACAACATAAATGCAATGAGGTTACTTCTACAAGATTATTTCTTGTTGAAAAATATGTAATCTAAAAATCTATTGAATATTTTTTTCTTTTTTTAACATCTCTTTTTTGTTACTTAACTATTAAAGAAGTTAGTTAACTTCAAAGGAAAAAAAAACATTACCAGAATCAGAGATAAGGGGAAAAGATACATATACATAAATAAAAGACTTTTTTAAAAGTAAAAAAACAACCAAAAAGGATTTAAAAATGATAAAAAGGACAATCTGGTAGTCCACCTCTCTTTCTCCCCACCCACCCCCTTTTTTTTCCCAGCCACTAATTGCTACTTGAATATTTTTATACTTTGGACATTATTGCTCATTTCTTTTTGGATCATTTTGATTGTTATTGTTATTATTATTTAAACAGTTTCTCTTTTTCTTCAATAACCATATTCTAAGTGTCTTAGCTTGCCTTGCTACGTGATATGCTATCTATAAGGGAATAAGGAGATAAGGATATAAGGAGCGAAACGTTTCCACTGAGAAAATAGAAATCCAGTTGACATGATTCAAGCTACAGACAATTCCACCTGGATGACTGAGAACCTTCATAGACATATCTATAAGGGAACCATTCCTGCTTGAATTTGGTTAGACTTCTGTTGCAAATGTATACAGTCAGTTTTTCCATTGCCTCATATTCTTCAATTTTAGTCTCCCAGTCTTGAGGTGATGGCAATATTTCTCTTCCAAAGTTGTGCCAGATTAATTCTTGCCACCGTCAGCATGTGTCTCAATGAATTATGATGCCTTTCATTTATATTCTCTGGGATCATATCTAATAAAAATGCTTGTGGTTTTAATTCAAATTTTATTTTCAGAATTTTCTGAACGTTTTGGTGTATTTCTTTCCAGTACTTTTGATTTTTTTTATACATAACCACAATCATATATACATTCTTATTACACCGTTTTGTATCTGAGATACACCTTTTTATTGTCTATTGTTGTTTATTCGTTCAGTCGCTTCCGACTCTTCGTGACTTCATGGACCAGCCCACGCCAGAGCTTCCTGTCAGCCGTCACCATCCCCAGCTCCCCCATGGTTGAGTCCGTCACCTCCAGAATATCATCCATCCATCTTGCCCTTGGTCGGCCCCTCTTCCTTTTGCCTTCCACTTTCCCTAGCATCAGCTTCTTCTCCAGGGTATCCTGTCTTCGCATTATGTGGCCAAAGTACTTCAGTTTTGCCTTTAATATCATTCCCTCAAGTGAGCAGTCTGGCTTGATTTCCTGGAGTATGGACTGGTTTGATCTTCTTGCAGTCCAAGGCACTCTCAGAATTTTCCTCCAACACCACAGTTCAAAAGCATCTATCTTCCTTCGCTCAGCCTTCCTTATGGTCCAGCTCTCACAGCCATAGGTTACTACGGGGAATACCATTGCTTTAACTATGCGGACCTTTGTTGTCAGTGTGATGTCTCTGCCCTTAACTATTTTATCAAGATTTGCCATTGCTCTCCTCCCAAGAAGTAGACGTCTTCTGATTTCCTGGCTGCAGTCAGCGTCTGCAGTAATCTTTGCACCTAGAAATACAAAGTCTGTCACTGCCTCCAGTTTTTCTCCCTCTATTTTCCAGTTATCAATCAAGCTGGTTGCCATAATCTTGGTTTTTTTTGAGGTTTAACTGCAACCCAGCTTTTGCACTTTCTTCTTTCACCTTCATCATAAGGCTCCTCAGCTCCTCCTCGATTTCAGCCATCAAAGTGGTATCATCTGCATATCTGAGATTGTTAATGTTTCTTCCAGCAATTTTAACTCCAGCCTTGGATTCATCAAGTCCAGCACGTCGCATGATGTGTTCTGCATACAGGTTGAATAGGTAGGGTGAGAGTATACAAACCTGCCGTACTCCTTTCCCAATCTTAAACCAGTCCGTTGTTCCGTGCTCTGTTCTTACCGTTGCTACTTGGTCGTTATACAGATTCCTCAGGAGGCAGACAAGATAACTTGGTATCCCCATACCACCAAGAACTTGCCACAATTTGTTATGATCCACACAGTCAAAGGCTTTAGAATAGTCAATAAAACAAAAATAGATGTTTTTCTGAAACTCCCTGGTTTTCTCCATTATCCAGCGGATATTGGCAATTTGGTCTCTAGTTCCTCTGCCTTTTCTAAACCCAGCTTGTACTTCTGGCAATTCTCGCCCCATGAATTGCTGGAGTCTACCTTGCAAGATCTTGAGCATTACCTTACTGGCATGTGAAATAAGTGCCACTGTTCGATAGTTTGAACATTCTTTAGTGCTTCCCTTTTTTGGTATGGGGATATAAGTTTATTGTCTATACTTACCACATTTCAAAAGTTTCAGTAAAGCAGTGGCTCTTTTGACTTTGTACAGCAACATTTTTTCCCCAAATGAAGATCTAAGCTTCTGAGTTTTCTTCATTGCTTCACAGAATATAGCAGCACATACAATTATAGGCATAATAATTTGGTGCAGGAGCTACACTGGTTACCAGTAAGCTTCTGAATGCAATTCAAGGTGTTTGTTATTACCTAAAAATCTCTTCATGTCTTAGGGCCTGGTTGTCTAAAAGACCACAATTCTTTTGTGGCTTCTGACCAGTCTGAACAATCAGACAGAGTTGGCATGATCAAGGTGCCATTTATTAAGCAGTGTCATCGGATGGGACAAAGAAGGTTGCCTTCTCTGTTGCAGCACAGAGAACAGCACAGAACAGATCCGCCCCAAGATATATTTGACCCCACCCTGATCACGTTCAGAAGATCTCTGAAAACCTGTCTCTTTCCCCAGGATTTGTGTTAGAGTGGATGGTGGGTCCTGCATGTTTCATTGTCTTTAAATGGTTGCTTTCCTTCTGGCGTTTGAGTGGGGGTTTTATTGTTGTTGTTTCTTTTAATTATATTGTATCATTGTTTTTATTGTAAGTTGCCCAGAGTTATTGTAGAGTTGGACAGCCTTATAAATTTCTAAAATTAATTAATAAACAAACATAGTGCAGGCAATAGATACTTCACAACTCAGCATTACATTTTAATTTTGGCAAGGGTTCTGAACACTGCATTATAGAAAAAAATCCCAGACAACTAATTCAAGTGAACAGTAGCTGGGCCTCAAACTATGACTCTAGTACAAAGAAGGTCTTAATCTCTTGGCCCGAAACTATATTCACGTTGCCTGCATCCAAGAAGCAACAGTAGGATGCAGAGAATCAGTAGAATATAGTCTGCATTTAACTCCCTTGAAGTTTCCAAAGTTGCTCCAGCTTGTGAATTTTAATGTGTCAGAAGAAGGAAAACATTAAATATATTATTTATCTTTAATTAATTTAATGTTAATTGAAGTCAAATGAAATTGTTTTCAATTTTTGTCCTACCCTGTCCACTTGACTCCTTTGACATGGCCTGCCCACTCTTTCAAGTGTCTCCCATGAGAAGTCACTCAGAGCCAAGTGTGACCATCAGCCTGAAAAGGGTTTGTAGCAAGAATAGCTATTGAGACTACTGTCTCCCTGTGCATTGGTTTCCTATCAAAAGGAACACTAGATAAACAAATTTAGCCAATTATGGTTTGGAGTTTTTCCCTTATAGACAAGCCTCATTATCCTTTTTTTCATATAAATATTTGTATGGAGAAAATGGAAGAAATATGTCAGCCTTGAACAATGCAGTGACAACCAATTAACTATTTCCTCACTTTAGATGTTTATTCATAATTGATTGGTTCCAATGAAAACTCTTGATCAACTATCTTGCTTGAATTTATAAAAGCTACCCAGCTATGTCTAATGTTATTTCATACCTTTAATGGGTCACAACTACCCATAAAAACATATTTAATTATTTCTATTTGAAACGAACATCCTTGGCAATCAGAAGGAGACACACTCTATCAAGACAAAATCTAGTATATTCTACTCTGATCAGCCCTTGTGATTTATTTTGCTTGAGCTTATTAAAAACAGAGATCTCATTCATCTTCCACTGGCATGGCAAATGTAACTATGTCACAAGTGATAAAGCCTTCTATTTTTTTTTCAAATTTATTTTTTAATTAAAATACATTTGGGTGACAGGTGCAACTTTGTGAGATGTGCACCATTTTTTGAATACCATTAGAGTACTTTGTTAAAAGCATGTCACAAATCTGGCTCCTGTCCTCCATTATTCATGAAAAAAAATTACATTCAAGAACACAGAGCAATAGTTCTAGTGATCAAATTTTTAAAACCAAAGTTGGAATCCAGGAAGATCATGCAAGGCATAGTTTTCCAAGGGTCCCTGAAGAGAAAGAAAGAAAGGCAGGGTTAGCTAAAATCTATTTCAGTAGCTTGCTCACCTAGATCCTCTATGCCATCTACCATAGGGCCACTTGCACCAACTGCCCTGTAGCAAGAGCACAGAAGTTCGTTTCGTTTTTGAATATAAACCACTTTGCTAGGATTATTGTTATGAAAAGTGGGATATCAAGAACTTTAATAAATAAATAACTATAATACTTTTTAAACATTATATTCTTATATAATACTTAGAGATATAAAAAATAACAGGTAATACTTATATTTTTAATACTAGCTGATCTTATTATATGAAGCTCTTCATGGCTTGCACCTTAGGACCTAGTACGCTTGTTCTCTAAGAACCCATCAGTCTGAAGACTAAAAGGTGCTTAATGTAAGGGAAGGATTGGGAAGGCTTGTCTCTGGTTCTTTCTTTGAACACAGTTCTCTTTCCATTTAAGTCACTAATTCACTAATTATTCACTAGCACAGAGCTTTCCAAACTGTGTGTCGGGACACGTTAGTGTGTCGGCTGAAGTGTCTGGGTGTGTCGCAGCTGCTGCTGCTGCCTCCGAGCCCTGCCAGGATTCCGCGCAGGTCCTAGTGCCTGCCTTGTGCCCTGCTATAAGAGTGTGTCACAAAATGATGCCCTGATGTAAGAGTGTGTCGCGAAATGATGCATGTCTAAAAAGTGGGTCACCAACATGAAAAGTTTGGAAAGCTCTGCACTAGCAGCTACTAAGGTAAGAATAGGAATAGTTCTATATGTCAGAGAAGAGAAAGGCGAGCAAGGGAATTTTATAAATGGGACATGCAACTTCAGTCAACTTGAGGGCCACACCAGACTTTGCATAGCATGTCAAAGGACACAATTTTTATTTTTTCCTCAATATTTTTATTTTTCAGTTCCTATTTTATTCCTTAATTTTATTTTAATTTTTCATTTTATTATTTGAGGAGCTGATAGCAATAAATTCCTCTTCTCAACCCTACCCCTCATTAGTTGCTGCGTTTTTTTTTTTAAATCAAAAGAAAGACTGAGATTTTTTTCCCCATAGTTGTGGAACTATTTGTAACAGATAGAAGTCTGGGTGGTTTTTTTTTTTTTTTTTTTTTGAGGGCTTCCAATTTGGAGGGTTTTGAACAGTATTTATGGGATGAAATGAGTACCTTGAAGAGGCTAGATAATCTTTTATAATATTTAATGTTATCGCATGTCTTATGTACGTTACAGCATTTCTGTACGTGTGCTATAAAATCTGACCACTGTTGTTCCTTTCCAGATGTATTTATTTAAAAATACAGCAGAACTCTGATAACAAATGCTGCTTCTTTCTGTGCATTAACGAGTTTTCTCTGAGTGATATGTAATAACTGTTTGGCTACTAAATTACATGTTTTGTCAGTAGTGACTGGCTTCAAGTTAATTTGTAAAGTGAACAGCTAAAGCTCTATGCATTTCATTCTAGATTTTTTCCACCTTAAGAGTTTGAGTGGCCCTTTATTTGAATAACATATATCCAATCTGCATTCAGTAGAGCCAGTTTGGTGTAGTGGTTAAAGGCAGCAGGCTAGAAACTGGGAGACCATGAGTTCTAGTGTTGCTTTAGGCATGAAGCCAGCTGGGTGACCTTGGGTCAGTCACTCTCTCTCAGCCCTAGGAAGGAGGCAATGGCAAACCACTTCTGAAAAACCTTGCCAAGAAAACTGCAGGGACTTATCCAGGCAATCTCTGAGAATCAGACATGATTGAATGGGTTAAAAAAATCTGCATTTAAAGCTTTTTTAATTATGTTAGTAGTAATTCTTATGTTAGTACAAAAGAATTAAACACCCTTCTCTTTCCATTCATACTTTTATTTGTCTTGTGTTTGCACTGGAGGGAAGACTCACACAATCTTATTAGAAATTTGCAAACAAACAGACATTGTCTTGAAGATAACATCTACAAACTATTTTACTGCCCATCTCCCCCATCTCCCTTTTCTGCTTTGAAAATAAGTAGAATGCTATAACAGGACTGGTTTGTCAAGCACTCTGATTGTTCTCATGCCAAGTTTTAGAGACCTATAGGGAAACAGCAGATGTGAAGGTTACTTGGCATTAAAGGATATGAGCGAAAGGCTTTCCTTTGGGAGAGAAAGTGCTTCATTTCATTTTATCTCTACTAAGAACATTGGTTCTATCAAGCTGTCAGAAAATTAGAATGTGATTGGGTTTATTACCCCAGCTCTGCCAAAGCAGTTTTAATAGTTAAAAAAGTTAGAGATTTCTTCTGTTTGGGGAATTTCAATCTATGATTAGGGCTTTAGTATACCTAAATCAAAATAGCACTTCTTTTATCGCCACATGGAGCAGCTTGATCCAGTTGCCATCTGATGCCAGGCATTTGTTTCTCAGTGACCATTGCATTCTCCACAATTGAAACTGCTCCTTTGGATAGCGGTTTTAATCAAGAAATGAAGTTGTGCCCATGCCAGGAATAATGGATTTGGAAGTGCAGTAGTTTCCTCTTTCCAGAGCATTCATGGGAAAAGGCTTTTGCTTTTTCAAATAACATTGTTTTGAGCTGGTTTTAGTCCAAGATCTACAGCCTAAGAATCAAGCATCTTACTGCACCAATCAAAATATGGTTATTTAGAGAGCCCATTCTATGGGATAGAAGGGTGTAAAATAATTTAATTGAGAGACATGAAGCAGTCAGAAGGAGTGGAGGGGAGGGGAGAGAAAGGAAGGAAAAAGGAAATCCAATATGGAGTGATTTTATGTTCATATTTAAATTAAAAAATCTCATTATTACTGTTTTTCACACCATTTTTAAGGAAGTAAAAGACATGAGAAGTATGAAGAAAGACGTGAGTATACTTTTATTCAAGTGTAGCATCTTTAAGAGAGCCAGTTTGGTGGAGTGGTTAAGGCACTAGGCAGGAGACTGTGAGTTCTAATCCTGCCTTAGGCACAAAGCCAGCTGGGTGACCTTGGACCAGTCACTCTCTTTCTCAGCCTTAGGAAGAAAGCAGTGGCAAGCCACTTCTGAAATCTTACCAAGAAAACTGCAGGGATGGGTCCAGACAGTCACCAGGATCCAACAATGACTAGAAGATACCAAAAAAAAAACAAAAAAAACCCTACACCCATACCCTTTAAGGAACAAATGAAGAGATATCCAAATCGTTTTGTTACAACAGTTTGTAATCTAAAATTTAAATTAATTACCCATTCATGACCGTAAGATATGTATGAGCCTAGAGTTCAGCCCCACTTTCTTTCAAAATAGCAAAGAAGGGCCATTGGAAGGATACGGGGTGGATCCTGCCACAGTCTAATTGTTGAAGCCAGTAAACACTGTTGCATTATTTAATTACCCTTTGTATATCACTGGATTTTACCTGGGTCCATCCTTTAACATCTCATCTTCTTGAATGGATTCTAAAGCCACTGTTTGATGGAGGGTTTCCAGAGAGATCTCATGTATGCCTGCTCAGTGGAATGTGTGATATTTTTGTTGTTCAGTCGTTTAGTCGTGTCCGACTCTTCGTGACCCCATGGACCATAGCACGCCAGGCCTTCCTGTCCTCCACTGTCTCTCAGAGTTTACTCAAATTCATGTTCGTTACATCGGTGATGCTATCTAACCATCTCATCCTCTGCTGTCCCCTTCTCCTTTTGCCGTCAGTCTTTCCCAGCATCAGGGTCTTTTCCAGTGAGTCCTCTCTTCGCATTAGGTGGCCAAAGTATTTGAGCTTCAGCTTCAGGATCTGTCCTTCCAATGAGCAGTCAGGGTTCATTTCCTTTAGGATTGACTGGTTTGACCTCCTTGCAGTCCAAGGGACTCTCAAGAGTCTTCTCCAGCACCACAGCTCGAAAGCATCAATTCTTCGGCGCTCAGCCTTCCTTATGGTCCAACTCTCACAGCCATACATTGCTACTGGAAAAACCATAGCTTTAACTATACGGACCTTTGTCGGCAAGGTGATGTCTCTGCTTTTTAATATGCTGTCTAGGTTTGCCATAGCTTTCCTTCCAAGGAGCAAGCGTCTTTTAATTTCATGGCTGCAGTCACCGTCTGCGGTGATCTTGGAGCCCAAGAAAATAAAATCTGTCACTGCTTCCATTTCTTCCCCTTCTATTTGCCAGGAAGTGATGGGACCAGATGCCATGATCTGAGTTTTTTTAATGTTGAGTTTCAAGCCAGCTTTTGCACTCTCCTCTTTCACCCTCATCAAGAGGCTCTTTAGTTCCTCTTTGCTTTCTGCCATTAGGGTGGCATCATCTGCATATCTGAGGTTGTTGATATTTCTCCCGGCAATCTTAACTCCGGCTTGTGATTCATCCAGCCCGGCATTTCTCATGATGTACTCTGCATATAAGTTAAATAAGCAGGGTGATAATATACAGCCTTGTCGTACTCCTTTCCCAATTTTGAACCAATCGGTTGTTCCATGTCCGGTTCTAACTGTTGCTTCTTGACCCGCATACAGGTTTCTCAGGAGACAGGTAAGGTGATCTGGTACTCCCAGCTCTTTAAGAATTTGTCACAGTTTGTTGTGATCCACACAATCAAAGGCTTTAGCGTAGTCAATGAAGCAGAAGTAGATGTTTTTCTGGAACTCTCTTGCTTTTTCCATGATCCAGCGAATGTTGGCAATCTGATCTCTAGTTCCTCTGCCTCTTTGAAACCCAGCTTGCACTTCTGGTAGTTCTTGGTTCACATGCTGCTGAAGCCTAGCTTGTAGGATTTTGAGCATAACCTTGCTAGCATGTGAAATAAGCACAATTGTACGGTAGTTTGAACATTCTTTGGCATTGCCCTTCTTTGGAATTGGAACGTAAACTGACCTTTTCCAATCCTGTGGCCACTGTTGAGTTTTCCAAATTTGTTGGCATATTGAGTGCAGCACTTTAACAGCATCATCTTTTAGGATTTTAAATAGCTCAGCTGGGATACTGTCTTCTCCGCTAGCTTTGTTGTTAGTAATGCTTCCTAAGGCCCACTTGACTTCACTCTTTAGGATGTCCGGCTCAAAGTCAGTGACCACACCATCGTATTTATCAGGGATATTAAGATCTTTCTTGTATAGTTCTTCTGTGTATTCTTGCCACCTCTTCTTAATCTCTTCTGCTTCTGTTAGGTCCCTGCCTTTTTTGTCCTTTATCATGCCCATCTTTGCACAAAAAGTTTCCTTGATATCTCCGATTTTCTTGAAGAGATCTCTAGTCTTCCCCATTCTATTATTTTCCTCGATTTCTTTGCATTGTTCATTTAAGAAGGCCTTCTTATCTCTCCTTGCTATTCTCTGGAAATCTGCATTCAGTTGGTTATATCTTTCCCTTTCTCCCTTGCCTTTTGCTTCCCTTCTTTCCTCAGCTATTTGTAAAGCTTCATCAGTCAGCCACTTTGCTTTCTTGCATTTCTTTTTCTTTGGGATGGTTTTAGTTGCTGCCTCCTGTACAATGTTACGAACCTCCATCCATAGTTCTTCAGGCACTCTGTCTACCAGATCTAATCCTTTAAATCTATTCCTCACCTCCACTGTATATTCATAAGGGATATGATTTAGGTCATACCTGAGTAGTCTAGTGGTTTTCCCTACGTTCTTCAATTTAAGCCTAAATTTTGCGATAAGAAGCTCATGATCTGAGCCACAGTCAGCTCCAGGTCTTGTTTTTGCTGATTGTATAGAGCTTCTCCATCTTTGGCTGCAAAGTATATAATCAATCTGATTTCGGTATTGACCATCTGGTGATGTCCATGTGTAGAGTCGTCTCTTGTGTTGTTGGAAAAGAGTGCTTGCTATGACCAGCGTGTTCTCTTGACAAAACTCTATTAGCCTTTGCCCTGCTTCATTTTGTACTCCGAGGCCGAACTTGCCTGTTATTCCGGTTATTTTTTGACTTCCTACTTTAGCATTCCAGTCCCTTATGATGAAAAGGACATCTTTTTTTGGTGTTAGTTCTAGAAGGTGTTGTAGGTCTTCATAGAACCGGTCAACTTCAGCTTCTTCGGCATCAGTGGTTGGGGCATAGACTTGGATTACTGTGATGTTGAATGGTTTGCCTTGGATTCGAACTGAAAGCATTCTGTCGTTTTTGAGGTTGTACCCCAGTACTGCCTTTCCCACTCTTTTATTGACTATGAGAGCTACTCCATTTCTTCTAAGGGATTCTTGTCCACAGTAGTATATATAATGGTCTCCTGAATTAAATTCGCCCATTCCTGTCCATTTTAGTTCGCTGATTCCCAACATGTCGATGTTCAGTCTTGTCATCTCATGTTTGACCACCTCCAGCTTACCTTGATTCATTGATCTTATATTCCAGGTTCCTATGCAGTATTGTTCTTTACAGCATCGGACTTTCCTTCCACTTCCAGACACATCCACAACTGAGCGTCCTTTTGGGTTTTGCCCAGTCGCTTCACTCTTTCTGGAGCTACTCGGAATTGCCCTCCGCTCTTCCCCAGTAGCATATTGGACACCTTCCGACCTGAGGGGCTCATCTTCCGGCGTCATATCTTTTAGCCTTTTGATACTGTCCATGGGTTTTCTTGGCAAGGATACTGGAGTGGTTTGCCATTCCCTCCTCCAGTGGACCACGTTTTGTCAGAACTCTCCGTCATGACCTGTCTGTCTTGACCTGACTTCATTGAGTTACGCAAGCCCCTTCGCCACGACAAGGCAGTGATCCATGAAGGGGAATGTGTGATATAGAGCAGTTTAATTTAGATTAAATAGGAAAAGGAGAAACAATAGGATGCATATCATTGAATCTTTCTGCTGGCAGTTTAAATGGCATAAAATGTGTTGTTTTATTCAGAATTACATTTTAAATTGTAACAAATCCATGGAAATTCTTTGCTTCCTTTCTACATCTGCTTTATCAGAAAGATACAGCAGCACATGATTTTTCCGTTCAAAGAAAGAAGGTCATGCATATTCTGAGAATGCATGAACCATTTTTTTAGTAACTTGGAAGCCCCTGCATAGGAACCAGAATATACACCAAGCAGAGTTCACTTAGGTGTTATGCTTACTATTACAGATAGCTCTCTCAATGATTAAATATTGCAATTACATCTAATTATGGTCTACAAAGTATAATTTTCCAGCCTCCTGACATTTTCTTCCCTGTTATGAATTCATGTTTATTTTATTTCTGTGACAAATCAATAAAGGATATAGAGCTTTCATTTACTGAAATTCATTGTACTCATTGTGAGAGTAAAAGATTAGAATATTAAGCTGCCTTGCCTAAAATCAAAAGGGGTAGGAGGGGTGAAGTGAAAAAAAAACACATATAGGTGTAATGTAAGCAAGAAGATTTGTGTCCTTTTACATTAATGGATTGTTGAAATCCAATACAGAGGGTATATTGGTAAAAGAGCAATACATCCATGATTTATTTTTTTTAAAAGTCTATTTTATTGTCTCAAGAGTAAGACACGTTACATGTTTGAAGAAGTTCTTCACTGCCACAGTGGCAAACAACCTTTTGGTGATTAAGTGGTTTGGGAGAGGGGCAAAGAGAAGACCCACAGTGCAAAGTGCAGGACAGGGCAACAATATCAAGCATGTGGCCAACGATAGGGCTTCTACTTGTAGGAGTCGGTGGTATTTATTTATTTACATTTCAAGTTATAGGGCTGCCCATTTCATCATAGTGACTCTGGGCAGCTAACATTAGTTAAAACCCAACATAATAAATGCCACAAAAATAAATACTTAATTGGCAGCTGAGATAAAACCACAAATACTCATCAACATAACCAAGTCATGGGCTCTGCCAAACATTTTAATCCCTATGCCTAGTGGCATAGCCACATCTTCAAAGCCTTACAAAAGGCCAGCAGGGTCAGGGCCAATCTAATTTTCAGGGCAATGAGCAGGTGTCACATCAGAAAAGGCTCTTGTGCCCCCCAATCCCTTTGGGGAGAATAGGGTCTTTACACTTGCAGGAATGTTCATGGATTTTTACCTTAGATTTGTGAGAAATCAAATGTGGTATGAGATGGTGGTTTTGGAGCTACCAGAGAGAGAGAAAGAGAGAGAGAGAGAAAGGAGGGCTGACTGTCATCTGTAGTCACCTTGTGCCTCCCTAGCCTTGATGTTAATGCATTGAACTTTAATGTGCAAAATAGGGACACCATCAAGATAAGGCTTGCTTACCTTTTAATAGGGTAGATGCTTTGTGACATAAGTAAGGGAATAAATTACATATATGCATGCCTGTAATTACATATATGCATGCCTATAATTCAAGTTATATATCAAGTTATATATCAAGTTATATATCAAGTTATATATCAAGTTATATATCAAGTTATATATCAAGTTATATATCAAGTTATATATCAAGCGTGGTGGCTCAGCGGGGAAGACGCCAGGCTTGTTGATCAGAAGATCGCAAGTTCGGAGGTTCGAATTCCTAGCCCCACGTGACGGAGTGAGCTCCGGCACTAGCCCCAGCTCTTGCCAACCTAGCAATTCGAAAGCATGCAAAGGCAAGTAGATAAATAGGTACCACTTCGGTGGGATGGTAACAGCATTCCGCGCGCGTCATGCCGGCCACATGACTGCGGAAGCGTCTTTGGACAACGCTGGCTCTTTGGCTAACAAACGGAGATGAGCACCGGCCCCTAGAGTCGGACCCGACTGCATAAATGTGTGGGGGGAACCTTTACCATTTTTTATGCCTATAATTACATATATGCATTCCTGTCACACTATTCTGTTCCAATTTTATCAGAATTGTCTCCTAGTGTTCTGGGCAGGAAACAGTCCAAAAAACAAGTCTTTGAGAAATCTAATTATCATATTTATTAGAATATTTATTTATTTATCATATTTATTGTTTAACAACAGGAGAATCCCAGTATTTTGCTTTCAAATGAGTCACCATTCATTCATTGTCTCATGTTCTTATGGTGGAGGGGGCTGGAAACCTGCCACATTTGTAAAGGCAAAGCTGTCTGGGTCTATTTCAGAGCTTTCCAAACTGTGTGTCGCGACACAAAAGTGTGTCACCACACACAGCGTGGTGTGTCGCCACACCACCCGGAAGCGGCGGCGCGCCCCCCGCACCGCCACCGTGCGCGCACGCGCCGCCACACACCCCCACGCGTCGTCGCCGTGCGCGCGCGCTGCCGCTGGTGTGTCGGCAGCGGCAGCACTTTGGAAAGCTCTGGTCTATTTATTGCTTTGGTAATTGCTACTCAGCTTATCAATGTGAGATCTAACTCTCAAAGTTTCTCTCTCCTCTCTTTCTCTCTCTCTCTCTCTTTCTCACACACACCCTTCTCTTGCTCTCCTTCTTTTGCCACTTCTTTCTTACCCTTTCCTTACTTTCTTTTGTATTTCTCCCCTGCTTCTTTTTATTCCTTTCCTAACAGTTTCCTTTCCTTGCTTTAATGCATTATTCATAGAAAGATAGACATATAGATCCATTGAGTTGAGCTTGACTCCTTTGACTATATGGATATGTCCATACTGTCTTATTGGATGCTTCTCTCTCTCTCTCTCTCTCTCTCTCTCTCCCTCCCTCCCTCCCTCCCTCCCTCCCTCCCTCCTTTCTTTGGACTTTCTGCTCTAACCTACAACCTTGGGATGTCCTGATGGTCTCTCATTCAAGTACCAGCATTTTCAAGATTAGACAAGATCAGCTAGTTGCTGCTGAAGCTTTAAAAAAGGAATCCTATGCTTTTCTAATGGGAGTTATCTCAAAAATATTGCAGAAATAATAATTTTGAAGGGAGGACACAGGACATGTGTATAGGGTGTAGGGAAGGGGCAATTAAAACCAATGCAAGTTTATTAAAAAGCATTTTAACTCTGGGGAGAGGTGTAGAGTTCTCCATCTGTATTTTTTTTAACCCTCGATGTATGATAGCATTATTCTCACCTTATAATTTGTTTGGGGGAACAGGATATGGCAGCATGATGCTGGCCTGTCAATAGTAGAGAGAAAATTTGAATGTGGCCAAGCTGTTTCAAGTCTCAGGAAAATATAGCCATTACATTATATTAACTCATAATTTTATAATTCACTGAGACTACATCAATAATAGTTTAGAACCTAGCTTTCATTAGTAACTGAAGGGTTTTTTTTTCTTACCATATTTGCTATGTGCCATTTATTTCCTCAGATACTTAGTTTGTTACTCTTATTTCATTTCTGTTTCTCATAAGTAATCTTCCCTTTGTAGCAACGCTTCTGTTGCTAGAATTTAGCATTGCATATTGAGAATAAACAGTTATTCTGTTTATGGATAAAATGCTAGTATCTGTATATATTGCTCAATTTCACTTTGTTATTATTTTCTGAAACTTGCATTCAGTACATTTGGTTTTTCATATGAGTGTTTATGTGTTTATGTATGTGTAATTTATGTTGTTACTCATTGATACATACACACACAAATGATAACGTTTTGCATAGTCCATTTTCCCTAAAATATTTTTTGAGAAATTTCCCCAACATTATGCATTTTATACATTATTTTTTTCTATCTTTCTTTGTGCATGTTTCTTGTCTTACATTTTTGAACACATTCTTCTGAACACATTATGAAATTCAGCCTGGTGCCCTCCAGATGTTTTGGAATTCAATTTCCATCTGCCTGAGCAAAGAAGGGATTGTGGATGTTATAATTCCATAGTGCACCAGATTTCTTACTCTTAATTCTAGTGCTTAAAGTAGTGCTGCCTCTAGGTTCCCTTTGCAATACACACTTTCATAACTCTGGTAAGCCTTAATAATTCCAAAATCCAAGCTGCACTGTTTGATAATTCGTTTCTGGTCATCCTAATATCATGTAGATGAGCACCACATATAAAATATTGTTTTAGGAAATGAATTAATATAAAAAGTAACAGAACAATATCTATCATCTATCTATCTATCTATCTATCTATCTATCTATCTATCTATCTATCTCAAAACTTGAGATAGACCAACTACACATTATATCCCAGATTCAAGAAGACCCGGATAAATGACTGGAGGTGCAGCGAACACCTGAAGCTGGAACGTCACTGCCACCCCCTCCATTACAGAGCACAGCAGCTGATATGAGGCAAAAGATCATGGATAAACTAGCTACAGTCAACGCCTGAGACCTATTACCAAAGTTCAGTGGAGAAGTATCATCAGATAGTATGCTAGAAGATGCCAACAGAGCCCTCACAACAATCCCTACTATGACTATAACTCAAACCAATGAACTGGTATACGCTACAGCCACTGTAATCCTGGAGATGCTTGGCTACATGATCAAGAACAGCACTACATACCCCCCCCCCCGGAAAATGAGCTTGGAGGCTAAGATCAAGGCAACTTGGATAGAAGTTAGTCAGCTGGTAGAACTACAGAAGGGTGTGGAGATTAAGGATAAGACTCGGCTACTGAAAAAATACAAGGGCCTGACTCCATCTGAAGCCCTAGAGACTGCTAAAGAAAGGTTCATAGCACTGGCTACCAGGCTAAGGAGATACACTAGAGAAGCAGAGGCCAAGGAGATAAATGCCCTGTTCGCCAAAGAACCATCCAAGGTGTACTCCCAGCTGCAGTGCAACAACACAGTAACAACAGAGCCACCAACAGCAGAAATGGAACAGTACTGGAAGAACATATGGGAGAAATAGAAGAGACATAACACCAGTGCAAAGTGGCTGCAGGACCTGAGAGCAGACCACAGAAATCTCCCAGAGCAGGAACCAGTCACCATCACAGTAGGGAGATTCCTGTGGTCTGCTCTCAGGTCCTGCAGCCACATTGCACTGGTGTTATGTGTCCAACAGCATGTCAAGAACATGAAGAGCTGGACAGCACCAAACCCAGACATGATCCACACCTACTGGCTAAAGAAAGTGCAGTGCATGAACGCCTAGCAGCACAGATGAACCAGCTGCTAGCAGCAGGCTCCCACCCAGACTGGGTAACACAAGGTAGGACAGTGCTGATCATGAAAGACCCCAGCAAGGGAACAACACCGTCCAACTACCAGCCAATAACCTGCCTCCTCACAACATGGAAAGCGCTATCAGGCATCATAGCTGCCAAGCTGCAGGACCATATGGGCACAGCTCAGAAGGGCATTGGGAACAACACCAGAGGCTCCAAACACCAGTTGCTCATAGATAGAGCAGTTGCCCGAGACTCAAGGTCTAGACAGACCAATCTGAACACAGCCTGGATTGACTACAGGGAAGCCTATGACTCAATGCCACACACATGGATCTGTGAATGCCTTGCACTATACAAAGTGAACAGACACTCAGGACCTTCCTCAAGAACTCAATGGGACTGTGGAAGACAACACTGGAAGTCAACGCAAGACAGCTTGCACAAGTGGCCACCAAGTGTGGAATATACCAAGGTGATGCACTGTCCCCACTGCTGTTCTGCCTGGGCTTGAACCTCCTCAGCCAGATTATCACAAGAACTGGATACAGATACAAGTTCAAAAGTGGAACTATCATCATCCACCTCCTCTACATGGATGATATCAAGCTGTATGCTAAGAGTGAACAAGACATCGACTCACTCATCCACCTGACACGGATCTACAGTGAGGACATTGGGATGTCATTCGGACTAGAGAAGTGTGGCCGGATGGTAGTAAAGAGAAGGAAGGTAGTTAAGACTGATGGGGTGGAACTACCAGCAGGCCACATAGCAGACATTCAGACCAGCTACAAGTACCTTGGTATCCCACAGTCACATGGGAACCACGATGTGGAGGGAAGGAAGACAGCAACACCCAAGTACTACCAAAGGATGAGACAGGTCCTGAAGAGCCAGCTCAATGGGAAGAACAAGAACCACGCCATCAACATGTATGCCCTGCCAGTCATCAGATACCCTGCCGGTATAGTGAGCTGGCCAAAGGAGGACATGGAGGCTACTCATGTTAAAACCTGGAAGCTCCTCACAATGTACAGAGGCTTTCACCCCAACACCCAGAGACTGTACACCAGGCGGAAAGAGGGTGGGTGGGGTCTGATGAGTGTCAAAGTCGCTGTCCTGGATGAGACCCAGAGCATCCAGGAGTACATCAGTAAGATGGCACCTAAAGATGAGCTGCTGAGAGAATGCCTGAAGTAGCAGCAGACATGGAAGAAAGATCAAGCAGAGGAAGTGCCATGGCAAGACAAGGCCCTGCATGGGATGTACCATCGACAGATAGCTGAGGTGGCTGACATTGGGAAATCCTACCAGTGGCTAGAAAGGGCTGGACTAAAAGACAGCACTGAGGCACTGATCATAGCAGCACAAGAACAGGCACTAAGCACCCGATCCATAGAAGCAGGGGTCTACCACACTAGACAGGACTCAGGGTGCAGACTGTGCAGAGAGGCCTCCGAGACAGTCCCACACATAGTGGCAGGGTGTAAGATGCAGGCAGGAACAGCATACACTGAACGGCACAACCAAGTAGCTGGCATTGTGTACAGGAACATCTGTACAATGTATGGGCTAGACCCTCCCAAGCCCAGATGGGAGATTCCACAGAAGGTCATGGAGAATGACAGGGCTAAGATCCTGTGGGACTTCCAGATCCAGACAGACAGGCAGGTACTCGCCAATCAACCAGACATTGTGGTAGTAGACAAGGACTAGAAGACGGCGGTGGTGATAGATGTAGCGGTGCCAAGTGACAGCAACATCAGGAAGAAGGGATATGAGAAGCTGGAGAAGTACCAGCACCTGAAGGAGGAACTAGAGAAGATGTGGAACGTGAAGGCCAAAGTGGTTCCAGTGGTGGTAGGAGCACTCAGGGCTGTGACTTCTAAGCTGGGAGAGTGGCTCCAACAGATCCCAGGAGCAACATCAGAGATTTCTGTCCAGAAGAGTGCAGTGCTAGGAACAGCTAAGATACTGAGCAGAACCCTCCAACTCCCAGGCCTCTGGTAGAGGACCCAAGGTTGAGGAAGTCACATACCACCCATGGGGGTGAGAAAGGAATTTTGTTTTTATGTTTGTGTGTGTGTATGTGTTTTTACATATATATATTTGTGTGTGTGTGTGTGTGTGTGTGTGTGTGTGTGTGTGTATACACACACACATACACAAATGCATATATACCATGAAGTTGAATAGTTGAAGGGCTGCCACAGGGAATAAGTTATACATTTATTCTCTACACTGCCCCAGGGTAAGACAAGAACCAATGGGTGGAAGTTTTACAGAGAGAGATTCAGATTCAAAACAAGGAGGAATCCCCTGATTCTGAGAGCTCTTAAGCAGTGGAACAGCCTGCCTCGTGGAGTTTTGGGTGTTCCATCATGGGAGGTTTTCAAACAAAGGTTGGGCAGCCACTTGTCTGGGATGGTCTGAGGATTCTTGCTTTATGTGGGGTGGGGGATGGGTTGGACTAGAAGACCTCCACAGACTCTTCCAACACTGTGATTCTAAGTATGGTTGACTTTTTCTAAACCAGTAAACTTCAAAGCAGTAGCTGAGATCTGTTCTATTAACTCCACCAATTTCCAAACAAGTTTTGTTTTTTATTGAACAAGGTATTATAAAACGGAATAAAAGATAGGCTGGAGATATGAAAAGATCACTACTAATAGCACTGTGTTCTGGTACTGCTTAATCCCTGAAAAAAACAGTCAAGTCCTGGCTACTTAATTTATTACGCCTTTTTAAAATTTACTTTTGCTAAACTTGGAAAAAAGTAGAGGATAAAATGTTTCAGTAATTATAATTTTATATCTGCTGGTTAGTTAACAGCGATACTATAAAAGGTCCTTCATGCTATATTTTCCATGTTTTTAAACCAATATCTGAAAAGATTGTCCTGAATGTTGAACCTCTTGAGACATGTGTTTTTTTAATATCATATTTATTACAGAAAGAGTTTTGTAATGTACTATTCTAGGATATTCTTAATAATTGCTGCCCTTTATCCTCCAGTTCATTACAGGATACTTTCTGGTCTTATTTCTGTAATTAGGTGAAACCAGAAGTATGCTGCCAATTTGTTAACAATTCAGACAGAGACAGTACAGGAGGAAAGGGGCAGTAAAAGCTTTTCTTTGGTGTTCCAAAATAACAAAAATATCCCATCTCTCTGGCTTTTTCTTCTCTGCTATTCATTTGGAATCAAGTTAGTTGAGAGAGACTAGAGTGATTAATGCAGCAAGTGACAATACTTTAGCCCACCATCTTTCAGGTATTTCTCAAGTGCTCTCTCACCCAACATCCCTTATGAAGGATTGTGTAGTAGCCGCTGTAGCTCCTGCCTTAGTTCCTTTGGCCTTGTGGACCTGACCAGGCTACTGTGAGCAGGACCTTCTGTGATGCTCCCCTCTTTATTGTCTTGTCACCATCCACATCCACAGTGTTTAATTTTATTCAACAACTTTTTAATCAAGGGGCTCTAATAATCCCCCTCCAGTACACCCCTTGTTGAGGCTACATTTTTCAACCCTGGCTGTATGCTTAAAGTAGTGTATTATAGTAGACAAAGGTCCGATGGAATGGCAAGATGCTTCAAAATATAGTATGGTTAGACCCATGGTGTTGAGGGGCCTTTCACTTTATTTTCACTCATCCCAGTTGAAAAAGAGACAGTGTTTTAAAATAGATGTGCTAACATTACCAATACTGTCAAAACATGAGAGACTGCCAATATTGAAGATTGATATACCTCACTGTCAATACCACATGCTTTTGATTCATAGGCAATACATGATTATTGCTCTTATTTATGATGCTAAGCTGGGTTTGCACATAATGCCAAGCCAAAGTTGGTGAATTTAGGCATAAGAAGAAAGGCTCCTTTGATGGCTGAGTTAAAGTGCTATCCAACAGTCCTTGAGTGAACAGAAAAGTATGTCAGCATAAATTGTGCTGCTCCCATTGCCTATTCCTATTCTGCCATAGTTACAAGGTTCATAAATGTTGAGGTCATTTTAATTGCAGGAAAGTTAAGGAATGGGATCAGTGGATTCCCACAGCTTGAGTTCCCCTCCCACCAAGCGTTTCTCGTCAGGTGGAAAGTAACTACCAATTATTCTCTGTAACATAGGTGGATGTTTAGAATGGTGGGTTTTACCACATGTCAAGGGCCTGACTGACAAGAGGCCGACATTAAGAGGTGTATGGGGAGTGAATGAAAAGAAACATTTCCCATGCTCCTGCTTGGTGCAGTCTCTCTTCTATACCTGTTGTCTGTCAATCAGACTATGTCTGAGTATGGGCATAACACTTTTCTGAAAAATTACTAAGCCCATATTAAAAAATACCCTGGTTGACTGGTAACACACATGGAGGGAGCTCAGGATGAAATAAGAGGCAGAAATTGACTAGAAGCAGGCTCCATCCTTATCAATTGCTGCAAAGGGATGGCAGTGAGTGACAAAGAAATCCATAATCAATCCCTTACTCTATATTAAACTAAAATCACATTATTTCTATGTCAACCCCTTAGCACATTATAAAAATCACTAAATATCATTGTTCCCTCCCCTTATATTAAAAGAGAAAGAGAAAAGCATAAATCACCTAATCAACTTCCCCCCCAAAAATAAAAATTACTTAATTATTCCCTTCCTACTACTATTCTATACATTCCTGTCTACTGTAATAAAAATCAAAAATAAATTGTTTGCCATTATAATTAATAATACAAGAAACATGAATTAATATTAATTTTTTTTAAAAAACTTAATAATCTTAATCCCAATCATTAACGATAAGTAAAATCATCCAAAGCCAAAAGACAATCCAGATAAATATTTTAGCCCCTTAACCCACTTCAAAATAGACCAAAGCATTTACATATCCCCATAATAAACACAGAGCTATTTTCTTAAATAAATCAAACAGCCCAACTGCTCCCCTCACAAACACAGACTTCTCTTCAAGAAACCTCACATACACAATAACCCCTTCTTTTCCATAACATTCCATCAGAAAGTCAAATTCACTCATGTCTTGCAACTCAATTTCTCCGTTAAACTTCTTCAATTCAGCATTGTCAATTTCATTCGGCATTTCAACAGAAGCCCCCATCTCACTGTTAGAAGAGACATTTCCATCGCTGTTAAATTCTTCAATTTCATTTGCAGTATCCTCAACCAGATGGCACATTTTAGACCACATATTTCCCACAATGCTCTGAATGTCTTGCATAATGACTTGGCATGAATCAGAAAGAATCTGCTTCATATCTGTTTTAATATCTCAATGGAAGTCAGAGAGAGCCTGGTTAAAGATCATCCATGTCTCACGCGGTAAATTATGGTGCACCCTGGATACTTAACCGGCAACAGTAGAAGGTAATGGAAAATTTCCAAACTGAGTTAAGATAAGATAACAGACAGTTCCCCAGAGAAAGTAGCGGCAGGAAAGTAAAAGTTCAGAATGACAGATTCAACGTGTAGGAAAAATGCTAAAATCTTCAAAATTAGCACAAAAATAATAACAGGGAGACAATAATATACTCTCAACCCTCCTTAGTATTGGATGGAAAGCAAAATCCAAAGCTTAAAAAGATTTTTTTTAAAAAAAATAATCACAAAAATAACGATAAGCACCAAGAGATATTGTTTCTCCTTAATGTAGAAAGCCTCTCTTAGGGTACAAATACTTAAAAAAAATAAATTGGGTGCTTTAGAAATGGGGTGGCTGGATTTAATGTCCCTTTAAGGCTGCAGCGCGGCTTGGAAATGGTGACATCCCAGCCTCCCGGCGAAGTCTTACCCATTAATTGCGAATGCTGTTTACGATCTCCTGGCTGCAATTCGCCATCCAGAGGACGAATGGGTCAATTCCGAGCATTTTTCTTGATCCGGAAAAACGCTCCCGGGCTTCAGGAGAAACCAGCCTGAGCCCGAAAAAACTGCCATGATGTCAATTCTGCCCGTGGAGCTCATGGGAACAGCTGTTCAGTCAGCCATGTTCCCACAGGAAGTCAAGGGGAACCATTCCAGATTCCACATGGATCAGAGCATTTGAGGCAAAGCATGGGATCTTAAAGATGGCTTGCAAAAACTTGGACTGGACAATCTCTAGGGACATCCATAACAACAACAATCACCAAGGCATACAGAATGGAGTGACTAAAATGGGGACCTAAGTAACCATGGTATGTTGTATAAACAATTGTAGAAACTGCAGTTGCAGGAGATTGGTCTGAGGAGCATTGCCAACTCATGGTGAAAGTTGCAGAGCTCTTGCAGAAATCTTCAAAGATAGCAAAAACATGAAAAAATTATGGCCATGTGCAACTGATTATTGACAGAAGCAGTGACAAAGCTGTTTTGCACCCAATTGTGACAAAGCTGGCTTTCCTTGCCATTTTAAATCAACTTTCTGTGCATTAGCACACTTTCAAAAGAGTGCTAAACTTGGGCTCATAAGGAAACTGCATAAGAGCTGACAAAGGCTTTGGAAATTACTGGTCATTATGTGGGCAGTTGCCTCTATGGAAGCCAGATATATGGTCTTTCCTGCAGCCCGAGCCAAGTGGCTATGGAGGACAGTGTCCAGGAACTGGATGGGATGGGATGTGCTTTCAGTGGGCTAAAGTACTTCCCAGTCCTGAACGTGTCTGCAACTAGATATTTACTGAAGCAGGCCAGATCATATCCATGGCAAATACTGTGTCAGGAGAAGAGAGAGAACACTCTACTTTAAAACTGAAATAGCTAAGGGAGCTGCCTCACATATTGGCTGGGGATAAAATGAAGACAATGTCATCAGCACATTGCAGGAAAAAGTGGTTACAAGTGTTTGTGCAGTGGCTGAAGGACAGCTTAAGCCCAAACACAAATAACATTATGGCTACTGATTCCACCAAAACCTCATGACATTGACACAGTATTAAAGGAATTTCTCCCATAAATCTAGAAAAGTTTCTTGCAAGTGCCTCCATACACACATTTTGTTCATTTAGTTTAAAGTATCATGTTTACTTAGCAGTTTACTTAATGTAGAATTCATGCCTGATTAGAAATGCAAAGGTTTGCATTTTAATCTCCAGTTGCTCCCCACCGTATCTCGGTTCAAAGATTTTCTTTCGGGCAAAGAATCATTTGTTTTTTGTAAGAAAAAATGATGAACAGCCCATTCTAAACTACAATTGCCATTTAAATATTGAAAGCTTGATCTTGTTTGTAGGCTAGGTCTGAAAATGACATTAAAGCAGGAAGTACATTTCTCCTTTTTCTTTTTTAAAAAATCTATTATATGGAATCTAGACAGAAAATTGAATTTCTCCATAGAAGTGTATAACGGTCAGATTAAGACTTCACTACAAGAAGGATATGCTTGTTTTACCTTCTTCTAGAGATATGCAAACCTCCAAGGATCCCAAAACCTCTGACTGAATATGACATTCTTTCTATCCATTCTGTCATCATTTACTACAAAGGAGAGCCTTTGGGAATGGGAGGGTTCAACTGCTAAGGATTTTGGGGTTTGGTTTGGTAAGTTGTGGAGCATAATATATAGGAGAGTGACCATAAAGCAGGATGAATGCCCATTTTTGACAGGTATCCCCAGTTCAAAATAGGTTTGACCAAAATTGAATTGGCACTAACCGATTACAGCCCTGAGCCATTTGCATTATAAACTCTCTCCACTTGAATGCTTAGCTTATTAATATTTCTCCCTACTACTTCCTGTAAGGTATTATATATTTATCTACCAATCTGCATTGGACCAGTGTGGCAGATTATGGTCCATAACCTTCATCCTACAGTGGATTGATTTCAGTTTATACGTATTAAATTCCATAGTTTCCATGAGGTAATCATGTTATTATGTTGCAGATTTACAGGCTAATTATGCCATAACTGTATTGGTCTTTTAAGAACCACCAGTATCTCTGCTAATATATAAAGCAGAAACTCATTTGAGTTATTAATCCATTGAGGATTGTTTGTTGTCCTTGATAATGAGTGTCAAACCAATATCCATTTGGCAATTATACTGCATAACACATTCTATCTTTTCAGCATGAATTTTAAGATATATTGTTCTATCCACACACAGATATTACCCAGAGGCTCAAAAAAGGTTTTATTTTTTTTTGTCCAGATGTAGGAATGCTATGCTGCCTCCTTCTCCTCCACCCCCCTCTTCAATAGAAAATAAGTCATATGAGGTTAGGGTCTAAAGCAAATCAACCCCAGATTTGTTGACACTGAAAGTGCTGCCTGTGTGTCTGATTTTTATTTTAAAAAGTAGAAATTGCTGGTTGAATGCAATCTAAAGGAAGCTTTAATTTGCATTCTGTCCATTACTTTAGAGTTACAGCATAGTAATTACTTAAGTATTCATGTTCAATGGCTAATTTTCATAGAACATCTGTAGCATGTCTCATCCTACCTATATCACATTAATTTTGTAAAAGGATTTTCCCCTTTATTCTTCCATATTTAGTATTTTTAAAAAGGTAGTAAAATGTATCTAATTAGGATCCTGAGGGCGTGCTGAATTAGAAGACTGATGTATTATTTTTATTCTTTACTCTGACAGGACTTAAACCACAACCACCATTTAATGACAAGAACAATGGAAGCTAGCAACTAGTTTGAATCCAATTTACAAACAATATTCTTCTCAGGAAAGAATTAAGAGAAATAGCAAAATAATCCCAAGAGTAATGCTGAACTGCACCACATAGTACCCATGGGTCTCTATCTCAATAATGAATAAGAAATTATCCCACAGAAAGGCAAGAATGAGAACCAATGGTGAGTAGAGTTAAGGTTATAGAGTTTCCACTGATGCCTGTAGTAAGAAAAATGTGAAAGGTTTAAGCAAAATATCACAGGGACTCAGGGAAAAACAAAATAGTTACATAAGGCTAGCTATATTTCTCTAACTGACTTTGTATGTTGTCACAGGTTCTCAATAAAGTGAGAGTTCAAAGGATTTTGAAACTAAGAAATCAGTAAGTTAAGATAAATTTCTAGGATAGAATGACTGATTGAGTACTGCTCACAGACACATGCAAACATAATCACACCAACAATTGGCCCCGTAGGTGATCTGTGCTACGGTCCTCAAGCCATCTTGGATTTTATTTATTTTATTTTATATTGGATATATTTTTATATATCTTCTTTTTGTATTGTTTTTTAAATTTTTTAAATTTTAAATTTTAATTATTGTAACCCGCCCAGAGTCCCTTGCATGGGAGATGGGTGGGGAATAAATAAATAAATAAATAAATAAATAAATAAATAATTGATTATTTCTTTTCCCCTAGTTTGATAGTTAAAGTAAATTCCAACCATGCCTCCCTCCCCATTTTGCCACATAAAGACATATTCTAGTTAAATTAGAGACATGCCATAGTGAGTTAGGGAAGGTTTCTTCAAAGCTAGCCAATGGTTACCATTTTAGATTTCCCGGAAAAGACCTATTCTAATGGTCAGTTTTGGCTAAATAGTGATAACCCCCCTCCCAAGAAAAAGCCCTCTCTCATTTCTCCTAAGTGCTCTTTGAACAAAGCATTCTGGGAGACCCACTGCTAGTATACCAAAACTTTGACTGGTGGCTCACATTCCTCAACCTTCTGGGATAATTTTATCCAGCCTTTCACAACCTTTTGTTCCTGGAGGAACCCTTGAAATATTTTTCAGGCCTCAGGGAACCCCTGCACATTCAGGCTCAAATATAGGCCAGAAGTTACAAAATTATTATATTCGTTTCATGTGTAGGCCTGTATATACTGTATGCATTAACAGTGTTCTTAAACTAAAAATAAAGAATGAAACTTACTTCTTTAATGTGAAGTTGCCTGAATTTGAATTTTTTTAAAAAATAAATCGGGATCTCCCAGGGAACCCCTAGTGACTTCTTGTGGAACCCTAGGGTTCCACAGAACCCTGCTTGAGAAACCCTGATTTAATCTGACCAGGGGGTCACATGTTACAATTTCCTCTACATTTTTAGCCTGTACATTCCATTGCTCCAATTAGTATTAACATTCCTAAGTTGGTGGAAGTCATGGGACCTAGGGCATTTCCTCTCTAGTAGCCCTTTTTGGCATGCTCAAAAGCTACTGGCAAAATGATAATCATCGTCACTCTCTTTGCTGTTATCTGTGTTTGTGGCTGTCTGAAGTTTTGTGGTATGGAAAATAAGCAGGAGATAATTTCCTGGGGAAATCCAGCATCATTGGCCAATCCAGTGATGCTTTAAAAAGTATAGATTGTTATCGGAATATTTGACTTTGACAGGAGGACTGCTTGCTTTTAAAATTAATTAGAAACCAGTGTAATCCTGTGTATAGGAAAGGTAGCATGAATAAATAATTACTGAGTGTGGGTGGAGATTTAGTTGCCTGTTTCACTTCTGATTAGATAGACTTGGGACAACTGATAATGAGTTGTGAGCTATCCTGTAGGGTGGGAAGGGAGGACCTGTTCCTTCAAGATCTGCAGTCATGCCCTAGCTAGAGTCTTATCTAGATAAAAGGAGTAGTGCCATGTTGTGTGTTATCTGTCTCCTCAGTTCCTCTTCCCCTGGCATTCAGCAGCTGCCATTGGAGTTCATTAAATAATCATAAACAAGGGGGGGATATGGGGTAGAAACTGCATTGGTCGCACTTACTGATGATCTCTGGCAGGCGCGGGATGGAGGCAGTGCATCCATCCTGGCTCTTCTTGACCTCTCAGCAGCTTTCGATACCATCAACCATGGTATCCTTTTGGGACAGCTTAGGGGGTTGGGGGTGGGCGGCGTGGTTTTGCGCTGGTTCACCTCCTTCCTCCAGGGCCGATCCCAATCAGTGGTAATAGGAGATGAGAGATCCGACCCTCGGCCCCTACTTTGTGGGGTGCCGCAGGGTTCAGTTCTCTCCCCTCTCCTATTTAATATCTACATGAAACCACTGGGTGAGATCATCCGTCAACACGGGATGAGGTATCATCAATACGCTGATGATACTCAACTATATATCTCCATCCCGGGCGAGCTAAGTGATGCAGTGTCTGCCCTTTCTCAGTGTCTGAAGGCTGTGGGGGTCTGGATGGGGAACAACAGGCTTCAGCTGAACCCTGGCAAGATGGAGTGGTTGTGGATTGATGGTGCCTCTGGATCCAGGGAGTTGCCATCTTTAGATCTGGGCGGGGTGGCACTACCCCATTCAGACACAGTGCGGAACCTGGGTGTCCTTCTGGACTCACGACACCTGCTTGAAGAGCAGGTGGCAGTCGTGGCCAGAAGGGCATTTGTGCAACTTCGAGTTGTATGCCAGCTACGCCCTTTCCTGGACCGAGATGCCCTCCGTACAATCACTCGTGCCCTGGTCATCTCCCATATAGACTATTGTAATGCACTCTACATGGGGGTACCCTTGAAGAGTATCCGGAAGCTTCAACTGGTCCAAAATGCGGCTGCGCGTGCAGTTATGGGTGCCCCAAGATCGGCACATGTGACACCTCTGCTGCGCGAGCTGCATTGGTTACTAGTTTGCTTCCGGGTCCAATTCAAGGTTACCTAAGGGACCGCCTCATCCCTAGAGCATCGACCCGCCCCACCCGGTTATGCGGAGAGGGCATGCTACAGACCCCGTCTATAAGAGAATTCCATCTGACGGGGTCCAGGAGGCAGGCCTTCTCCGCAGTGGCACCCGCCCTCTGGAATATTCTGCCCCTGGAGGTGAGGCAAGCCCCCACACTGATGACCTTCCAAAAACAACTGAAGACCTGGCTCTGCCACCTCGGTTGGGATGGGAGGAGTAACAGTTCCTCTTGGGGATGGCTGGCTCCATAGAGTTCTTTTAAACTACACCAGAGCCTCTTGGGTTTTATACATTTTTTACATTTTATTAATTTATTTATATTAAGTACTGTATTTTATATGCTTTTATATGTTTTATTGCTAACTTTATGTAAACCGCCCAGAGTCCCCTCTGCGGGGGGAGATGGGCGGTGATATAAGTTGAAATAATAATAATAATAATAATAATAATAATAATAATAATAATAATAATTACATACCTGAAGAAGAGGGCAAGAGAGAAGACCCTAACTGAAGTGAAAAATGAAATATTTCAGGATAAGCCTTGTGTATCTCTTTTCATATTCAATCTGTATTCTGAAAAACCAACAACCACACATGGAGAAATTCTTCGGGAAAATAAAACATGCAGTGAACATTGTTAAGTAAAAGATTAAAAAATCTTCAAAGAACATCAGAAGCATTGTGTGTCCTTGCATGCATGTTTATATGAATGCACACGCATTGACACATATACAGATGTAAAATAAAAGCCCATAAATGAAGATGGATGGGATAATTAAAAAGTAATTAGGATGAAAAATGCTCCAAGGGAAAAAACATGTGTTTTTCTCTCATCATCTACCTACTTTCTTATGGCAGAAAATTGCTGCATGTATAAGTGCCCAGTTTCTCTGCCTGAAGTGTTCTTAATAACATATGGTGCTCATCACTTGTTACGTTTTACTTCAGGCTCTATATCACACATCTTGGGGCATATATTAATTTTCTCTTTGATTGATATTAATTTCTTTCCGAAACCTGATTCTTTAATTCAGTGCACTTTGCCTTACCTATTTGAAGGAGACCTTTGTCTATTGATGAATCACTCAAGGTGTGGAAGATCCATGCCATACTCAGTTACATGATGATCAACATCAGTTTGAATATGCAGACGTGTGTTTCACAGTGGTTGACTTCAGCAAACATTTCTGCTTCCTAGTGGATTATAGAGTAGAATTTGAGAATAATCTATTAGAGCAGATGAGAATAACCCAGTTTTAAATGTGGTCTTCAGATCTTTAATTTTAGGGCAATACTTTAGGAAATAAAATCAGTGCTGTAGTTGAAATTCATACACATACTATAATAGATTCCTGAAATTTTGCCATCAGTATCTCAGGCATAAATCATAGCCTTCCTGGCCTTTCAACCCTTTCATCCTTTTTTATACTGTCTTGAACAGTTTACTAAAACTGGTATTGGAGGTCTGAACAGCCTGATCCAGTTCAGGTGGAAAATATTTCAACTTGATTCAGTCTGAATTCAGAACAAGATTAAGAATAATGTAGCTGCGTGATTTTCCCAGCCGAGCAATTGGTCTGGTAAAAAGCATTATTTTGTGGGTCTCTGAATCCAATACCCTCCTCCCTTTCTTCTCCAGGGTGTTCTATATAAATGCTTATAGGTTTTTTTTTTTACTATTATTATTGATTGCTTTTGTGTGTCTTTTGCATTCCTTCCATCCCTAGAGCCCTGGAGAAACAGATAGAGACTGGAACTTTGTGAAAGCCTAGAAGTGAAATGGAGGGATTTTATACCCATTTGTTTTTCCCCATGGAAATGAACATTTATTCTCAATTATTGTACCGTATTTTCCGGCGTATAAGACGACTGGGCGTATAAGACGACCCCCAACTTTTCCATTTAAAATATAGAGTTTGGGATATACGCCGGAAAATACGGTACTCGCCGTTTGGCTCCACGACGGGCTCCAAAGTCGCCCACAACGCGTTTCCTACCAGGCTTCCTGAAACGCGGCCAATTCTGGGCCCCCACTCCATTTAAAGCGCGGCTGGGAGGGGAAGGGAAGGCGAGGTGAAGCGAGGTGCCCGTTGAGCATTGTGGGCGACTTTGGAGCCCATCGTGGAGCCACTGCGTTTTGCCCCCTCCCTTCCCAAGGCTGCTCCGAGGGAACGGAGCTCGCTCCCCCCTCCCCGCGTTTCTCCCGCGCTCGTCCTCCTGCTCTTCCCTGGGGGCTGCGTTCCGGCGAGCGGCTGCACTTGGCCAGGAGAGGTCTTAAACGGCGAATACCGTATTTTCCAGCGTATAAGACGACACCCGGCGTATAAGACGACCCCCGACTTTTGAGAAGATTTTCCTGGGTTAAAAAGTCGTCTTATACGCCGGAAAATACGGTACTCTATTATTTAGTCTAGGTTACTGCAGAGTCCAAGGCTCACCTTTTATCTGACAAGGGCTTTTTGAAACAAATCAAGATTAAACTGATAGTTTCGGAACCTGATGTGTCACAGAAGAGTTGTTTAAACTAATAGCAATTCCTGATTTAGATACAGTGACAAAACAGTTTCTTTCAGGTTAAAAACAGGTTCTTGTAAATTCCATCTCCATGCTGAACAGGATTAAAGCAGGAAGAACCAGAAGTATAAGGAAGCTTGTTTTTATGATACTAAACTGGGATTTAGCATTAAGCTTAAACCACGCCATTTATAAAGCATTTGCATGTGCTGATGGTATGAATCAGTGTACAGGTAGTCCTTACTTAGTGACTGCAATTGGGACCAGCAACTCATTAAGCAAAGCAGTCGCTAAGTGAAAAATCACATGACCATGACTGTGCTTATGATTTTACTTCAGCTTTCCTTTGCTTTACAGCATCAGAAGGATATGACCCTAAAAAACCAGGTGAGCCCAAATGGCGGGGAAGGTTTCTGGAACTCAACTCATGAGAAAGCTGGGTAAAAGGGCAAATCTTATAGCCCTTTTACTCCACTTCCCCACCCTTTGGAATGCTCACCCCAGCACTAGGATAATTACCAAGAAGAGAATTAATGTTTGTATTTACATTTATTGGAAAGGAAGGGATTACAAGGGAGTAAGCAGAACACAATGGGGAATACACATTGAAAGGAATATGCTGGCACCAGCTGTTTGCCTAGTGTGCTGGTGGCTGAGATCCACCAGCTGTTTGGAGTCAGACAAAAGCCTTTACTGTGAAACTGATTAAAGTTTTGTCAGTTTCAGGTAGCAGCTGCCAGCCGGGGGAGAGCTCTAATCAACTAATTAAAGTCACAGAGCTGAGCTTGTTAACTTTTGGTTAGCATTTTTTAGGGACGCATTGCAGAGAAAAGCAGCTCAGGAAGAGATAGCTTCTTCTGGGAGAGACAGAGATGCTGAGAAGGTCATAATGTGGGCATTGGTTGCAAAGTTACTTTTTCATCACCATCGTAACTGCAAACAGTTGCTGTCCGGCAGTTGCTAAACGAGGACTACCTGTATGTCCTTCTTGCTATGGAAATAACTTAAGAATGATTAAAAAGTAAAATCTGAGGTTTATCTGTTTTTTTAAAACTGATTTTAAGAAGGTATTATTTAAATTAGTTTCTATTGTGTGTCTTGCCCTATTGTCCAGATTTATACAGTTAGAATTTACTATTGCAGTTGCTGGATGTAATGGAATGTGAGAATAACTGTGGAAGACGGTGGGGGGAGAGATGCTGCCTAGGGAACGATCAGATAAAAGGGGGAGGAGCCCACAACTGAGTAACAGGCAGAATAAGAAAGTTAGAAAGGACCCGCCCTAACTGGTTAGGTGGTAAATAGGGAGGGTGGGAAATTTGTACTTTCAGACTTGCAAGGTTCTGTTAATGTAGCCTAACAATAAAGTAGAAGTAGTTCATCTGGTTGTGTTTCCTGTCTGGTTTACCTGGGAGGGCTGGCACTGGTAGGTGATTTTAAAAGGTAAAAAAGGTTTTCCCCTGCACAGTCGTGTCCGACTCTAGGGGCCAGTGCTCATCTCCGTTTCTTAGCCGAAGAGCCAGCGCTGTCCGAAGACGCTTCCGCGGTCATGTGGCCGGCATGACGCGCACGGAACGCTGTTCCATCCCACCGAAGTGGTACTTATTTATCTACTTGCATTTGCATGCTTTCAAATTGCTAGGTTGGCAAGAGCTGGGGCAAGTGCGGGAGCTCACTCCATCATGCAGCGCTTGGGTCTCGAACTGCCGACCTTCCGATCAACAAGCCTGGCGACTTAACCGCTAAGCCATCGCGCTCCGTGACTCTATATTTCGACATATCACTGACAACTTTCAGGTTATTGAAGCCTCATTTAGGGTGCTTCTTCCACATGAAGACTCTGTGTCAAGACTAGACTTTTATGATCCCACAGTGTTGGCTATGTTTTAGAGATGATCCAATTTATTTCTGGTTCACTTGCGGTACATCTGAAATCATTATAAAACTAATTTCTTTTGTTAATGCTATGGCTCTGTGGAGCTTGAGAGTGATCCATTGCCCCATGTCTTGCCTCATCATATCTTCCAGCTTCTAAGCTTCAGGTCTTTCAAGTGGAAAAGCTTGACACATTTTCAGCTCCCCTCAAAGGAAACCTTTGTACTGTTTCATATCATCAAACACACAAAACATGAAGTAAAGACATAGATGAGAGGTGGGGCATGTGCAAACAAATTATATTATTTGTCATAGAGTGGGAATGAACAGATTTTTGAATAGCTTAGCTTAGCTTAGCTTAGCTTAGCTTAGCTTAGTTTAGCTGGCCAAGTATGACTAAACATACAAGGAATTTGACTTCGGTGCAAGAGCTCTTAATGTATTTACCTAACATCAAAAAAATAAACAATAATAAATTATACAATCAAGAAAAGAAAAATTAAGAAAAAATAATACTACATCTATTTAACTATTTATTGCAGTTCTTGTGGAAACTCAAGACAAGGCAGGGATCCTTGTTCCTTGTTATCAGCATTTTTAAGTTGAGAGGCTTGAAGACAAGCTTGGATCACTTCAAACTGCTTTTGAGGGATTGGGAATAGAAGTGGTAATCATATGGAAATACTAGGATGTTCTTCCCCATATACTGTAGTTAGTTCTCCTTAGCCCTATTCTGATATCATTGCCTGAATTTTTGGAGAGAGGGAAAAAACCATCCATGTAAGCTCTGCCTCAGTGTCCTACATGGTTATTCAATCTTACCATGTGGAACAAGACTAAAAGCAGAGTCTTTCTGTATAATGCTTCAGTGTCTTCTGCAAATCTGGCTTACAGTATGTGCACATACTCTGCAATCTATGTGTGAACTTCCCAGTTAAAATGAAGAGTTGTGTGCCAAAAACGAGTCAGACAAAATATTTCATATGTACTCATGCAATAAGAAATATACAGTTGAACTATGACATAAATATTTATCAACCTGCTTAATTATCTAGTCTCAGTGTAGAAAGAGCAGAGAGAAATATAAAAAAAGTGTTTATTTTGTTCTGTTTTTGTTTTATATAAGAAAAACAACAGAAAATAATATACTTGGTTCGACATATGGAACAATCTAGTGGCTATTATTTATGTGCCTGGAAGTTTCCACCTAAAGAAGTCTCCCTAACTTTTTAAGTTGCTGATATTTTCCCATGAATCCTTCCATTAATTTGGAGCTGTTACTATCTTACAGATCTTGCACAAAGATTTGTATTGCCTTTCGCTTTGAAAGAGTGACCTTTACTAAAACATACTACAGTACAAGTAGTAAAATACCTTTAGTTCATGATATTATAGATTAAATACAAAGGATTTCCTAATTACACACTTACCTAATAGCCTGCAATCAGAGACTGTGGAGTAATTAGTGATTAAAACACATGTTATTTACAGAATAGTTCAGGACCTCTTTAAGTGCTATCTCAGACTATTCCTATAATTATGCAATTTGTGCATTTTATAAAGGGTACTTTTTAATGTTCAGAGCACTGCACAAAATGTGACTCTACAGCTGCTGACATTCTGCTTTCTTGGAACCCTTTACTAGAAGTTTGAGAAAATGATGTAAGGATATTGGCATGAACTCATGAAAGTGTAGGTGGTGGAGAAAAGGATGAAATGTTTCAGAGTCATGAGAGTAGAGAGCATTTGGCAATATTTGCTTTGGCATTGAACAACTATAACTATTTGGTTTCATAAGCATGTGCTTCAGTAGTGCTATCCAGATAGCATTGTAAGACTATATAGAGAGTATTATCATTTTCGTGACCCGACTCGTGGCAGTGGTCTCACTCCGGATTTAGTTTTCTTGTCCGAGCAGTGGCAATGTGATCTGAGGGGAGAGTTACATCTTTCCCCATTGTCATGGTCAGACCACACCCTGGTGACCCTGAGACTCTCTTGTGCTACCCCACTCCGCAGGGAGGTGGGACCTATTCGATTGGTCCGCCCCCGGCGACTGATGGACCCAGTGAGGTTTCAGAAGGAGCTGGGGGTTATTCCCGAGGATTTGCTTCACGGTCCAGTGGAGGTCCTGGCTGCAGCCTGGAACAAGGCAGCAGCCGGAGCCCTGGACAAGATCGCGCCTATGCGACCTCTCCGGCCCTGTTCGGTCCGTCACTCTCCGTGGTTTACGGAGGAGTTGAGGGCTTTGAAGAGGGTTAAGAGACGTCTAGAGCGCCGCTGGAGAAAGACAAAGACGGAATCTGACCGAACACAATCTAGAGCCGCTGTTAAGGCCTACCTTGTGGCGGTAAGAGCGGCGAAACGTGAATATTTCTCCGCTCTTATTGCGTCGGCAGAATGCCGTCTGACGGCCCTGTTTAAGATTACAAGATCACTCTTGGGTCGGGAGCAAGGGGAGACCCATCTACAGGGCCGATCGGAAGAGTTTTCTGAGCATCTGCAGGACAAAATCGCTCAGATTCATTCCAAGTTGGACTCCAAGCGTGAGACAAGATCTGGGGAGATGCCAGAGGCTCGTACTTACCATGTTATCTGGGAGCAGTTTGATCCTGTTGGGCCTGATGAAGTAGACAGGATCCTTGGGATTGTAAATGCCACCACATGTCAACTTGACCCATGTCCCTTCTGGCTGGTGAAATCAGCTAGAGAGGTGACATGTGGCTGGGTCCTGGTGATTATAAATTCGTCCTTGAGTGAGGGGGTGTTCCCGGCGGCCTTTAAGGAGGCGCTGGTGCACCCCCTCCTCAAAAAACCGTCTTTGGACCCTACTATTCTGGGCAATTTTCGCCCAGTCTCCCACCTTCCCTTTTTGGGAAAGGTGGTTGAGAAGGTGGTGGCGTTGCAACTCCAGAGGATTCTGGAAGAAACGGATTATCTGGACCCTTTTCAGTCAGGTTTCAGGCCGGGATATGGGACAGAGACTGCATTGGTCGCGCTTATGGATGATCTCTGGCGAGGGCGAGATGGAGGGAGTGCGTCTATCCTGGCTCTCTTAGATCTCTCAGCGGCTTTTGATACCGTCGACCATGGTATACTCTTGGGGCGGCTCAGGGAGTTGGGGGCGGGTGGCGTGGTTTTGCGCTGGTTCGCCTCCTTCCTCCAGGGCCGTTCCCAATCGGTGTTGATAGGGGAGGAGAGAGCTGACCCGCGACCCCTGTCTTGTGGGGTGCCACAGGGATCGGTTCTCTCTCCTCTCCTATTCAACATCTACATGAAGCCGCTGGGCGAGATCATCCGTCACCACGGGATGAGGTATCACCAATATGCTGATGATACCCAGTTATACATCTCCATCCCGGGTGAAGTAGGTGATGCGGTCGATGCCCTATCTCAGTGTCTGGAGGCTGTGGGGGTCTGGATGGGGAACAATAGGCTTCAACTGAACCCTGGTAAGACGGAGTGGCTGTGGATTGACGGCCCCCCTAGATCCGGGAAGTTGTCATCTTTGGTTCTGGGTGGGGTTGCACTACCTCACTCAGATCCAGTGCGGAATCTGGGGGTCCTCCTGGACTCGCGACTCCTGCTCGAAGAGCAGGTGGCAGTCGTGGCCAGGAGGGCCTTTGCACAACTTCGAGTTGTGCGCCAGTTACGCCCTTTCGTGGATCGGGAGGCCCTCCGAACAGTCACTCATGCCCTTGTCATCTCCCGCATAGACTACTGTAATGCACTCTACATGGGGCTACCCCTGAAGAGTATCCGGAAGCTTCAGCTGGTACAGAATGCGGCGGCGCGAGCAGTTACGGGTGCCATAAGATCGGCACATGTAACACCACTGCTACGCGAGCTGCATTGGTTGCCAGTTTGCTTCCGGGTCCAATTCAAGGTGTTGGTGATTACCTTTAAAGCCCTATATGGCATAGGACCAGGGTACCTGAGGGACCGTCTCGTCCGGATAACGTCAGCCCGCCCCACCCGTGCGTGCAGAGAAGGCATGCTTCGGACCCCCTCAACAAGAGAATTCCATCTAGCGGGGTCCAGGAGGCGTGCTTTCTCTGCGACAGCCCCCGCCTTATGGAACATCTTGCCCCCGGAGGTGAGACTGGCCCCTTCACTCCTGGCCTTTCGGAAGGCCCTTAAGACCTGGCTCTGCCGCCTGGCCTGGGACAACGGAGGTGGTAGTGCCTCCTGGGGTTGGTTGGCCCCGTAGCAATAAGACCTATGCTACGGTCTCCAATCCATCTGGGATTCTATTCTATTTTATTTTATATTTGATTTATTTTTATACATTTTCTACTTTGTATGGTTTTAAATATTTTAAATTTTTAAGTCTTAATTATTGTAACCCGCCCAGAGTCCCTTGTATGGGAGATGGGCGGGGAATAAATTAAATAAATAAATAAAAAATAAATAAATTTTCTTTAATGCTGCTATTTCTGCTCCAATTCCATTAGTCTATATCAACCTTTCTCAAACTTTTGACCCTGGATGAACCCTTGAAATATTTTTTCAGGCCTCAGGGAACCCCTGCACATCCAGGCTCAAATATAAGCCAGAAGTTGCAAAATCATTATATTTGTTTCATGGTCAGACCACGCCTTGGTGACCTTGAGGCTCTCTTGTGCTACCCCACTCCGCAGGGAGGCTGGACCTATTAGATTGGTCCACCCCCGGCGACTTATGGACCCAATGAGGTTTCAGAGGGAGCTGGGGGTTATACCTGAAGATCTGCAGCACGGTCCAGTGGAGGTCTTAGCCGCAGCTTGGAATAAAGAGGCGGCCGGGGCCTTGGACAGGATCGCGCCTATGCGACCTCTCTTGCCTCATTCAACCCGTCACTCCCCGTGGTTCACGGAGGAGTTGAGGGTTTTGAAGAGGGTTAAGAGACGTCTGGAGTGCCTCTGGAGAAGGACAAGGACTGAATCTGACCGGACACAATCTAGAGCCGCTATTAGGGCCTACCTTGTGGCGGTAAGAGCGGCGAAACATGATTATTTCTCCGCTCTTATTGTGTCCGCAGAATGCCGTCTGACGGCCCTGTTTAAGATTACTAGATCCCTTTTGGGTCGGACAGACTTGGTGACTCATTTACAGGGCCGGTCGGAAGAGTTTGTTGAGCATCTGCAGGACAAAATCGCTCAGATTCATTCCAAGTTAAACTCTAAGCGTGAGGCAGAATCTGGGGAGATGCCAGAGGTACGTACTTACCCTGTTATCTGGGAACAGTTTGATCCTGTTGGGCCTGATGAAGTAGACAGAATCCTCCGGATTGTAAATGCCACCAAGTATAGACCAGGGTTTCTCAACCAGGGTTCCGTGGACCCCATTGTTCTGCAAGAGGTCACTAGGAGTTCCCTAGGAGATCAGGATTTATTTTAAAAATTATTTCAATTTTGGGTAACTTCACATTAAAGAGGTAAGTTTCATTCTTTATTTTTAGTTTCGGAACACTGTTAATGCACATATACAGGCCTACACATTTTATTTATTTATTTATTTATTTATTTATTTATTTATTATTTGGATTTGTCCCCGCCCATCTCTACCATGGTAGACTCTGGGCGGTTTACAATCACAATATAAAAGTTAAAAAGCTATACATTTAAAAACTACCATAAAAATAAAAAATAAAAATCCAAAAGGTAGTATGTTCTTAAAAGGAGGATATTACTATGCTAACCACTCCCAGGAGGAACTATTATGTCCTTCGTTCCAGGCAAGGCGGCAGAACCAGGTCTTTAACAACTTCCTGAAGGCCAGGAGCGAGGGTGCCCATCTCGCCTCAGGGGGCAAGATATTCCACAGGGCGGGTGCTATCGCAGAAAAGGCACACCTCCTGGACCCCGCTAGATGGAATTCTTTTAGTGATGGGATCATGCTCCTTTGTATGACTCGCTGTTATTGCCTGCCTTCAGGCATGGTTTAGTACAAAATGAACAGGCCTACCCTCCTCTGAGCTTTTCCCTTCTTTTTACAACGGCAATGTGACTATGAGAGATTTTCACTTTTGTTTTAGATAAACCACATTTTAGTGGGTCATCCAATCCTAAACTGTGGTGAATCTTAAGTATGGCTAAGGGAAAGAAGCCAGGTTCACAAAGGCATTTTTAGAAGGGGTGGGTCAAGAAAGGCAAAATGATGGCTGCCACCATGTGATCACAGCCCCAACCCTTTTTATGTTGCCATGAGTGCAACACAACACACTGTAAGAAAAGGGTGGTTCTTCAGTTGCATGGCAACAGCTGCCCCCTTCTCTTTTTTGATACCCTGCAGTTTCATCAGCTGTCATCTGAAGTTGTCTTTCCTCAACTTCTCCCCATCTTTATGGGCAACCCAGTTAATGTGAGCCAGTTAGTGTGAGCAGGGTCTCATCAAAGGCTTTCCCCTCCTTAGATAATTCTGTGAGACATCTTTGGCACATTGTGAAAAAGAAGCGTGAGAGGGAAAGAGTGAGAAAGAGAGAACTTAATCAGGAAAGCTGATTCTGTGTGTGCACTTATGTGTGCAATTTCATTTGTTACAAAAAGAGAATTTCTTTTTAATGACATTTTATGTATGAAAGGTCTTATTGAAGAATTTCAGAGTCCTGTTAGTCTGCCATTCATTGACTGTCAGGTAAGGGCCTTCGTAATATCGTTTTTCTGATTGGCAGCTGCTGGATGTTCACCCTCTTTCAGAAAATTGCTCTCTTTCAGCTTATTATCTCTCCACTATCTCTGTGTCATAGCCTTTAAGCAATCTGGCAGGCTCTGACAGAAGGAAGTCGAGAAAATGGGTAGCCCGTCCAGTGCTGCATCTTCATTCTGGAGCTTTTGGCTGCTCCGGCTGGAGAGCCACTGCAGCTGCTGTTGCTCAGGCCCTTGACATTAAGGGGTTCTGTCACCAGAGTTTGCCCACAGTGAACTAATCGATACTTGATTAGATAAAAGACACCTCTCCCCCAAATTGCATGTGAAGGTAGGCTGTAGGCTTTCTTCAAAACACGCTTCTGCTGAGCTGTGCCTCCCTGTTACTCCTAAGCCTGTTTAATTTGATAATATATATTGCATATGGATTATCCCACTGAGCAGAGAAATTGAGTTTTAGCAGGCTGCTTTTTTTATTTAAAAAAGGCACTGGCACTTACTTTTGTAGCTTCTTATGTAGCTTCTTATGCCTGTATTTTAGCAGATGTTTAGTTACATTAAAAATAGGCATTTATATCTATTTTTGTGTAATGAAGAAACATTAAAAACTCGTACCTGCCCACCTGCCTGCCATAGGTGTCAAAAAAACATCAAAGTGACAATACATGCATGATGTCCAAATTTCAATTCTTTGTCACATTTTTTTTAAAGAAGTACGTTGATTCCTTAGAATATATTTAAAGTGTATATACAATGATAATATCAAGCTCTTCATGTGCTAGAGAAGAACCAGGGCGATGCTGGACACGGTAGACACTGAACACAACAGCTTTGTACCCACTGTATATGGCTTTGTTTCTGATTGAGAAACAATGTATAGACAGACAATTGTATTCCAACCATATGGCCCCTTTTATTCCAGACTGATTATGTTAGAACTACAATTCTGTCTCTGGCCTAGGGGTCAGCATTATCCTTAAAGGTATTCCTTTTAACCCATTCTTCCTTTGCTGCAAATCCAATAACTCTAATTATTAACATAAGGAATTACAAACGAAATCTGGCAACAGTGATTGTGCTCCCATTTATTACCAAATTTCAAGGTATCCCTCAGTGAGGTTAAATTATTTCCCATATAAAAGATACCTATGAAATTCATACATATCTGAAGTAGGAAATCCTGCTTATATATCACTATATAGCAAACCTCAGTAATGTATCTTAATACATAAAATAGCATTACAAGAATGTAATAGTATTAGTATTTAATGGACAGTAGAGTTTTCTAAGGGGCTCTCAATAAATGAAGGTGCCAATAGAAAAAAATGTATTAGTGAGTTTGCATTCATTCCACTGTTGTTTGATTTTCTAAGATTGGTGAAACGGTAGGATTTCCATACCAAAAGAAAAATATTTCTAGCAGTAAGAGTTGCAGAGAAAATCCAGAAAGCTCATAGACTGGGTGGGAGCATATCAGCTGGGGATTTAAAAGATTATAATTATCATTTCATTTCTTCCTCGTACTTTCAACTCTTACTTCTTAAGTACAGTGCCTCTGTCCTTTCCTCTTCCTTCTCTTCCATTTAACAGTCTACTAGCAACAAAATCATTTTTAAAAGAAATAATTGTTTAAAAATAATATTACGCCCTAAAGTTGTTTTATGTGATTTTTTTCTTAACCTCAGAGCAGTGAAAGAAGTAGTTTAAGGGTAGAAGAAGCACCTAAATGTCTTTTGAAGCCTGCATAATTACTTAGCCCATTTCATTTTCACAGTTTTGTTCATATCAGAAGTATAGCAAGGTGCTTCTCTGAGATTTAAAGTCTGCTGTAGCAGAAAATATTCAAAAGCTAGCTTGAAGACACTCCTAAGACTGATTGCCATTCACCCCATTAAGCTCCTGATAAAAAGTGAAAGCCTGAAAGCTGCCAAATGGATATATTTCATTCAGTTGTTTTTATCAGAGGTATGGGGAGGGTTAGCCGGGAGAGAGAGGAAGGAAGGAAGGAAGGAAGGAAGGAAGGAAGGAAGGAAGGAAGGAAGGAAGGAAGGAAGGAAGGAAGGGAACGAGCACAAGGAAAAGAGAGACTATATGTGGCAGGAATAAAAATAGTTTGTGTGCATGCATGTGTGTGTGTCCGTGTATATGTATGATGCATGTATATATGTACTGTATATCTCTGCCAGTTTTTGGTTTTCTTTAAGTAGTCCTTCTTGGTAATCAAATATTTCCTGATGATTTGTTGGCATCTCCACCCCCTCCAGAAGGGATAAAAGCAAACAGAAAAAATGATGGAATAGCTCTTCTTTTTGACATATACAGCAACAAGGCTTGGTAGGTAGGCCTTGAGTTAGCTGCTGTGCAACTGCTATTTGCAGTACTCTGAAGCAACAGATCAAGACCAGAGTTTTGTGGACACCCAGAGTCTGAATGTGGTGGATTTAGATCCGTCCATTCCATCTTGGCTAATGGAAAACATCTTGAATGCTAGGCTCTGGCCAATGTGCACCCCTAATTTCTATTATCAGAGTGTTCATTATAAGACAGGCTTCATTTCTTTTCAGAGGTACCAACACAGAGCCCCATGCAATTGTGTGTATGATGCCAGTAGTGTCCAATATCCAGTCCTTAATCAGTTTGAATAAGTTAAATCCCAGCACTGAGAAGGGAAGTAGGGGGGAAATGTGCAATATGGAAAAGATAAGATCATGGCTTTCAAAATTTCTGCTTGCTGGAGATAAAAGTAAAACAAGAGGACATCTGATTTTCTCTTAGTGACTTTAAAATAAAATCAGATGCCTGCTGAGATTTCTGTTTTCAAGCACACATAACCAAAAATATTGGAAAGGGAAGAAAGGACCGGAAAAACTGCACAAAGGATTTATCCCAATCAAAAGGAATTTTTCTTCATCTTTTACTGCTACCTAGGTTTGCTGCCTTTCTTAATGCTTAACACCCTTTTACCAACCCTTACCCTTCGGCACTTCATCTCCTGCCAGGAGCGATGGCAGGCAGACTCCAGTAATCCATCAATTACTTTAAAGCAAATCTAGTGCATGACAGCTTTCTATAACTGGCAAAATTGCAATGCATCAAACTAACAAAGCACATTGATTTGATTGGGACAAACATCCAGTAACTAAGATATGGTGCATGTCTAATTTCTCTTTGAAGTTTGTTTGAGTATCTGAATGGTATGCATGATGAATGGTGCTCTCTGGGTTTGCTTGGTGCCCTCTTTTTAAATCTTCCATTATCCACCTTTATATTTCTATACTGCTGTGGTTTTAAAGCTTTCTGGGTACGATTAATCAGGGTCTGGCATAGCCAATTTATGTTTTTCAACATAACTCTATTGTTGTGTTTTCCCAGAAAACTTTATATCTAGGAATGTGCTCCGAGAATTATGTTGTTGCTTTTGCATGCATTGCACAGAAATGTTCAAGGTGTTTAACTATAGGCCTTTGGCAATATCTTGTATATGTTTGGTGGTGGTGGTGAGCATCTCTATTTTCCATCAATCCCATTAAAGCGGGGGAAAAATATTGAAATGTCTGTAAATCTTGTTTTAAAAGATCACCTGAGTACAGGCTCAAAAAGGCACCCGTGATTCCATTCACAACTTTCTTGACATAGGTTTTTATTTTTGTTTTTTGATATCAAACCAAATGACATATTCATATGGTCTTGTGGGCAACTACAGTACTGGAAACATTATACAATGTTGTGCAACTGAATTTATTTTTGCATGCTCTTGTCAAATGTATATCTTGGATATAATTTGATCCGCAGCTGTTAGGTGTATAGTATATTACAATGCAATCAAGGAAGAATAATGTTTTTCTAAAATTTTAATTCCTCGGAGTGTATAGTGCAAATTGGTCCAAATCAACATGTCTAAATCTCATTAAAAATTTCAAAGCTACTTTAATGCCAGACCACTGGCTATCTGACCCATAAACTCATGAGGTGGTCTGAGTTATCTGCAAGACCGCAAATAGAAAATTTTGCCTGCCAGTATGTTTGGGCAGAGTGGGTACACTCCAGGTCCCCTCAATTAAACATTGTCATCTTGTGGGACTGAGGAAGCATGCCTCCTCTGTTGTTGCCCCCACCCTCTGGAACAGCATTCCCACGGAGATACGTATGGCACCCACTCTCTTGAGGTTCCAGGAGACCTTGCTCCATTCCCAAGCCTGGGGTTGGTGTGTTTGTGAAGCCCCTGTCATTTATTTTATTGTTATGGTTGCTTTTTAATCTGGACTGTTATGTTTTGTTGTCATATTTTTAACTGTTTTAATTGTGTATTCCTTTATTTTAATAAATTTTATTATGTTTCAAGAGAAGAGTAAAAACTACAAAAAAACCCCAAAAAACTACAAAGAAGGAAAAAAGAACTAAAAGGATGCGAAAACACAAGAGAATTTTTTTTTTCAAATTTAGAAAAAGATGTGGCTTCCGATTTTAAACAGCAAGGATATACAAAAATTTCCATAATCAATATCTTACTCTATATTAAACCAAAACCACATTATTTCTATAAATCATTCCACTTCAGCACATAATAAAAATCACTAAGCACAGTTACTCCTCCCCCTTATATTAAAATTTTTAAAAAATCATATAAACCTCCTAAACATCTTTCTCCCCTCCAAAAGATAACAAATATTTAATTATTCCCTTCCTACCACTATTCTATACATTTCTGTCTACTAAAATAAGAATCAAAGTAAAAAGCACATAGATTGTCTCCTATTATACTTGATAATACAACAGTTGTAATAATCTTAATAAACCCAAAAAACAAAGACAATTCAAAACAGTAACCTTAAATCAAATCCTTAAAACCATCCAAATAAACACATTTTTAACCTTAATAATCTTAATCCAAATCGTTAAAAGCAAATTACATCAATCAAACCCTTAAAGCAAACCAGATAGACATTCTTTAACCCTTATCCCACTTCAAAATAAACCAGAGCATTTACATATCCCCACAATGTGAGGAGCTTTTCTCTTAAAGAATCGAACAGCCCGACTGCCCCCCTAAAAAATTCCAGCTTCTTTTCATGGCATCCCACCAGAAAGTCAATTTCACTTGTGTCTTGCAGATCTCTTTCTCCCTTAAATTTCTCTAAGTCCACTATCCGATCTTTTATTTATTTATTATTTTTTATTTATTATTTCAATTTATTCCCCGCCCATCTCCCTTGCAAGGGACTCTGCTGGATCTTCATCCAGCATCTCAATAAAAATCCCAACCTCACTCTTAGAAGAAATATTTCTATTGCTGTTGAATTCCTCAATTTCATCCACCACATCCCCAACCTGATGGCACATTTTAAAACTCATATTTTCCATGATGTCCTGAATATCTTGCATAAAAGCTTGGTAAAAGTCAGAAGAAATCTGTTTAAAATCTTGGTGGAAGTCAGAAAAAAATCTGTTTAAAATCCTCCATGTCTCACACAGTAGATTATGGTGCTCCCTATGAACTTAACCAGAGAAAGTCGAGGATATGAAAAAGTTCCGAAATGTATTTACGCAAGTGAAAGTGAGAGAAGCAGACAATTTCCAAGGGAAAGTGAAAACAGAAAGCTGAAGTTTCAAATCAGCCGATTCAATGTGTAGGAAAATGTTAATATCTTCAAATTTAATACAAAAATAATAACAGGAAGACAATTGTTTATTCTCAATCCTCCTTTATATTTGGAAGGAGAACAAAACCCAAAAGTTAAAAAAAATTAAGAAGTAATCCCCAAAATAACAATAAGCACCAAGAGAGACAGCTTCTCCTTGCTGTATAAAGCCTCTCTTGGGGTACATATACTTTAAAAAATTACAAATTTGGTGATCTAGAAATGGGCTGGCTGGTCTTAGTGTCCCTTTAAGGCTACAGCACAGCTTGGAAAGTGATGACGTCCCTGCCTCCCAGCTAGCTCTTACCAGTCAAATGCAAAACACTGCGATCTTCTGGCTGCAAGCAGCTGTCCGGAGGACAGATGGGGTTATTCCAGGTGTTTTACTTTATCCGGAGAACATTTCTGGGCTTCAGGAGAACCTGCCTGAGCCTGAAAAAAGTTATCACGTTTTCAGCTCCGCTCGCTAAGCCCGCGTGCACAGCCGCTCAGTCTGTCATTCCCCACCGGAAGCCCTTAATTGTATATTCTGATGTTGAAAGTCCCCTGAATCTCTTGGAGTGGGCGGCCATAATAAATCTAATTAATAATAATAATGGTGATGATAATAATAATAATTCCCATCTTACCTGTTTTCTTTTCCATAACAGTAATATGTAGAAATGTTGACATTTTTATTTATTTATTTATTTATATTTCAATTTATATACCGCTCCATCTCCCCACAAGGGAACTCTGGGCGGACATAGGGCACTTGGGGCAGGCGAAGGGGCCAGGAGGCAAATTATAAAATATGTGTTAGAACACAAACTCTACCCACTTTATATGTTTGTCAAAATGTCTCATCCACATTCCTAAGGAGTAGAGCTTGCATCATGATATGACAGTACAGGTTTCATAATTATAACAAAATCTCCTGATTTAATAAACACCTCTGAGTGGTGACTGCTATACAGGGAAATTGTAAGTCTTATTGTGAATTGTATAGATGACTTGAAATTTATAATATAAATAGTAAATTGCAAAAATGATTAAAATTATTGTTGATCTAATTGGCTAACTCTAGTCATTCATCTTTTCCAAACTGTACACGCAAGCCAGAATTATACATAAGATGTGTATGCAAATTAGCTACTGATAAATAAATGCTAGACAGATTTTAATAGTTATATGTTTGCATTTTTTTAAAAAAAGAAACACTATTTGATTTGATGAAGAAATACACATACATACACAGTGAGAATAAAGAAAGTTGTTAGCATCCAAATACTACATTTGATGCCATAATAAAAATAAAGGGTTTATGGAAATACAAGCAAATCTACTGTATCGTTTAGGCAATTTGATAGCCTTTTTAACAATTTGTATTGTTTGATCACCAATAAATGATATTGCCTATAAAAGTAGTTCATAAGCAGTAAAAGTTAGTTGATGATTGTAGTGGGATGTGAGAATAACCTTGAGAGACAGGAGGAAGAACCACAGCCTAGACAACGGTCTGATAAGAGAAATCTGAGTCCGAAGCAGGAATGGGAGTGGAGAAAGCATTTCAGAAGGGACCCTCCCTAGTTCTCTGGAAAGTAAAGGCAGGGAGGGGAGGAAGTGCTTTCAGACTTGCAAGATTCTGTTACTGTAACCTTACAATAAAAGTAGTATTAATATTCTTGGTTTTGGTTTCCTGGTCTGGACTACCTTGAAGGCCTGACAGTGATAGAGCCATAGTACTGGGACGGCAACTGACAACCTTTTGAGTAGTTGTTACCGGTTCTTCCTGAAATTGTGGGCATTGCTATAATCTTGCATCATTGATGTGCAGTTGTATGTTCTATTAATTCTGAGGCTTATTTTCAAACCTTATGTAGGCATTTGCTGTATGCAAATGGGATAAAGAATATTTTACCAGCTCCTAGATACAAATCTTTACATTTCCAACTGTGGCCAGGACTGTAACCATGTTCATCCAAATACATTCATAGCCCCTTTATAATTCTTTGCAATGGGCCCTTGTGTATAATAAGTGCAATTCAGGGATGGCAACATTAAAAAGTGATTTTTCCACCTAAACTCACCTCATTCCATGAAGGTAAAAATATTTATCTCAAGTGTTTAAAAACTGGCAAGGGAAATGGACATCTCATTCAAGACAACAACTCTCTTGGGAACTATAGCATTTAGCAAAAAATGCATCTTCTACATGTAGCTAATTTTGCGTCATCTATAATTATATGCTGATATTTGTCCTAACTTGTAACATATTTAAATGTCCCCATATCATTGACACGTTGGTCAAAATTATTGGTTAAGACGCTGGGGCAGAGGCCATTAAGGCTGACAGCTCAGCAGTTTGAATCCCAAGAGCGCGAGCCACGTGCCGGAGTGAGCTCCCGGCAATTTGTCCCAGCTTCTGCCAGCCTAGCAGTTCAAAAGCATGCAAATGCAAGTAGATAAGTACTGTAGGTACCACCTCGGTGGGAAAAATCACAGGGACGTGAAAGGAGCCTCCTCGGGCGTCCCCCGGGCAACGGTGATATCACTGGCAAATCCTTTCACTACAGAAGCGCCTTGGTGCTTCTGACACGAAAAAAAAATTGACAAGTTATATCATGGTAGAGTATTAATAGTTAAAGATGTGTTATCTTTTAAAACCTATGTGTCACTTAGTTTAGTTATGTAAACTTTTTCTCTTTCTAGTTACATGCTGTATCAGCTTTAGATGCAAGTATTATTACATTTTTGTATTCCTTTATTTTGGTTTTCTTTTTCACTTTAATGGTACTGATTGCTTTCCTGTCTTGGAGCTGCAAACCAGTTGGTGCCCCTATTTATAGATTCCAGGCTCACAGCCAGTTACCTTGGAAACTGTTTGAAGCACATCATCTTGAATATTTCTTCTGCCAGAATTGCTGAACCGCCCTTCAGCCTTCCATTGCCCATTGTTCAGAGAGTAGCAAGCTCATATTTAGAGATGGTCTCCTGCTGGACTTCCATCTCAAAGCTAATCAGGACGACATTGTGCAGTAAGTGTCTACTCACTTTGGGGAGGTAAATAAGAGAGAGAAATATAGTGGTACATTTTATTTTCCTTACATTCAAAGAATATAATCATAGGTACTCTCTTCTCTACCCAGTTGGTATTTATAGTTCATTCAACAGCCATCTCTAGATTCATAACATTTAGACAACCTAATTGATAGTAGCTCATTTTGTTTCTTTTACAATTTGTAATTAATTTGTGGAAGGACATGGGAAGAAACTTTACGATGAAAGGGGAGTTTTTACTGATCTTTAGAAACTATTTTGTATTGAAGATCCAAACCTGTGGAAGTCTCTTCACCTATCCCCCTTCTTCTCTGGGGTGCTTTATCACTATGGGCAGACAACCTACAGTCTGAATGCTGAGTGGGAACAGAAAATAATTGGTTAATTAGAACGCTGTGGGAGATTGGAAGATAATTGGATCCATTCTAAATTAACTCATTTTTAAATCTTTGGGGCTTATTCATGTCTAACTTATCACACTGATTCTAGTGGGACTGAGGTACAAGTAGCCAGAACATAGAATCAAAGAGTAGGAAAGGACTATTTAGTTTATTGAGTCTAACTTCCTGCTTAATGCAGGAATTCAAATTAAGGCATCTCTAATTGTATAGCTTCTGCTTAAACACATCTAGGTGAAGGAAAGTTTACCATGTCTCTGAATTATTAGTTCCATTGTCAAACTGCTGTTACTGTTAGAAGTTTTACCTTACATTCAATTGGAATTTGCCTTCCTGCTGTCTACATCCATTATTCTTCACTCTAGAACATTAGAGAACAAGTCTTAATCTTCTTATGACATCCTTTCACATGTTTGAAGATGCTGTAGCTGCCATGACCCAGCTTATGGGCTTCTCAATCTCTCTTCATAGGACTTAGTTTCTAGTCCACTAATCACTTACTTGGCTTTTTTTCTGAATCGGTTCCATTTTCTATGAATTCTTCAAGTGAGGTTCCCAGAACTAGCCACTCTACTCAATGTGGGATCTGAACAAAGTAAAATAAAGCAAAACTTTTACATATGGTGATTTGTTAGAGTTCTTGTGTTGACTTGGCAAATTATTCCTGTACAAAGCAAAGCGTTCTCATGGTGACGTGAACGCCAGGTGGCTAGATAACAGAGAAGCCTTGGCTTTGTTTACATCCTCATGAGATAGGGAGCGAGAAGACCATTGTTTATGTCTAGCAATGGAAATCTTCCCATGAGACCAAATCCTCCTGATTTCCTTCTGTGGGAAGCCTTGCCCAGGCCCCCTGAGCAAGGAGGGGGGGAACTCAGTGCTTAGATGCAGGTCATGCTATGTGCTTTAGGCCTAATGCTTTGGGCCTAGTGTGTGTCACAGCTAACTTCCAGCCAATCAGAAAGCTAGAAGAACTGAATATACAACCATGCAAAATGGTGTTCTATGCTTCTTGATTTCTAGTGTCTTTTAGCCATGTAGTTCTGTAAGGCACCAAAACTTACCACGCGCCTCTTAGAGAAATACCAAGTACACAACTGAGACTTTGTAAAAGGAACAGCAGCAAATTTATTTGGCGCCAAGCAAGGTTGCTGGATGGCAGTCCTACAGGTGTCATGTGCAGGTGACCTCTGAGTGGAGCAGCCATCCCGAGAGACAATAGAGCACAAACTTTTATACAGAGATTACAAGCAGGAAATGAGGATGATGATGGTATGCCCATATGAGGGTGTGGTGTCCTCTGACCATCTCTTGGGATTGGCTAGCTTTTGGGGATCAGGGTCCCGCCCAGGGCTGAGGGATTCTGGGATCCGTCAGGTCATGAGGGTGACGTGGGTCATCAACATAGTTACAAGGGATGGAATCTTGTGAACATTCACACCAATTGTTCTATGGGTTCATCCTGGAGGACACAGATTAATACTTGCATCTTATACAGATAACAGTAACGGTTTAGGAACATTCGGTTTATACAAGCAAAAGGTCAAAACCATAAAATCACATCTTTGCACATTTATATCTTAGGAGGGAAACAAAGGATTTACTACAGAATAGCCAGGTAAATATGTTAACTTGTCTCAGGAAGGGGATGCTGACCAGATGGGTGGTCCCAGGCTGGTATGCATTCCTGAGAGAGGTAGAATTAGAATTAGTTTCAGAGCTTAACACTTAGCATTTCTATGCAGCATTCTTTTGGGCCTTGCTGGCTCCCATCTCAAGGGTCACCCTTGGGTAACAGGTCTTTGGTTCAAGCACTAACTTTGGCTCTGTGGAGTTCTAACAGTGTTGCACTATGGGGAGCATTACAGCATGGTGTTTTCCAAGCCAAACTCTGTGGCCCAAGTTTGCTTAGACCCTTTCAGTTCTTCACGTGTTCACTTCCCGTGGAGTGGGCAGAGTGAGCTATGCCTGGCTTTGGGTATAGGCCATGGCAGGAACTCTGGCCCTGGGATCAATACACGGAACTCTGCTTATAAGTTTGTTTTGTTTTTCCTTTTACAATGATGTATCTTGTATATTCATCTTTTTCATTTTTGCGATAATGTACTGTATCTGCATTATTGCCTTATGCTACCAGTAAACACTGTTAGCCCTAACAAGCTGCATTCTTGTCTGTTTATTATCAGGCCTCGGTTTTTCCCCTTTAAGCCAACGTATATCCCATCAGATTTGGCAATTATATTACTGTTGATGTATTCTAAGTCTGTAAGCCGCCCAGGGTCATCGTGTGTGAGTTGGATGGCATTATAAATTTGCTTAATAAATAAATAAGTCTATTCATCTTTTAGAAGAGCTAGGACTGAGCATTTTGGTACCCTATTCAATATTTCACTACAGTTTGATGGGGGATTATTGATGATCACTTAAGAGTAGGATTTCCAAGCCATCTATGAATCCTCTCAACTGTCATCTTAACTAACTTGTTAATCAGAATGTCATGGGTTCTTTGCCAAAATATATTATGCTTGTACCATTTCCACAATCTATTATAAAATTACCCAGTGAAATAAGGCTAGTCTGGTAAAACCTTTTGACACATCCATGATGTCCTCTAGTGATTACCACACTGTTTTCAAAATTCTTACAAATCAGTCTCTTTTTTATTTGCTCCAGAATCTTCCTATACAGCAATGCTAGACTAACTCATCTATAGTTCGCTGGATCCTTTGAAATAAGGGCAACATTCAATTTCCTCCAGTCATGTAGCACTTCATCCATTTTCCAGGATTATTTAAAGACAACATATAAAAATTCCACCAGACCATTAGCTATTTCCTTCAGTGTTCTAGGTGCAATTCATCTGGAGATTTAAACTCATTCAAAGTAAATAGACTACGTTTCTGTCAGTCTCAAACATTAGTTCTGACCCTTCATCCCATTCTTCACAATTTTCTGGTGAAACACATACTCTTTTGTTGGAGAAGAGTGAGCTGAAATAGAAGCTTTGTTACCTGTGGTAACAAACAAATGGAGGCATTTTTATGACTCCATATTATTTCTTTTCTTTTCCTTTTAACATAGCTAAAGATCCCTTTTTTGTTTTTCATAGCATCCTTTCCCAAAGAAAGTACTCTCTTTACAGAGTAACTGTATGTAGTCTTCCTTGTGACTTGACCTTATCATCTCCTATATGAATTCTTTTTCTCTTTTCTTCAATAAATTGAAGAGCTATACATGTAGTAGATCACTCTTAGAGTCATTATGTCCAGACTGTGCTTCCTACAGATAACTCTGAGAACACCACAAACTACACATTATTACAACTGCTCCTTTGGAGTATTCTTCATTCTTCCTGGCAAATGGCTTTTACTGGCATATTAATCCAATCTTTATAGAATCAGCAGTCAGAATAAAAATAGAAGAGGAAAAATATTTTATTTTTGAGAACACATAATCACAGAATATGGAGACAGAATAGATAGATAGATAGATAGATAGATAGATAGATAGATAGATAGATAGATAGATAGATAGATAGATTTGATTTATATAGCTGCCCATCTCATCTTGACTCTAGGCAGCTTACAGCAATTTAAAAGCTACAAGAAATAATACAATCCAACCAGATAAAAAAATATCAAAACAATACAAATTAAATTAACAAAATCCACAGCCGAGGTCTAAAAGCACTCTACACTCAACATAACCACTCTATGGGCTCCACTACACATACAATAATACATGCTACATTGGTTTTACACTGGTTTTGTTACAGCAGAATTGTACAGTATAGATATTTACTGCCAGTTCAGTAAACATTATACTGGGATCAATAACCTTTGGTTTTGATTGAAAACCAAGAAGCCTACCTACAGGACACATGAGCAATGTTAGATAGAAACAAAAGTAGTTTGATGTTGTACTTGGAGGAGTGGCCTGGAGTAGAAGATACTTCTTCAAGTCTCCACTTGCCTATAGAGTTCAATGGATAAGTTAGGGTGAGAGTTAGAGTTACTTCTATATTTCTCCTTATGTAACCAACTTTCATTTCCTTATAATAAAGTTGACAGAAATACACTCTTATACACAGCCACTTTCACTGCTTTAAACAAACATTCATTCCTTGCAACAGATCACCTGCTATCTACAATCTTTCTACCAGCATTTGCACATTTGAAAATGTCTCGATTTAATGATCCTTACCAAACATTCTCTGAGGTATAGAAATTCATCTATTGGCTTTGTTTTTCATCATTTATCTATAATTTGCAATCATTCACTCCATTTTCCTTATGTTTAACTACCTTGGTCCCTTAATTTTCAGATCCATACTCACTGTTGTATCATACAGTCTAGCATTCCCTGCAAATCATTTGTATTAGCAGGGCCCATGGGTCAGGACAAGTTCTTGAGTCATCTTTTAGATCAGTTTTATTAAGCAAGAGTGACAGCAGAGGTAGAAAAAGTATTATTGCACAGAATATCAATATGTTAAACCAAAGGATTAATTGATGAAGACTCATGGAGAAGTATCATTACTGCCAGTCTTGGTTTCAAATATTGCTATGGACATTGTGTACTATTGCCAAGAACAGCAAAAGAACATCAATATATCATAGTGGTTTGTGATTCTACAACTTGGTACCTAGAAGCAGCCCCATTGCACATGGTCACTGAAAAAAATATCATAGATGAACTAGTGAAGATCTTTAGTTGAGCAGAGATATTGTGTGAGATCCTCACAAATCAGCATTCAAAGTTTTAGTCTCCCTTACTGAAATATTTATATGCAGATCTAGGACTACCAGGAATACAAACTAGTTCTTATGATCCAAAATGAATGGGCTTGTAGAGGGACTTGCTGGGCTTGTTCGTTTTTTGAGGTTTTGGATGTTGCTTTTTAGTTCTTTTGGTTTTTGTAGTTGTCGTGCTGTCTGCTGTTGCCTGTTGGTGGAGTTTCATTACTGGTGGTTGGGGATTAATGTTCTATTTGGTCTGTTAGATTTGTTGAGCTCATTCACCTGTAACCACGATGCACTAGGAGCTCCTTGCAGCAGGGCAGCACTGCAGAGCTACTGTTGGGGGTGTTTGTGTGGCCGCCGGGCTCCCGCTGGTGAGAGGGGCAATGGATCACGGTGGTGGCAGGATGGCAAGAGGAGGTTGATGACAGTGGTGCCAACTGGAGGCTATGGTAAAGGCAGAGGCTGGAATCCATGGGGCCATTGGAATCATCTTGGCACCAGATCCAGAAGAGCAGAGTTGGAGGACCAACAGGCCTGCACCATAAGAGGCACAGTGCCTAGAGTGGCCGGAGCTGTGCAGGGCTGTGTTGAGTTGGCAGGAAGCAGTCTGAGATCAGAGTGCTGCAACAGGGGAAAGACTGAAGATGCTGGGGATTGATTGGTCAGCACAGTCCCGAGCTTGGTTGGCAACAATGATGCAGCCATTGAAGAGGGTGGGGAAGCTGGTGGAGCAATGGACTGGCAGGGGCTGACCATGAGGCCTGGAGGCCGAATGAGGCCTAGTGTTGGGCGGACTGCCTCTGCCTCCTGGATATTGAAAGGTTGGGTATAGATTGCCCACCTGGGGGGATGTTAGGTGCTCAGCCTTCACCCTTAGGACCAGGCGCCATCTGCTGCTTTTGAATTCCAGGTTCTTGTATAACAAATCTGCGGTCATCCACCATCTAGTTGTGGATGAGGGTGCTGACCTGGCATGAATAACTGAGTTGTGGGTGGGTCTGGGGGGGGTGGATTCCCCTCTTGGAAATATGCTCACCTGGATTTCAGGTTTGGCAACAGTTACAACTTCAGGGAAAGGGAGGGGGTGGCTATTGTCATCTCTGAGTTGTTGAGGGCCCTTAGAGGCTCTGCCCTACAGATAACTGGATATGAGACTCTCTGAGTTAAGTTGGGTCTTCAGGAACAATTGGACTAATTGCTGGTATATTGCCCCCCTTGCTGCCCAGCATCATCCCTGCTTGAGCTCCTGGATTCCATTGCTGGGTTGGCGGTGGAGTCCCTGAGGCTGATGGTCATTTTGGACTTTAACCTGCCACCTGGCCATGTTGAGTCTGGGGAGGCTCTGGAGTTCATGGCCTCCATGGCAATCATGGACCTGTCCCAAAAGATAGAAGGCCAAAAGCATACCAGAGGTTGCATGTTAGATCTGTTTTTTGTCTTGGGGCAGTTGCAGTATGATCTGGCATTGGCCCAGGAAGTGACCACAGGGTGGGTTCATGCAGTGGTTTCAACCTCTTTTGGAGAGGGGTGTTCCCACCAGTCTTGAAGGAGGCGGTGGTATGCCCCCTCCTCAAGAGTTCATTCCTGGCCCCTTCCATGTTGGATAATTATTGGCCAGGTTCCAATCTTCTCTTCTTAGAGGAGGTTGTGGAAAAGGTGGTTGGACAACAGTTACAGTGAATCTTGGAGGAAGTGTATTATCTGGACCTGTTTCAGTCTGCTTTCAGGCAAGGACATAGTACAGAGACAGTGCTGGTCAAACTTGCTAATGACCTTTGGCAGACCTAGGATGGGTGGTGGTGCATCCATTCTAGTGCTCCTGGATCTCTCAGCGGCTTTAGATACTATAGACCAGGGGTCCCCAACCTGTGGGCTGCAGCCTGTTCGGAAGTGGGCTGCATAGCAGGAGGTGAGCAGTGCTGTCAGGAACAAGCCTGTCCCTGCCGCCATGAGTCGGAGGAAGAGCACCCGGTAGCAGGAAGAAGCTGGGAAGGCGCAAAGAGCCTGAGCTGGAGCAGCTGATTGGTGGGGACCCTGAAGGGGAAACACTTCCACCTATCAGCGCGCGGCAAAGAAGGGCAGAGAGGCAGGCTGAGGAACGTGAGGCCCGATTGGCCTCCACTTGCAAACCGGTCCACACAATTGGCTCCCGCTTGCAAACCCTGCCCCCCATCTGCGAGATTGGCTCCTGCCTGCAAACCCCACCCCCCGGTCCGTGGAAAAATTGTCTTCCACAGAACCGGTCCCTGGTGCCAAAAAGGTTGGGGACCCCTGCTATAGACCACAATATCTGGACCAGCTGCAGGGGTTACGAATGGGAGGCACTGTTCTCTAGTGATTCACCTCCTTCCTCAGCAGTCGATTCCAGTCAGTGTTGACAGAGAGGGAGAGGTTACGTCCATGTCCCATCACATGTGGAATGCCTCAGGGCTCAATGCTCTCCTCTCTCCTGTTCAACATCTACATGAAACTACTGGGCAAGGTCATCTGCCAGTTCAGGGTTTGGTATCATCATTATACTGAAGATACTCAGTTTCTATGTCTCAACCCCAAGTGGCACAGGTGAAGCTGTCAGTGTATTGACCCAGTGTCTGGAAGCTGTTTGGGTCTGAATGGGACAGAACAGACTTTGGCTGAATCCTAACAAGACTGAGTGGCTGTGGTTGTTTGGAGCCCCGGGATCAGGGATGTCACCATTCCTAGTCTTGGATGGGCCTGCCCTTTCCCATTGAAGACTGGTGTGCAACTTGGAGGTCCTTCTGGACTCAGAGCTTCTGCTCAAAGAGCAGGTGGCATGTGTGACCAGGAGGGCCTTTGCACAGGTTCAACTTGTGTGCCAGTTGCACTGTTTCCTCAATCAGGAGGCCCTTCAGACAGTTACTCATGCCCTGGTCACCTCACAATTGGATTATTGCAATGTGTTCTACATGGGGCTGCCCTTGAAAACCACCCAGAAGCTACAGCTGGTTCAAAATGCAGTGGTGAGAGCAGTAACAGGCACCTTTTGGTATGTCCATGTGTCAACACTGCTACACGAGTTGCATTGATTGCCAGTTGGCTTCCGAGTGTAATTCAAGGTGCTGGTTATCTATATACTACTAAAACTCTCCTGTTTGTCTGTTTGTAGCCTTCAATTGGGTGAAATGGTGCATTACAGGGCAACAATTTTTGAATCAATGTACCTCAAGTAGGCTAACTTAAAGAATGTGTCCAAAATCTAGGACCCATTGAAATTTGGCAAAGTTGTGGCCGCTTCAGTGTCAAATTCAGCGTGGTCACGTGATCATTATTTCCAACACTCCCTGCCAGCTTCCCACAAGGAAAGTCAATGGGGAAGCTGACAGGAAGTTGGAAGTCACTCCTGCTCCCACTGCTTTTTTGCCTGCCTGTGGCTGCTTTGGAACCAAGACTGAAAATTGAAATCTCTTAACGGTGGTGGGCAGTAAGGGAAGAATGAGGAAGCAACTTGGATGCTGCTGTCAAGGTAGGGCTGGCTGGGGGGCACTGGTGGTTGACAGGTGAGCCCATCCATGGTCATTCTGTTTCTCTGTTTAGGTAAGGAAATATCTCTCAAATGATGACCCAATGGGTCTAGTTACCCATAAAGTACTATATGGCATAGAGCCTGGATATCTGAGGGACCACCAATCTCCAATTGTTTCTGCCCACCTGGTACTTTCTGAAAGAATGGGTGTGCTCCAGGTCCCCTCAATTAAACATTGTCATCTTGTGAGGCTGAGGAAGCGTGCCTCCTCCGTCATGGCCACCACCCTCTGGAACAGCATCCCTCCAGAGAGAGGGACTGTGCAATCTCTCCTAGGGTTCCAGAAAGGTTTGAAAACCTGGCTTTGGTTCCAGGCCTAGGGCTGATGTTTTATTATTTGTCTAGGGAAATAATTTTGTTTTGTTTTGTTTTGTTTTGTTTGATTTTGCTGTTGGATTATTTTAGTCTGGGCTGTCCATCTGATTTGATGTTTTTATCTGTTTTCATGGGTTTTTTTTAGTTTTGTATGTCACCCCAGGTTCATTAGAGTTGGACAGCTAATAAATTCACATACATACATACATACATACATACATACATACATACATACATACATACATACAATCTTAATAAGACATTAAGACAAAGAAATATACCAATGTGGATTCCAAACATTGGAATATATGGCTGCCTCACTAATTACTTGCATATGAGGAATATATACTGCATTCTACAAGTGTCTACAGGTCCTTTTGAAATGATATATGAAAGGTGCCCCAAAGGCAGCCTTGGTATAGTTGAAAAGGGATGGACTAAGAAATTAGAGAGTCAAAAAAGAATTATAGAAAATATTCTGACTCAGTAAGCTAAATTAGAATTGCTCAGGATGTGGCACAAGAGCCTTTAGAGGTAGCCCAACAGACTCATAAATACATGTATGATCAGAACATCCAGGAGAAAAATGTACAACAAGGACAGCAAGTACTTTTGCTTCTTCTGAGCAAGCTCCGAGTCAGATGACATGGCCCAAATAGGATGGCTGCTAAAGTAAATTGGATAGATATGAGCAAAGGAAAAAGCAAGGTGTATCATGCTGAACTCTTAAAGAAATGGAGCAAGGTAAATTGACATTAAGAATGGAAGACAGGAACAGTGTCAGAAAAGGCACACCTCCAACAAGATGGCACTGTTTTGTAGATGGGACCTGGAACATGCCCACCTGCCAGATCTTATACGAGGGGCATGCATAAGTGGAGAAAGCCATAAATATCCAGTCCCCAATCCATGAAAGCTTTATAGATGGCAAGAAACACCTTGAATTGCACCTGGAAACCAACTAGTAGCCACAGCAACCACTGCAACCATTGCAAAGTAGAGGTATCACATGAGAGTGCTGAGGTGTGCCCATACAGTAGCTACTCATGAAGCCACATTCTAGAGCAGGTGTGGTTTCTGAGTCCAGAAGGCAACCTCATGCAGATTACATTGTAGCAGTCCAAACAGGAAGTTACTAAGGCATGATTGATTGATTGATTGATTGATTGATTATGTGTCGTTAAGTTGTTTTCAGCTCCTAGCGATCACATAGAAAGATTTTCTCCAAGACAATCTATCTGTAACCTGTTCTTTCAAATCTCCCAATGGACCCATCACCACTGTAACTGAGTCCATCCATCTTGAATAAAGAAGTCCTCTTTCCTTCCACATTTCCCAGCATTAGAGCCTTCTCCAGAGAGTTAGGTCTCTGCATAATGTACAGTATCTGAAGTAGGATAATTTGAGCCTGGTCATTTGTGCCTTGAGTGAGAAATCTGGGTTGATTTGTTTGATGATCCGTTGGTTTGTTTTCTTGGCAGTCTCTGTATTCTCAGGAGACTTCTCCAACACCAAAGTTCAAAATCATCAATAGTCTTCCTCTCCTTCTTTTACAAAGTCCAACTAAGGCATGAGTGACCAGGAAAAGGGTTGTTGGTCCAGACAAGTGCACAGAAAGTACCTAAGATGAATCTGTACAAAAGCCCTCCTAACCACAGCTACCACTTGCTCTTCTATCAAGAGGAATGACTTGATAGAAGGACCCTGAAAATATGCACCAGTTCCATCTGGGAAAGTTGCTACCCGATTGAGAACTATAGATGGAAAATTACCAGACATTGCCAATTCCAGAACCCAAAACCAGTCCTTGCTAAGATTGAGTTTCAGCCTGTTCCTCCCCATCCAGACTTCAACAATCTCCAGGCACTGGGATGGCACCTAAACATATTTCTCTTATAAATTTTTGCAATAATCATTATTTTTTTCTTTTAATGTGCAGTATGGGATTGTGGAGAGCCAGTTTGGTGTAATGTCTATGAAGGTTCTCAGTCATCCAGGTGGAATTGTCTGTAGCTTGACATGATTCATGTCAACATGACAGTTGACATGATTCAAGCTACAGTTTGGTGTAATGGTTAAGGCATCAGGCTAGAAACTGGGAGACCATGAGTTCTAGTCCTGCCTTAGGCACAAAGCCAGCTGGGTGACCTTGGGCCAGGCACTCTCTCTCAGCCCCAGGAAGCAGGCAATGGAAAACCACTTCTGAAAAACCTTGCCAAGAAAACTGCAGGGACTAGTCCACCAAGCACCCTTTTTTGTTATTTCCCACTAGCATAACTCCACAACCTCTGTGGCATTCTGTGACACAATTTTTCGCTTCCACATGTTCTTTTCTTGCATCCACCATCCAATCATTCTGTTGGACGATTGATATGAACACCTTTGCATTATTTGATTCTCAATCTTTGCTTGACTACTGACTTATGAAGATCTTGGGTTTTTGTGTTTTTTTTGTGTTTTTTCCCCCTTAGCACAGAGGATCTTGTGTATAATGCTTTAGGAAATTTAAAGCACTTCTATTACTGAGACCTGGCTGGGCCCTGAAGGGGGGGGGTACCCCTTCCGGAAATGTGCCTGGCTGGGTTTACGGTATGGCACCAGCTGATACTCCAGGGCAGGGGAGGAGGGGTGGCTGTTGTCATCTGGGAATCTCTGGTGGCCTTCAGGGGCACTGCTTCACAAGTGGCCGGTTGTGAGACCCTGTTTTTCAAGTTGGGCTCCCGAGAAGAGTTGGGAGTGTTGCTACTGTACCAGCCTCCCTGCCATGTAGCAATCTCCCTGCCTGAGCTGGGAGGCAGCTTGGGAGTTCATGGCCACCATGGTGGCCAAGGGCCAGTCCCAGATTATTTGGGACCTGACTCAAGACAGTGGCCTCACGCCGAACTTGGTTTACTTGTCAGAGCAGTGACAATGTGATCTGAGGGGAGAGTTAGATCTATCCCCCTTGTCATGGTCAGATCATGCCCTGGTGACCTTTAGATTCTCCTACACCTCCCCCCTCCGCAGGGAGGCAGAACCCATTCAATTGGTCTGCCCCTGGTGACTAATGGACCCAATGGGGTTTCAGAGGGAGCTGGGGGTTATACCCAAGGATCTCCTGCACAGTCCAGCAGAGGCCCTGGCTGCTGCCTGGAATAGAGAGGTGGCTGGGGCCTTGGACAGGATCGCTCCTGTGCGACCTCTCTTGTCTGATCGAGCCCGACACTCACCGTGGTTTACAGAGGAGTTGAGGGTTCTGAAGAGGATTAAGAGACATCTAGAGCGTCGCTGGAGGAAGACAAGGACCGAATCCAACCGAACACAAGCTAGAGCCACTATTAAGGCCTACCTTGTGGCGATAAGAGCAGCAAAACATCAATATTTCTCTGCCCTTATTGCATCCACAGAATGCTGCCCGATGGCCCTGTTCAAGATCACTCGATCCCTTCTGGGGAAGGTGGGCCCAGTGACCCACCTACAGGGTTGTGCAGAGGAGTTTTCTGGGCATCTGGAGGATAAAATCACTCAGATCAATTCCAAGTTAGATGCCAAGTGTGAGGCATGGTCTGTGGAGATACCTGGGGAGGGTACTTACCCAGTTATCTGGGAACAGTTTAACCCTGTTGGGCCTGAGGAAGTGGACAGGGTTTGCCAGACTGTAAATGCCACCACTTGTCAATTAGATCCCTGTCCCTCCTGGCTGGTGAAGGCAGCTCAGGAGGTGATGTGTGGGTGGGCCCAGGTGATGGTGAATTCATCCTTGGAGGAGGGAGTGTTCCTGGCTGGTTTTAAAGAGGCGCTGGTGCACCCCCTCCTCAAGAAACCATCACTGGACCCCACCGTGCTGGACAATTTTCATCCAGTTTCCCACCTTCCCTTTTTAGGGAAGGTGGTTGAGAAAGTGGTGGCGTTGCAGCTCCAGAGGAACCTGGATGAAACAGATTATCTGGACCCTTTACAGTCGGGTTTCAGGCCCGGATATGGGACAGAAACAGCTTTGGTCGCATTTTGGATGATCTCTGGTGGGAGGAGGATGGAGGCAGTGCATCCATCCTTGCTCTTCTTGACCTCTCAGTGGCTTTCGATACCATCGACCATGGTATTCTTTTGGGTCGGCTCAGGGAGTTGGGGGTGGGTGGCGTGGTTTTGCGCTGGTTCACCTCCTTCCTCCAGGGCCGGTCCCAATTGTTGTTGATAGGGAATGAGAGATCTGGCCCGTGGCCCCTCCTTTGTGGGGTGCTGCAGGGTTTGGTACTCTCTCCGCTCCTCTTTAACATCTACATGAAACTGCAGGGTGAGATCATCCGTCGCCTCGGGATGAAGTATCTTCGATATGCTGATGATACCCAATTATACATCTCCATCCCGAGTGACTTAAGTGAAGCTGTAGGCACCCTCTCTTGGTGCCTGGAGGCTGTAGGGGTCTGAATGGGGAACAATAGGCTTTAACTGAACCCTGGTAAGATGCAGTGGCTGTGGGTTGGGGACCCCTCGGTATCCAGGAAATTACCATCTTTGATGCTGGATGGGGTTGCACTGCCCCAGACAGACCTGGTGCGGAACCTGGGGGTTCTCCTGGACTCGTGGCTCTTGCTTAAAGAGCAGGTGGCAGCTGTGGCCAGGGGAGCCTTTGCCCAACTTGGTGTTGTGTGCCAGCTATGCCCCTTCTTGGATCAGGAGTCACTCCAGTCAGTCACTCATGCCCTGGTTATCTCCCGTATAGACTATTGCAATGCGCTCTACATGAGGCTACCCTTGAAGAGCATCCAGAAGCTGCAGCTGGTCCTGATTGCGGCCGCACGGGCAGTTTTAGGAGCCCCAAAGACGGCCCATATAACAGCCCTGCTGCGCAAGCTGCATTGGGTGCCAGTTTGCTTCTGGTTTCAATTCAAGGTGTTGGTTATCATCTTTAAAGCCCTACATGGCATGGGTCCAGGTTACCTGAGGGACCGCCTCACCCGCATTACATCGACCCATCCTACCTGGTTAGGCAGAGAGGGCATGTTATGGACCCTGTCCATGAGAGATTGTTGATTGGCATGGTCCAGGAGGAGGGCCTTCTCTGCCATAGCTCCCGCCCTTTGGAATAAGCTACCCCCAGAGATAAGGCAATCCCCCACTCTCCTGGCCTTCCGGAAGGGACTCAAGATGTGCCTGTGCCACCTCGCTTGGGGTGGAAGGGGGGATAGTTCGTTGTGGTCCAACCCCGGGAAATTTTAACAAGACTGTGATTCACCATCTTGGGTTTTAGATTATATATCTTATATTTTAGAGCTTTTATTATATATATATTTATATTCTTAATGTATCTTTTTAATTGATATTTAATTTTTACTGTTTTAATTTGTTGTAAACCACCCAGTGTCGTTACTAGATGGGCAGTGAAAAAATATGATAAATAAATAAATAAAATAAAGCCCTGTACCCTTAAGGTTATTTTGGAAATGGAAGGATTATTTATTTATTTATTGGATTTATATTATCGCCCATCTTCTCCATAAGGAACTATTATATTACAATAGGAGGTACACTTAAAGATATTCTGATACAAATATCTTTAAGTGTACCTCCTATTGTATCCATCTATTAAACAGGTGTAGATATTAATGTATCTTTCTCGAAGTAACTCATATAGTGGTGATCCATAGAAAATTCCTGTTTGCCTTCTTTGCTCCATTCCCTCCAACTCCAATAACTTATTGTTCCTCAAAGTCACTCACTCCTTCATCCAAAGCAAACAGGTAAATTAAAGGTAAAGGTTCCCCCTCACAGTCGTGTCTGACTCTAGGGGCCGGTGCTCATCTCCATTTCTTAGCCGAAGAGCCAGCGCTGTCTGAAGATGCTTCCGCGGTCATGTGGCCAGCATGACAAGCACAGAACACTGTTACCTTCCCACCAAAGTGGTACCTATTTATCTACTTGCATTTGCATGCTTTCGAATTGCTAGGTTGGCAAGAGCAGGAGCTATCTCCATCACGCGGGGCTACAGTCTCGAACTGCCAAACTTGCAACCTTCTGATCGACAAGCCTGGCATCTTAACCACTGAGCCATCGTGCCCCATAAAGCAAACAATAGGCATCAAAATACAATTTCAAATTTGGAGGTCCTAACCCCCCTCTTCCTTATTATCTTTTAAAATTTATACTTAATTCTTGGTTTTTTACCTTGCCATATAAGCTTAGAAATGTCTTTTTGCCATTGTTTAAATGGTACATCCATTGTCAATATTGGTATTGTCTGAAATAAAAATAATATCCTAGGTAAGACATTCATCTTGATCACTGAAATCCTTCCCAACAATGATAATTGGAGTTAGTCCCATCTTAATAAATCTTTTTAATGTCATTTTTAAAATGTCATTCCATACCTAACATAGTTATTCTGAAACAGCATACAATTCATGTTTGACAGTGTAACTCCCAAATATTTAACATTTTTTCTCAATCTCAAAACCAGTCTTGTTCATCAATGTCTCTTGGTCTTGTAAGATCATGTTTTTAACCAGCATCTTTGTTTTTTGCTTATTTATGTTAAAACCAGCTAATGCCCCAAAGTCTTTCAATTTCTTCATCAAATGCTCAGTCATTCAAAGGTTCTTGTAGGGTCAAAACTAAATCATTGGCAAAAGCCCTCAGTTTGGAAACTTCCTTTTTAACTTTCAGACCCTTTATATTTTTATTTTGTCTAGTATCTCTATTTAGCACTTCCAGAACTAGAATAAAAAGTAAAGGGGACAGAGGACATCTGAATTCTGCTTTTTAAATGTGTTGAGTATACCTCCCAACCAAATTCCCAGAAGATCTTAGCTGAATTGTTCCATCTCATGAATAGAGTGGAGGCTGCAGTCATCTACAAGTGGGGCAAGAGGAGGCAAATGATGAAACATGCCTTGTGAAATCAGAAAACAAACCATACAACTGGACTTCTGGTGAGGACATGGTGAACTGAAGATGCCCCTGAAGAAGCAGGGACATCATTATGGCTGAAATTGCCATCTGGATGTAGGATCTGGGCCAGCGAAATGTCTCCAGAGAAAGGGGAGAATGTGAGATCACCCACATGGACTCCAGACAGCGGCTCCTCATGAGTAGATGGCAGGAACTGATGGTTTTGCGATCTGCTTATGAGTTGCTTATGAGTTGAGTGGCTGGGAATCAAGGGATTCCATCCAAGCTCATAGTCATAATGTAGCCTCTATGGATTGAGCAATTGATCCTCATTTCTTAATCGCCTTGGAATTAATTTTTAATTGCTTTTTAAATATTGAGAACCTCCAGAACTGCAGGTTTTATGGTATTCACTGAGTGAGTTTCCTTCAATCCTTTACGAAAGAAGCTTTAAGTACAAGTTTAAGGATTTTTTTAATAATTAACAGCAATTAGGTGATTAGCGTGTTGATTTTAGAAATTTATAGATGGACTAAGGGTACAGATGGATTTAATAAAATTCTGAAATTAAATATAAGAATCCTACCCATGGGAAACCATTCAAGTCTTTGCGTTCGGAAGAAAAACAACATGATAAGGTGGGACTTTGAAGGTTGGACACTAGAGGGCACCAGTAGGAAATAAAGATTACAATTAAAAGAGAAGAATGCAAACTCAATCTGATAATGCAGAATGGAGCAAAATATTTTAACAATGAATGTATTGAGAGATATTTGTGAACAATGGACTCAGAAGTTAGTTTTAAGGATCTCTGCCATTATTGATAGACTAAATTATGTTACAAAAGAGGAACAAGTTTTACTGGACAAGACTGAAATTGATTCAAATGTGGACTTTAAAATGACAGGCTACAAGAAGGATATGGAAAAAGATGAAATATTGAATATACAAATGAAAGCGGCTGATGTTTTAATAACTAAAAAGGACGTACAAATAATAGACCAGAATAGTGACTTGGATAACCTTTCTATATTGGATTTACAAAAGGCACTTGTTAATGTTGTCAGTGATTTTGTGAGAAGAGACAAAGAGAAAATGAAAAGAAATCAAGTGTTAGGACATTATTTGAAGGGACTAAAGACCAGGATTGTTGGGAACAAGGGGAAGGAATATAAATTTGGTTTATTTGATCAAGGGTAAAATAGATAGGTTGCTATCTCTGGCAATCTTTAATGGATTTTTTCTGATCAGGACTGGATGATGATGTTTTAAGGTTTTATTTATAGATAAAAGTTATATGGGAAAGAGTTCATTTGTTGCATTTTAAATCTATCTGATTAAGGTTAAAACAGTTATATTGTTATCTCTGGTAACTTTTGTTGGATTTTTACTGACTAGATTTGAATGATGAGGTTTGGGGGATTTGTTTAAAGATAGAAAATGAGATATAAACGTAAAAGGAAGGAATTCAAGTGAGTTTATTAAATCAAGTTTGTAATATGTTGTTATTTCTGGTAACCCTTAATAGACTTTTGCTGATTAGGATGGATTATGAGGCTTTAAAGGTTTGTAGAGAATGAGGTGAGATATGGGATGAAGAGATTGTTGTATTTTAAGAGATGGTGATAAGTTGTTAAAATTGTTTATACTCACTGGGAAGAAGGGGGAAGTTACTTCTTTTTTATTCTTTCTCTTTTTAATTTTTTTCTTTTTCTTTCTTTTTCTTTTTTCTTTTTCTTTTTTCTTTTTACTCTTTTAGTTTTTCTAGATTGTATTAGTTTTATCTGTACAATGTAATCTTTAATAAAATTATTATAAAAGGAAAAAACAAAGCGAACCATATAATTTATATGTTTGCTTCAGATGTTGGGAAACTAAGATTGGGATTTATGTCATGCTGTTATAAAACTTTTATTTTATTTTATTTTGGACACTGTGGTTCTTGCGAGATGCCCATGACTCATAGCTCTTATTCCCAGCTTCTTTGTAGTCATAGGTGGTCCAGAATAATTATTTCATGAGGCATAGAGATCAGCTGTTGCTGAGGAAGGCTGTCCCAAATGATAGTCCATGTTTTCATGGATTACAAGGTATTTCATTAATGTTGGTCATTATTTGACTTTTTGTTTCCATTCTTCTTAATGACTTCTGGTGGTGCCTCTCAGGCAGCAATCAGGTTTATTACAATAGGAAGGTGTCTTGTAAACATGGCTGAAGTTGAGATACATATCAGCATATAATGTGGAAACTTGTCATGAGTAGCATATGAATAGATTTTTAAAAAAATCTGATCTGCATTTTGTATATATTGTATTTTTCAATTATTTTTACCCATACAACAGAAACCCTAACCATAAAGAAGTACTGTATATGGACATCCAGTATTAATTCTTTTGAAATCAGTTGATTACTTTGAGGAACTTCATATTAATTCTCTGGACATATGCACACAACAACATTTGACTGGGTCTAAAAAGAGAACTTGCTTTTTTCTATGTAGTTTGATATGGATATGGATATAGTTGAAATCCATTTGAGATGGAGTGAAATTTTTACAGTCATACATAAAGATTACCAGGTCAAATATCTAGTTACTGAAGTGCTGAACACAATTTTTAATGCATTCTCAACTTAATTTTTCAAGACACATTACAGTATAAGCCTATGATAGAGATTAAGTACTGTATATTTGGAGATATGAGGTAGGGATTTTTAACATTTTGATTAGTGAAGGGGAGAGATAATTTGAGAGAAACTGACTAAAAGGTTGCTTGTTTCTATGCAGTAAGCATTGATTTCTTAAGTAATTTTCTAGATGGACATGCTATCTATGTTCCTGGTAGTGTTTATTGATAATATTACCTATCACTCCAGTTCATTCCACCTTACCAGATAGGAAAGCTTCCTTCTGTCCATCACGCACAACCCCAATGAGTTCTGTACTGCTCTACTGAGTATTAGTTTGAGTACTACTTTCTGTCATCTTCTGTAGCCTGTCCCTGGCAGCTTTCCAGTCTAGCCAACAAGGTACGTATTGGCACTAGCAAACCTGTTATAGAGGCCAAACTATCCTTTTCCACCAGATTCAAGGGCTAATGCTTTAGGAGATCATGCTTCTTGGCATAAAAGACATTGACAGGAATATATTTAAAACATGAAACAAGAAGCATTTGCTTGCATATATTGTACTTACATTTAAAATACTGTAAAGTCCCAAGCTCTGAAAAGGAAATTGCCTTCCACTTCAGATCAAAAGGAAAACATCTTGGTCCATTTGGGATTATTTAAATCAAGAAGTAAAGAGTAATTGTAATTTAAAGTATGAAAATAGGAACTAAGCTTCACTTGTTCTGAATGTTGGTTAGCTGGCATAATTTGTATAATTAACTTCACCTTTGGAGCTTGATCAGTTTGCCTCAGGTGACTGATTCTTGCGCTGCTCCATCTTGTTTCACCTGTTTAAAGCAATCCTGGCAGGACTTTACATATGATGGCAAACATATATTATAAACCATGGCCTCATCTCTGTGTTGCAAAAGTGGCATATCTGACTGTGATGGGTCTTTGGCATAGTAGCTCTGCCCTTACTATCCTAGGTTTTGTACTGATATTGATGCAAAGGAACCAGTTATAAATTTATGCAGATGTGTTGACTATTATAATTTATGGATTTTTGGTATAATGATCCATAGGATGCAAATATTAAGGAGTACGTAGAATTATAAAAATTACTGTCCTCGTAGTGGTTGCAGCTGTCATTCTAATCATTATTAATTTCATTAATGTTCTTAAAACATGGTATTTTTCAATCTTTATGCATGCAAGTGAACCTTCCTTCCTTCCTTCCTTCCTTCCCTCCTTCCTTCCTTCTTTCTCTCCCTAACACTTGTAATTCTGCTAAATTCATTATTAAATTAATTTAGAAAAGAAAACTGGTACAGCCTGATTGGTCTCACTTGTTAATCCTTAGGATTTTCTGCCATCTGGATGATGGAAATAGACTGCCATCAATTACTATTCATCCTAAAGACTCAGTGTCATAAACCACAAGGTGAAGCTTGAGTGATTGATGATTTCACTATAATGCCAAGGCATTATGTGATTCTGGAATCCCATATTGAACTGTTTTCAGAGACATGATTTCTTAGCAAAATTATGATAATGCCATCTACCCCAAGGCCAAAGTTTTAAATAAACATAACTAGTGTCAGTGAATATGAGTATACTTGCTGATAGTCCTGACTTTGTAGTGCACACACATACAAAGAAAGACAGAAGACGAGCCCTCTTTTTGGTATTCATGGCTCCAGATTAGGGGGCTGTTTCAAAATCCAGGCATGATAAATAGATTCGTCAACTTGCCAGTGCATCCGCATGAAGAGGGTGAGTGGGGGGGGGGGTTGGTTTTTTGTTGTTGTTGCAAATAAGCACTCCTATTCCCTCTCCCATTCTTTGAGATTGAACCCAACCACATTTTTAAAAAAGTGATGGCTAATTCTAACTGACCCTTCCACAGCTGGAATTTTATTACTCCATGCCTCTTCTTTCTGTTGTCCCAGGCATAGTTTCTTAGTAATCTTATGAGAGACTCTCCTAATCAAAAGCCACAGTGAGTCCACATGCCACCGTCTACTCAAGCATGTCTGTCTATGAATACCAGGAATAAAGTAAAGAAACATGGGACATGATAATGATTTAATAATGTTTAACACAGCATGCATCTCTGCAATTGTGGATCACTCAATGCTTTGTTTCTGTATTCTCCAAAAACACTGCAACACATAATTATATTTCATGGCTTCTGAAATTGTCAACAGGGATATATTAATTCACTTAGAAGGAATCTGAATTTCTCTTATTTATTTATGAACTTCTTAAATGAACCATGCTACTTCATTCTGTTAGATATCCATATATTATAGACCCAGGATTCCAGCTCAGGTTGTTTAGATTAAGCTTCAGCATTCTAAGAGAGGTAAAGTGTAGGACTACCAGAAAATCTATAGGACCACCAGATGATACTAAAGAGTAAGAAGAGTTTTCTACATTACTGCCATTTTGAAATTACCTGGGTTTTGGAGCCTGTACTTGACAGCCCTAAGTAGACCATTTTCTGCTTGAAATGTCTTTATTTATTTATTGTGGTTTATCTACCACCTACATTCAGATAGAGTCTAGTCTGTGCTAATTTGAATTTGGTTTGGTCTCAAAATGCAACATGCATGCTCATATGTGTTCCAAATCACTTTTTCATCTTTGAGTCCAGATTGCTGCACAGTCCTAGGAACCACAGAGATACAACTGTACAACAAATGACAGAATGCTAACAGATAAGAAACCTACATCTCCCCATTTATTTCTTCTTTGATTTTTAAAAGCAATTTATTTTCTAACAAACCAAATGAAAATGATACAAAAAACACAGACAATATTTCAGAACATCATTATTGCTGCTAACTTTTGAATGGGCTTAAGCTTAGGCAGTTGACCAACGTTAGGTGGTTGGCAAGAACCCATAGGGAGGAATTAGGAAAAAGGGAATTAGAACTAAGGAGGCTTACATCACAAGAACACATAGGAATTCACCTGAGTTGGGCAGAACTTGTTCTTGAGGCCAAGCTTAAATCATAGAGGAATTTATTAAATATAGACCTTTCTGTTAAGGAGTGTGGAAAGACCATCTTACTGAAGGGGGTAGAGGGGATTCTAGGGCCTAAACGACAAAAGAAAGGATTTGAGTACAAAGTGATTTCTTAAGTTTCATTATTGACTTGTTCTGTTGAAATTAAAATTTCCTAATTCCAACATAAGAGCCAGTTTGATGTAGTGGTTAAGACATCAGGCTAGAAACTGGGGGATCATGAGTTCTAGTTGTGCCTTAGGCACAAAGCCAGCTGGTTGACATTGGGCCAGTCACTCTCTCTCGGCCCTAGGAAGGAGGCAATGGCAAACCACTTCTGAAAAACCTTGCCAAGAAAATTGCAGGGACAGGAGTCAATGCTGACTTGAAGACAATCTAAAAAACAAAAAAACAAAACACCAACATACCATATAATGAGTCAAATATTTCAATTCTAAACATTTTTTTAAAAAAAATATCAATTAATGTTTAAGTTCATTTTAATGTGTCTATGTAGAGACATATATGTATCTACAATTGATAAAGCTATGTGCTGTCTACTAAGCAGCACATTTTGCATCTGGCTATAGAGCCAGTTCCTTCATAATGATCATAGAAGCAGAATTTAAAGTGTATTCAGAACATTCGGAGAGACAGTGAACTGTCAGTGAGAAGTGAACCCAAGGAGTTTCATGTAGTCTTATCAGTAATATTTACTGATATATGGCAACCTAATAAACATGAAAATAAAAATAAAAAGCTTTCTTAAATATGCAACATTGGAAAACACACAATGGAATAAACTGTCAAGATGCTTTGAGTCCCTGTATGTATGTAATTTTATTTTTATTTTTATTTAGACTAAGAATGTAACTTTCCAGACTCACTGACTGTCATTCAGAACCTTGATTTGCCATCAGCAAGATGTCAGATCAATGGCTCAATGGCTTTTTGACAAGCAATTGATAAACTTGTTGACTGACAGCTTAATAACAGCAGCACAGCAGCTGCTATTTTTGAGTGCATAGTGTTTTTCTGCAAGAAAGGTTTTCTGCCATAAAGGTCTGAAATTCTATAGAATTATCAATGTACTACACCCTAAGAATTGCCATGACACAAAACAGTTTGGACATATATTAGTGAACTACATTGCTTTCATGAATCATACCATCTGTCTATTCTAATACTTTGAAAGCTCAGTTAATTTTATTTATATGTGACACTTCTGTATGTTGCTTTACTCTCTGTATCTCAAATGATTCACTTAGAAGTTTTGAATTCTAGATCATTATTCTTTACATTCTATATATAAAAGAAAACCAGACTGATTTTCCAAAGCTTGCCAGTTGAACAAGAATTTGAACGTCTGTTTCAGTCATTCTGAGTTTAAAAATGATGAAATCAGTTATTTAGGCAAAACAGATAAGCATTTTGTTTGGATATGGTGAATCCGGAACAGTGAGAATCTCTTTGCTTTGTAAGACAAAAATAAAGTCGTAATGGAAATTAATTTCTGGGTCTTTCTCTGGGGCATATTTTATTAAAGGGGAAAGGAAAAAAATGCTAAAATGATTCACCTTAATTTCATAGGGGCCATCCTGAGATAGGGCATTCCCAAACCAACCTCATCATACTATCAAGGATGGTTCCCTCTCCTCCTCATTTCAAATGCATTCTCTTACTGTATATACTTGTGTATAAGCCCATCCATGGATAAGCGGACTGCATGAAAAATGTGCCACGGATAAGCCGACCACATTTTTCATGGTATTGGGTTAAAAATTTGATGGCCTGCTTATCAACATATGGGCTTATCCATGAGCATATATAGGATATACAGGTACTTAAAAAAAAATTACCATATATACTGGTACCATATATACCATAAGGTGAACCCAATCTTTTGGGTGTACTTCGGCACCTAAAATTCTTGGCTTATCCACTAATATATATGATAATTATTTTTATTATTATACTTCCTATAGTATTTATACCACTATCTTTTCCACACTAATCATGTGGACTTTAATTGCAAATGATATTATTATGAGCATTTTAAACTTTATTTTTACTTGTTTTGTATCTTTTACATTTTATTTATTTAATCAATCAATCAATCAATCAATTTATATGGCCATTCATCTCAAATGCATGTCTCTGGGTGGCTCACAACAGTATAAACAAATAAAAATATCTACAATACAAAAATAGAAGAAATGAAGTGCACAGCAGCTGAAGAATCTTAAAAAGCCCTCAAATAGCCAAGGAACGGGCTCTGTCCCACACTTGAGGCCCCAGACTTGAACCAGGTCTTCAAAGCCTTACAGAAGGCCAGCAGAGTTGTTGTTGTTCAGTCATTTAGTCGTGTCCGACTCTTCGTGACCTCATGGACCATAGCACGCCAGGCCTTCCTGTCCTGCAGCCAGCAGAGTAGGGGCCCACTAATCTCAGGAGGGATGATGTTCCAGAGGGCGAGTACCACAGCAGATAAGGCTCTTTTTTAGGGTGCTGCCAACTGACACTTCTTGGCTGATGGTACCCACAGCATGCCTCTCCTGCCGGATCGGATAGGATGGGTAGAAACAACTGGGAAGAGATGGTCCTGTAACCATATAAGGTTTTAACTAATGCAGTTCATGGAGCATTGGTGTCACATGCGCCAAATAACCAGCTCCATCAACTGTCCATGCCACTGCATTCTGCACTGGCTGAAGCTTCCAAATGCAGCTCTTTTGCGTTATGCTCTAAGCCTTCTTGATTTTTTTTTTCAATTAGAAGAGAAATATGGGTTATAAACTGAGTAAATGAATGGATAACAAAAATGCCCCAGATAAAAAATTAATCAATTTGGGCTATTTTGGAACTTGGATCTTGCTTTGTAGGGAATGATCTGCAGTGAACTGCAGCATTGTCTTGAAACTTGAACCCTGCAAAACTTAGATTGAGGACTTCTTTACTTTCAGGAGAATGCCACCAAACTACAGGCATACCTCGTTTTATTGTGCTTCACTTTATTGCGCTTTGCAGATATTGCATTGTTTTTTTTTTACAAATGGAAGGTTTGTGGCAACTCTGCATTGAGCAAGTCTATCTGCACCATTTTTCCAACAGATAAACATTTTTTAACAATAAAGTATTTTTTAACTAAATTATGTAAATTGGTTTTTTTTTTGGGGGGGGCGATGGCTCAGTGGTTAAGACGCCAGGCTTGTCAATCGTAAGGTCGGCGGTTTGAGACCCGAGTGCCGCGTGACGGAGTGAGCTCCTGCACTCACCCCAGCTCTTGCCAACCTAGCAATTTGAAAGCATGCAAATGCAAGTAGATAAATAGGTACCACTTCCATGGGATGGTAACAGCGTTCCACATGTGTCATGCCGGCCACATGACCGCGGAAGCGTCTTCAGACAGCGCTGGCTCTTCGGCTAAGAAACGGAGATGAGCACCAGCCCCTAGAGTTAGACACGACTGTGCAGGGGAAAACCTTTACTTTACCTTACATTGTTTTTTTAGACATAATGCTATTGCACACTTAATAGACTACAGTATAGTGTAAACATAACTTTTATATTTATTTATTTATTTATTTATGCTTCAATTTGTATACCGCTCCATCTCCCCACAAGGGAACTCTGGGTGGTTTACAGGATTGTTGTTTATTCGTTCAGTCGTTTCCGACTCTTCGTGACTTCATGGACCAGCCCACGCCAGAGCTTTCTGTCGGCCGTCACCATCCCCAGCTCCCCAATGGTTGAGTCCGTCGCCTCCAGAATACCATCCATCCATCTTGCCCTTGGTCGGCCCCTCTTCCTTTTGCCTTCCACTTTTCCTAGCATCAGCTTCTTCTCCAAGGTATCCTGTCTTCTCATTATGTGGCCAAAGTACTTCAGTTTTGCCTTTAATATCATTCCCTCAAGTGAGCAGTCTGGCTTGATTTCCTGGAGTATGGACTGGTTTGATCTTCTTGCAGTCCAAGGCACTCTCAGAATTTTCCTCCAACACCACAGTTCAAAAGCATCTATCTTCCTTCGCTCAGCCTTCCTTATGGTCCAGCTCTCGCAGCCATAGGTTACTACAGGAAATACCATTGCTTTAACTATGCGGACCTTTGTTGTCAGTGTGATGTCTCTGCTCTTAACTATTTTATCAAGATTTGCCATTGCTCTCCTCCCAAGAAGTAGACGTCTTCTGATTTCCTGGCTGCAGTCAGCATCTGCAGTAATCTTTGCGCCTAGAAATACAAAGTCTGTCACTGCCTCCACTTTTTCTCCCTCTATTTGCCAGTCATCAATCAAGCTCATTGCCATAATCTTGGTTTTTTTGAGGTTTAACTGCAACCCAGCTTTTGCACTTTCTTCTTTCACCTTCGTCATAAGGCTCCTCAACTCCTCCTCGCTTTCAGCCATCAAAGTGGTATCATCTGCATATCTGAGATTGTTAATGTTTCTTCCAGCGATTTTAACTCCAGCCTTGGATTCCTCAAGCCCAGCATGTCGCATGATGTGTTCTGCGTACAGGTTGAATAGGTAGGGTGAGAGTATACAACCCTGCCGTACTCCTTTCCCAATCTTAAACCAGTCCGTTGTTCCGTGCTCTGTTCTTACCGTTGCTACTTGGTCGTTATACAGATTCCTTAGGAGGCAGACAAGATGACTTGGTATCCCCATACCACCAAGAACTTGCCACAATTTGTTATGATCCACACAGTCAAAGGCTTTAGAATAGTCAATAAAACAGAAATAGATGTTTTTCTGAAATTCCCTGGCTTTCTCCATTATCCAGCGGATATTGGCAATTTGGTCTCTAGTTCCTCTGCCTTTTCTAAACCCAGCTTGTACATCTGGCAATTCTCGCTCCATGAATTGCTGGAGTCTACCTTGCAAGATCTTGAGCATTACCTTACTGGCATGGGAAATAAGTGCCACTGTTCGATAGTTTGAACATTCTTTAGTGCTTCCCTTTTTTGGTATGGGGATATAAGTTGATTTTTTCCAATCTGATGGCCATTCTTGTGTTTTCCAAATTTGCTGGCATATGGCATGCATCACCTTGACAGCATCATCTTGCAAGATTTTAAACAGTTCAGCTGGGATACCGTCGTCTCCTGCTGCCTTGTTATTAGCAATGCTTCTTAAGGCCCATTCAACCTCACTCTTCAGGATGTCTGGCTCTAACTCACTGACCACACCGTCAAAGCTATCTCCAATATTATTATCCTTCCTATACAGATCTTCCGTATATTCTTGCCACCTTTTCTTGATCTCTTCTGCTTCTGTTAGGTCCTTACCATCTTTGTTTTTGATCATACCCATTTTTGCCTGGAATTTACCTCCAGTGTTTCTAATTTTCTGGAAGAGGTCTCTTGTCCTTCCTATTCTATTGTCTTCTTCCACTTCCGCACATTGCTTGTTTAAAAATAATTCCTTATCTCTTCTGGCTAACCTCTGGAATTTTGCATTTAATTGGGCATATCTCCCCCTATCACTGTTGCCTTTTGCTTTCCTTCTTTTTTACAGGATACAGCAATTAAAATTTAACAGTTAAAACAGCATAATAAAATACTCTCATATAATAAAATTAAATATAAAATCCAAGATGTGATGGTTTGATGTTTAGATGTTTAAAAGGGCCCTATGGCACCAGCCATCCCCAAGAGGAACTATTCCCCCCTCCCCACGCAAGGCACTGGGAAACCAAAAAAAATTGTGTGGCTTGCTTTATTGTGATATTGACTTTATTACGGTGGTCTGGAACCGAACATGCAATATCTCCGAGTTACGGCTGTATGCATTCTCTCCATTTTGATTACTGATATGCAAACCTTATAAAATTGATAGTGTAAAGCAGTATATAAACATATAGGCAAATACCTGTTTCACTTGCTGTTGATCCTTTGAATTAATTCTGTCCTTTATCTATTTTTCTTCCCAAATAACAATTGTAAACCATTTGTATACAATTGCTGTGATAATTTGAAAGGTGTTGTAGGCGGAGGATGTGATCTATTGTTCTTGGCAATCTTCTTGCTCAAGGTTTGGATGCTCTCTTGACTCAACAATTTATGCTTATTACTGAATGTCACAAGGTGATGTTCTGAAGCATATGCACGTGCCACAGAGAATGGCTGAGTAGTAATAAACTGCTGTTCTTTGTGAGGTAAGGACATGGCAGTCTGACTTCTAGTCTGTGTTTTCTTTCGGCCAGCATAGTTCAGTGTTAACATTATATTAACCTAACTGTGTTGCTAATGATAAAACACAGGCATCTTTACTCAAGCAGTATCCAAAATAGATAAAACAAAATTGAATGTAACAGTTTCCCTTGTAATTGAAAACATCAGGATTTTTTCCACCTGAAAAATCAGTCTGGGAGTAAGACATGTGACAAGTCTTCTTCATGCCCTTACTGGATACTGTATTATGATTTTCTGAAATACATTTAGGCAGATTAATTAATTAATCCAGATTGAGCCTGATGCTCTCTCACCTCTTGCTCATAAATCAAGCCCTTTTCACTGGCTTTTCAGTAATCTGTAAATCTAACTAATGATGAAGTCTGAGTTTCCAGAGCACACCTGAGTCATGATGAAAGGATTCTTGCTCCATTGTTGGCATACATTGATTGTAACTGTGGATCCCAAACAGATCCACCCCTTTGATCACTTTTTTGCCATCACTTGATATCAGGTTCTCTGTTTGAAGCCAAAGGACTAGTTTGGGCTAGACACTTTATTGATTTGTTAGTCTGTTTATTTATCTGCAATTTCAGCCTTTGAGGGCTCATTCATTGCCTTGAAATGTGTCAATCACAGCCAATCCTCTTTAAGTTCATCATGTAATTTCTCCTTCAAAATTGGCAGCTGTTTTTCTGTTCTGTCACACTATACTGTGTTCTGTAGATATTTCTCCTTCACAAGGATTGGTATCCATTGAAAAGTAAATATGTGTCTTCAAATAAATGTGCTAAGGACTGATATCTATGATGAAGAGGTTAGAATAGAAAACCGAGTTAGTCAGTAATCTGGATAGCATTGGAAAGGACTTATTTTATTTATTATTCTTTCCAAATTCTTTTTATTTATTTATTTTCTCTTTGTGGGAGAGGAAGTAAAGTTGCAGTTGTGGCTCCAGCACTCAGCATTGCAAGGAATATTAGGCACCTTGATGTTGTTCTAAATGTTATGCTATTTTTAAAGCTAGAAATAGTTGTTCAGCTACATTTTAGAATTACAATTTATATTTGACAGCAGGCAGACTGAACAGAGTTGAACATTGTATTTTTCTTTCCATGCATCTGAAAATCAAGATCTTTGTAAAGCCAGGTGACATCATTTAGCTTTTGATTTAACTTCCTTGTTATCATCCAGTATGATGACAAATAGCAAAAAAACTAGCAAATTTCAGTATGTACACAAACACACACACAAGCGTGTGATGAAGGTTCCATAGTAATGTTGTCTTATTCATGCATACATACATTTTATAGGCTGCCTGACTCCCAATGACGAAGGGAACTTACAATTAAAAAAATAAATTAAAAAATACAAAACACAAAAAGCAGGCCAAAAATAAGTATATAGACAAACAAACTAAAACCCAACAGGGTCCCAACCCAGAACATATAAGTCAGTATTCCCCAAACTGTAGTCCTTCAAGATGTGTTAGGACAGGAACTGCCAGCAGTTCCCCAAATTCCCACTCTTTGGTCCTGCTGGCTCATGAATTCTGGGATTTTTATTCCCAGCACATTTGGAAGACCATATATTGAGGAGTATGTCCTAAGCAATGTTTTTATGCAAGTCACAGGGCAGTCCTATACTTCTCCACTCAGAAGCAAGTTTCATTAGGTCCAGTGGATATTTTTTTTTATCCATTCAGTTGTGTCCAATTCACGGAGACTGGACAAGTCCCTGCAGTTTTCTTGGCAAGGTTTTTCAGAAGTGGTTTGCCATTGTCTCCTTCCTAGGGTTGAGAGAAAGTGACTGGCCCAAGGTCACCCTGCTGGCTTTGTGCCCAAGGCGGAACTAGAACTCATGGTCTCCTGGTTTCTAGCCCAATGCCTTAACCACTACGCCAAACTGGCTCTCTCCAGTAGAGATTATGTCAAGATAAATCAGCATAGATCTGTAGTTCTAAATCACTTTCTGTATGTATGTATTTATTTCTAAAATTTGTTAATCATTCTTTGAGTCTCTTGTGAGTCTCAAAAACTCACAAATAAACTAAGTATGAAAACATTTTTTCAAAATCACAGGAACTAAAGCCACCACTTAGCAGCCGAACTACAAGGAGATGAAAAGCCTTTGCCTGACTACAAAAGAATATATGCCAGGCATGACTTAAGACCAGTAATGGGCAAATTCACATGCAGTGCCATCCAGAATTACAAGCAACATTTAAAACATTCTTTGTTTAAAAAAAAGAATTACAGATTTATTTACTTCATTAGATTTATATTCCACATTTCTGTTCAGAAAAACACTTAAGATGGCTTCAGTAAAAATGTAATCATAATTACAATAGTATAAATCTTGAAATCTCCTTCACTTTTTCTCTTCTCCAACCCATCCTTTCATGTGGAGTCCTTTGTGCTCTCTGAGCTTGGTTGTTTGCTTGCAGATATTTCATTACTCAACTAGGTAACATCATCAGTGTGAGTAAGTGTGCTGGAGAGTGCAAGTAAGCTTCTGGAGAGGATGCATTTTGGTCTTTAAACACATTGTCTCTTTATTTATCTATTTTCTTTATCTACTTTAGATAGATCTGCTATAGATAGATACTTTATCTATTTTCTTTAAAAGACCAGAACACGTCTTCTCCAGCAACCAACACCCAGGTAAGCAGTATTAACACTAGACAAACAATCAAGCAGGAAACAATACCCTAATCAAAGAACTACCAAGGAGAAAACTACTCCCCCACCACAACTGGCAGGGCAAGCTACTGTATATAAACAGGGAGCAAACCCCACACTCACTCATACTGATGATGTTACCGAGTTGGGTAAAGAAATGTCTGCAAGCAAACAACCAAGCTCAGAGAGCACCAAGGACTCCACAGTTCAACCCTGAGCTATATATATTCTCTTCTATTGGAACCATCATTTTCTTTTGTGGTGGTTAGCCTTTTGCAAACATCCCAATGCTTCTGTTAAGTGAAGCCCATGGGATTGGCTCTTTCCCCAATATATCAATTTCTTCCATAGTTTTGCAAGTCCTTAGATCAGAGCTTTCCAAACTTTTCACGTTGGTGACATAGAGTAATGGCAGCGGCAGCAGTGGCGACGCAGCCTGTGGTATCCTGATGTCTCACGCTAAAACCCGGAAGCGCTGATGGGGGGAAGAAGCACCCCTGCCAATCAGCGCGGCAGCGGTGGTGGCAGCGCTGATTGGCGGGGGTGCTGCTTCTTCCGGTTCCCCCCATCAGCACTTCCAGGTTTTAGCGTGACACACCAAGACACCGCAGGTGACATAGTAGTGTCTTGCGATACACACTTTGGAAAGCTGTACCTTAGATTCATTTCTTCCAGAAGTTAACCTCTATGCCAGTAAGGTAGCAAAACATTTAATTGCTCTTACTCCTCCCCTCCACTTCTACTTATTGTTAGAACAGAAGTGAGACTCACAAAGTTGATGATGTTAACTGTGATATAGAAAGATCATCTGCAAAGCATTTGAGTTTAGAAGCATCGTTACAGATAACATATAGCAAAATATTTGCTTCTGAGTTGGCATCTTGGGCAGCTTCTATTTTTAGATACTCTTAGACATAGACTTTCTTGTTGGATAAATTTGATTACTTAACTCATCATGTAGGAAGCTTCCCTAAGGTAATAGAGTAATCTAGAATTAACCATCAATTCATTAGAGTTATCTTGTATTTATTTTGAACGCTTAATCTAATTACCTTCAGCTTTTTAAAGCCAACCATCCTTCATCCCTCCCCCTCACTTTTTTTTTTGGCAGTACAGTTGGCTGCTTACTAGGATTTATTTTGCCCAGCACTTCATTCTTCATTCTGTGTAGCACCTTTCTTGGCAGGTACTCCTTTCCTACCTTTCTTCATTTGTGGTCTATGGACCATGAAAACTGCCATTACAAAAGAGAGAACACTGTATGAACTGTGTTTTTATATCAGTTTTGTGCTGACACAACAAAATCAACTGGTTCACTTAAAAGCCTTATAAGCCTCAGCAGTTCTGATTTTAACAAAAGAAAAAAATCATGCAATGGAGAAGACCACTCCGATAATCTTTCATCTTTGATCTTTTCCCTTGAAAACTGCAGATAAATTACGGTACTATAGTTATTGATGGCATGAAAATGAGATCCAGGTTCCTAATTAACAAAAACAAGTTCTATCTGAAAATGTTACTGATGTGCAGAAATTCATATTTTGGTACATCATGATCTCCCATAAAATATATCACTTAAGCTTGCATCTTTACCTATAAATGACTATTTAAAATGAGAAGTGCACCTACAGTAACTAGCACACTAGAAACAGTGTAATGTGCTACATGTTTATGCCATCCTTTCAGGTGAACAGATAAGTGTAGAAGTTTAGAATCAAGATGTCATTTATTTCTATCTTATATTTCTGGAGGAGCATCTGATATTTATTTATTTATTCATCAAATTTTTCACCGCCCAACTCCCCCAAGGGGGACTCTGGGCAGTTTACAACAGAATTAAAATCATTGATATACATTTATAAAAAGAGTAAAATACATAATAAGTAACAATTTAAAATATAATGAATAAAATAGGATCCAATGGCAGAATATTCTCAAGTTCGTAAAAAAAGGGCACCTCAGAACTAATCTAAGGAGCTAGCCATCTCCAGGTATCTCCATTCTCCTTCCGACCCCAAGCATACTGACAGAACCAGGTTTTGAGTTTTTTTCGGAAGTCCAGGAGTGAGGGGGACTGTCTGATCTCTGGGGGCAGAATATTCCAAAGGGTAGGGGCAACAGCAGAGAAAGCACGCTTCCAAGACCCCGTTAGGTGGAACTCCTTAACCAATGGGGTCTGTAGCATGCCCTTTCTGCATGCCCGGGTGGGACGGGATGAAGTGATGGGGATGAGATGGTCCCTTAGGTATCCTGGATATGCTGACTTGATGCTATTATGCACTGAGATTTTTTTGCTTTGTTTTGTTAATCAAAGATGCAGATTATAGAAATGTACATATAAAGATATGTATAAATAAATATAAATAAATATATGTACATATAAAGATACATATAAATACCATGAGCTAAACCGTGAAGGGACACCCAAGACGGGAAGGTCGTGGCAGAGAGGTCAGACTAAATACGATCCCTGGGGAAGGTAATGGCAACCCACCCCAGTATTCTTGCCATGAAAACTAAATGGATCAGTACAACCAAAGATATGTCGGTATACCATTGGAAGATGGGACTCCCAGGTCGGAAGATGGTCAAAATGCTACTGGGGAGGAACAGAGGATACGTTCAACTAGCCCCAGATGTGATGACGCAGCTAGCTCAAAGCCGAAAGGACGGCTAGCGGCCGACGGTGCTGGTGGTGAACGACGAATCCGATGTTCTAAAGATCAACATACCATAGGAACCTGGAATGTAAGATCTATGAGCCAGGGCAAATTGGATGTGGTTATTGGTGAGATGTCAAGATTAAATATAGACATTTTAGGTGTCAGTGAACTGAAATGGACTGGGATGGGCCACTTCACATCAGATGACCACCAGATCTACTACTGTGGACAAGAGGACCACAGAAGAAATGGAGTAGCCTTCATAATTAATAATAAAGTGGCTAAAGCAGTGCTTGGATACAATCCAAAAAACGATAGAATGATCTCAATTCGAATTCAGGGTAAGCCATTTAACATCACAGTGATCCAAATATACGCCCCAACCACAGATGCTGAAGAAGCAGAAGTAGATCAGTTCTATGAGGATCTGCAGCACCTACTAGATAATACACCAAAAAGAGATGTTATTTTCATTACAGGAGACTGGAATGCTAAGGTGGGTAGTCAGACGACACCTGGAATTACAGGCAAGCATGGTCTGGGAGAACAAAATGAAGCAGGACATAGGCTGATAGAATTTTGCCAAGACAACTCACTGTGCATAACAAACACTCTCTTCCAACAACCTAAAAGACGACTTTATACATGGACTTCACCAGATGGTCGACACCGAAATCAGATTGACTACATCCTTTGCAGCCAAAGATGGCGGACATCTATACAGTCAGTAAAAACAAGACCTGGAGCTGACTGTAGTTCAGATCACGAACTTCTTATTGCAAAATTTAGAATCAGACTAAAGAGAATAGGGAAGACCCACAGATCAGTTAGATATGAGCTCACTAATATTCCTAAGGAATATGCAGTGGAGGTGAAGAATAGATTTAAGGGACTAGATTTAGTAGATAGGGTCCCAGAAGAACTATGGACAGAAGTTCGCAACATTGTTCAGGAGGCGGCAACAAAAAACGTCCCAAAGAAAAAGAAAACCAAGAAGGCAAGATGGCTGTCTGCTGAAACACTGGAAGTAGCCCAAGAAAGAAGGAAAGCAAAAGGCAACAGTGATAGGGGGAGATATGCCCAATTAAATGCAAAATTCCAGAGGTTAGCCAGAAGAGATAAGGAATTATTTTTAAACAAGCAATGTGCGGAAGTGGAAGAAGACAATAGAATAGGAAGGACAAGAGACCTCTTCCAGAAAATTAGAAACATCGGAGGTAAATTCCAGGCAAAAATGGGTATGATCAAAAACAAAGATGGTAAGGACCTAACAGAAGCAGAAGAGATCAAGAAAAGGTGGCAAGAATATACGGAAGATCTGTATAGGAAGGATAATAATATTGGAGATAGCTTTGACAGTGTGGTCAGTGAGTTAGAGCCAGACATCCTGAAGAGTGAGGTTGAATGGGCCTTAAGAAGCATTGCTAATAACAAGGCAGCAGGAGACGATGGTATCCCAGCTGAACTGTTTAAAATCTTGCAAGATGATGCTGTCAAGGTGATGCATGCCATATGCCAGCAAATTTGGAAAACACAAGAATGGCCATCAGATTGGAAAAAATCAACTTATATCCCCATACCAAAAAAGGGAAGCACTAAAGAATGTTCCAACTATCGAACAGTGGCACTTATTTCACATGCCAGTAAGGTAATGCTCAAGATCTTGCAAGGTAGACTCCAGCAATTCATGGAGCGAGAATTGCCAGATGTACAAGCTGGGTTTAGAAAAGGCAGAGGAACTAGAGACCAAATTGCCAATATCCGCTGGATAATGGAGAAAGCCAGGGAATTTCAGAAAAACATCTATTTCTGTTTTATTGACTATTCTAAAGCCTTTGACTGTGTGGATCATAACAAATTGTGGCAAGTTCTTGGTGGTATGGGGATACCAAGTCATCTTGTCTGCCTCCTAAGGAATCTGTATAACGACCAAGTAGCAACGGTAAGAACAGAGCACGGAACAACGGACTGGTTTAAGATTGGGAAAGGAGTACGGCAGGGTTGTATACTCTCACCCTACCTATTCAACCTGTACGCAGAACACATCATGCGACATGCTGGGCTTGAGGAATCCAAGGCTGGAGTTAAAATCGCTGGAAGAAACATTAACAATCTCAGATATGCAGATGATACCACTTTGATGGCTGAAAGCGAGGAGGAGTTGAGGAGCCTTATGACAAAGGTGAAAGAAGAAAGTGCAAAAACTGGGTTGCAGTTAAACCTCAAAAAAAGCAAGATTATGGCAACGAGCTTGATTGATGACTGGCAAATAGAGGGAGAAAAAGTGGAGGCAGTGACAGACTTTGTATTTCTAGGCGCAAAGATTACTGCAGACGCTGACTGCAGCCAGGAAATCAGAAGACGTCTACTTCTTGGGAGGAGAGCAATGGCAAATCTTGATAAAATAGTTAAGAGCAGAGACATCACACTGACAACAAAGGTCCGCATAGTTAAAGCAATGGTATTTCCTGTAGTAACCTATGGCTGCGAGAGCTGGACCATAAGGAAGGCTGAGCGAAGGAAGATAGATGCTTTTGAACTGTGGTGTTGGAAGAAAATTCTGAGAGTGCCTTGGACTGCAAGAAGATCAAACCAGTCCATACTCCAGGAAATAAAGCCAGACTGCTCACTTGAGGGAATGATATTAAAGGCAAAACTGAAGTACTTTGGCCACATAATGAGAAGACAGGATACCCTGGAGAAGAAGCTGATGCTAGGAAAAGTGGAAGGCAAAAGGAAGAGGGGCCGACCAAGGGCAAGATGGATGGATGGTATTCTGGAGGCGACGGACTCAACCATTGGGGAGCTGGGGATGGTGACAGCCGACAGAAAGCTCTGGCGTGGGCTGGTCCATGAAGTCACGAAGAGTCGGAAACGACTGAAGGAATAAACAACAAAACATATAAAGAGCCTTTATGTACAGTATCAGATCCCTTATGTATCAAACCAAAAACCTACCCATTCTCTAGCAGGATTTTCACTCCCAATAATAAATCAAGTGGTTCTGGAAAGCTCACAAGCAGCACTTGAAGGCAACAGGCCTCTTCTGCTGTTGATCTCAGTAGCTGGTCAGTAGTGAGATTATGGTTCTTTGCTGTGAATTGTATTAGTGAAGAGTGAATTGACACTATTATGTGTCAAGTTAAGAATCCAGGTAAAAGTGGACATATCTTAACTTACGATACAGTGTAGGATGTATCGTGGATAAGTGATATATGTACACTTCAGAAAATAACATTGAACCAAGGAAAAGAGAATATATTTTATAAGCAATAACGAAGGGGCAAGTTCTTCCAAGCCTACAAATGACTAATCATTATTTGGTTTTCTGGCAAGTAGAAATTCAGTCTTAGTCATGTTTACTGGGAACCAAGACCTTTTGTTTCCAAATTGCTAGGCTTTAAAAGTTTTGGCAGGGATTAGCATCTCTTTGATGTGATAACTTTTTGAAGTTTTTCTCAAGAGCTGCCCATAGGAAAACGGTTTGTAGAAGTGAAGAGTACAAACTTTACTACCTCAAGAAAAAAACATCTGTGAATTGACCCTGTTATTTCTCGCATGTGAGTATGCTTCAAAGGGAACGTTAGACTGTTAGGTTACATATGAATTTCTATGGTTTTTTTAAGGTATATTTTTGTATAGAATTTGATATGCAATTCTTATTATGGTAGCTTTTTCCTGTATAGTTTCATACTCTTAGTAAAATTGAAAACAGCAAATGGTGTAAGTGTCCTATTGGAATGCTGTACAAGGGAAGTAGAGAATGAAGAGAATTAGAAATGTCTTTTTACCACAGCCAATGCTAAGAGGAAAGCAAGGGTCCAAAAGACAGACAGAAGTAATAGATACTGCTGGGCAGGTGCTTGGTGAGAGTGATGACCATCCTTTGTGACTTTGTTTTAGAATGGAAATGTTGCTGCCCAATCAAAGGAAAACATTCTTCAATTTGATTTATGTATTTAATAAGGAATATTGAGCTTGAGATCAAGATCACTCCTTGTTCATGCGTGGGATTTTTTTAAACCATCAACATTGGGGCGGGAGGTTGTTTTGTTTTGCTTTATAGTTTTTGGTCTTTCTAATCTTCAAGCATCCAGCACTCAATTACTAATTATCTCCTTCACTAATTTTGATCATAATGCATGGATTTAGTCTCCTTGCCATCAGGCCTGTATTAACCCTGTGTCCATTCTTTCCATACGCTGGAATAACAGAATCATTTTAAGGATGTTTCCTTCTATCTCCTGCCTTTCTAGATGTACCCAGCTTTGGGATAACTCAATGTTTTCATTAAGTTTACATTCATGATCTCTGACACGTAGTTATCTTCTAGTGATCTTTAATTTATGAGTGCTGAATAAGCCATAAAGCACTCTCTCCTCTGCATGTCATTGCAATATCTTTTGTCTTGAGGCACCAGGTAGTGAACTGTTTGATTTCTTTAACCTCTAATTGTCTTGCTAGTCAGGATAGTCTTCAGGGTTTCAGAATCATTACTGTCTCATCTCTTTCACATGAAATGTCACAAATCATAACTATCTCACTTTAAAATGCCACATTATCTCTTGCATTACAATGGGAAAATAAGCTTAAACTCTTTACCACAAGGTTTCTTTTCTGGTTAATATTTCAAGTAGAGCAGGTTATTCCTAGTGAGATCTGATCTTAGGCAAAATAAAATCACATACCGCCGAAGGACCCTATAAGTCACTTATGTTATTGCAATTCATTCTTCCATACATAAAGATTCTAATAATCTTTATGTATAGAAGGATGAATTACAATAACATATAAATTACAGCATCTGGCTACAGAAGTGTCATTCATATAAAAAATAAAAATCACAATGGCCAGAAAACAAAGTAGCTAAAGGGGGAAAATAAGGAACACAACAGCTGTGGTGAATGCCCACCTTGCCAGTAACTAAAGGGCAGAGCAGGGCAGGGTAGAGATTGCTGGGGGAGCATGCAAGGCGGTTAGAGTTTTTAACCTTTTTGAGACTCACCATTTACCTAGAAAATGGACAAATTCATTTCCCCACAAAAGAGTTTCATTTAAGTCAGTTTACAGAGAGTTGTATAGGACATTGGCTCATATTTAGAACACAAATACCTGTAGTTCCTCATTGTTATTTCCTTCTGAGAGGTAGGAACTTGATAATTCAGCATGACTTCCCAGATACGAGTACTAGTCTTACTTCTTGGCTGCAGTTGATCTCTGTGGATTTGCTAGGCTCACATTTTGAAGCAATAAGCTCACATATTGAAGCAATTATGCTCCCTTTTATTTAAAAGTAGTATTACAAAATGTAAAACTGTGTGGAAATTGAGAAATATTTGCTCTGGGTACCTGGAAAGATCTTTAGGTGCATCAGTATTTGTACAGGATTTGACAACTTGATCGGTATCTTTCAGAAGTTCTGGACTGTAATTGCTGTTATGCCTTGTGATTAGTCAAGTTGTCTAGACTGGGGGCAATTGAAGTCCAGAACTCCTGGAAGACATCAGATTGCCTACCCCTGGATTTGTGTAGTGCGTTCTGTGATGAACATGTAGCACCAGGCAAGCATTATTACCCTTTGCTTTGCTACACATTGTCCATTTTCTGGTCACATGGATGTTGATAGAATGCTGGTATATTCTACATTAGAATGCATTGTAGTATTGCCATTTCTTCATTGATCTGTGCACAATGGGCTGTGGTTTATCAGCCAGAATTCTCACAGTCTGTGCATTTGTGTGTGTTTATGTGTATTCACGTTGTGTATCTTGCTTTCTTGTAGATCCTCTTAGGTTTCTGACATGTCGTTGTATTATTTAAGGGATAATTTCTTTTAGTATAAATGTGATACTGACCTCTTCAGTTTGTGTAATGGGTATTTATCCAGGTTGTGCAAAGGCCTACATGCTGTAGTGGGGTAGTTTTAATCCCTGTATTGTTTGAGTGCTTTGAATGTTTTTATTGTATCATTTCAACATCATAACTTAGAACAGTGGCCTAGAACAAAATTGCTGTAATGGAGATTGGCCCTAGCTGGCCTCCCACATTGAAAAACTCTTAGGAGTTGACCATGTTGATTACCCATTTCCTACCTTCTGATAGTCATATCCTAGTCAGTATTCCTTTCCAAATTCACAAGATGTTTTTATAGGAGGATTGCCACTTTGCTTTCTCACCTATCTTGGCAAACTGTGATAAATTGACTCACTGATGATACTTCTACTGCTGCTGCTGCTGCTGCTGCTACTACTACTACTGCTACTACTACTAAGACATCACCATCACCATCACCATCATCATCTCAAAGTCATGGCGATACTCTGATTTTCAACTGGGCAAAGTTGTCTCATTCCCCCTTTAGTGGGAAGGAGATATAAAAGAGATGTGTCCTGGCATTTTGTTTTAGAACAAAAAGAAAAAAAACACTTAAAATAATTAAAGGTTATAGCACATCTGCTCAATTTGTCTTTCACATACACACAAGAACAACAGTGGTGATGATGGGCTGATCCAAATTAAGGGGGTGGTGCAGAGAGATATAGTTTGTCCCTCTTACCCCCCTCCTTTCTTTTTTGCTACTTCTACATGATCTCAAATATGCAATTTTCAGAAATACTGTAGGTACTTCAGCTCCCTATTTTTTAAAAAAAAGACAGTGGGTGTAAGCAAACATTTTAAAAAGCATGGTTAATGTTTGTTTTTTAGTGTTTGTGTGATGTCCCAGTTCTTTGAAAATAATAAAAATTTCTACATATTAAATATTCCTGTTTTGTAATATCACTGATTTTTCAAACTATCTTGCATGTGACTATTAAGCTCTCAGAGTTTGCCAAGTCTTTCAAAAGTAGCAAGGTCTCTTGCCCTAATAATTAAATGCCACTGTCTTCTGCTTATTAGTAATTTCAATGTATACCTAAGATAAGTCAAACATTAACTTCTTTATAATTAATTGTGTTACCATAGTCCAGGGCTTTACAAAGTTTTCCCGCGGCGACACACCAACTGCCGTTTTCGCCGCGGGAAAACCCGGAGGTGCCGCCGTCGTGGCAGCGCACAAAAACCCGGAAGCGCTGCTGCCGCTTTTGGGTTTTTGCGCGCCACCGTTGGTGTGTCGCCATGGAAAAACCCGGAAGCGCTGATGATGATCAGCGCTTCCGGGTTGTGTGGCGACACACCAGACTGTGTGTGGTGACACACTTTTGTGTCGCGACACACAGTTTGGAAAGCTCTGCCGTAGTCAAACACACAGCAATATAACAATGAGGACTAGAAAATTATTATTTATAAAGGAATACAACTGCTGAGATCTTTGACATTGCAGCATGCAGCTTGAAGACCTCTGTTGTTATGTAGTTGTCACCACTGAGCTGTACAACATGCTATAAATTATTCAGTCAATTTATTCTCTTCTTTGTTATTGTCACTGAAAACTAAACCTAGTCATATACACTTGAGATTCAGCTTTAACAGAAAAGGAGTGAGATGTTGATGTGTATTGATGGAGAAGTTTTCCATTTATTTTAATACATTAGTTTAGTTTAGTTTTTTTTCTCTATTCTGCATGATGGTATCATTTTCACTCCCATGGAGCCTAGTACTTGGGGCTCAAGTGTATTTTCTTATAGTATGTAGTTATATTGATACAGAGTGAATGCAAGGATAATTTGCTTTTAGATTGGAATTCACACAATAGACCCTTGTTTGTGTATGAGAGATCCCTATTCATTACATTCTATTCTTTTTCCACACACTCTCATTGAAATGCCCCTTCAATCAATAATATATCATAGCTTGGCACTATCTCAGTGATGGATATAAAATTCTGTTTTCATTGCCATTGGGTTTCGAATGATAGATTTGCAGAGTTCCCCAGGCAAATTGAAATAAGCCTTGAACTGTATCTCAGCAGGGATACTAAGTTATCCTTATTCAGAATAAATGTCTTTTTTTATACCGCACATAGCACTAATCCTCCACAGAGACAGAAGCTACAAGTGCCAATCAAGTCAGCTTTAGAGGAATCAGTACTGTCAATTTTATGCTTGTTTCCTATCTGAGAGCAAGGATAGTAATTATCCATAAAGTTAACATTAGCACATTAGAGTAGAGAGAAGTTTACCCTCTAGATATATGTATTGCTTTTTGGAATGAGTTAGCTCTGTGTGTGGATAGTTTAGTTTATAATCGGGCTGATTCCCTTGCTTGTTTATATTATGCAAAAAACTTCATAATGTGCTATCAATGTCATTGTAAGATGGCAAACATTGCTTCTGCAGATGTCCACCAAATCACAAGACTGCCTTACATGTGACTTTTAGCAAGGTAACATTTAATGAATCTCAGCTTAGTGGACTAAAGGTACAATGCCAATTTTGATTTGAACAACATGCCCAAATAAGGGACAAAATTTACATTCCATCCAAAATAGTCCAGATTCACATAATTTACAGTATTATTGAATCCAAAGTAGTCTGGATGTAAATGATGCAAATTCATATTTAATGGACTTTTACGTTTAACATACACACCTTCTCCTAAGTGGTCTATAAAACAAGGGAATACTGTAATGCCATTATTCATTTTATTATCACATGTATCATGGCCATATGTGTGCACATACACATGCATTATATCATGCATTTAATTTTGGGGAGCTTTTTGTAATAGTATGTATAATACATACTATATATCTACAGTATATCTTCTGGATGGATGGATGGATGGATGGATGGATGGATGGATGGATGGACGGACGGACAGAAAGACAAAGAGAGACAGAATAAAAAATTACCCGCCTGAATAAATCCACTGCAGGAGGCCACTAAAGGCCTCTTCATTGTAGGTTATGGAATGTAATCTACCCCTCTAGTCCAGCTTGTGTTAATAGATCAGTTTTTCTCAACTGAGAGAGAATGACTTACCCACAGTTACCCAGCTGGTTTCTGTGCTAAAGGAGGACTAGAACCGTGCTAGAATCTGGGTTCCTAGTCTAGTACCTTAACCACTACTCCACCCTGGCTGTCATAGAGAGAGAAGGAGAAGGAGAAGGAGAAGGAGAAGGAGAAGGAGAAGGAGAGAGAGAGAGAGAATTTTCTCACACTGAAAATTACTTCTGGATCCTTTGGTCAATCTTTTCCTTTTCCTTTTTTTCCTTTTCCTTTTCCTCTCCCCCCCCCCCTCTCTCTCTGTGTGTAAGCATTGTTACCATTTTTACAGTCTTTTCAACCTGATGCCTGCAATTTGTAGTTCTAGAACTTCTGGAGATGACAATTTGGAGAAAGCTGCTAGAGATTTCTCTGATAGTAGTAACCCCCTGTCTAGGACAGGTACATTTTCTACCTTAATTCTATTAATCCGTCTTTTAATCTACTTGTGTTTTTTTTTCTTCCCTTTAGCCATCTACAGTAGTTGGGTATTCTATCTGATGTTTCCTCTGTTTTAAACAGAGGGTTTTCAATTTGCGCAATGCAAAACTACCAGCAGCATGACGAGTGGGATGAGATGATTTTACAAAAAATGCAAATCTAAAAATGCTATCAGTTGTTTTCTAGGGAACTGTCTTCTGTAGTGTTGAATCAAAATCATATGACAAATATTTTAGAATATTCTAGAAGTGATTTTAAATGCCTTTAAAAGTAAAGCAAACAAAAAATAATGACCAAGGAATATCTTCATAATCAGATTAACATTACCTGTGTAGATATCTCCTTAATTTAATTAGCCATGAAGCTATCTTTATTTCATGGATGCTTAAGCATGAATAAAATATTGAGTAACAAAGCTGCAAATATTATTTGTAAGTGTAATAGTATTACTTTCATTCCTTCAAGGAACCTAGGAAAATATTGTTCTGTATGCGAGTCTGGGTTTACAGTGACAATAATTTCAGTTTTATAAAATATTTGCTAGGAATCTTCAGCTGAAGCCATGCAAGTTAAAACAATCCAGCTTTATCAAAAGCAGATTTCCACTGCAATGCTTCATCCTCTGCTTCATATGCTTTGATCCAGCATATGTATGACGGTTGTGTTCAAAAAATGGGACAGTCTTGACATTATATCGTAATGATGTTGTCCTTATTACTATTAATTTCTGTTTCAGAAATCAAAAATTGCCACGTATGAAAAGATGTGGGCCTTTATGAATAGCAGGAGGCAGTCAGTGCTTGTCAAAAGCAATGAGGAAGGTATCCAGCGCGTACTCACTTCTGATTATGCTTTCCTAATGGAGTCAACTACCATTGAGTTTGTTACGCAGCGGAACTGCAACCTGACACAAATTGGAGGCCTGATAGATTCCAAAGGTTATGGGGTCGGAACTCCCATGGGTAGGTTGCACATCCTTTTTAATTTGTATGCATTAATTGTAGTTGCAATAATAACAGATGTTTCCTACATTGTTAGCCACTCAATCTGTATAATAATACTGTGTTCTATTCATTGTAAATAGTATTTATATTTTTATGGTAGTGTCCCAGTATTTATTTATTTTTCAACTGGAGGAATGTGATGTATGCTAATGAAACAAATTATTTTTTAATATAATTGTATTAAAACTTTTATAAAAGAAGATTAAAAAACTAATAGGGACTAATATAAAGTAAGAAAAGAAGAAAAAGAGAAGGAGATCAAAGAAAGAGCTAAAAATGCAAAAGTAAAGAAAAAAAACAAAGAAGTAGCTTCCAATTTTCTTTACAGAAGTTATAAGTACAATTATAAATTTACCTCTTGCTCCATGGTTACAAAATAACTCATTTTTTCTATAATCTACTCTATCTAATCATCAAAACCATAAATCATAAGTTCATTTTTTTCTGTTTCATGCAAGAAGTCTATAAGGGGTTTCTAGTCAGCAAAAATCATAGATATTGTCTTTTCTCTAATCAAAGAAGTCAGTTTGGCCATCTCAGCAAGTTCCATCATCTTCACCAACCATTCCTCCATTGTGAGTAGTACCAAATCTCTCCATCTATGCACATAAATCTTTCCATCTATGCACATATAATAATCTCGCTGCAGTTGTCATGTATAAAAACAAAGTTCCATGACTTTTTTCCAACTGTTTATCAGTCCCAAAAGAAAAGCCTCCAGTTTCAATTGTATATTAATCTTTAAAATCCTCTGAATTAGTGTATATATTTGAAACCAAAACTTTCTGTCTTTTTTACTAGTCCACCAAGCATGGTAGAATGTCCCTTCTTGTTCATATTGCCAACATAAATTTGAGGTACTTTTATACATTCTAGACAATTTCTCTGGTGACATACAATATACCAATGATACATCATTTTATAAAAAAATATCCTTAAGATTATAGCATAATGTAAATTTCAATCCTTTCTACCACATATTTTCCCATTGTTCCATGTGTATATAATAACCAAAACTTTTAGCCAACTTTATCATACATTATTTCACTTGTTGTTCTTCTGTTTCAAATTTCAATAAAAGTTTATACATTTTAGCAATTACATGTTTATTTATTTATTTATTACTCATATTTATATGACCGGCCAACTCCCCCAACGGGGGACTCTGGGCAGCTTACAATAAAAACAAGATTAAAATACAATATAAATACAATATAACATAAAAATATAAATATAAAATCCAATCTGGCGAATTAGGGAGGGTATTATGATATTAACCACCCTCAGGAGGAGCTATTACCTTTTTGTTCCTATGCTAGGTGGCAGAACCAGGTTTTGAGATTTTTCCGGAAGGCTGGGAGGGAGGAAACCCGTCTCAACTCTGGGGGTAAGATATTCCAGAGGGCGGGTGCCACTGCAGGGAAGGCCTGCCTCCTGGACCCTGTTAGATGGAATTCTTTTCTTGATGGGGTCTGTAGCAAGCCCTCTCTGCATGATCGGGTAGGGTGGGTCGATGTTATGGGGATAAGACGGTCCATCAGGTATCCTGGTCCCATGCTATGTAGGGCTTTAAAGGTAATAACCAACACCTTGAATTGGACCTGGAAGCAAACCGGCACCCAATGCACCTCACGGAGCACAGGTGTTATGTGTTCTGATCTTGGTGCACCTAAAATTGCCCACGCGGCTGCATTCTGTACCAGCTGTAGCCTCTGGATATTCTTCAAGTGTAGCCCCATGTAGAGTGCATTGCAGTAGTCTATGTGTTCATCATTTGTACACAATTCTATTTCAAACTCAGTCTCACAATGTTCAAAACTATGAATTAAAAGAATTCATAGTTTTGAACATTGTGAGACTGAGTTTGAAATAGAATTGTGTACAAATGATGAACATATAGACTTTAAATAAGAAAACCATTGACAAGCATATCCCTCTGCCACCAGATCTTCTCTTGATTATATCTTACATTCCCCCTGACAAAATTCTAATATCTCATGATAAGTTAGCCATGTGTGTTTGCTTATTATTTCTCATCTATAAAACGCTTCTTGTGCTGACAGCCACAAAGGTATTTCTGAATTTGTATCTATTCCATATTCTCAGTATGGCACGTCTAACATAATGATTTTTAAAATCTACATTAACCCTAACTTTATCATACCACAAATATCCATGCCACCCAAATCTCAGGTCATGTCCTTCTAACTCCAAAAGACTTCTATTTCTCAGCAACAACCATTCTTTCATCCAAACCAAACAACAAGCTGCAAAATACAATTTCACATCAGGCAAACCTAGTCCTCTTTCCTTCGTATCTTGTAACACCTTATATTTAACTCGTGGTTTTTTTTCCCTTGCCACACAAATTTACATATACAGTATCTTTCTGCCATTGTTTAAATGGTGCATCAGTTGTCAAAGCAGGTATTGTCTGCTAATGAAACAAATTTGATATCATTTAGCAAAGGGTATGGCTACCTAAAAATATAAATACTGTGCTCAGCAAATGCTTGATTTTTTAAAAAAATAATGATAACATTTAAAGGAAAAGAGAACTTTATTAATTAAACATGATTGTAGATTACTGTTGTGAATGTATTCCTGGTTATTTAGTTGTTTGACTCTTTCTCTGGATGTCAAGTTTGGCTAGTGAAGTATTACATTTGTAGAGTTACTTCCTGCTGGTGGTGGATATAAGCCAAAGCTTGAAGAGCTTCCAAAATTATTGGCTAATCTCTTTATTTGGCAGGCTTTTTTTTTTACTTACTACATTTTATTATAGAGCACATTATATATAGTACAATCCTATCTATGGGAAATGAACTGGGATCTCCCATAGCCTCAGCTCTTTGAGGACTGAACACTATAGGCTTATGCAAATCCAAATATGAGCCATAACTAATACATGGCATATACTGCTTTTTTTTTTTCTTTGCCATTTAATTGTGTCCAATCCTTGGCGGCTGCTGGACTAGTTCCTGCAGTTTCCTTGGCAAGATTTCAGAAGTGGTTTGCCATTGCGTCCTTCCTAGGGCTAAGAGAGAGTGACTGGCCTAAAGTCACCCAGCCAGCTTTCATGCCTAAGGCAGGACTAGAACTCTCAGTCTCCTGGTTTCTAGCCCGTTGCCTTAACCACTAGACCAAACTGGTTCTCATATACCACTTAGGTAGCTATAATCTGTAGGCTGACAAAGATATCTTAATCAGTTAAAAGTCTATGTGAGAATTTAATAAGTTCAGTACAATGAGAGAAGAGTAAAGGCAAGTTCAAAGGATAGCAGGGGAAACAGAGGTTTTCAAGAAGTGATTCACATTATAGGGATATTTTATTACTTATTTACAGTATCTCTGCAGTTTGTCACTAATTTCACAGAGAGGGTTTTTTTCCCATTGCCAAAAGGAATTGGATATTTATAAACTGCTCCATGGTTGGCTTAATTTTAGTATGCACATTTTAGTATGCACATTATTTGATAAGGCCATTTATATTACTTAAGATAACTTATGATATATGGTAACTTATAATAACTTTTTTAGTTATGATACAGTTTTACTTATGATATGTGACTAATCTGACAATTTAAATACAGCATGCACCTAAAATGCTTTCCATTATCTTTGTACCCCATCATAAAAATCAGGAAATTGTAAATGATGACTAAAAATGCTGGCCATTCCTAACCATAGTGCATCATTATAAGCTTCTGAAAGATGTGATTGTTACAAAAACTAGAGCACATTAAACGTACCAAAAATACTCTACTTCTAAAGCTTTAAAAGTAGGCACCAGAACTTTGAATTCACCTGGCAACCAGATAAATTGTTAGTATTGATTGATCCTAGTCAAGAACTATTGACAGAATTTTGAATTAATGATATTGCTAAGCAAATTATCAAGGAATAGTCATCTGGGATACAATTTGAGATGTTACAAGAGTTTTCATTCTGTATCTAAATCATGATTGCACAGGGCTCTTCAAGCCACAATTTCTCCAAGTAGATTTCAGTATTTGCCAGATATCTTCCAATATCTGTAGACTTCACTCCCATGATTAAAGCAATAGTAGGAATAATGAACTCAGAAAATATAAAGTAGCTTAGATAAACAATATTCTGAAATTCCCCTTGTAGCCTCAATATTTATATTTCAACCAGGAGATAAGAAGCAAAAACTAGTGACATCAGAAGATTAACTTTAATAGTATGGAAATAGAAACATCTTTCTTTCTTTTTCTTATGTATAAGCTCTTGGCCCTGTCAAATATTTTCTGCAATGGTCAGAAAAGTTTCATACGCTAACTAGAAGTTGTATAATGTCTATCAAAAGAAAAATGCCAAGAATAACAAGTATAGCTTTCCAGCACAGTTATCTTGATCATGAATCTGTGGATTCAAGGCCATCATTTAAATTCAAATTTTTGCACTGAACCCAAGAGTTTTCATATTGCTTTTAGCTAGGAGTTCAGTTTTTTTTCACATTTTGGTCAAAATTCCATAAATGTTCAATGGTGAAGTCAGTCTGGGTCTGAAAATATTTTCTGGTATGTATGATGTTTTCTTATTCATTTTCCAACACAATTATCTGTACCAATCGAAGAGAATATTTGTAGCTCAGGGTTGAACTGTGGAGTCCTTGGTGCTCTCTGAGCCTTGTTGTTTCCTTGATTAGCGAATCAATCCACAAACACCAACTAGCAGTCAGAAGACATGATAAAAAAACTCCTTAATCTCACAACACATAGACACTTAACCATGTGTTACCAGTACTTTCAACTGGGAAACTGTGAGCATCTTAAACCAAGTGAAATGCAAAAAACGCTAGAGAATTCCTGGAAGCTTGGCACTCAGACAAAGCAGCCATCAACAGACATGTTGTTTATTCGTACAGTTGCTTCCGACTCTTCGTGACTTCATGGACCAGCCCACGCCAGAGCTTCCTATCGGCCGTCACCATCCCCAGCTCCCCCATGGTTGAGTCTGTCACCTCCAGAATATCATCCATCCATCTTGCCCTTGGTCGGCCCCTCTTCCTTTTGCCTTCCACTTTCCCTAGCATCAGCTTCTTCTCCAGGGTATCCTGTCTTCTCATTATGTGGCCAAAGTACTTCAGTTTTGCCTTTAATATCATTCCCTCAAGTGAGCAGTCTGGCTTGATTTCCTGGAGTATGGACTGGTTTGATCTTCTTGAAGTCCAAGGCACTCTCAGAATTTTCCTCCAACACCACAGTTCAAAAGCATCTATCTTCCTTCACTCAGCCTTCCTTATGGTCCAGCTCTCACAGCCATAGGTTACTACGGGGAATACCATTGCTTTAACTATGCGGACCTTTGTTGTCAGTGTGATGTCTCTGCTCTTAACTATTTTATCAAGATTTGCCATTGCTCTCCTCCCAAGAGGTAGACATCTTCTGATTTCCTGGCTGCAGTCAGCATCTGCAGTAATCTTTGTGCCTAGAAATACAAAGTCTGTCACTGCCTCCACTTTTTCTCCCTCTATTTGCCAGTTATCAATCAAGCTGGTTGCCATAGTCTTGGTTTTTTTTTGAGGTTTAACTGCAACCCAGCTTTTGCACTTTCTTCTTTCACCTTCGTCATGAGGCTCCTCAACTCCTCCTCGCTTTCAGCCATCAAAGTGGTATCATCTGCATATCTAAGGTTGTTAATGTTTCTTCCAGCGATTTTAACTCCAGCCTTGGATTCCTCAAGCCCAGCACGTCGCATGATGTGTTCTGCGTACAGGTTAAATAGGTAGGGTGAGAGTATACAGCCCTGCCGTACTCCTTTCCCAATCTTAAACCAGTCCGTTGTTCCGTGCTCTGTTCTTACCGTTGCTACTTGGTCGTTATACAGATTCCTCAGGAGGCAGACAAGATGACTTGGTATCCCCATACCACCAAGAACTTGCGACAATTTGTTATGATCCACACAGTCAAAGGCTTTAGAATAGTCAATAAAACAAAAATAGATGTTTTTCTGAAACTCCGTGGCTTTCTCCATTATCCAGCGGATATTGGCAATTTGGTCTCTAGCTCCTCTGCCTTTTCTAAACCCAGCTTGTACATCTGGCAATTCTCGCTCCATGAATTGGTGGAGTCTACCTTGCAAGATCTTGAGCATTACCTTACTGGCATGTGAAATAAGTGCCACTGTTCGATAGTTTGAACATTCTTTAGTGCTTCCCTTTTTTGGTATGGGGATATAAGTTGATTTTTTCCAATCTGATGGCCATTCTTGTGTTTTCCAAATTTGCTGGCATATGGCATGCATCACCTTGACAGCATCATCTTGCAAGATTTTAAACAGTTCAGCTGGGATACCGTCGTCTCCTGCTGCCTTGTTATTAGCAATGCTTCTTAAGGCCCATTCAACCTCACTCTTCAGGATGTCTGGCTCACTGACCACACCGTCAAAGCTATCTCCAATATTATTATCCTTCCTATACAGATCTTCCGTATATTCTTGCCACCTTTTCTTGATCTCTTCTGCTTCTGTTAGGTCCTTACCAGCTTTGTTTTTGATCATACCCATTTTTGCCTGGAATTTACCTCCGATGTTTCTAATTTTCTGGAAGAGGTCTCTTGTCCTTCCTATTCTATTGTCTTCTTCCACTTCTGCGCATTGCTTGTTTAAAAATAATTCCTTATCTCTTCTGGCTAACCTCTGGAATTTTGCATTTAATTGGGCATATCTCCCCCTGTCACTGTTGCCTTTTGCTTTCCTTCTTTCTTGGGCTACTTCCAGTGTCTCAGCAGACAGCCATCTTGCCTTCTTGGTTTTCTTTTTCTTTGGGACGTTTTTTGTTGCCGCCTCCTGAACAATGTTGCGAACTTCTGTCCATAGTTCTTCCGGGACCCTATCTACTAAATCTAGTCCCTTAAATCTATTCTTCACCTCCACTGCATATTCCTTAGGAATATTAGTGAGCTCATATCTAACTGATCTGTGGGTCTTCCCTATTCTCTTTAGTCTGATTCTAAATTGTGCAATAAGAAGTTCGTGATCTGAACTACAGTCAGCTCCAGGTCTTGTTTTTACCGACTGTATAGATGTCCGCCACCATCCACAGACACATAGAGGTAAATAACATTTACATACCATTCATAAGAGACAATAGAAAAGCCAGAAGACCAGAACACCTCCTTGCCAACAATCATCACCCAAATATGCAAAGATTAACACCAGGATTAGCACCAGAGGAACAATCAGAGAGCACAGTATACCCTAATCAAGGAACTATTAACTCAGTCAATCAAGCAAGTAGCAAACAACAGTCCAGTCAAGGAACTACTAAGGAGAGAACAACACCTCCACCAACACAAGCAGGACAAGCCATGGTATATAAACAGAGAGCAAGTCCCACTCCCTTTTCGCACTGAAGATGTTGCCTAGCCTGGCAATGAAACGTCTGCAAGAAAACAACAAGGCTCAGAGAGTACCAAGGACTCCACAATTATCTGTATTAGTTCTGCAAAGAAAGTTACATAGTAATTGGAAAAAGTGGATGGTGGTTCACATGAATATGCAATTCTAATTAGATCTGTTCCCTTAATTTAGTGAAATTATTATCAGTATTATCTTGCACATATGTTGTTATTGTTGTTGTTGTTATTGTGGCTTTTCCACATAGGCTTGGAAAGGCCCCTGTCTGAAATTCTGGAGAGCTGTTGCTAGTCAGCATTGGCAGTATGGACCTAGATAGATCAGGTCTAAGTTGGTGCAAGACAGTTTCCCAGGTTCCTGTTGTTGCTGTTGGGGAATATTTTTCTTCTTTTATTTCTGTCAGCCGAATAGCACATGATTAAAATGCTCTTTGGAATTAGCTCATTTTGAAGGCTTGTCTTCTTCATCTTAATTCATCAGACAGAGCATCTAGAAAGAGGTATTTCACACTCCGCTCACTTAAATTAAAGGCTTTGCCACCCAAAAGGGTTTTCAGACAATAATTTATGATCCACAGCTTCATACCGTATTCTGCTCGGAATATGACTTCATGAATTATTGATATTTACCCAGGCCATTAATGAGTGCATTATAATGCTGCTGTTCTACCTTGGTGTGCAGAGTCCTTGCTTTGAGTAGACTTTGAATCCACCATGTAATGCAGTGTGATATTTAATTGCTAGGCAATGCCCAATAATAAACTGTTTAGCTTATTCAGTCTGCATTACCTCTTGGGAGTGATTTTGAACTTTATGTTCTTATGGCACTGAATTGTACAAAGCTAGCATTGCCTTTTCAAAAATTCATTTTATTCTTTACCAGAGCAAAGAATTGTGTACTTTATTTCCTTGTTGAGCATTTTCAAGCACATCCCTAACTTTATAGCTTCTCTTAGAGCAGGGTGGGGCTTTTTTTCTTGCCTATTGTGTTCCTTTCCTTAGTTTTCTATGATTAGACATGGTGATCTAAAAGCAGTAATTCTGAAATTCTGAGAAAGCTTTCTAATATAGTGGACACACACACACACACACACACACACACACACACACACACAAGGAGAGAAAGAGAGAGAGAGGCTTGTTAATTGCATAGCCAATCTAAAGCATGTACGTATCTGTGGGGAACTACAAAATACCCACTTTTTAAAAAGCAATGTTGACATGAGGATGAAACAGAATGGATGATGGTAGCAAAGATGGTAGCAAAGTTCAATCCTCAAGAAAGTATTCTGATGCTCTCAGTTGAAGGAGTTGATGGAAAGCTCTGCTTATTATTGGTAGGTGATAGAGTTCTGGGGCTGAAAGGCTGAGCTATAATGATGATATCAAGCTCTATTCTTCTGTGAGATCACAGTCAAGAGAGGCAGTGCACAATGTAAAAAGATTTCTCAGTAGAGTGATAGGGAGGAAAAAAGTCAGTTAATTGAAACTAACTCCCTGTAGGGCAAAAGCACAATGGGTAGGTGATTCCCAGGTCTGAGAATTAGGGAGATTGCCTATTCTGGATGGGTTGCACTCCCCCTAAAGGAACTGGCTTGCAATTATGGTGCTCCTGGATCCATTATTATCACTGGAGGTCCAGGTGATCACTTTGGCTAAGATCACCAATTATCAATTGAGGTTTGTATATCAGATATGCTCCTTCCAGAATAAGGATGGCTTGGCCATACTAATCCAACCTCAAGATTGATAATGTACTCCATGTGGGTCTGCCCCTGAAATTGGCTACCACTTTGCTCACTAGTGTTTCTTATGGTGAACACATTATAACAATGGAAATGGATCTCCATGTTTTGCTCTAGTATATAATCCCTGAAGAGCTTGGAGCATGTTTACCTGGCAGAGTGGACTTGTCTGTAGGTTGAGTCATGGCAACTGGATTTCTTTCTTTTGTTGAAATGTTTCGCGGCTTGTCCAAGTAGCTTCTTCAGTCTGGGCAAAAGTTGGTGAGGGGACCCCATGTATGTCTTCCAGGGTGGCTGTATTGACCTTACACCTGATTGGCTTGTAATTGGGCAATTGAGGTGTAGATAGTCTTTGGGATGTCTTACTCCTAAAACCTTTATTCATCCCCAAGTGGATCATTAAATGTGGCCTACGTGCACTTGTGAAGTGGTCTTAATCTTCCTGGGGACTAATGAAAGAGCAAATTAATCGACATACTGACAGAGTGGATTTAGCCTTTTCACCCTCCCACACACTTCCAGTCCTTGGAAGAGATTCTGCTTTACTTGCTTTTTGGTAAAGGCATGGAATGGGTCTTCTCTGCAATGGTATCTACCCTATTGAACAACCTCCTTTGTGTCAGACTTCAGCTGGGCATAGCTATACATTTCTATTCTTCTAGAAACTCAACCTGCATTAGGAGCTAGTTAACAGCAGAAATGTCAACAGAGTTGATGCTGCTAGATTAACTGTTGTATTGTAGATAAGAAATAAGTCACATACGGTATGTATACAAAACTTCAGTCTGATGCAGCCATGCCCATACACACATACACACACTGGAGCTTAAGCCCTTTCCTCCCAGCCTATCAAGCCAATGGACTCTCAGCCATTCATTTCCCAGCTTTAAGACTGGAATACATTTGCTTTCTGTTTATACAATGGTTCTGTCTGGTTTCAGACGTATTGGTTCCTATATAGCTAGCATTTGTCTTTAAACCCTTTGTGATATGCCAGGTCCAATTCTATATTTTTATTTTGGCCTTCCCCTGTTATTCATTTCCCCAATACACTATGTTTTTAATTAATAGTTTTTATTCTGTATTATTTTGCTTTTATCATACATTTTATGCTATCATGCTTAAAATGATCATATCAGAATACTTTTAATAAATGGATATAATAATAGAAATATGATAAATTATCCCCTTTTCTTATCCATCACTTGAAGTCCAGGTTGGTTAAAAACAGTAAATACAAAATATCTAATTTTAAATCATATTTACTATAAACATGTGATTATGAAAATTCAGCTCAGACCAGGAAAACATAACAGTGCTTCTGTCACATGTAAATAATGCATAGATTAGGATTATATCTCAGGATGTAGAAAATATCAGAAAATTTGTGCAGACCTCCAAATATATACTCCTAAATATATATACTATACTTAACAGATAAAGTTGTCTTAACTCAACAATTGGACCAGAGGTTTCCAGCAGGGCAATAAATTAATTAAAGTATGCCATCCAAACAAACGGTAGCATAAAAAGATTAGTTTGGACATTTTTTTGTCCCATATTGCAACAGAATGTTTTTTTCTCCAGAATTTTTATCATTCATAATTTGTAAATTCTTTTCTATCTTTCATTCTTGTTCATATGTTTGGCAAATCCCCACCAATACCATCACATTAGAGTTTCTGTACATTTCAGAGGCAAATTATACTTTCCTCTTCCACTTCTTGTTTTATTTTACTTTCCCACACCTCAGTCTAGACACCCTCTAAGCAGTTAATAATCTTAACAGCTAGAAAAGTTATATAAAGGACTTGGTCTTCCTTCCATTTTTGTTGTTAAATACTGTAGCTATTATGAAGGGTAGGTTTTTCACAGCTGTGATTCTGATCTTTCTCCCTGCCCCGAAACTTGTTTAATTTAGGTATCTCCTATTAATTTCTTCTAGTAAAAGAATCCATTTAGTAAGTTAAATGTCATCTTATTTTTCATGGATTTGGCTCCTAGTTTTATGCTTATGAAATGGAGATGCTAAATATGATATTGCACTCACTAAAGATTGGTATGTGCCAAAAGTGAAGTAGGTGTTGCATTTTGTCTGCCTGAAGAGTACCTCAGAAAACCATCATAACCTTATATTGCTAAGAACAAATTGTTACATGTGAATTGTGAAAATATAGCAAATGAACTAATTAGAGGTCAGTTGATTGAGCAAAGTGCTTCCTGCAAGAAATTGCTTGCTTTTAGAACCCAAAGGAAAAATAATGACCTTATGGAAAGCAAAGTTCAAGTTGTGGTATTATGAAGAAAGAGAAAGGGAGGGAGGGAGGGAAGTGAAAGGAAAGATAGGAAAAACATATACTCTGCAAAGTCAGAGGACAAGCAATACATGATTTGATTGTGAGCCTACATGCAAGAAACATAGCATGACCTGGAGAGCTGAGCGTAGGAGGGATTTGTTCATATGTCAGAGAGCAGTTAATAATTATTAGCTTAATAATTATGGTGCCAGATATTTCTGATATGAGAGCAGACAATCAGTTTTGGACACCTTGAAGATAGGGCTACTTGCTTGCAATCGACTTTTGTTGACTGTAGCAGATGCCTTTAGATTTCAATGTTGCCCACAGTGGCATTACTATATTTCAGATGGGGTGGGGGGGAGACTTGCTTTAATTGTCAGAATCATTATTAGAAATTAATAGTTGCAATACATTTCAAATGTTTCATTTCAAATTTGAAACAGTTGTGAGCTCATAAGAGGCTACTCTGAGCATTATGGAAGTGTTCTGAGCTTGAAATGGCCCCAAATTGATCTTAAAACATTTGTTTTGAGCTCAAAACAGGTTGTTTTTAAACTCAAGACACTTCCAGAATGGTTGAGGTAGCAAAGAAACATGTGGAGTTCAAAACTTTTTGTGCACTCTGATGGAAACACTGCTTTTCATCAGTTATACATATATGCAATGAAAACACCTATAACTATTTAGAGAACTTTTTCACCCTTCAGGAACATTCCTTTTTTCTGATTATACAAAATTATTCCAATATACTGTATGTCTTTCAGGGAATCTCAGAAAACTATAAGAGCCAGTTTGGTCTAGTGGTTAAGGTGCTGGGCTAGAAACCAGGAGTCTGTGAGTTCTAGACCTGCCTTAGGCACGAAAGCTGGCTGGGTGACCTTGGGCCAGTCACTCACTCAGCCCAACTCACCTCACAGGGTGGTTGTTGTGGGGAAAAGAGGAGGAGGAAGGAGTATTAGGTATGTTCGCCGCCTTGAGTTTAGTATGTTTTTACTTTTCAAAAAACCTTAATACAATTTGTTGTTGTTAGATAGCTTTTTACAGTTTATTGTTACAGTGTCTGTAATAATAATGGATCTCAACTCTCAACTAGTGTTAGAAAGCAAGTAAAAGCATGTAAAGTTTGACCATAGGATTTTACTGCTTGAGAGTACAAGCGACTCTATTTTTAGTGTTTTTTCTGCACATTTAATTATTTTACATAAACGACACATTATGATGCTCACTGCTCTGTGTGCTGATGCCTATGGAGCTTTCCATGCACATACTGGAGGCGCAGTAGTCTCTAGGATTAAAATGTTGTCCTGGTGGTGGACCAGCAGTTGACCGCCGTCAGCTGGCCTTCAACCAACTTTAGAATGCTCTGACAGCAATTCAAATTGCTGGGTTAGCCATTCTATATAATGAGATCTCTTACATTTTTAATCGCTATTTCCATTGTATGAAACATTATATAGTCTCTTCACTTGCATTATTTAAGGATTTAATTTTCTTTTAAAAATTAGACAATATTTTATTATTCTTATTGCTTTCATTTTTTAACAGAATTAAAAAAAAACATTGTTAAATCCAGAAATAAGAAGTTTTACTTTAGGAACTTGTATAGGAGCAGTATCTTTGGCGGTTAATTTGCCTTTACTTGTATCCCAGATGTTTTCTATGCAGAGGAATGCAAATTTCAGCATCTCTGCAGCCTGCAACTGTACCTGCCTAAGCCAAATATCCAAAGTCCTCCACGTATTTCCATTTGTGGTGAGAATCACTCACATTAAAAAGTCCCTTTAGGAAGGATCATTGTAGGACGAAAAACCTTCATTTGCTGGCTCCCTATGAAGGCCTTATTCATACAGTTGTACTGGAAAGTTGACTCTAGTGTGAGACCAGCTAAGGGAAGGCAGTCCAGAACGCTCACATTTTGAGCATTCCAAACAGCATAAAGCTGAATGGAGTGATAAGATCGTCCCAATTTCAAACCTTTGGAATGCATGAGGCAGGAGCACTACTATTTGCAATGTCTTGTATGGAAATGGCTTGGGCTTGTTAGGAGTAAATACAGGTTGGGTTGGTTCAGTCCCACCTAGCAGGGTTATCTTGTATTGTACTGTACTGTACTGTACTGTACTGTATGGACAGCAACAGGTATACTGACTTTTGTCTCAGGACCAAACTACACAACTGATGCCCTTGTGGAAAATAAACCACACTTAGTGGCTACTTCCATTGTGGAAGAACAATGTTAGGAGGTGAACTTTCTCGGAGAAAAGGAGATGCGGTGCTTAGTTTAAGAACTGCTCTTACCCCTTGTAGTTTTTCCAGTAAAAAACACTTTCATTTTCCCGTATGTAAGTCTGCATGTTTGCATGTTTATTATCTGGTATTATTTGCAGTTTTCTTTAATAACCATGGAGCTGTGTATATGTGTAGAAGCTGTTAAAAAGCAAATGTATGCGTGTGTGTGTGTGTGTGTGTGTGTGTGTTATTGCTCCAACCTTATTTGCTATCTTCATCGCCATGATTCTACACCTTGTTGAAGGGAAACTTCCTACTGGTGTAGAAATTATATATCGAACAGATGGAAAGCTTTTTAATCTTAGTAGGCTGAAAGCAAAAAATAAGGTAATTAGGAAGATAGATGCTTTTGAACTGTGGTGTTGGAGGAAAATTCTGAGAGTGCCTTGGACTGCAAGAAGATCAAACCAGTCCATACTCCAGGAAATAAAGCCAGACTGCTCACTTGAGGGAATGATATTAAAGGCAAAACTGAAGTACTTTGGCCACATAATGAGAAGACAGGATACCCTGGAGAAGAAGCTGATGCTAGGGAAAGTGGAAGGCAAAAGGAAGAGGGGCCGACCAAGGGCAAGATGGATGGATGATATTCTGGAGGTGACAGACTCAACCATGGGGGAGCTGGGGATGATGACGGCCGACAGGAAGCTCTGGCGTGGGCTGGTCCATGAAGTCACGAAGAGTCGGAAGCGACTGAATGAATAAACAACAAAAAACAATTTCTGTTGTAGAACTTCAATATGCTAATGATAACGTAGTCTGTGCACACTCAGAGGAAGATCTTTAAACTATCCTAAACATCTTTGCAGAAGCATATGAAAAGCTCAGCCTCTCGCTTAACATTAAAAAAAACACAAAGTGCTTTACCAGCAAGTTCGAACCAATTCCTCTGCAGCGCCATCAATCCAGCTTAAAGGTGTGTTACTAGAAAATGTCGACCACTTTTCTTATCTTGGCAGCCATCTATCTACAAAAACCGACATCGACGCTGAAATTCAGCATCGTCTGAGCTCTGCGAGTGTAGCTTTCTCCCAAATGAAGCATAGAGTGTTTGAGGATTGGGACATTTGCAGGGAGACCAAAATGCTTGTTTACAAAGCCATTGTACTACTGACCCTATTGTACACCTGTGAAACATGGACCCTCTACAAACACCACCTCCAACTTCTTGAAAGATTCCATCAACCTCCGAAAAATTCTGCAAATTACTTGGGAAGATAGGCGGACTAATGTTAGCGTATTGGAAGAAGCGAAGACCACCAGCGTTGAAACAATGATCATCAACTTCGCTGGACCGGCCATGTTGTTCGAATGCCTGACCATCGTCTTCCAAAGCAGCTACTTTACTCCCAATTTAGGAATGGAAAACAGAATATTGGTGGACAGCAAAAGAGATTCAAAGATACTCTCAAAGCTAATTAAAAAAATTAATATCAGCATTGAGAACGGGGAAGCCCTAACTCATGAGCGTTTCAATTGGAGGTCATCCTTTATTAAAGGCACTATGGACTTTGAAGAAGCACGAGTACAGGGCGAAATGGAGAAACGAGCTAAAAGGAAGGCACGTCAAGCAAACCCTCATCGTGACCATCTTCCACCCGGAAACCTATGCCCTCATTGTGGGAGGTTGTGCGGATCCAGAATTGGCCTTTACAGCCACTTACGGATCCACTGTTAAGATTTTACCCCTGGAAGACAATCTTACTCAGCTATGAGTGATCGCCAAGAAGAAGAAGAAGTGTGTGTGTGTGTGTGTGTGTGTGTGTGTGTGTATGTACGTATGTATGTATGTATCTATGTAAAGGTAAAGGTACCCCCCGCACATTTGTGCAGTCGTGTCCGACTCTAGGGGCCGGTGCTCATCTCCGTTTGTTAGCCAAAGAGCCAGCGTTGTCCGAAGACGCTTCCACGGTCATGTGGCCACATGACACGCGCGGAACGCTGTTATCTATGTATGTATCTATGTATGTATCTATGTATGTATATATTAATGTGATTCTCTGGATCAGCAAGCCTGCTCATTTTCACTGATATATATTTTAAACTGAAAGCCATTACTCTAATCTCATGTATAAATATAATCCAGGCATTAAATATTCATTAAATCTTAATTATAATAGCACAAAATTCCCCTGTGCTTTTTCTGAAAATGTGAGTTATCCTAGATTTAATTAAGGTGGTTAGGGAGTCAGAACAGAACCTTGGGTGGTGGGGGAGCCCAAGAGCACAGTTATAATATTTCTTATTGTATCTATAAAAATCAGGCCAAAGGAAAAGGCCAGTGGGGGATGTAAAAGCCTTTATAAATGACACATGATAGAAAAGTGCAAAGAATCCACAGTACTTACATTTCTACTGCTTCCACTTCAGTTCCGGAGGGATTGTTGCAAATGTTTCTAAAACTAATTTGAAAGTAATAGAAAGAAAATGTAATGGCAGTAATGCCATTGCTTAAGTGACTGGGAACATTGTCACAATGTGAACATGCGCACACAAAACACCTGGGTGCATAATTTTGTTGCATTTGGGGAAAAGAAAGCAACTGAACATCTGTATCATTTTAGTCTAGCACATAGGCTGCAAGCCAGTCGGCCATTAAATGCATCATATAAAGGCATAAATGAATAGGCTGGATCCCAACCACTACTCTCTGTTCCTCTAAATGGGAAATGGGTATGAATAGAATTGGGGGAAGATTGTGCACTAGACTAGAAACCTGGAAATGCATTTGTAATAATGCTTCAAAGCACTATTTTCATGAGACAAAGCCTTTGATTAACATTGCTACCTGCAACAAAATCTGTTTCTTCAAGATGCCAGCCAGCCATCTATGCAGGATACTCCATTCCGTTCTGTTCTCCCTTTCTTTCTTCCCCAGCTGTCTGTCAGCACTCTGAGGTCACTGAGTATTCTCATTCCTCATTAAGCAATTCTAGTGGCCCCTCTTAAGTTGTCCTTAATATTGTTACAGATTTTTCTAAACCTTGGGGTTCGTACAACTTTACTGATACTTCCTACTTGTAGAAGAGTAGTGCCACTTTGGCTACCTAAGATTCTGAAGCCAAAAATAAATTTGCTTTTAGTATACACACTTCCTCTTTTTTCCTTGTCCAGTTTTCCAAATTTTCCAATAGAAATAATGTAGGTACCACTTTGAGTACTAATGTTTCCCACCAATATGCCAATGTACTTCTCTTGGCTGTTACCTGATCTGTCACTACTTTTTCTCATAGGCAGTATTTAACCTCTTCATTAGAGCCTCTAGAATGGGTTGCACAAATCTGGTACATGGGAGCTATGCATAATTGGGGAGGGGGTGTGCAATGGAAAGATATTATCAAACATAATAGGTATGGTTGGGATTTTCTATAGTTTTTCCACTTTTTGTTGTTGTTCCTGTTGAGGGGGATGAGTTTCTTTGTACTTTGAATTTTGTAAGTGTATGATAGAGTTCTACTACATTTTGTATGTGTGTTTGATTCCTAAATAAAAAAAAGATGGATATCTTTCTGCCAGTTTTTGGCAGTTGCGTCAATGAAATTTGGTGGTGCAATCAGGGGCACCCAGTGACCACAGAAAGGGCTTTGGAGACCATAATACTGCCCATTTCTTTTCTAGAGTGTATAGCAGCCAATTCTGACCTCCAAGAATGCACAGAAACATGGAAAGAAATAGTTCAGAATAAGTTTAAAACTGACAAGTTATAATTCCTTTGGTACAATTCCTACAATTTTCTAGGATTTTCAGAATTTGGAAACACGAAGCAAGTTTGAATACACTCTCAAATTCTTCATGGGACAACATCAGACAAATTTTCAGAGCTATTAAGCAATATCTAATGACTTTTTACACATTTCCCTTTTGTTTCTCCATTAGAGGCACATTCTCTTCTCCTCAAATTTATTTAACTATTTGCTTAAGGTATTTGTCATTTTAATACATCAACAGAGTAATAAATAATGTTTTGACGTATTTTTGAAACTGAACATCCTCGTGGAATGGAGAAGGGAAGGTTTCTAGCTTTTTGTGTGAAATAAAGAAAGGGGATGGATTTCCTCATCTAAACTGCCACTTTAAATTGTTATTTGATAAAAAAGGGGCTATGCTTTTTTTTTGTACTACATCAAATATAATAGGATATGATCTGAGAGGAGAAAAAGGGCACAAGCTTCCATATGTACTGCTTTTCCTTATCAAAATAGCAACACATATGCACTGTCATGAGATCTACTCAATCACCAATTTCTTCCGCCCTGATATTGCAGATTACTTCAGAATTTAGTCAGTGCTAAAGCAGAAAATAGTTTTTCACATATGTTTCTCTGGGAAAAAGACCTGTCATGTTTTAATAATGTATTTGTCCTCTTCAGCAACTTTAAATATATTGCAAATACACTTGAGCTGCAAAAAGATAAAATCTCTGCATCAATTTCCCACCCCCTAATGTTAGCATGAAGACAAATGGAACAGTTGCTACCGTCAGATTTAAGATCTGATGCTCAGGAGTGTTATGCATAAAGCTCTGATAAATATTGTTTACGTGTAATATGATGGATCTGGGAAAAACAGAGCATTGCTTAACTGCGTTGCTTAAAAAAATGTCCACAGATCAATGCACATAGTAGTGGAAGATGAAAATTAAGATATCACTCTACATCAGAGCTTTCCAAACTTTTCATGTTGGTGACACACTTTTTAGACATGCATCATTTCGCGACACACTCTTACAGTGGGGCATCATTTTGCGACACACTCTTACAGCAGGGCACAAGGCAGGCACTAGGACCTGCACGGAATCACAGCTGGTTTGGAGGCAGCAGAGCACAAGGCAGGCACTAGGACCTGCGTGGAAGCCAGGAGGCAGCAGCAGCCGCGACACACCCAGACACTGCAGCCAACACACTAACATGTCCCGACACACAGTTTGGAAAGCTCTGCTCTACATAGTGTAGATTTAGACTTATAGTGACAAACATAGTCTGAGACTAAGCAGTGGAAAGTTTGGTCTTATTTATACACCTTTCTGACTTTTTTCTCTTTCTGTGACCAAACGAGATAAATGTTCCCAGTTCTCATCTGCATCAAATTATCATGTGCTATTTTTTATGTATAGTCAATGGAGGTTACCATAAGTGATTTGTCCTCAAACCGCATAAAAATCAGACCAATATTTGTAGCAGTTACAATTTTTAAAGCATTTCAGTGAAACGTTTAGTGATCGTAAAGGTGGAGAAGACAAGTAAACAACAGTCAAATGCCGCATTGCTAGCTAGAACCCCATTGTGCATGGAAAACTGTAACTGTACCCTGCCGACAGTATCTCGCACACACCCTGGACCAGATTACTGCAATGTGCTCTGCATTGGGCTGCCTCTGTAGACTAACCAGGAGCTGTAGTTGGTACAAAATTCAGCCATCCATCTATTGGTGAGTGAGAGCCCCTATGCTGCAATAACACCAGTGTTGCAGGGATGAGAATGTTCTGCTTTAGAACTCTAAAGCCAGCTCCCCAAGATCTTCTACTTGAGTAGTAGAATCTACATCCAATCCCCATGTCTCAAAGAGGGATGTTAAGGGTTCTTTCCTACGTGAACTTTAGGGGGACATGTTCTTCAGTTATGGTTCCATCCCTCTGGAACATCCATTCCCTGCAATGGGACCTATGGGGCTCGCTCTACTCACTTAGAAAAGTGATTAAGGCTGAGCGGTTTCATAGAGTTTTCAATTGTTAAGGTTGCTACTGGAGGTGGCAAGCCAAGGATTTTTTAAATTATATTGTGCAGTTGTCATTCTGTTTTAATTGTATTTGTTATGTTTGGTTGATTTTAAACATATATTTAAATATATGTTTAAAATTGGAGTGTGACAGTTTATAAATATAGCAAACAAACACACACACACACACACACACGCACATGCAGGTCATTAATTAAAAGTATGCTTATCTTTCCCTTTGCCACATTATTTTTTGTGTAGCCTACAAGCTTTCCAAAAGGAACTATAACACACCAAATGTATCAAAACATGTGGTTAGCAGTATGCATCTGATCATTGTTAATGGTAGTGAATCCCATTTAGAAACAGAGTTAAGAAATGAGGCAAACTATCCTCTAAATTGTGGTGAGAATCTCATTTGTGGACCCTAGAACCCAGAATGACAGGGCTGTATTTTGTGGAGCCTTTTATTTTGGGAAGAACAGTTCTTTCTCATTTAACAGTTCAAGATTAAGTAGAACAATTTGAAATGCAGTATCCACACTGGATACGTGGTGGCTCAGCAGGTAAGACGCCAGGCTTGTCGATCGGAAGATCACAAGTTCGGAGGTTCGAATCCCTAGCCCTGCGTGCGGAGTGAGCTCCCGCACTCGCCCCAGCTCTTGCCAACCTAGCAATTCGAAAGCATGCAAATGCAAGTAGATTAATAGGTACCACTTCGGTGGGAAGGTAACAGCGTTCTGCGCGCATCATGCGGCCACATGACCGTGGAAGCGTCTTTGGACAACGCTGGCTCTTCAGCTAACAAACGGAGATGAGCACCGGCCCCTAGAGTTGGACACGACTGCACAAATGTGTGGGGGGAACCTTTACCTTTACCTTTATCCACACTGGAGTCTGAGCTTGACAAATGTGACTGTTATCCAGTCAAAGGCTTATGTAATTATAAATTTGTTGATGGAATCATGGGCTGTATGAATTGTAAGGGACCTATAGATCATCCAATCCTATCCCCTACCCAGTGCACGAATCCACTAAACCATTTTCAACAAGTCTAGCTCTAGTTTGAAGACCTTTACTGAGAGAGAGTACACCACTGTTCTAGACAGACTGCTCCAATAGTTAACATTCTTCCTGTCAGAAAATTCCTCCTAATATTCAAGTTGAATCTCTTTTCTATTAATTTCAACTGATTGGCCCTTATCCTACTCTTAGTTTCAACAGAGAACAGGTCCTCTATCTCTTGTGCATGGCAGCCTTTTATTTGTAGACCTTTATCATCTATAAAAAGAAGAGTCTATTCTTTTGGAAGGTAAATATGCTTAGTTCCTTTAAACCAGGGGTGGGCAATGTCAGGACCGTGGGCTGCATAAGGCCCGCAGGGCCCCTGCCTAAGGCCCACGGGGCTCCCGCCCACAAACCCCGCCCCTTCCACGCAATTGGCTCCCACCCACAAACCCCACCCCCAGTGCTCATGATTGGCTCCCGCCCGCAAACTCCGGCCCCCGGTCCGCAGAAATCTAAGAAACCCCGCCCCCACCCCCCTGGTCCCCAGTTATAAATATCCAAATGGCCCTTGGCAGAAAAAAGGTTCCCCACCCCTGCTTTAAACATTCTTCATAGGATTTGGCTTCCAGATCCCTTATCGCCATGATAGTTTCTTTGTGATCCAACAACAGCTTCTCTGTGTTCCTTTTAAAGTGCCATATTCAGAATGCAGTTACATTCTATGACCTGGATGCAGTGCTTTTGCTAATGCAGCCCAATATTTCATTGGTCTTTTAAGCTGCTGCCTACTTATATTCAGTTAGTGTTTTATTAGAACCCCTAAATCATGTGCATCTCTGTCAAGCCAGATCTTTTCAATCCTGTATCCATGCACATGACTTTTCTTGCTTAAATTCAGGACCTAAAACTAGTCACTATTGTCACTATTGAATCTCATCTTTGACCCAGTGTTAAAACTTTCACTTTGAATTGTGATGTTGTCCTCTATAATATTAACCAATTCCCCTTGCAAATTTGATCAATGTTCCTTCCACTCCTTCCTCTGGATCATTTACAAAGGTGCTGAAAAGCATAAGGCTGAAATCCATCAGGTTCTACAAGACGTTTTGATGCTTTACCTGAAATATGGCAGGTACTAAAAGAAAAACAACACCAGAGTAGGATCAAGAGCATTTTTTAGGGAAGGAGAACTCCATTAATAATCAGCTCCCTATTATTTATCCTGCAGTTCAGGAAACACAGCTGAGTAGAACCTGGATGTTATCAAGATAATGTTCCTTTCTGGCAGTAAATCAGGAGAGGGCAACTCTTGACCCACAAATCCTATATGGCCCTTCCCCCCTTTTTTTAGCCTCCCAGAGTGGCTGGTACAGTGGTGTGTGTGTCTGTGTCCTTGTGTCTGTGTATCTGTGTATTTCTGTTTTCTTGTATACACCTTTTCTATTTTCTTGATAATGTCTTTTTAAAATAAATAAGCTTTTAAACAGGTGTGCTGGTCCTCTAATAAACTCAGCATATCCATTCTCCTGGATCAGCTTGCCTCTAAGGGAAGAGAAAAGTAGAAATTTCCCGTCCTAGCCCCTCCAGTAACATCATTGTATCACCAATACATGGCTCCCTCACCCCTGGACTTCAAAAGCCAAAAACCAAAACTGAAAAAAAAGCAGATTCTGGTAACAAAGGAATGTTCCATATACAATATAGAGACTAAAAAGGATGGTATATGCTTTGACTTTGAGTGGAAGGGAATCTAGATTGTATTCTATTGACATAGAAACTTATGTGGTACTATGCTATGCAGCAACAAACTTTTCTGGTGCCAGAGCAAAATAATTCCCAATAATAATAATAATAATGATGATGATGATGATGATGATGATGATGATGATGATGATGATGATAGGCATATTTACTCAAAGGCAAGTTCCTATGTCCAGTAGTGTCTAAAAGCTACAAGCAGAGGTGATTTGCCTTACCTACCCTGGCACAGTAAACCTTTACATAAATTCAGTAGGATCTTCTTCCACTTTTAACCAGGTAGAGCAAGAATGTTTCTATAATATGGTTCTAAAAAGGAAGAGTGTGGTGAGGGCCTCCTCTGATAGTGGATGCTGATGGTCAGGAAGCAATGGCAGTGGGGTCAAAGACAGACCTGACTTGCATTCTCCAAGGTAGCCTGTTTCCTCCCATTTCAGAGGGAGATACTTTTCTGTTTCTACTGAGGAAGAACATTAAATTGCCAGCCTGGTCATTTCCAACATGTGGAATTAGACAGGAGCACTATCTCATTTGCCTAAAGCAGCAAAATATTTCATGCTGGATGGAGGTGGCACTGGGGGCAAAGTACATTTCAATATATCCTATGGGGGACTTACCAGCTTACTGCTGTTCACACGGAGAAAGGGGAAAACCACATCCTAAATGCATTTCTGATATTAAAAACCACATGTGCAGAAGGTATGATCTGCATTCTCTCCTGAAAAGCAGGAGCGTGAAAATGAACCATCAATGGGCTTCAGCATAAAATCATATTTTCTTTCAAAGCAGTCAAAGTTTCCCATCAAGTGAGGCTTCCCGCACCAATGGACATGCTTTAGTAATGTTCTGCCAGTGACCATGCTTTTAAGAACCTACTTTGGTAATCTGTGCTTTCCCTCTTCTGTCCTGCAGGGTCTCCCTACAGAGACAAGATAACTATAGCAATTCTTCACCTGCAAGAGGAAGGCAAGCTGCACATGATGAAGGAGAAATGGTGGCGAGGAAACGGTTGTCCAGAAGAGGAAAGCAAAGATGCCAGTGCCCTTGGAGTACAAAACATTGGTGGCATCTTCATTGTTTTGGCAGCAGGATTGGTACTTTCCGTCTTTGTGGCAGTGGGGGAGTTTTTGTACAAATCCAAAAAAAATGCCCAGTTGGAGAAGGTAAATATTGCCCTTTTCTCATTTAATTCTGCAATTATGGTCTAGTCAGAATCTCTTGGACAACCAACTGAAAAGCCATTCTGATGTCTTTCATAGTTTTGCTCACATCATTAAAGTTCTTAGTGAATGAGCACTGGAGTTTTCATCTTTACAACTTTTAATTTGTCGTCAATATTTTTAATTGTAGCCAGCTTTCAGGACAAGTGACTATTTCTCCTCTTATTCAAGCTTGAAAAAAGACACCTTTTTACTCCTGGAAGTTCACTGCAGTTAATTTTATGGATGAAGAAGAAAGTGAAATCTGTTAATGGGAAACAAAATTAACCTTCTACAGATAGAGCTGGGTGTTAACTGAAACAACTTTCTATCAGTCCAAAGTCAGAAGTCTAAAAAGCATCTTTCTCTATGTCCTTACTGGAAGGTGTTTCTCTTCAACATAGGATGATAGCATCTGGAAAAGTATTAAGTCAATATATTAAGGATTTACTACTGATTTTATCACCTGTAACTTGGACACATTCCAGTTTTAAAATGTAAATTCTTGAACTTATTTGATACTGGATCAACTGGATGTCTGATCACTTTTTCAAAGAGACAAAAGCATCCATAAAAGTTTTGTTTCAGTACTTATGTGTATATATGTAATACATAAAATGAGCAAACATGTCTTTTATTTATATGGATTACTATGAATATACATTTAAAAACAGGGAGAAAATATGTCTTGCACAACTGAGGAGCTTGTGACCTCCTTAAATGCCTAGTTTGGCACTACTATTATTAAAAAATGTGGTAAATCCAAGAATCACACACACACACACACACACGCATACACAGAGAGAGAGAGAGAGAGAGAGAGAGAGTATATATTTCTTTTTCAGATGCTATGGTTAATAGTTCTCATAATATTAACTATTTGGGGACTTCTGAATTTGCACTTATAGATTAATTCTACTTACTGTATAGCACATTTATTTGGTGTGCAGTTATACCTAATTCACTGGTGCAAGTGTGCATAGGTCACCATCTAGCTTTTTTTCCATTGGTAACACATATATGATTTTTTTACAAGTACTGTTAGAAGAGTCTTGATATTAAACAAAAAAAATTGGATGAGGTCACAAGTTCCTTATCAGTTCTTTGAATATGGATGTGTTTCATTAAATTATGGTGTGAGTGAAAATTTAGCTTTTCGCTAAGTATTTAGGATGAATTCATTCTGTCAAGATAGTTGAGTTTTTTAGTAATTAAAATGAACTTTTCTTTTAGAAAATGGACTTCAATCATGTATGTATACATCACAATGGCTTTATCCTTTTTTAAAACAATGTGTCAGAAATGAGTGACTGTTTTGTATCTCTTGGTCTGTAATTTTTTTAGAAATACTATTTTTATCTATATATAAAGTCAGAACATTTTATTGTGAGTTTTGTAATACAGGCGAAGTTGCATTTAAATGGCTTAATGCAGCTTTAGTTGACATGTGAGACTATGATGTGAACAGCATGACTTATCTTCCTAAGCACTGAATGGATATGCATATATATAAAATATGATTTTTACAATGGCTTAATATTGCAACTCACTGCATATATTATATTAAGCAATCTTGAATTGTTCAAACACTTATGTAATGTAGCACTGATCTTTTCTTTCATTTGTGGTACACAATGATCTAGATGTATGTGTTTTCTACATGGAGATTAATAGTGGGAGAATATGGCTGTGTGTATGGTAGATTCTACCTTAAAACCGAGCCTCGGTTATGATAATCTGGATGAAAAGGTATAGAGAATAGAGATTTATGTGCCAAATCCAATCCAAGGACTTTCTAAGTGCTGTTCTTTCCCTTCACTCCTGATGGTCACATGTTCCATATGCACATTTAAAGGGAAGTTCTAAGCAGTTTTAGCTGACCATACTTAGAAGCCCCCTTGAGTTAGAAACCCAGATGATGATGATGATGATGATGATGATGATGATGGTGATTTATAAGATTTACATTCCACCTCAAATAAGCTAGAAGAGTTCATAATCATTGGGAGGTTGGCATTCTAAACATGCTCAGTTTAGTGCAGGTAGAAACCTATTTGAGGTCTTCATATTGAACATCACTGGAGTGAAGGTGATAGAGGCAAGTACATTTGGGAATATTGTGAGCAAGCTGGTGCAAACAGTTTCTGTCCCAACACATTCCAGCTGAATGCCTGAACATGGATTACACCCTCCTGATTTTTAGAAATCCATGACACGTATTATTAAGACAGCCCAGCACCTTGTATCAGTTCAGAAAATGTGCCTTGGTGTGCATGTGAATGAAAACATACTACCTCTCTACAACTTTTGGAAGCAGCTGTGTATGCGGTGGTTATTTTTTTAATGGAATTGGGAGCTGCTCTCTGCAGCTGTTTGAAAGATTTGCAGTCGTATGCTATGTTTGTGTCCCCATGTACTACAAAACACATTCTTGGATCCAAATTTGAAGCATTGCACACAGCCTTACCACATAATGTCTTCATTTTAGAGACATGTTATACTGCATGCATTTTTGTTTTCCTATTTTATCATTTGAGATTGATCTTTGTTTAAATTTAAAGGCTGTTTCTCAGAATATAACCAAAATATGAATTTTGGCCCATGGTTTCATCAGATGTACAAGTCAGATTACCTAATCAGCTTCTTGCCACACTGAACTCTATGACAAAGTGCCTGTGAGAAACAGTCCCATGGAATAACTCCCCAGTTTCTAAGTGAATAATTGGATTGATCATATCAGCAACTTGTCTTTTTCTTTTTCTCTAAGTAATTGAATTGGCTTAATGTTAGGCAATTAGCTGCTGATCATGTGAATGCAGCCATTGCTAGGAGGCAGCTGAAGGTGTTTATAACATTTCCCCTTGATAACATAAATCATCTGGGTTGGGTTTGATATGGTCAGAAATATTTCTCATTTGATGACTTTGTCACTGCAGAAGGGTATGTGTGTGATTCACCTTTTGGTACTAAATCACTATTCTCAGTGTCAATTGGATTTACACTGCTGTCTCTCACACACCTTTCTTATATCAGCAGAGGTCTTCAAGAATAGCAAAGTGTGCTGCTATTCTCTTCTTCCACATCTGCTCCTGTTGTCATCATCACCATCACCATCATTATAATCATGTTGTGGAAGAGTTTAGTTTGAAAATGATCATTGCATCTGTTTTTCAGTCTGCTTATCAAGTGAAAAACGATGTCACAATTGCAGTCATTATATCTCTGAAGGCTATGCCATGCCACTTTTTGATCTGGTGCCATCTGTATTTCTCTGCAGGGTTCTTTTTTTTTTTCCTTTCTCAAGTATTTATCATAATCTACTGGTCTGTTTCTATGTGCCAGCACATAAGTAGACAGGATAATTTTTAACTGATCTTTATAACACTGAACATATAGGTTAAAATATGAATGAGATCTTTAGTATCAGGAAGCAAAGAAAAGAAGCTCAGATATGCACCACAACGAGAAATAAATAAAAATGAGTTATAAATGAATTAGTGGAAGGTGAATTGATATATTGCTATTTATACACCAAGGAATGTATATTTAAATGCATTTTTTTTAAAAAAAAGAAAGGCAAATATACCTTGATCAAAGTGAATCTGTTAGACAATAGCATCATTCTAGTATTGGTTGCCTGAAAAATTTCAGCAGGGTCTTATTTCTATGAAATCAGTACAAAATACCCAGATCTAAAGCAATCAAATGCTTTGGAGATTTAAGTTGTTGTTGTTGTTGTTGTTGTTGTTGTTTTCCTGTAATCAGTTCTTGAATTACAGAAGACCTAATGGGTCATGGGCCATCTTACATGCTGTTCTCCTGTTACAATTTAGCAAAATTGGCAGTGGGTGCATTTTGATTTCGTTAAGCCCCCTCCTTTTTTCCACAATTCAAACATGGATGAACAAATAAATCTGCCGGACAAATAAAAAACAGAATACCTGTGATGGTCTTCTTACATGCAAAGGCAGATCTAGTCAAGATATTTATGAATGAAGTAATAGAATGACAGTTGCCATTGCCAGTCATCTGGTTGGGTGGGAAAATTGCTCCCTGCAACTGATAGAAATTATGTTGCTATATTCCAAATACAATTTACATATGTGGCATTTATCTTGCCCTCAGAAGAAGTCAATACCAAGGAGATGCATTGCCTGTTACAGTACCTCATTTCTTATGTTGTAGAGTACTGTGGTCTGCCATGTGAGACAATAATTCTAGTGCATTTTGCTGGCACATTGTTTTCCATGCTTGTGGACTGAGGATGGATGAGAATCTGTTCAGTTTGCATCTTGATAATATTTATTTATTTAGTATAAACGCTTTTATGCCACTTGAATCATCTGAGTCTAAGCAGTTTACAGCAAAATATATAATACATACCATTACAAAAACTCACAGATTATCAAAATTATTGTCTATTAAATAATAAATACCGTCAGCATAAGCTCATGATGTCATAAAAAATATAATGCCTTAGCACATCAAAGCACTTTGATTCATCCGTAGCTGAAATACATCTCCCATTTTCACCTCAGTTCCCAAGCACACATTTAAAGCCATGTTTTAAAAAAACTTCCTGAATATTAGAAATGAGGGTGCTGGTGGGAAGATACTAATTCCTCCAAGTCTCCACCCATTGCTCCTCATATCAGTTGGGGGTTCTCAGCAAGCACTCATATCAGTTGGGGGGTCTCAGCTGGTACAGAATGCAGCTGCACGGGCAATTTTAGGTGCACCAAGATCAGCACATATAACACCTTTGCTCCACGAGCGGCACTGGGTGCCCATTTGCTTCCGGGTCCAATTCAAGGTGTTGGTTATTGTAAAGCCCTACATGGCATGGGACCAGGATACCTGAGGGACCATCTTATCCCCGTATCATCGACCCGCACCACCCGATCATTCAGAGAGGGCTTGCTACGGACCCCATCAATAAGAGAATTTCATCTAGTGGGGTCCAGGAGGTGGGCCTTCTCTGTAGTGGCGCCCGCCCTTTTGAATATCTTGCCCTCAGAGTTGAGGCAGGTTTCCTCCCTCCCGACCTTTCGGAAAGATCTGAAAACCTGGTTCTGCCACCTAGTGTGGGAGGGGAAAAGTAATAGCTCCTCCTGGGGGTGGTTAATACCATAATGTCCTCCCTATTATTTAAGATCAACTCATCAGATTGGATTTTACATTTATTTTTATTATGTTAATAATTTGTAATTTTATATTTATATTTTAACCTTGGTTTTATTGTAAACCGCCCAGAGTCCCCCGTTGGGGGAGTTGGGCGGTCATATAAATTTAAATAATAAATAAAATAAATAAATAAGCACACCTTGATCAGACAAGCTCTATTTGAAGCAAGCAGTCTCAAAGATAGCCAATCCCCAATCTGAATGTACCCAGCTCACAGTTTCTAAATCTGTATGTGAATTGGAATATAGTTATGCACTGAAATCTGCAGTTTTCTAAAATTTATGATGCAGCTAAGTATTATATGCATATATGTGTATACACACCAAGACACACACAGAGTGTTATATTAGGGATATTGATTTGAGAGAGAGAATGATTATATATAACATGACTAAAAGATGCTTTAGGAGAAATATGCAACAGTATGTATTTTTGTGTGGACTAAAAGTTCAAATTAATATAGAAACATTGGAAAAACAAAATACATACCTGATTTTTTTTAAAAAAATTGACTCCTTTTGTGGTAAATAGCCATGTTTTCTGATATACAGTATCTCAGTGAATAAAAGATACAAGTGAATACATATATTTTTATATCAAGACACAAAGATGCTTAATGTTTTGTTTTGTTTTGGTACGTTCGCATCAGTTTTTGACTCTGGTGATTGCCTGGACTAGTCCCTGTGGTTTTCTTGGTAAGGTTTTTCAGAAGTGGTTTATCATTGCCTCCTTTCTGGAGCTGAGAGAGATTGACTGGCCCAAAGTCACCCAGCTGGTTTTGTGACCAAGGCGGGACTAGAACTCACGGTCTCCTGGGTTCTAGCCTGATGCCTTAACCACTACACCAAACTGGCCCTCCTGTAAATTTATTAGCATTACCTGAAATCATGTTGTCTTAGACAACTTTGTTTTCTAAGTTATAATTAGCGTAATTCGTTCTAAGTTATAGGTAGCTTAAATCTGATGCTTGGTTCCTTATACAACATTCAATATTTATTGACATATTTATTAAGGTTTAAAGAACTGACTATTATTTACATTAAAAAATGGATATCAGCTGAGGCAATGCTGCTTTGAAGTTTTAGTATAAGAAATGAGTAAAATGAGTAACCATGACATTTATCAAACATCAAAGGAAGATGTCTAAGTTGGTCTTTTTGATTTCTAAACTTTAGTGGAAATAATACATTGTATCCCCTTGGCTTTCATTGGAGCCAAGACACACACCTGGAAGCTACTTCAGACTCAAGTCAATATTTTAAAATATTTGCATCCTTATTTTCATTTTTTAAATCCACCATTTCATTCTTGCCTTATTATTTATAATTCAAAAACACACCGTTACGTTATCTATTTGGAAAGCACATATATTAACCAGACATTTGTTTTCTAAGATAAGCGCAGGACAATTTTCATTTTTAATTGCTTCTGTTAGCAAATGACTCAGTCCTTGGTTGTAACTTTACGCTGGCACTCAGCGGACATTCACTAAGCACTTTCAGAAACTAAAGTCACATTAAACAATTACCCATCTGTTTATAGTTGATGTACTGTAGCTGATTTGCTGTGGTGTAGGGTACTCTGCTCACGTATATGAAGCAAATGCTTTACTGATATCACAGATAGTGCTGTATACTGGTTAGAGCAGTAGCCAGGCTGGCAAAGTGCTCTTTTACAGCCAAACTAATTCACAGAAGTATTGGTTCGGAAAATATCCATATGGTACAAAATATTATACAGTACTCTTAAATTCCACAAAGGAAGACCAGGCTAAAACTATGATATAATATTAATGTAAAAGACAATAACAGAACACTTTCACTTCATATACTTTATCAGCCTTAAAGAAAATAAAACTTAAATAACTGTTTTTTAAAAAAATATTAGACTGCTTCACAGTCATGCATTTACAGTGTATTAGCTTTGGACAGTCGGAAAGAAAATGCATCTTCTACTTTAATCGGAATTGTACTATTTGGGCATTTTTCTTGTGTGAAGTTCAGATGAGTGGACTACTAGGGTCAGCCCAAGACCCTTTTCTATCTTCAAATGGCTACTATGTCAGTTGATGAGATATTCATGATTTACTGTATTTCTATACTCCTTATCACTGCAAAGGATCCTGAACCTGATTCAGAGAAGATGAGAAGAGGCATAGCTACCATGGCTACCAGATCTGGGCAAAGAAATTGAGATTGCTACTAGATGGCAGCCAAGCCTTTTCATATTTCTCTTTGCTGCCATCTAATGATGGTCCACATTTTTGCAGCCCAAATTCTGGTAGCTCTAATATAGCACACTCCATCATGAGTTGCTACTTGCTGCCCTCTAGGATTTGTCACTTACTATCAAGCTCACACTGTTTGATAGTAAAGCTGGTCCTGTGAACTATGCAGACCTGGATTGATTGATTGAGTGAGTCTGTGATACCTATTTTAGGCTTGGCCAGACAGCAATTTACACCTGGGTCCCATATCATACAGCCAGAACTAGTCTTGGGTAAGGAACAGACTATACCATTTTGGTGTTCAATTTGAGGATAGGCCAGTCATCTCAGCAGCTCAGGACTGTATCTTGCATTTTGTTTTTTCCTCCAGTCCAGAAAGCATTGGTGCACATAACCCAAGCAGTTTATTCTTTGGAAACATTTGTGAACTTAATTTTTACAAGTACATTCCTGATAACCAAGTTTACAAAACCGTAACTTTTTACAGGCAGACATTTATGCCCAAACCTTTTATATTAAAATAGCAATAGTCTAAATAACTCTTTGTACTTTTTTTTATGAATTAACCCTCGGCTTTTTTAATTTCCTTGGTTATACAAGTACAATATTTCTTAAAATGCCAACTGACCTGAGTTCTAGTAACGGTATTTGGGGCCAGTGCAAGGTTTTGAAATTTCGACAGAGCAATCCAACCCAACAACATTGCTTCTGAGGAATCTTAAAGCCTGACAGGGGAGGACAAGAGTCTTTTTTAAAAATATCCGCTTCCTTCTTGCAGAGGAAAATATTTTACACCAGCCTGAAGGATGATGTAAATCTTTTCCCCTGTCGGAAAAACATGCTTACTGCGCTGTGAAAGCCAATCTGTTTAGCACATGTATCACTGATGAAATTAAAGTATAAGCCAGTTCCAGGGTAGGTTACTGAGTCGTTAGGGTTTGTTCCTTGATACAGTGTTGTTTGTTATCAAGGATCTGAGAAGGATGCAGCAATACTGCATGGAAGTCAGAGAAGAATGAGAGTCAGACAAAGTGTTATAGGCTGGCCTAGTAACTTTTGCCTTCCTCTTTCCAGGTGCTAAATATTACACTCCTGCTTCTTACATTGTTCTAAAAGCCAGAATATAAAGGTTCTGTGTTCAAAGAAACAACAGGACATATTTTGTGGAACACTTCCTTAACAAACATGGGAAAAGACCATCAAGAATGGCTTCATATTTTTTTGTCCAAATTGGATATTTCAGTTTAGCAATTTACAATCACAGTGTTCTTTCCTAATATATGAAGTAAAATAGTAATTGTTTCCAAACAGTGTAGGAATTCAGGACTCTGGTTAAAGATATATTTCTCTCTCCTTTCACATTAATTGTACAAATAGATTCATAGATTCAAAATGATAGATTCAAAATCATGCCGAGTTCATCTCTCCATTGAAGTAAATGAAGAAGGTACTCATGCTTAGTCTTGCGTATAAGTTATCTTTTCCAAGAACATTTTTTATTAGTTTCAGAATACTACAGGTGAATATCTTCAGATATAGTCTCCAATATATTCTGTAGTTTCATATATTTCTTGAAATCATTCTCTAATAATTGTCTAACTTAGCATTGCAATGGAATCAGTTGCATGATAGCAAAGAATTAGGCAGTTCAAATCTTTAAAGTATCCAGTAGTTTAAAATGTACAAAGATAGCTCAGTTTCTGTTAAGTCTCTGTTTAAATGGATACAGAATTTGGACAATTGAGTGACTTGAGATCTTTTTCAGAAATGTATGCTTTTAAACATCAAGTCAATTATTTTATCATGATTCCAGAATTACAAAAATTAGCAGAATGTTACTAGCTTCCAGTGCAGGTATCTTGCTGTGTTTTTAGAATGGTCCTATAATAGTCCTTATGGAATGGGAATGGCCTCTCGCAAGAAAATACAGTGTCTTATGATATATTCAGAAGCCCTAAAAATATGGAAGAACTTATGGAATTACAGTCTAACTGCATTGCTCCTGCTTACTCACCCTCCACAAAACTGTACTGCAGAGCCTACAGAAAGATAGGATAAGTTTCATAACAACCACATCATCTTTTATTTCTCCAGTCTCTGTCCATCTATTGGCCTTCATGTATGGCCCTGAGAAGTATTAGTGTCTTCACTAGTCTGCTTTGACAAGAAGGAAAAGGAAAAAAAAGTGGGCTGTGTGTCTTCTATCTATTGATACACCACAGCCCAAACTGTTTCATTATCTTCCCCCAGTGGCCTCATATACATGTTGAAAGGAGGGATGACAGAATGAAACCCTGTGGAATCCCGCATGAAAGAGAGCCCACGAGGCAGATGAGCAATTGCCCAATATCATCCTCTGAGATCTCTCTGAGAGGGAAGAATGGAACCACACAAGTACAGTCCCATCAACCCCAACCTAGATCCACAGGTGAGTCAGCAAAACTCAAAGGTCTTCAGTTGATCTTTAGTAATTACCCATCACTGACAAACTTTTGTTCATCAGTTAGTAGCAACCTAATGTTGGCATTAGATAAGACTTCACCTATCTCCAGAGCATTCTTGACACAAACTTTCCTTCTCACATAATATACTCCTGGTAAAAGAAAGGTGGAGATTAGAAATCAGCAGACCTGAAAGTTCATGTAAATAGATATCTAGGCCTTATTTTACTATCTTCCAGTTGAGAGTATATGATATGCTATTTTCTTCTGAAAAACATTGTGGCTAGCTCTAGCAGGAAGATCCTTCTATTACTGCACAAACTAGTGATAGACTCTAGTATAATTCAAGGTTATAAATCAAAAATATCCAGGCAATGCTAGGAAAGCCCATAGAAAGTATGCAGAAATAATCAGGAATAAATCTCCCTTTCAATCTTCTTAGAAAGAATCTGCAGATTTCCACGATTGCCAGTCATCCACAGGCTTGAAATCTTATACTGCTTAAAGAAGACTCTTTTTATTTTATTTTTCTTGGCAAATTCTGGATCTGGAGAATAATCAACCACTTGGGTTATTTGATAAACAAGTGAAGTCAAAGTATTCAGTGTGTTTTCATAAGCGATTTGTGCCATGTGCCCCAAAACTGACTGGTTAAGTATAATAGTGTTAAAAGAGAAAATGATGCCTATATTTGTTTTTAAAATTAGGAAAGATGTGAACAATCTAGGTTTACTTGTTTTGCTTCTCAGATTTACTCTTTTAATAATTTCAAGATTAACCAATCCTTAAATTTTGCCATAATGAATGGAGATCAGAACCATCAAATCATTTAAAAAATCAGAGGTCACTAAGACAACGCGCGTCACCTGATACCAATCTAAAATGGAAATACAGTTGATACACATGATTAACAATGCTCCAAAGTTACATATAAAGCAAAATAAATATTGGACACATAATTCTTAATTTCTTACAATGCATTCTTCATTTTTATATTAGGAGTATTTATTTTTAAATTTATCTGGTTTTGGGGAGCTCCCATTTCTTCCTTGGCTTTAATGATCCGGACTGTCAACTCCTAACAGCCTCATTGTTTAATATTCTTGGGGACATGGTGATCAGAAGCTTATTAGAAAAGAGGCTAAGGGAAGTCTGGCAGCTTCCAAAACAAACAAACAAACGAACAAACATGAAAAGCACTTTGATGCAGATGTCCTAATAGATGTTAGAACACTGACCCATCATATCAGGTATAAACTGCAATATTTTTTTTAACTAGACTTCAAATACCATCTGTCATGCAAAGCTGGAAGTAATAAATTTCTGAGTAAAGCCTGTAGTTTCATACTAAATTTTGACAGTCAATTTTACATGAACGTCATCAAGGTAAAGAGAGGATTAATGTTAAGCAGGGCAAACAATTGGAATATGTTTGTTTAAGAAAACCAGAAGGGAAATAATGGCAGAGCAGTTCAAAATTAAAAACAAGGAAAAAGAGTAGTCACAATATAGGTATTCATTCTGGTCTCCAAAGTTCCTTTGATGTATACCGAATAGTTACGCAACATGATCAGATGTCAATATGAATGAGCTGATCAGGTGGCTCTTGGAGTATATAAGCCATTTGATATATACACACAGTTATGCCTATATATATTTAATTAACATCAGTTCCCGAGCCTCTAATTTGTTTGCTGTTTTTGACTTGAAAGAAGCACTGAGTGAACTACAGATAGATGTACATCAGATACCAGAGATCGGTTTGATGGATTACTATGATCTTCTATTATTTATGGGGAGACATTGCAGAGAATTGAAAAGACCAATGGTGCTACCAAAGATAAGAGGCACCTAGCAAGATGTCTCCAGCAGGCCTAGTTCCTCCTGGAAAGGACCATGGAGTTGTTAGGAATGAGAGAAAGAGGATATTAAATAAATTTGCAAAATCTGATGAACACAAAAATACCCTTCTACTTTTTAATCTTTCATTATTCACAGAAGATTCTAGATTCTATTATATGATATTTACTGCACTTCCATGTTGGATTTCATGATCCAAAATGAACACTGGCAGAGGTTCATTCAGCAGAGACATCTTTGCATAGATTGGGCAAGTACGCATTTTAAAAAGAGTAAACATTTGCACTGTTTTATCCTGTTCCTCCTTTTGGGAGGTTGGGTGGCTAGGTGGGTGGAATTTAATGAAGCAAAAAGGAAGTGCAAAATACATAAAATATCTTCATGAACCTCACTCAGATGGGTGAATGAACAACTTTGTAGATAGAGCTCCGTTTAGATAGGGATCTTTCATTCTGTCTTTCTTGGAATCAAATTAGATAATGTCCTGGGAGTCCTATGCTTGATCTCCTGTGGCAGCATGTATGTAGATCCAAGTAGGTACAGAGTGTCAGAACTGAATCTGAAAAACAGTATTGGGAAAAAGACAGCTTCAGCTTTTCCTTCTCTGTTGTTTTCCCAGTCTAAATTATCTCCCCAAACTGTTATTGTCCTGATGAAGAAGTATCCATCTGTCCATCCTTCTGTCTGTCTGTCTGTCTGTCTGTCTGTCTGTCATATAGTCCATCCATATGAAAGGAAAATGGGAACGGAAAACAGTGAAGAACTTCTTTACCTACAATACATTCTTAACCTGAGTCACACCTGGCTACTTCGAACTAAAAAAACAAGTGGGAAAACTGGTCACAGAATGTTGTAATTCTGTAAATCTTTTTGCTCTGAAGAGTGGCAAAATCTGTTTTATGCATGGGGCTTTCATGATAGATCACACCATTCTTCAGGGACAGCCTATCAACATATGCATTCACTGTATTCAAAAGGAAGTCTGAGGATGAAAAAGATTCTGATTTGACATCTGGGAAAGATTGAGCAGAACTTCGTAGAAGGGGGAAAAAGTCTGTACTGTCTATATATACCTCTCCAATCCATAATATGTGGTAAATTTGTCTTCACATTCCTGTGCTGGATTTTGCTACTTCCTTGAATCCAATAGTGACAAGAAGTAGTGGTCCCAATGTTGTAAAATGCTCAAATGTGCTATCTCTCTCCATATATATATATATATATATATATATATATATATATATAGAGAGAGAGAGAGAGAGAGAGAGAGAGAGAGAGAGAGAGTGTGTGTGTGTGTGTGTGTGTAAGAGAGAGCAAAAATTGACATATCCATAAATATGCAAGGAAGTGGGAGGATATATTTTTCAGCAACAGCCCCATAGTGTAACCATTATGAGTTGGGATTTGATGGACAGAAGGGGCTGTTCTTCATAACATTTCTGTGTCTTAAATTCACCAGCCACTAATGAATTTTGGTTTGGGGAAAACAACACAGAGTGGGGAGGACTATATGATAAAACAGCAGAAATATGTGCAGGAAAAAAAATTGCACGTCTTATGATCTTAGAACTCCTTGGATTTGTTTTGAAATGGTACTTTTAGTTGTAAGCCCATATCTGTGCATGTGTAGGTACAAAGACTACTGTTCCAACAATAAACAATATATGAAGATATATTTCCAAATACTGGCTTTTTCTCCACTTGGGTTTACTAAAATTCAGCCAAAACAATCAAGGGCCAGAAGTAACAAATCTGTTGAGTGCTGTACACCTGATTTTGTTGAAACAGGATAGAAACCCTGAAACTGACAAAAATGAAACAGTCAAGTTGACTGTTGTTTTCTGATGTCCTGCTGTTAACCATACAAAACCAGAGTCTGGTTCATGGAAACCTTGGCAGGAGATATAGTCTGTAGCTTCAGTTATGCATCTCCCTGTGGTTTTTAAGGTGGTTTGTCTTATTAGCCTACTAAGCTTGATTGAAGAAACAAAGGACAAAGCATAGGATTATCTTGAACTTTATAATGTACCTCAAGAGTGCGCATCGAACAATGTAATGTAAGGATGAGCAGGTGTTTGTTTGTTTGGGAACTCTGCACTGTGGAAAAAGCATCTGGAATTCCTACTCCATTGTACACTTACGTTCCGAACAAGACTAAGCAAAGCAAGAGAACCCTGTTTCATTTCTTTTGTTTTCTAATGTAGGGGTATAATTTAGGTATGACCTGTTTCTGATTATAATCCAAAAGTGTTCTAAGTAGTGCACCCTTGAAAGAGTGCTGAGCATAATGCTCAAAAAACCATTTGGTTTCCAGCTTCCTTGTCAGAAGTTGGGACTGGCTATATGGTCCCTGTTGATTCTAAGTGTAATTTATACATGAGTAAGTGATTGCTTAATTCCAGGATATATATCAGAGATAACCAGATATTTTAAAATAGGTGAATGCAATATAAAAACTTGTTTCATTTGGTCATTATTTTAATTTTCCTCGGGTGTAATTTTCAACTTTCTGCTCTGTTTTGTTGACATCTGACTATTCAGTAGTGTAATAAATGTAACTTAGCACCATTTAATATACAACTAATATTTAAATTAGACATTTATTCAGAATGAATATGTATTACTGTATTTTGAAAATTCAGAATGTCATGATCTAAAGATCTTTGTCTAGCAGCAAGTAATGAACAGACATGTTTGAATGCAAATTTATCCTGAAAATAACTGTGAACGTGTATGTTCATTGGCTGATGATTTTTACAATATCCATTGAAGGCTTCTATTTGTAAAATAGTAATCATTGATGCAGGGTGTTTCAGCAGGATGCAAAAGAATATCTTTTCATTTCAGATACATCACTTTCCATGTGGGCAATTATCAGCTGTGACTCATTCAATCATCACATCATTAAATCACCAAGTAATATACATGGGATCAACTTTTTATATGTAATGTGCATCATTAGAGTGTACTTGGAAAATAAAATGTTCTCAGAAAGCCAAAACAGCTTGATGTCAGTTTAATGATATGAGATGCATATTTAAAATATAACAATGTTGTTAGGAGATTTTGGTGGAAGAACAACAAATATTTAAAGGTTGGCAAGACTGAGCTAGCAGAAGCTTTATAGTTCTAGGTGAGATATGGCTCAAAACCTGCAATGCTGTCCATAAACAGTTTTAGCCATGGATTTGTGAGCAGGCTTTATCAATCTTTTCACATACTAGGTTGGCCTAGGCTTCAGCTAGAAATTGAAAATAAGTGACTTAATTTATAAGGTTTGTTTTAAGTATCAGTTTCAAAAATTAGCTACATTAAAAGAGAGAGATTCCATTCAGTTGGGCATGTAACGGGATTATCATATTTTTTTAAAAAAAAAAATCACTACAGCAGCAGAACACTTTTCTGAAGCATTTGATAATTGTGATATCAAATGATTAATTAATCTATGTGCTACAGTAACAACAGCAATAATAATTGTATGATTTTCTATTTTCTTCTTTTCATTTTTCCCCACACATCTCCTGTAGAGGTCCTTTTGTAGTGCCATGGTAGAGGAGCTGAGAATGTCCTTGAAATGTCAGCGTCGGTTAAAACACAAACCACAGGCTCCCGTAATTGTGAAGACAGAAGAGGTTATCAACATGCACACATTTAACGACAGAAGGTTGCCAGGAAAAGAAACTATGGCATAGAGCTGGGAGACCACCCAACCCCAAGCACAAACTGTTGTCTTTTTCCTTTCCTTTCCTTTCCTTTCTTCCCCCAAACCAACGTTTGCGAGAATGTTTCCTGTGGAAATATGCAACCTGTGCAAAATAAAATGAGTTACCTCATGCCGCTGTGTCTATGAACTAGAGACTCTGTGATCTAAGCAGTTGCAAAGGCCAGACTTGAATCACAAGCATCACAGAGCAACCACGTTTGTCAGGGGAGGGAGGGGGTCTGGGTGTTGGTATTCCACCATTTGTCATGGGTCCCACCTTTCTGTAACAAGCAAACGTTCTGTGGGCATTTTCGGGAGTCACAGTGAGAAATGGCAGGTTTCTTTTTGAAGTTCGTCAGTGGCCAGGGGCTGGAGAAGCAATCAAACAGCTTCAAGAAACTAACTACCAGAGGAGTCTCTGAAAAATAATAGCTCAAAACTCTAGTAGCAGAAAAAAAACTGTATTCTATACACCTGAGCATAGAAGACCTTGTAATTGCTGACCAAAGTCAATGTGGGCCTGCCAGCTGATAGGAGCTTATTCAGAGGGAAAGTCATGAAAATGGAAACCGTAAATAGAAGAATGAAAACAGGAAGTCTTACTTGCGATTTTTGTTCCTCTCGCTGTGTCATTCACCTGAATAAAGATAAAAACCTATGCCAATAGAAAAATCACATAATTCATCTGTGTTGGAGCTTGGAGAGAACCCAAAGGAGGTGGGCCATATTTTAAATAAGAAAAAAAAGTTTCCCTCAGTTTCTTTTCTTAAAGATGATGTTCCTTATGATGCCTAACTATAAGCAATTCTGTTATTGTTTAACTGTGAAGCAAAGTACAAATTTGATATAGCAGAAGAGTGTAATTTGTAGCCCTGAAGGGAGTCTGGAAAACTCTTGTTCCTGCTTCAAAATGAACTCGAGGGAGCCTGTGGTGTTCTCACAAGTAGCTGAAATATAGATGGGTCACCTAACCAGCAGGGAAAGTGGAGAACTTAAAAAATGGACTGCATTTCTCAATACAGTCAACAGTGTTTAAATGAGCATTTTTTTCCCTCCTCATCCAAAAACAAGAGGGAAAAGAATGTTCAGATTTATTTGTGGAAATGCAAGATTTCTATGAAAATAGTTTTTTGTATGGAAATTTTTTTGTAATACTTTTTAAATCAACAATCTCAAGAACCTGCGTTTCAATCACGGTCAGGGGTGTGGTGCAAAGAGTGACTGGTAGTGCGTGTGCACCACCAACGTTTGGTGAAAACTATTTTTATCATGGAAAAAAAGGGGGGAATCTTAGAAGAGAAATATTTTCAAGTTAGATAATATAATACCTAGGTGCACTACCAATACCGCTTAAAATACCACACCCTTGGTTTTCACTAGCCTGATAATATACTGTAATGAACCGATGTGTGTAAATTATGAAAGACACAGACTTCTTGACCACATTGTGATAACAGTTGAAGTACACACAGTTTGCTGTTTGAATCCAATGCACAACATTAAAAAAAAACCAACAACAACCACACACACATAAAGAAAATTGTCCGTTTTCAGTTGTTTTCTGGGAAGGGTGGGTTGGGATTTGCAGTGTGATTTGAGCAAGGTGTGTGTAGGACTGTTAGAACCTCTGATATTAAGATCTAATTCCACAAACTCTTATCACCCTCCTGAGTTTGGCAAGAACATCAGCATCTGAAATGTGTTTGCAAGACTAGGCCCACTCCATCTCACTGGCTACTGTTCCTTTCTGTTAGTTGTTAATCGTTGGGTACTGTCTTAAAGGAATCCCTTCTGTGCAAGACTTCTGGGAATGGATAGCAGTTGCAGAATGTGTTCATGCGCAACTTTTATTAATTTCAGCAGAATCTGTATGGAAGAACCATCTGCTGATTGCCTCTCCCTGCCTTTTGAGGCAGTGGGTAAGGAGCCCCTATGCGAGTGATCTATAAAACAACTGGTGTTTAAAATGCCTTTCTGGTGCTCAAAACAGATGTGATACCATCTTAATAATTTTAACTTAGTCTTACTGTAAATTTGTATCCTGAAAATGTATAATGTAGGGACACTTGCCTATAGCCACAGTTTATAAATATAGCTTTTTATGCCAAACAAATCATTTATTTCTTTTCTTCTTTTATTTTTAATAAACAGAATCCAAACATTATTTTGTACAAACAAGTCATCTGTAGATAATGAACATATTTGTATATTCAAGGCACAAATGTTCATTAAAAAAAATCTGCAATTTTTTTTAAAAATGTCCCTCGCAAAGTGTTACATGTGTCTATAGACAAACCAACTCTTGCAATGCATGAGAACAAATTCTCCGTCCATTCTGGTTGTTGCTTGTATGGATCTCAGAGCACATAGATGGGCCCAGACTCCAATATTCCCTAGTTCCTCCTCATTCTCTCTGAAAGCAAAGCAGGGTGTGACTCATTGTGAGATGACTCAAATGGGGAGATCCATTTGCACTGCCGATTTGGATTTGGGCTGTGGCTATAATTCTCAGATGTTACAGTAAGTATTCACCTATTGTAAACGTTAGACATACTGCTTGGTGGGTAAATGGTTAAACAAGTGCAGTCCATGGCATGATTCACAGACATCCCAAAACAGGCTATAGTTACCATTTCTTTCAGCAAAAGACTATGATATTCTCAGTGTCCCAAAGTGCCACAGGAGCAGTGTAACCATAGAAGGTCACTTGTCACTTGTCAGTATCACATAGGGAATAGTAAGTACAATTTCACATGCATGTGGGAATCCCTGATTTCCTCTGGTTTCCAAAAGGAGAAATTACAATGTGCAAAAGTTGTGCTGCTGATTTTGAAACACTTGGGAAACAAAAGCTTGTTATGAATTGGAACCTATGTGCCTAGTTCTGCATAGCTTCTACAATGAAGGGAAAGACTTTATAATGAAATTCAGGAAAATTATTCTCACCCTTGACTCTTCTTTCTCCCTACTCAGTATGTGTTTTGGTGCTGTTTCATGGCATTGCTATACAATGTATAGCTGATGTATTGTGAATTAGATCTTGCCATCAACATCATGGCACAGATGAAGGACTGGTTAAATATAAGATCAAGTGCGCCTGAGCTATCACTAAGCATATCAGTTCACATAAAACAATTGGCATTGTCTGTGAATCATATACCTGTAAATAATCTGCAACTAATGCCCCCATTCAGAAAGAGCCAGTGTGTTGTGTGTTTAAGGAAATGAACTAGGTTCTAGGTCTCCCTTGGCATGGAAGCCAGCTCCTGATCTTGCACCAGTCACTTCTTCTCAGCACTACCCAGCTCTGCAACATGCTGGCTGAAAAACAAACAAAAAGAAAAAAAACCCTCATTGTATCATGTACTAATAAGCATTGCTGTAAGAACCAGGGGAACACAGTGCAAAAAATCAGATCCTGCAAGTAAGCAAGGAAAATACTGAGAACAACTCCTTTCCCTATTATAAAGATCAAAGAGCATCTGGAGGCCAAGCAGTTGTAAAAAGCACTGGAGCAGGAGCCATTGTCAACCATTTTATACAATGGGATTCCTGAAATAATACAGCAACACAGCCAAGGAGCAATTAATTACTATCATATTTGGGTTTATTTTGCTTGATTGTCTTAGCAATTTTATCATTGAAAAAAGGCTTAAGCATCAGTCTCTGCTACCATGATACAATGGATGAATCAACATGTACCATTTTCCTTTTGCTAGGGTAAATTAAAAGAGGTTTAAAATAAACATTGCTGATGCAGTCTGTGATAGTCTTAATCATGCTAAATGTTCCTTGAAGTGATGATTTCAACATATGTCACATAAAGTTGGGTTCTGCCTAAGAAATTGAACTTTCTTTGCCTCCATCGCACTGTCCTCCCATACCTCAGATATGCCCCAGGGGGTCATTTAGCCCTTTGGAGAAGAGTTTGAGGGCCCACAGTGAGGCTTACCTTTTTACTTTCAGCCATAGATGCAATTCCATCATTGAGAAAACTTAATTAGAGATTATGACCCTTTAATCCAAAATTACCTGCATTTGTAAATACTTGAAAAAGAAAAGACTATCTAAAACTTCTGTTTTACTTTGTACCACTATACCTAAATGCTCTGCATCTTAACTGGGATAGGACTTCAGAGGGGCAGAATCACATTTAAGCAAATTAACCTAGGTATCTTAAGGCATTTTTAAATATCATCTATCCAAAGAGACACAATCTTATTATAATACCTATTACTTTCATAAATGGTTATGACCCTTGTGATATGAAACACAATGTGATATTATAATCACATTAATATTTTAATAAGAATGACAAACTAATAAGTGCTAGTAGCTTACATCTCTGGAGTGATGTTCCTAGATAATCATCTTCTCCATTATTGGGTAACTTTGATTATCCTGACTTGGAAATCTAGGAGGAGTTACAGTCTCAATATTGGGACAACAACAAGATAAGGAAGGCTGTTACAGATGTTAATAGAGTTATCATCATGGAAACATATGCATGTAAGGCTAATTTAGAAATATAGCCTTACGAAGAATTACTATCCAACCTCAAATATTTAGAAGTCCTCCAATACAGGACTATTTGCATTCCAACACTGCATTGCCCAGACCTGTATCCAGATTATAGCTTTGTCAGTTTTAAAATAAGATGAAACGTGCTCCCTTTGGAGGTGAACTTTATATGGCTTTCTATAAAATTCTAGCAACCAGTTGGTTTTTGTCAAAAGAATCAGCCTGCTGTGCAGCCTGCAAAATCTAAGTAAAATTCAGCTAAAAGCCAATTATGTAGCACCATCTGGATAATAAGACTAGAATTTTTAAATTGTCCCATCATCAATCTTTCCATTCATTTGTATGAATATGAAAATTTTGTTTGATCACCACTATAGTCTATAGGTGTAAGACTTCTTGATAGGCAAAGTAAACGAGACTGCTTTCTTTGTCTTTTAAGTTCAACATTTAAACTCCTAGCCCCCAGATACTTGTACTGGGTTGACCAGGGATCTTGCCATTATCAACTTGCTTAGCAGATTTCTTTTCCCACCACCAAGGCATTATCACTGGAAAACACCTGCATAAGAAGCTCTTAAACACTAGAAAGCATTACAAGGACAAGGGCCTGTAGAATGAGGAATATGCCATTGTTGGCAGGGCACTTCTTTACCTTAACTTGACTGGAATCTGTGTCTCTCCAGTGAAAACAAGATATTACCACTTTGTGAATAAGATGCCCTTAATAATGGTTTCCTCCCAGCATTGGGATTTCATTAAAATATTCTGAAAGTGAAAAATGTCTGTATTATTGCATTCCATCCAATGTTGTGCCAAGTAGAGAAATTCTCCTTTTTTCCCCTTACTGGTTCTCATTCAATTGGATGAAATGCAGTTTGCTTTTGTGATTTCTTTCAAAGGAAAGGAACAGAGTTATGAAGAAAGACTCATGGACTGAGTGTGTGGTACTCTTGGTCACTTGCAGTCACTAGCAGTCTCTACTATGCAGTCATTAGCAGTCTAACTAAACTTTTGAATAATTAAACGTTATTTGTGGTGGTTTGGCTCCAACCCAGTAACCCAAGTCTGACAGAGGTAGCTAGAAACTCATCAGCAGAGTCATAATATGTCTCCATAGCAATTTAAACTACCCAATGGTACTTTATGAGAGAAGAGAGGAAGGGAACTCTTCCAAACTTCTGCTTCTCCATTTCCCCCCAAATACTGGAATTCTAGAGCTTTAATGGTTGATCTCAGATGCTGATCACATAATCCTTATTTATGATTGGAGATGTTCTTGGCATACTTTTGGACAATCAAGAGCAGAAGTGAATACTATTGCTCCAATAGGGCCTCAGATGAATTGTTAATAAAACCTAGAATGTGTCCTGTGCTCCTCTGTGCATGATCACTTTTCCACAATTGTTTCGGACTTTACCAATAGAGAATGCTTAATGAGCTTCTAATGAAATCCATAGTTCATACAGTTTGAAAATTAGCTATCATTTACCATCATATATTAGCCACTGAATATGCTTTATTGAATATTCCATGACAAGTTACTCAATAATTATACCTGACTCAACATCTCAATTTTTTCCAAACTTTTATTAAAGCAGAGATTGAGACTTTTCTGATTAACTACAGATTTATCTTCTGCCAATTGTCTTATTCCAGAAATCAGTTCATGATGCTGAACTAGCATTTCTGTTTTTTCTTTCCTTGGCAAGTTTTTCAATTTTGAAAGCTTCATGAATGTGGGTACAACATGGTCCGTTTCATTCCTGGAACCTATTGATTTTAGGTGACAGAAGTGGGTGAGAGTCATATATCTCTAGAACAGCCTTTCATCTCAGAATCCAGTGACACCGGTGGGGATAGCCGGTTCAACATTTAAACTCCTAGCCCCCAGATACTTGTACTGGGTTGACCAGGGATCTTGCCATTATCAACTTGCTTAGCAGATTTCTTTTCCCACCACCAAGGCATTATCACTGGATCCCACCTTCATCGCCAAGTTGTCCTGCCAAGTGTCCAAGCAGTGATCAGATGCTCAGGCAATTGGTTCTTTTAGATAGATCCAGAGATAATAAGCACACCAGTGGCTAAAGAAACTTAAAGCTTTATTATAAACTTAAGCAAACAAAGTTAAACAGAAACACAGTTTAGGCAGATTAAACAAAAGCATAAGAAAAGCATAGCACATAGAAAGAAATCATAACATACTGTACCTAGGCAAGTTGAAACCAATCTTCTATAGGCTGTCAGGATCCCCTAATAAGGACAGCGGAGATACCCCAAGGTGGCTTAATTTTCACAGCACCCAGCGCTCAGGCCTGTGTGGACTCCCAAACTCAAAAGACAATCCCAACGTCTTTTATCAAAGTCTGGCCATCAAAACCCATGATTAGGCCCAGCCTGACCTTGACTGGGATTCCTCCTGGGGCCTGGCACCTGTCCATGAAATTATTCCCAGAGCTTGGGAAGCTATCAGATAAGCCAGTGCCTAAGCATAAACAATTTTCTTATCTCTCCCCCGCACTCCAAACTGCTGGAGGGGCAGCTGGAGGAGTAAATTTATGCTCAAATTAACAAGCTGAGGGTTTTATCTTATCTCTCCCCCCAATTCAAACAAAGATATGTTCTGGAGGGCTGTTGGAGGAGTGGGCGTATTCTTCTCTCCCCCCCCCTCATGCCAAACAGCAATAAAAACAAGCCAGTTAAGCATCAGTATAACTCAAAATAAACTCTAATCTCCTAGGTGTGAGGGAGAAAATCAAAACATGTCACTTAACTCCTCGAGATACAATGGTCTTCCACATGTTGCCACTACATTCCATCCCTCGACATATTTGAATTTCTTCACACACCTTTACATTCTACAAATTCCATGTCTCCATGTAATAACCTGTACATTTGTATATAAGCGCTTAACTCTAATATACAGAATACATATCAGTATTAGCAAGATAAAAATAGCTGTTAGAAAAATATGCATACTAAAAGCCCATGCAATGGTTAAATATGGTGCTAGCTTCATCCAAGGTATACAATCCACCCCTAGTATAAATAATGAGCTATATTGCCTTCTGCTTCCCTCAGGTTTGGTTAGGTGGACTAAATAATGTGGTGTTTGCATAAACAGGATTTTTATATGACAAACTTTTAGGTTTAGCTAGTGTTTTATGTATTGGGCCATCCTCCTGTACAAAAGTTGTTTGGTACAGGAGGATGGCCCAACACAGGAGAAGTAACACCACAGGACCAGAGTCAGCAGTTTATCTTCATCTAAAGGAAAAAGGACACTCATTTGAGGACATTAATGTTCACATTTTAGACAGAGAAGATAGGTGGTTTGAGAGAGGGGTCAAGGAATCCATTTATGCCAACTTGGAAAATCCTTCCTTGAATAGAGGTGGGGGCCTCAGGCACAATCTTTCCCCCATCTTCCTCCCTGCTTTGTCTTCTGTGCCTAGGAAGATTAAGACCATTTCACAAGCTCAACAGCAGCATGGTGATCTTAACAATCCTCCTTTAGATGATAAAAGGACTTAAAATAACATCTCAATATAACCATGACCTAGCCCCAGGTGTAAGGTCACACAGCTACCTAGAAACATATTTAGGATTCCCTTACTAACTTTGCTCAGACTGAAGAAGCTCCTTGGATAAGGAGCGAAACGTTTCCACTGAGAAAATAGAAATCCAGTTGACATGATTCAAGCTACAGACAATTCCACCTGGATGACTGAGAACCTTCATAGACATATGCAACAAGTATACAAAGAAACATCAAAATATTTTTTCATTGCACTTCTATCCTGAAAACACTTTATGAAGCTCCTCCAGCAACTTTTGGGTATACTATGGCATTGCTCTGCTTTCTTGAACTGTGGATGCAGGATGAACAAACAGCATTCCTGCTTAATGGCACACGTTCCTCTTTGAGCAGCCGCCATTAGCACATCAAGATTCCCAATTTACTGCTGGTAGGACATCAGTGGTAGTGTTCAAGGACTCTAAAATGAAATCTAAGAATTCATATACTTTAATTATAGCATGTTCCACTTTAACAAAGGGTATTAAAGATAGCCCATAATCCCAGTTTCCAAAAACACTGCTTTTTTGTTATCTATTCTTTCTGTCATAAAAATCCTTATATACAATCATAAAAACTCATTATTGGTTAATTAAGATAAAGAAACATCCTATAACTTTTTCCCTGAAAAGGTCTAATTGATAACAACCATAGCCCAATAAAGACTCTATATGCAATGGAAACCCACCATGCCAATGTATTAGTAAAGCAGGACAAATCCAACACTTATAATGATCACTTATTGAGGCATACTTATGCGAGATGTCTTTGTTACGCCAATGATCTGCAAAAGCCACTGCAACCCAAGACATACTGCAAGCTCAAAAAGATGTTCATCTAGGAGATAGAAAATAGTTAGAAACAATAACAGATTCACTGTTAACACTTTTACTTTTGCCAGCTTGCCATTAAGGTATTTTGTAGCAAACTTTTTTTCTTGTAGGTGTAAATCCACCCTAACCCTTTAAGGTATTATCTTTTGCAATTTATCTATTTTTTATTACTATTACTGGACAAATCATAGTTATTTCCAGAATTAGCTGGGCAATTCAATTCTCTTTCTCAATAGGCACACTGCTGTCCCTCCATTACACAGGGCAGCCTGAAGTTCTCCTCTGTAATCTGGGTCTATTACACATTGCTTAATACCTGGATTCCCTTTACAGCCAAACTAGACCTGGGGGCAATCCGGCTATCAACTTTTGGTGTAGCTATGACCACAGATCCAGAGGTATAGAGATCTAGCCAAATTGCTTTTTGAGTGTCCCAAATAGTCATTAGTACATTAAAGCCAAAGTAGGCTTCAAAGGATTTTTCAAATCATTTCCAAAAGGGGAGGGCAAAAATCCCCTAATGCAGTTGCTTACTTTACCAAATGCCTACTTCAACCATTTAACATTTCCTGGAGGGGCTGTTGGAAGAGTGGGCTCATTATCAACCTTTTCCAAAAATGTGACCGGTCTCCAAATTACCATTTGTTCAATGCTTAATGGTGATAAATTTTGTGCACCCTTTTTTTTTTGTAAGTAAGTTTTTTTTTATTTTGTCTGCAACTTTCACCGTCTGGGGAAGGGAAAACATTTGTACCTTATCACCCATTGTGTGAGGCAAAATCCATGTCCTTTCTGACCATAGGACTCCTAAAAATGTTTGCAAGTCAGTTGAACACTTCTGCAGTAAAAATAAATCATCAAAGATTAACATTATCACAATAATGTATGCCTCCATACCCTGACAGAGCAGGGCTGAATGCAAGCAACCTTGGGGCAAAAGCAGTCCCCACTTTTTCACAAGGCATATTTAAAATCATACATATAAGGGGCAAAAACATGAACAGTTTTTCCATTAGCCACTGGAGAACTAGGATCAACTCTCTGGCTAAAGTTCCAGGAGACAAAAGGTTAATTCCCAGTATTAGCAGAATACAAATTCCCATTAAATGACAGAGTCTGCTTTGCTGCTTTCTAAAATGCAAGCCAACTTGGTATCATCCAGTGGCTGTTACTGCGTGCAGCATAAAGATCTGTAAGGGTAGACCCACAATCTTTTTCTCACCTCTGCTAGTAAAAAAATAAATTGCTGCTTCACCCCCTTCCCGTTTCCATTTGACCAGATGGTAGGAGAGGGAAACAGGAATTGTTGTGGTCCCTGCCTCCCTGTTTTCTTTCAAGAAACTCAGGGCCCACATCACTTTCTGTTTAGGTAAAGGCAACATTATACAATTCAGTTGCAAAAAACTTTAATACCATTTACAGTAATTCCCCAATAACTTCAAAAAATTAATAATTTCCATCATCATGTACCATGTTGAGGGACAAATCAAATTCAATAAACTTCCTCTTATAATCTATATAAAGTTTCACCACTCCTCCTTTTTTCTCTCTGCTCAGGAGCCCGCATTAGCCAATGTTAGACTCTTGCTGAAAGACAGGGGGGTGAAATTGTAGGTAAAATACCTGGAATGCCAAGCATTCTTAAAGGCAGCATAACAGATAAGCAATGGCACTAAGCAAATGATTGCTTCTCCAAGACTGCCTAGATCAGTGCTTTCAAAACTGCTGCTGTTGGCAACACACCAACGGCGGCAGTGGCGGCGTGACAGCACACACGTGCACGGCAACGGCATGGGGGGGCGCACGGTGGCGGCATGTACAGCGGTGGCGGCCTTGCTAAAATGCTGATGGTGCGCTGCTGCCACCACCGCCGTGCACACCGCCGCCACCGCATGCGCCACCACGCCACCACCGCACACCCACCCGCGCCACCGCTTTGTGACACACTAAACTGTGTGTTGTGACACACTGAAGTGTCGCGACACACAGTTTGGAAAGCTATGGCCTAGATCCTCAAGAGGAACAATCGTCTTTCCCTAACAGTAACAGCTGTAGGAAAAGACAAGAAAACTTGAAAGTCAGATGTTATTCTGATAAAGGGGCTTAAAGTCCAGCCCACTTACTATAATCATTTTCACACTAGAGTCAAACTGCATTTTGGGGACAGCTGCTTCCCTTGCATCTAACAAGTCCCACTTGCAAACAGCTTACTTTTTCCACTCTGCTCCCACCTCCTTTTGAAAACATTAGGCTGGAGATTTTCTCCTAACCTCTCTTGCTTTTTGAAGTCAGCCTTGACTATTAGCCCTTCCCTTCCCTGACTTCAAAAGAAAGGAAAGAAAAACAAAGTACACACATTTGACAACAACTCGCCATTTCCTTTACAATGGCAAAGAATTCCAAATGCACACACTAAATTATAAACATTACAAAACAAAAGCATATCAAACTTCATCTCTTTTGTTCCTCAAATACCCTCAAATGCATTATTAAGAACAAAACAAAAACAACAGTAATTAACCAGATTTTTACTCACTGATTTCACACCATCTAAACTGACAATTAAATCTCCTCCTGCTCCAATTCACTTCTTCATCCTCCTGTTGCACCTTCCTCTGAGTGATTTCTAATTGTTCCCACACATTCCTCAGAATAGTGAGAAAGAGTAATCTAAGACTCCCCTCTTGCTGCCCTTTTTCTTGCCCGCCCCCAATAATTGCATGCATTTTAGCACCATGTGGGGAGTGGAATCTTCAAAAACTTTCATCTCAGAATCCAGTGACACCGGTGAGGATATCCGGTTCAACATTTAAACTCCTAGCCCCCAGATACTTGTACTGGGTTGACCAGGGATCTTGCCATTATCAACTTGCTTAGCAGATTTCTTTTCCCACCACCAAGGCATTATCACTGGATCCCACTTTCATTGCCAAGTTGTCCTGCCAAGTGTCCAAGCAGTGATCAGATGCTCAGGCAATTGGTTCTTTTAGATAGATCCAGAGATAATAAGCACACCAGTGGCTAAAGAAACTTAAAGCTTTATTATAAACTTAAGCAAACAAAGTTAAACAGAAACACAGTTTAGGCAGATTAAACAAAAGCATAAGAAAAGCATAGCATATAGAAAGAAATCATAACATACTGTACCTAGGCAAGTTGAAACCAATCTTCTATAGGTTGTCAGAAGCCCCCTAATAAGGACAGCAGAGATACCCCAAGGTGGCTTAATTTTCACAGCACCCAGCGCTCAGGCCTGTGTGGACTCCCAAACTCAAAAGACAATCCCAACGTCTTTTATCAAAGTCAGGCCCAGCCTGACCTTGACTGGGATTCCTCCTGGGGCCTGGCACCTGTCCTGACATTATTCCCAGAGCCTGGGAAGCTATCAGATAAGCCAGTGCCTAAACATAAACAATTTTCTTATCTCCCCCCCCACACACACACACTCCAAGCTGCTGGAAGGGCGGCTGGAGGAGTAAACATATGCTCAAACTAACAAGCTGGGGGTTTTATCTTATCTCTCCCCCCACTTCCAACAAAGATATGTTCTGGAGGGCTGTTGGAGGAGTGGGAATATTCTTCTCTTCCCCCACCTCATGCCAAACAGCAGTAAAAACAAGCCAGTTAAACATCAGTATAACTCAAAATAAACTCTAATCTAGGTGTGAGGGAGAAAATCAAAACATGTCACTTAACTCCTCGAGATAGCAAGGTCTTCCACATGTTGCCACTACATACTCTTAGGAAAAAATATTAAGTACAGAGAAAAATAAATATCTGGATTATCCCTATTATTTATATATTTATACTACAACTTTCATTTCTTCAATAATCCTGCTAAACATCCTCTGTTAATAGATAACAATATCACCACTGTGCCTTTCACAGGATTGTTTTCATTTTATGAAAAAAATGAAATGCTTTGATCAGTCTGACCTGTACACACATTAAGTCATTCTCCACACTGCTTATGCAGAGGCAATTAGCCGAGTCCTACTTCTGTAGGATCTCTCCTGTCCCAGCCCAATCACACACAATACACCAGGGAGGCAGTTGTAAAACTTTACTGAGAAACTTGTGAGGTAAACTTTACATCCGGTCGGAGCCTCCGAGGAACGGTGTGGGGAGGCGAGCGAAGAAGCGGAGAAGCGAGCCCAGCGAGCAGCCGGAGACGCTGTAGGCTGCCGAGGTCCGTGGGAAGCTGGAGGCCGCAGAGACTGTGGGGTTCGAGTTGGGCCGGTGGAGCTGGCAAGGAGCTGTTGCCCGGTGCCCACCGAAGGTTGGAGACTGCGGGGGGCTGCCGGGTGGCAGCTGGAGGCTGGAGATTTTTGATTGCTGGTCTCTGGGCTGGGGCCGGTGGAGCCTGCGGAATCCAAAGACTATCGTGGTCGGCTGGAGGCTGCCGGAGGCCTCTCTGTTTTTGACTGCTGGAGGCTGGAGACCATCGGAATTTGAGCTAGGCCGGTATAGTTGGTGGGGGCCTAGCGGAGCCGTCACAGCCGTCACAGCACGGAGGGGAGCCCGGTTGAGGCAGCGGACTCCTGGACTTTTTTTCCTGGACCGACTTCTAGAGGGGGTTCGGAGGCTTCCGATGTTAGAGCGGACTGGAGTTGGTGGAGAGCCCTGCGGCCCGGGAAGACGCAGAGGCTGGACAGATAGCCCAGGAGACCAGGGCCTACGAAGAACACGGACTAACTCCCATAAAATTCTGCATGTCGTCCCATTTAAGCTAAGGTGGCAGAGGGTTTGTAGGGGTCCCTTGGTATGAATGTGGACCCCCCCGGGTGAGAGACGAGGGGGAGCCAAGATTGTATGGGTATGTAAGAGTACCCCCTGGGTGAGAGCCAGGTGGGGTAGGAGTGACTGTTGGTGGGTGTTGGTACCTCTCCCTGACCAGTGAGAGAAGTTGAGGGAGAGGTACAGAGTATGAGCGGGGGTGGTGCTGGACCCTAACAGTGCCGAGAGCGAGAGCTGGTGCACTGGGGGGTCTTGTCACTGCCCGACATTGTGTGCGACTGTATGATGGATGAATGGGATAAGGGACCCTTGATTAAGCCCAGGAATTCCGGAGGTCTGGGAGTGGAGGCTACCAGGCCAGAGCCGGGAATCTCTGGGGGCTGTGTGGCGGGCTATTTGATTCAGGTGGTGACGGGCAGGGGACGGTATGACGGGAACCGGAGGGCAGGCCATCATTGGGGAAGGCGCCCCCGGTGTTTGCTACCGGTGGCGCGTTCCGGCCCCCCGTGTTCATACCCAGGCCCTGGTAAGCAGATCCCCGTGGGCTCCGGTCTCCGAATGCTGCTGCTGAATGCCAGGTCGGTGAACAACAAGGCCCCCCTTATAGGTGACCTAATCATAGAGGAGGGGGCCGACCTGGCGTGTATTACCGAGACCTGGCTGGGCCCAGAGGGGGGAGTAGCCCTCTCGGAGATATGCCCAGCCGGGTTTCGGGTGTGGCATCAGCCGAGACACCGGGGCAGGGGAGGAGGGGTGGCAGTGGTCATCCGAGAGTCCCTTGTGGCCTTCAGGGGCGCTGCTCCACAAGTGACCGGGTGTGAGACCCTGTTTTTCAAGTTGGGTTCACGAGAACAGTTGGGAGTGTTGCTGCTGTACCAGCCTCCCTGCTGCGTAGCAACCTCCCTGCCTGAGCTGCTCGAGGCTGTCTCGGGGTTGGCGGTGGAGTTCCCCAGACTTATGGTTCTGGGGGACTTCAATCTGCCGTCTCTGGGACGGTCCTCGGAGGCGGCCCGGGAGTTCATGGCTACCATGGCAGCTATGGGCCTGTCTCAGATTATTCGTGACCCGACTCGTGACAGTGGTCTCACCCCGGACTTAGTTTTCTTGTCTGAGCAGTGGCAATGTGATCTGAGGGGAGAGTTACATCTTTCTCCATTGTCATGGTCAGACCACGCCCTGGTGACCCTGAGACTCTCTTGTGCTACCCCACTCCGCAGGGAGGCGGGACCTATTCGATTGGTCCGCCCCCGGCGACTGATGGACCCAGTGAGGTTTCAGAAGGAGCTGGGGGTTATTCCCGAGGACTTGCTTCACGCTCCAGTGGAGGTCCTGGCCGCGGCCTGGAATAAAGCCGCGGCCGGAGCCCTGGACAAGATCGCGCCTATGCGACCTCTCCGGCCCTGTTCGACCCGCTGCTCTCCGTGGTTCACGGAAGAGTTAAGGGCTTTGAAGAGGGTTAAGAGACGTCTAGAGCGCCGCTGGAGAAAGACGAAGACTGAATCTGACCGAACACAAGCTAGAGCCGCAGTTAAGGCCTACCTTGTGGCGGTAAGAGCGGCAAAACGTGAATATTTCTCCGCTCTTATTGCGTCCGCAGAATGCCGCCCGACGGCCCTTTTCAAGATTACAAGATCACTTTTGGGTCGGGAGCAGGGCGAGACCCACTTACAGGGCCGTTCGGAAGAGTTTTCTGAGCATCTGCAGGACAAAATCGCTCAGATTCATTCTAAGTTGGACTCCAAGCGTGAGACAAGATCTGGGGAGATGCCAGGGGCTCGTACTTACCACGTTATCTGGGAACAGTTTGATCCTGTTGCGCCTGATGAAGTAGACAGGATCCTCCGGATTGTAAACGCCACCACATGCCAGCTTGACCCATGTCCCTCCTGGCTGGTGAAATCAGCTAGTGAGGTGACATGTGGCTGGGTCCAGGCGATGATTAATTCGTCCTTGAGTGAGGGGGTGTTCCCGGTGGCCTTTAAGGTGGCGCTGGTGCACCCCCTCCTCAAGAAACCTTCCCTGGACCCTACAATCCTGGGCAATTTTCGCCCAGTCTCCCACCTTCCCTTTTTAGGAAAGGTGGTTGAGAAGGTGGTGGCGTTGCAACTCCAGAGGATTCTGGATGAAACGGATTATCTGGACCCCTTCCAGTCAGGTTTCAGGCCGGGATATGGGACGGAGACCGCATTGGTCGCACTTATGGATGATCTCTGGCGAGAGCGGGATGGAGGGAGTGCGTCCATCCTTGCTCTCTTAGATCTCTCAGCGGCTTTCGATACCGTCGACCATGGTATACTTTTGGAGCGGCTCGAGGAGTTGGGAGCGGGCGGTGTGGTTTTGCGCTGGTTCGCCTCCTTTCTCCAGGGCCGCTCCCAGTCGGTGTTGATAGGGGAGGAGAGAGCTGACCCGCGACCCCTGACTTGTGGGGTGCCGCAGGGGTCGGTTCTCTCTCCACTCCTATTTAACATCTACATGAAGCCACTGGGCGAGATCATCCGTCACCACGGGATGAGGTATCACCAATATGCTGATGATACCCAGTTATACATCTCCGTCCCGGGTGAAGTAAGTGATGCGGTCAATGCCTTATCTCAGTGCCTGGAGGCTGTGGGGGTCTGGATGGGGAACAACAGGCTTCAACTGAACCCTGGTAAGACGGAGTGGCTGTGGATTGATGGCCCCCCTGGATCCGGGAAGTTGTCATCTTTGGTTCTGGGGGGGTTGCACTACCCCACTCGGATCCAGTGCGGAATCTGGGGGTCCTCCTGGACTCGCGACTCCTGCTGGAAGAGCAGGTGGCAGTCGTGGCCAGGAGGGCCTTTGCACAGCTGCGAGTTGTGCACCAGTTACGCCCTTTCCTGGATCGGGAGGCCCTCCGAACAGTCACTCACGCCCTTGTCATCTCCCGTATAGACTATTGTAATGCGCTCTACATGGGGCTACCCTTGAAGAGTATCCGGAAGCTTCAGCTGGTGCAGAATGCAGCGGCGCGAGCAGTTATGAGTGCCAGAAGATCGGCACATGTAACACCTCTGCTTCGCGAGCTGCATTGGGTGCCAGTTTGCTTCCGGGTCCAATTCAAGGTGTTGGTGATTACCTTTAAAGCCCTACATGGCATAGGACCAGGGTACCTGAGGGACCGTCTCGTCCCGATAACGTCGACCCGCCCCACCCGTACATGCAGGGAGGGCATGCTTCGGACCCCCTCAACAAGACAATTCCATCTAGCGGGGTCCTGGAGGCGTGCCTTCTCTGCGATAGCACCCGCCTTGTGGAATATTCTGCCCCCGGAGGTGAGACTGGCCCCCTCCCTCCTGGCCTTTCGGAAGGCCCTTAAGACCTGGCTTTGCCACCTGGCCTGGGACGACGGAGGTGGTAGTGCCTCCTGGGGTTGGCTTGCCCCATAGCTCTACTATCTATTCTGCGGGTCCAAGCCCATCCTGGATTTTATTTTATTATGTTTTGTTTGTGTTTTTAGATATTTTGTATAGTTTTAAATTTTTATTTATTGTAACCCACCCAGAGTCCCTTGCATGGGAGATGGGCGGGGAATAAATTTGAATAATAAATAATAAATAAATAAACTTTGCTGAGAAACTTGTGAAGTAAACTTGTGAGGTAACAAACACGCGGCCAGGGAGTGTGAGCGCAAACGCACACACTCTACAAAAACAAGCCACAAAAGTCCCACGAGCTTGCCTTAAGGGAGTTTCACATTCAAAACACGATTAGTCAAGTAAGTCCAAGAGTCGACTCCAAGCCTGGCTGGCAGCTCGACAAGTCAGAGTTTTTCAGAGTGCTGAAGACCTGGCTGACTTTTCCTTGTTTGCAGGAGTCTACAGTAATTGTAAGACCACTGAAGCTTCCCCCTGAAGAAGGGGGGACCAGAAGATTGCTCACAGGGCCATTGGAATTGCCCACTCTTGTTTTTCTTTGCAGTTTCCACCACAGAGAGAAAAGGGGGTGAATGCAGTGAAATGGCCGGAGGAGTATCTAGCTCTGCAAGGAACGTAAGTCTCTTGAGAGACACAAGAGCGTGCAGTCAGCTTTTAGATCACTTTATATTAATTTTTCTCTTAGATTAGAATGTTTTTATTATCTAAGATTTATCTTTGGACTTTGCTTAAAATGTTGGCTAATTTTGTGCTTTCTTTGCTATAATTGATTTTGGTGGAAGTTTGATAGATTCTATTTTTGCAACATAATGAAACGTTTGCATTTTTTTAACCTTTCTTTTGTATCAGAGAACTTGGGACTTAAGAGATTTTGTTGGTAATTTTTCACCCGACAAACCAACTGACTATTTACTTTCTGAGAAACTGTTTGTTTGGGTTAAGCAGCTTGCAGCCTGAAGAACAAAAGTACAGTGAAACGTTTGCATTTTTTCCTTCTTATCTTTCTACCTTTTTTCAGAGTGGATTTTGTCTCACTTGGAATTCATTCTTTATTTTTCCTTTTATAAACTGTTTGAAATACTGTTCTGTGGAATTTTTCATCTTTTATTTTAAAAGTTTTTCTTACTTAATAAACAGACACTGCTGGTAACTTTCCGTTTGAATAGATCAGCTGACCACTCACTCCCTGGGAAAGCATTTTGTTTTGACTAGAATAGCTAGCTACGGCAGCTTGAAAAGGAGGGGGTAGTTGAGAATGGCATTTTTAACAGCACTTCAAGATTTTAAAAATGAATTTAGTGAAACTCTTTTAGAAATTAAGAAATCAATAGAACTTATATTGATAGATTTGGTGGCTCAGGAACAAAAGACACAAAAGACAGATTTAAAAACAGAAGAAAATTTCTTCGAGACAGCAGAGAAACAGGAAAAGAGGATTTTAAATACATTGGTACAGAAGAAGATTCTGATATTTTACAGGAGGTGGTCGACTAAACAGACTACACATTATAGTCTGGGCACAAACACATTGTGGCAGTTGAGACAGGAAGATTTTAACATGCAAATTGATAGATATGGTGAAATAAATATTCTGACATCCTACATGAGCTACAGAACAAAACAAGTTGCATATTGTGATCTTGGCATAACCTAAATAGGAGATTTAGTATGATGATATGGGACACAAGGTTAATGAAAACAAGGATTTGGATTGGACACAGAGTAAAAGTTGATATGATAAACTGTATGGATACAAAAAAATGTGATATTATAATTGTAAGATATAAGATTATAAATATAAATATAAGTTGATATTATAGATTACTTTTTTTTGGAGATACATATATGAGAAGACAATGAGATGATGAGGTGGAATTAGAACTAATGTTATTACAGGATGACATATTTTTATAATTATATGTATGAATATGTATGTATGAATATTATAAGAATTGGTATATTATGTACTGGGGGCGTGGTGGCTCAGCGAGTAAGATGCCAGGCTTGTCAATCGGAAGATCGCAAGTTCGGAGGTTCGAATCCCTAGCCCTGCAAGCGGAGTGAGCTCCCGCACTAGCCCCAGCTCTTGCCAACCTAGCAATTCGAAAGCATGCAAATGCAAGTAGATGAATAGGTACCACTTCAGTGGGTAGGTAACAGCGTTCCACATGTCATGCCGGCCACATGACCATGGAAGCGTCTTCGGACAATGCTGGCTCTTTGGCTAACAAATGGAGATGAGCACCGGCCCCTAGAGTCGGACACGACTGCACAAATGTGCGGGGGGAACCTTTACCTTTACCTTATATTATGTACTATGTTATGTATTATGTTAGGTTATGTATTAGTGGAATATATAGTTACAAAAATTTCTTAATTAGGTAAATTTGTTGGAAGAAGTAGAATATGGTATAATTATAGTTTAAATATAGATTATGATTAAATTAATGTTATTTTTATGGATATATATGAATAGAATATATTGTATTTTATTAGAAATAAAATAAGGCCTTGATTTGTTATATAAATGATTTAAGACCAAGTGGATTTTATTAAGGATATAAATATAAATATAGATGTAAAAATGGAAAGAGTGAATAAAAAATATTAAACTGATACAGTTAAGTCTATGAAGGTTCTCAGTCATCCAGGTGGAATTGTCTGTAGCTTGAATCATGTCAACTGGATTTCTATTTTCTTAATGGAAACGTTTCGCTCCTTATCCAAGGGGCTTCTTCAGTCTGAGCAAAGTTGGTAAGGGAATCCTAAATATGTTCCTAGGTAGCTGTGTGACCTTACACCTGGGGCTAGGTCATGGTTATATTGAGATGTAATTTTTAAGTCCTTTTATCATCTAATGGAGGGTCGTTAAAAACACCATGCTGCTGTTGAGCTTCTGAAATGGTCTTAATCTTCCTAGGCACAGAAGACAACACGGGGAGGAAGATGGGGGAGAGTTTGTGCCTGAGGCCCCCACCTCTATTCAAGGAAGGATTTTCCAAGTTGGCATAAATGGATTCCTTGACCCCTCTCTCAAACCACCTATCTTCTCTGTCTAAAATGTGAACATTAATGTCCTCAAATGAGTGTCCTTTTTCTTTTAGATGAAGATAAACTGCTGACTCTGGTCCTGTGGTGTTATTTCTCCTGTGTTGTGCCATCCTCCTGTACATAGGTTGTTTGGTTTCTCCAATGTAGAGTTCAGAGCACTCCTCACTGCACTGGATTGCATAAACTACATTGCTTTTCTTATGTTTTGGAGTTTGATCTTTGGGGTGTACAAGCCTCTGTCTCAGTGTGTTGGTGGGTTTGAAATATACAGGTATGTGGTGTTTGCCAAATATCCGTTTTATCTTTTCAGACACGCCAGCCATGTAGGGAATGACCAGGTTCTTTCGTTTACTCTGAGTCTCAGCCCTATCTGTCGCTGTTTTAGGTCTGGTAGATTTAGATTTGGTGAAGGCCCAATTTGGATATCCACAGGCCTTCAGGGCTGTTCTCAGGTGCTGATTTTCATTCTTTTTGGAATCCATGGAGGTGGGGATGGTTTCTGCTCTGTGTGACAATGTCCTGATGACTCCTAGTTTGTGCTGCAGTGGATGGTGGGAGTCAAACATCAGATATTGATCTGTGTGTGTGGGTTTCCTGTAGATCCCTATTTCTAGCTTGCCACCGGTCCCAATGAGGACTTCACAGTCTAGGAATGCCAAGGACAACAGACTGGCATTCCTAGACTGTGAAGTCCTCATTGGGACCGGTGGCAAGCTAGAAATAGGGATCTACAGGAAACCCACACACACAGATCAATATCTGATGTTTGACTCCCACCATCCACTGCAGCACAAACTAGGAGTCATCAGGACATTGTCACACAGAGCAGAAACCATCCCCACCTCCATGGATTCCAAAAAGAATGAAAATCAGCACCTGAGAACAGCCCTGAAGGCCTGTGGATATCCAAATTGGGCCTTCACCAAATCTAAATCTACCAGACCTAAAACAGCGACAGATAGGGCTGAGACTCAGAGTAAACGAAAGAACCTGGTCATTCCCTACATGGCTGGCGTGTCTGAAAAGATAAAACGGATATTTGGCAAACACCACATACCTGTATATTTCAAACCCACCAACACACTGAGACAGAGGCTTGTACACCCCAAAGATCAAACTCCAAAACATAAGAAAAGCAATGTAGTTTATGCAATCCAGTGCAGTGAGGAGTGCTCTGAACTCTACATTGGAGAAACCAAACAACCTATGTACAGGAGGATGGCACAACACAGGAGAAATAACACCACAGGACCAGAGTCAGCAGTTTATCTTCATCTAAAAGAAAAAGGACACTCATTTGAGGACATTAATGTTCACATTTTAGACAGAGAAGATAGGTGGTTTGAGAGAGGGGTCAAGGAATCCATTTATGCCAACTTGGAAAATCCTTCCTTGAATAGAGGTGGGGGCCTCAGGCACAAACTCTCCCCCATCTTCCTCCCTGTGTTGTCTTCTGTGCCTAGGAAGATTAAGACCATTTCAGAAGCTCAACAGCAGCATGGTGTTTTTAACGACCCTCCATTAGATGATAAAAGGACTTAAAAATTACATCTCAATATAACCATGACCTAGCCCCAGGTGTAAGGTCACACAGCTACCTAGGAACATATTTAGGATTCCCTTACCAACTTTGCTCAGACTGAAGAAGCCCCTTGGATAAGGAGCGAAACGTTTCCATTAAGAAAATAGAAATCCAGTTGACATGATTCAAGCTACAGATGATACAGTTAAGAACACTTAAATGGACATTATCCCAAGGAGTGGAAACCACAGATGGATAATTGGAGAATTGTAAGAAAGGTGAAATCTGTATGAAGACCAGAAGATTGGATTATAGAAATTGAAGTGTATATGACAAAGAAAAGTTCCTGTGTATTGTATGAAAGACTAACATTTAAAGCAAATTATTGTATTTAAAGACCAAAGATAGATTGGAGGCCATCTATTTTCTATATTTCTTTTGTTTATTTTTTCTTTTTGACTTCACTTTTTCTTTATCTTTTTCTTACTTTGTATTTCTATTTCTTTTTTCTGCTTTAACTTTTAATATGTATTTTAAGACTCAATAAAATTTATTTAAAAAAAAAAGTGAGTCCAAGAGTCAAGAGTCAGGTCACAAGGTTTTCCGATCAGGAATCCAGGCATATGGAGTCCGGTAAGCAGACGGTTGTCCCCAACGAACGGTGTGGGCTTGTGGCTCCCTTTTTATAGAGGCAGACCCGGGTGGAGCTTATTTAGGAGGGCGGGGCTACTTTCTCATGCGTAGCCTCACCAACCTCCGCTGTTCCTCTCTCCCTTCCGCTCTCCTTTCTCGAGCACTGGGAGGGGGCTGCAGCTCTGAGTCTTCATCCTCACTAATCAGCGGCGCCTGTGCCTGCTGCTTGTTGACCAGCCCTGCCTCCTCTGACTGCTCAGGCGGCCATTTATCTACAGCTGTCTGCTCACCCTCCATCTCTATGTCAGAGGCTGGCCGCCCGTCCTCGTCGTCTGACTCTGACTCCAAGCCCGAATCCCCCATGGACTCCGAGCCCGAGCCCCCCATTACAGGATCAGCCTTTCCATCTTAAATATGGTTTAAAACGCACCTGAGATTGAGCCAGACGAGTTTCCAATTCAATCAAACTTCAGGACACTGAATATAGGCAGTGTTATGTGTTTGTGAGTCTATAAAGCTTGCAGAGAATCATCAGTCAATCAGCATTTTGGCTACCTTGCTTTTACCTGAGTATAGGCCACTGTCAACAAGTCACTCCTTTCTTGCTGGCCAATAGCTGAGGGCTTCACCCTGCCCCCATCAGAAAAATAAAAGGGAATAAATGATCCTTGTTTCCCCATGTTTTTGTGCTCACCAGAGGGACAAACTTCTATTGCCTTCAAAATACATAAAGCTGGCATGTTGACAGTTCTGCATCTGGGTTCTTTTATCTAATAATGCCAGGACAATTTTGTGACAGAATCCCAGGTGAGGTAAGCTAAGAATCCTTTTCAATGAAATACAAACTGCCCTCTGAGGCTCAATGCAGTGACAGTTTTCTTTCTGAAGCAGCATTACCTGCCTTGAAATGACATTTCCCTATCCAGGGGTGCAATACTGTTTGCTCAGGGATATTCCCAAATTCCTTCTGAACAGCCAAGTCCCTGGTTATGATATGATGTGATCCACAGGGGGCTCTTCTCACACAAGCACTGAGGACTGCATCTTCATCTGGAAGTTCTCACAATCTTCACTTGTTGGTTCACACTACATAATTCTGAACTTCCTTTAAAGTCTCCTTTGGCCAGAGTACACTAAAGACAATATAGTATCACAACCATCTCCATATTTTCAAAGGTGAAAGTGGAGCAGGCATTCAGGGAGCTTGTAGATACATAGTGTTAATTCCAAAACGTTAAAACGTTACCTTTTAAATTATACCAATGCTGTCACAGTATCCAAGATCCATTTGCGCCCAGTATCACAAAGCATGGCTTGAACATATTCTCCAAGACTCTACAAACACATGAATCTGTAAGTTATGCTTTTTCGTATATTCATTTTTTAAAAAACATATTCTTTGTGTGCCATTTATGAACAAATTTGTGAATTTTATAAATTTGAGTACAGAAAAAAGAAACCCATCAAAACATTGAGAACATGGAAAAGTGAAAGAGGTTGGATCTAGAGTGAGCTGTAAATCATGAGATGGCAGAAGTATTTGCTCAAGCCTGATTCAGAATCAAATAATAAGAGTTCAGAGTGCCATGAACTTAAGTCTTCCTCTAACTCAGTGTTTCTCAACCTTGGCAACTTTAAGATATGTGGACTTCAACTCCCAGAATTCCCATGGCGGGCTGGGGAATTCTGGGAGTTGAAGTCCTCACATCTTAAAGTTGCCAAGGTTGAGAAACACTGCTTTAACTGGATGAGAGTCATCTCCCATTTCCTCACCTGCCAATTAAAAATTCAAGCAGTTGGGAGAGAAAGTTCTTCTCTCTCCCCCCACCCACATGCTCCATTCCCTTCCCCTTCTTTTTTTATTATTAAAAGCAGAAATGGAAGCTGCAGTGGCAACAAAAGGAGCTTCTTCTTCCTCCCTCCACAGCCATCTCCTGTCTTTGTTATCCAGTTCTTGGGCTCACATATTGTTCTAAGTCATAATGTGCCATTTTGACTTTAAAGTGTTGCATGAACCAAGACATACTTAATGCTTACTCTTCTGATGTGTGAATCAGACAATAGGGTTGCCTCCAATTGACAAAAGACCTCTCCATGCAATGCCATCTCACACAATGGTGCTGCTTCTGCAACAACGGTCAATTGTTTGCAGCACATCTCACAACTGCAGCACTAATGAGCTGGGACAAATGCAAGGGTAAGGGTCCTGCCCTTCTGAGCTGAGGCAGCATGAAAGTCAGAACTGCTGTGTGGGTCAAAACAGTCAACCTGCTTATGTAAGCATCTATAACTAGCAACCTATGTGGAAATAAATTAAATTTGCAAGTCCAGTAGTCTTGTTTCATTTTAATGCTTTTGTTCAAAACTTTTCCCCAATTTCTAAAGTTTGATTTCTCTAAAAGATTTCACCACATGTTCTGATTACAGGAAGAGAGTTTCAGGCCTACTCCAGGAACTGAATCCCTTTGAAGAAGTGATTTTCCTTGCATGAATGCTCTCTGAAGTTTATGAAGACATAAGCAAAACAGTTAACTCTGTCAAGAAAAACCAACCATATTTTATTACAATATTTGTATACTGTCCCAATCACCAGAGTTTGGGCAGTGTACAATAAATAAAACAAGAGCATCATAAAAGCTCATAAAATAAAATAAAAACCTTTCTAATTCTCTAAATCGAAAAATGGCAGCCACAATTAATAGCCCCAAAAAACTAATTACAAGGTGCTGAGTTTCAAATGCCCAGTGAAATTATGATGTCTATCCCTTTCCTGAAGTTAGACAGTGTGGAGGTGATCAGCTGCTCCTGAAAAGGTCTTTCGTTTGGTCCACAAACTGCTTGCCTCTCAAGGGGAGTGGATCCGAAGCATCTCTTCATGGCTGAAACCTACAGGATAGCCTAACTACACCCACAGGAGATGGTGCTGAAGATAATTGGGAGCCAAGCCATGTATGACCATTATAGGCTAACGCCAGTACTTTGGGATTTTGGAAACTTATTGCCAACTAGTGTAACTTCTGCAGAATAGGTGTTACGCTGCTATGGCAGTTCTCAGTCCCCCACCAAGAGGGCAACTTCATTCTGAATCAACTGTAGTTTCTGGGTAATCTTCAGAGGCAGCTCCACGTAGAACATGTTTTGGTGGTATGAGCCTGAGGGGATGAGGTGTAATGGTATTTGGGAAGACCTTGGGAGACTGGGACAAGAGATGCTGCCTAGGGGACAGTCAGATAAGAGACAGCATAGCCCGCAGCTGGATAGTGGGCAGGGCAAGAGGCTCAGAAGGGATCCTCCCTAGTTTCTTGGTCTGTAAAGGAGATGGGGGGGGGGGAGAATTGTACTTTCAGACTTGCACGATTCTGTTAATGTAGCTTTACAATAAAGTAGAATTAGCTCATCTGGTCATGGTTCCTGTCCGGTCTACCTAGTAAGGTGGACATGAGGGCAGAAGTCATTGTCACAACGGTTGATGCTCTAAGAACTGCAGCTGGCACACTAGCTGCAATGGGGAAAAAGCCTGGCTATGGCTTCCACCTGCTAATTCAGCAGTAATCATGAGTCCAGAAGATTTCCCAAGCTATATATGTGCTCTTTCAGGGGAAATGCAACCCCATTCAGAGTCCATAAAAGAGCAGGCATGGAGCCAGATGCTTTCTGCACAAACCATACCATCAACTTGCTGGGATTTAGTTTTAAACTGTTCAAACCCATCTAGTCCCTGACAGCCTCCACAAACTGGATAAGAACATCTGCTGCATCTACAGATGAACCCAGGGTGGAAATGTATAGCTCAGTAGCATCAGCATAGCATTGGTAACAATACAGGTAGTCCTCATTTACCGACCACAATTGGGACCAGCAGCTTTCCTTTTTTATTATTGTTTTTTTTCTTTTTTCTCCCCCCACCCGTGCTTGTTTAAGCAGTCTCTCTGCTCTCTGCTCTGTGAGGGGGAGGGGAGAAAAAAAACAAGCAATCTCTGTCAGCAATCTCTCCTGTGCCTGACCCATTTTTTCCTCCCCCCTTACAAAGAAGAGAGATTGGAGAAGGGGTTACAGGAAAGCAGGCACACAATGGGGAATACCCCAGGCTACTTGTGTAGTGCGCTTGGGGCTGCTGGTGCCACCACATTGCTTTCAATGTGTATTCCCCATTGTGTGCCTGCTTACTCTCTTGTAATCCCTTCTTCTCCAATCTCTCCACTCTGCGGGGGGGGGGGGGGAGAAAAACAACAGGTCAGGCATAAGACAACACATACTGACTGTAATGGTGGTCACGTGACTGAGAGATGCTGCAAAGGTCATAAATGCGGGCACTGGTCACAAAGTTATTTTTTTCAGCACCATCTTAACTTCAAATGGTCGCTGAACAAGTCATTCAGCAAGCGAGGTCTACCTGTAGCATGGGGGAGAATGCTGAACCAAAGGAGTGAAAGGGTCATGACCATTCTTCTCCCATAACTACCAAATGAAGCTGCCCACTTAGGAAGGAGGGGACCCCCATGAACAGTGCCACCTGGTCCAGCCCTTGTAGGTAATCCAGAAAGGTACCATTGTCATTAGTATTGAATGCAACCAAGTGGACTAATAGGAGCAGATGGGGCACATGCCCTCCATCCAGGTTTGATGAAGGTCATACACTCGAATGCCCAACGTAGTGTCCATTTCATGTCCAGCCCTGAAAAATTAAATCAATGCTATCTGGAGTTGGGCTTTGAAAAGTTCTAGCTGGAGCCTACTGAAAGGTAATGTAAAACATTGTACAAATTGTCTGTAGCTTGAATCATGTCAACTGGATTTCTATTTTCTCAGTGGAAACGTTTCGCTCCTTATCCAAGGAGCTTCTTCAGTCTGAGCAAAGTTAGTAGGGGAATCCTTAAATATGTTTCTAGGTGGCTGTGTGACCTTGCACCTGGGGCTAGGTCATGGTTATTTTGAGATGTTATTTCTAAGTCCCTTTATCATCTAAAGGAGGATTGTTAAGATTACCATGCTGCTGTTGAGCTTGCAAAATGGTCTTAATCTTCCTAGGCACAGAAGACAAAGCAGGAAGGAAAATAGGGGAAAGATTGTGCCTGAGGCCCCCACCTCTATTCAAGGAAGGATTTTCCAAGTTGGCATAAATGGATTCCTTGACCCCTCTCTCAAACCAACTATCTTCTCTGTCTAAAATGTGAACATTAATGTCCTCAAATGAGTGTCCTTTTTCCTTTAGATGAAGATAAACTGCTGACTCTGGTCCTGTGGTGTTACTTCTCCTGTGTTGGGCCATCTTCCTGTACAAAGGTTGTTTGGTTTCTCCAATGTAGAGTTCAGAGCACTCCTCACTGCACTGGATTGCATAAACTACATTGCTTTTCTTGTGTTTTGGAATTTGATCTTTGGGGTGTACAAGCCTCTGTCTCAGTGTGTTGGTGGATTTGAAATATACAGGTATGTGGTGTTTGCCAAATATCCTTTTCATCTTTTCAGACACGCCAGCCATGTAAGGAATGACCAGGTTCTTCAGCACCTGAGAACAGCTCTGAAGGCCTGTGGATATCCAAATTGGGCCTTCACTAAATCTAAATCTACCAGACCTAAAACAGCGACAGATAGGGCTGAGACTCAGAGTAAACGGAAGAACCTGGTCATTCCTTACACTTGATGCAAATCGTGTGGGTTCTCTGCCAGTAACACAGCACAATCTGCATACAGAACTGTGCACACATTCATGTCTATGAACAACACACTACTAACACCATCACAAGGATTCTTTCATCCATAAATACATTAAACCATGAAAGAGTGATCACATACATTTATCTCACTCCCTCCTCAATGTTGAATCATTCACTAAGAATGGCACTGCTTCTTTACATGTTCTACTTCCATCATTTCCCAATGCTCCCCCTGAAAACCTCTCAAACACTCCAAAAATTGGGAGGGGGAATAAAAAAATGCAACTCCTTAACTTGGGTGATATCAAAACTGTCACCCCTTGTCTAATGCAAATACAAACTTTGTAACTTTTAACTGAAGATAAATCTTCTCATTGGTTCAAATGAGTGGTGATTAACTCCTCATTATCCTCTTCTTCTTCCATTATGATTCTATACAAGGAAAAAGCTCTATTAACACTTTCTGGGAGGCCAACAATGACAATGGTGCCAATTTAATCTCAAGGGGAGAGTATGCCATAACAGAGTGGCTGCAATAGAGAAACATTGCTTGTCACTCCTGGCCTCCATTATCTCCGCTGCAGGGGGAGTAGAAGCATAGTCTTATGTAGCATAACTAGATTCTAGATTGTTAAATCTCTGTCTCTCCTCCCTCCCCCCTCCCCCCCTCCCCCCATCCATCCATCCATCCATCAGCTATAATGCCTCTAGAGCAGTGTTTCTCAACCTTGGCAACTTGAAGTTGTGTGGACTTCAACTCCCATGCTGGCTGGGGAATTCTGGGAGTTGAAGTCCACACATCTTCAAGTTGTCAAGGTTGAGAATCACTGCTCTAGTGTTTCGGAGAACAGTTCTGAGGTAGAAATATCTCTGCTTCCTTCTTGTTCTGTTGGGGACTAAATTATTTCTCACCATTTCGTGGATCACATAATCCATTTGGACAGTTAGCAGTCTACTCTGGCAAGAAAAAAAATTAAGGCTCCTGTCAGTCCCTGTTTCTCCTTGCCATTTTGCACAACCAGGATGAACAAATGAATTGCTCCTCTTGCTTCTCTGGAGGGCTGGAGGAAAGCAAAAATAAAACAGACCAAACCAAACCTGTTCCTTCTGATGGTTGGAGTCAACCCTACAGCAGATGAAGCAAAGTTCTGTTTTATTTTATAGCACTGTAATGGCTGTGGCAAAGTACCTTTAATTTTTCTGTCTTACACTTTTATGGCCTCTAAAAGTGTAAAATAGACTATTGGGCACACTAACTAGCCTCCTTGTTTCAGTCTGAGAAAAGTGCTTCCTTCTCTTTCCAATGTCAACGCTGGCAGCTTTGAATGTCAGGAAAAAAAAACTAGTTTTATGCAAATTGTTCAATTTCCTGGAAATCTAAACATTATTTTGAGGCTGGCTTTGGGGAGAAAAAAAATCCCTGCAGGATCCCTGACCAAGCAGAGAATTAAACCCTTCTCTCGCAGCCCAAGACCTGAGACCATCTAGCACAAAAATGTTGATGTAAAAGTTTGTGTTGACAACCCTGACTCAACCTGGAGGCTATTCTACAGGAAAAGAGAAAACGCTCCTCAGCGGAGCAGAAAAGCACATGAGTTTATGATGCCTTTAAAGGTAACCTTTAAAAAGACAATCGAGAAATCTTGCCAGTGTGCTCAAATTACCAGAAATGTCCATAATGTCAGGGAAATTACAAAGAAAAAAAAGGCAACAATCATCTTAATAGCAAGAGTATTATTGCTTATTTTATTGGTTGAGTACTTCAGTGATTTTAGGGGCGTGGTGGCTCAGCGGGTAAGACACCAGGCTTGTCGATCGGAAGATCGCAAGTTCGGAGGTTCGAATCCCTAGCTCTGCGTGACGGAGTGAGCTCCCGCACTAGCCCCAGCTCTTGCCAACCTAGCAATTCGAAAGCATGCAAATGCAAGTAGATTAATAGGTACCACTTCGGTGGGATGGTAACAGCGTTCCGTGTGTGTCATGCTGGCCACATGACAGTGGAAGCATCTTCGGATAACGCTGGCTTTTCGACTAACAAACGGAGATGAGCACCGGCCCCTAGAGTCGGACACGACTGCACAAATGTGCAGGGGGAACCTTTACCTTTACTTCAGTGATAGAAGAGTCCAAAATATATTTTAAAAATACCATACTGTGTTGTTTATTCTGTCTATGCAAAGGATGCTTCTAGATGCTGTTTGAAATATTACTTTATTATTTGTATTTCAGTATATATGAATGGCGATTGTAACATTAACTACAGGTACAAAAGAGATGGCAGAAACAACAGGAGAACGACAGTCCCTCAAATAGGTAGACCCTGTTTCATGGAGGATTTTATAAGTCAAAACCAGCATCTTGAATTACACTCAGAACTTTATTGGTAACCAGTGCAGCTCATGTGAGAGGTGTCACTTGGGTGTACCTCAGTATGCCCAAAACTTCCCTTATTGCCACATTCTGGAACCAGCTGCAACTTCTCAATGGTCTTCAAGGGCAGCCCCATAAAGAGTGAATTGCAGTAGTTCACATTTGAGGTGACTAAGGCATGACTAACTGTGAGAAGGGATTTCCAGTCTAGGAAAGGACAAAATTGGTACACAAGACAGATCTGGGCAAAGACCCTCTAAGCCAGAGCTTTCCAAACTGTGTGTCGCGACACATTTCTGTGTCGCAGCAAGGGCCCAGGTGTGTCGCAGGGGAACCTGGAAGAGGAGGCCATGCACCACGTGGAGCCCCGCCCATCCCTTGCCGTGCCGACAGTTCCCTGCTCTGAACCCAGCTCTTCAGCTCTCGCTGCAGAAGCTAGGTAAGTTAGCAGCCCGGTAGGGCTGCAACTGGGGGGGAGGGTGCAGGGACGTGACTAGGCTGCCACACAGGGGGGTGCAGGGACCACAAAGCACGGTGGCCGGAGACATGGCTTTTCTGTCCTGAGAAGTGCCAGAGGCCTGGCAGCCGAGAAAGGGATGGGGAGGCGGCTCCGCTGCCCGCCTCGCATGGCCCCCGCGCCGTCCACGTCTCCGGCTCCCCCTTCCCATTGGCGGCAGCCCCAGCCAGGCAGAGGCAGGACTGGGCATTCAGACAGGTGGCCCTCTCCGCCTCCATGGCCTGGCCTGGCTCGCCGCTTCCTCCCATCGCCTACAAGCAGAAGATGGCGGCGGTCTGATGCGCGGCCCGCGACCCGCAAGAGCTGAGCTGGGGCTGAGCCGAGGGAGCCTGCCGGCAGCTCTGGCCCGACGAGAGGGCTCCTGGCGCTCCGGGGAGACCCAGTGCGGGCGGCGGGGATGGGGCAGAAGGAGAGCAGCTGCCAGCGGGAGCGCGGCACGAGGAGCGCCTTGCCGGCGCCTGCCCGGCTTCCACTGCGCTTCGTCGGAGAAGGTAAGATGCTGCGCTGGCGGGTGGGCGGGCCGGCGGGCCGGCAGGACCATCCTTCCCGGAGCTGCTGTGGCCGGATGGAGCGGTGGGGGACATCGCTTCTTCCAGCGGGTGCTCCAAGCCCAGCTGTTCAGCCATCTATCAAGGATCGATCAGGCCCAGGGGCAGGGCTGGCCAGGGGCTCGGCAAGAAGACGGGTCCCTGTTGCCTGAGACATCCTCACGCATCCTCCCCCCTCCCCCCACAATATGGCAGCAATAACAGGCAGGGCCCGAAAGAGAAGGAAAGCCCCAAGAAAGAGCGGGGATCCTAGACTTTCCACTCTCCAGAAGAGTGTCCCCCACTTGGATCCATTTCTGCCAGAGACTTTGCGGCAGGTGGTGGTCGCTGTGGTTGTTATTGCTGCCATATTTCAGGGGGAGGGGGGAGGATGCATGAGGATGTCTCAGGCAACAGGGACCCGTCTTCCCTCTCCCCCCGAGCCCCTTGGCCAGCCCACCTGCCTCTCAGCCGCCCACCCACCAGCGCAGCATCTTACCTTCTCCAACGAAGCGCGGTGGAAGCCGGGCAGGAACCAGCGAGGCGCTCCTCGTGCCATGCTCCCGCTGGCGGCTCCTCTCCTCCTGCTTCTGCCCCATCCCCGGCACCCACGCTGGGTCTCCCCGGAGCGCCGGGAGCCCTCTCGTCGGGCCGGAGCCGCCGGCAGGTTCCCTTGGTTAGGCCTCAGCTCAGCTCTCGCGGGCCATGCATCAGACCACCGCCGTCTTCTGCTTGTAGGTGACGGGAGGAAGCGGTGAGCCAGGCCACGGAGGTGGAGAGCGCCTCCTGTCCGCCCGCCCAGTCCCACCTCTGCCTAGCTGGGGCCGCCGCCAAAGGGGAGGGGGAGCTGGAGACGCAGACGGTGCGGGGGCCTTGCAAGGCGGGCAGTGGAGCCGCCTCCCCGTCCCTTTCTCGGCTGCCAGGCTGCCGGCACTTCTTGGGAAGGAAAAGCCATGTTTCCGGCCACCGCGCTTCATGGTCCCTGCACCCCCTACACCCCCCCGCGCGGCAGCCTAGTCACATCCCTGCACCCTCCCCCCAGTTGCAGCCCTACCGGGCTGCTAACTTACCTGGCTTCTGCGGCGAGAGCTGAAGAGCTGGCTTCAGAGCAGGGACCTGTCGGCATGGCAAGGGATGGGCGGGGCTCCACGTGGTGCATGGCCTTCTCTTCCAGGTTCCCCTGCAACACACCTGGGCCCTTGCCACGACACAGAAATGTGTCGCGACACACATTATGGAAAGCTCTGATCTACAATTACATACAATAAAATACATACAGTACAAGATTGGGGGGCCGGGGGGTGGGATTTGGAGCTGGCAACTAATCACGTGGGGTGGGGTTTGGAGCCGGGAGCCAATCACGTGTGCTGGGGGAAGGGTTTGGAGCTGGGAGCCAATCACATGGGCCGGAGGCAGGGTTTGGAGCCGGGAGCCAATCACATGGGCCGGGGGGGTGGGGTTTGGAGCCGGGAGCCAATCACGTGGGCCGGGGGCGGGGTTTGGAGCCAGCAGCCAATCACGTGGGCTAGGGGGCGGGGACTCCTCATTAGTGTGTCACGAAATTATGCATGGCTAAAAGGCGTGTCACCAACTTGAAAAGTTTGGAAAGCCCTGCTCTAAGCCATAGCTGCCACCGGCTCTTTGAGCAGAGGTTGTGGATACAGGAGGACCCCCAAAATCTGCAGCAGTATTGCCCAGGGGAGTGCTCCCCCTTCAGATCTAAATATAGAAAATGCATGGAAAGAATTTTCACACAGCTATTCATTCATGTGAGGGTTACACTTGCCAACCTTTGAGTTATATGGGCATTCTTAAAAGTGTTCAGTGACAATGTAATGGTCCATTGACAAGGATAGACTTGAGCATTGCTGTTATTCCAGAGTTGGTGGTAAAAACTGATCTGGAGTGCAAAAAGAAAAGAAAAAACAAGAAGAGTAGAAAAGAAAGAAAAAAGATTCAAAGAAGTGGCAATTATAAGTACAATTGTAGATTTACCTCTTTTTCTAAGGTTACATCATGACTCTCTTCTTTCTATAATCTATCCTTTCTAATTGTCAAAATCATAGATCATAAGTTCATCTTTTTCCTGTTTTCTGCAAAAAGTCCATAAGGGGTTTCCAGTCAGCAATAAATGTAGATATTGTCTTTTCTCTAATCAAAAAGGTTAATTTGGCCATCTCAGCAAGTTCCATCATCTTCAATAACCATTGTAGGTATTGCCAAATATTTCCATCTTTGTGCATACAATAATCTTGCTTCGGTTATCCTATATAAAAACAAAGTTCCATGACATTTTTTCCAACTGTTTATCCATCAGTCCCAAGAGGAAAAGTTCTGGTTTCAGATGTATATTAATCTTTAAAATTCTCTGAATCAGTGTATGCATTTGAATACAAAATCCTCTAGCTTTTTTGTATATCCACCAAGCTTGGTAAAATGACCCTTCCTATTGTTCACATTTCCAACATAGATTTGAAATAACTTTATACATTCTAGATACTTTTTCTGGTGTCATATACCAACGGTACATCATTTTATAAAAAATATCTTTAAGAATATAACATAGTGTAAATTTCAATCCTTTCAACCACATATTTCCCCATTGTTCCATCTGTATATTATAACCAAAAAATTTAGCCCACTTTATCATATATTATTTCACTTGTTCTTCTGTTTCAAATTTCAATTACAGTTTATATATTTTAGCAATCATATGTTCATTTGTACACAATTCCGTTTCAAAGTCAGAATATTCAGGACCATAAATTTATTTACTGTATTTATTAATTTATTTGTCCAACTTCTATCACCGCCCATCTCCCCCCACAAAGGGGACTCTGGGCGGTTTACAACAAAGTTAGTAATTAAAAACATATAAAATACAATATAACACTCTAAAAATAAATTAGATATAAATATATAAAATCCAAGAGGCTATGATGTTATATTTAAAAGAACTCTACGGCACAAGCCACCCCCAAGAGGAGCTATTACCCTTCCCATTCCAAGCGAGGTGGCAGAGCCAGGTCTTCAATTGTTTTCAGAAGGTCAGGAGTGTGGGGGCTTGCCTCACCTCCAGGGGCAGAATTTTCCAAAGGGCGGGCGCCACTGCAGAGAAGGCCCACCTACTGGACCCCACCAGATGGAATTCTCTTAGAGACGGGGTCCGTAGCAAGCCCTCTCTGCATAACCGGGTGGGGCGGGTCGATGTTCTGGGGATAAGACAGTCCCTCAGGTAACCTGGTCCCATGCCATGTAGGGCTTTAAAGGTGACAACCAACACCTTGAATTGGACCCAGAAGCAAACTGGTAACCAATGCAGCTTGCGCAGCAGAGGTGTCACATGTGCCAATCTTGGGGCACCCGTAACTGCACGCGCAGCCACATTCTGGACCAGCTGAAGCTTCCGGATACTCTTCAAGGGTAGCCCCATGTAGAGTGCATTGCAATAGTCTATATGGGAGATGACCAGGGCATGAGTGACAGTACGGAGGGCATCCCGGTCCAGGAAAGGGCGTAGCTGGCGTACAACTCGAAGTTGCACAAATGCCCTTCTGGCCACAACTGCCACCTGCTCTTCGAGCAGGAGTCGTGAGTCCAGAAGGACTCCCAGGTTCCGCACTGAGTCTGAATGGGGTAGTGCCACCCCATCCAGATCTAAAGATGACAACTCCCTGGATCCAGAGGCACCATCAATCCACAACCACTCCATCTTGCCAGGGTTCAGCTGAAGCCTGTTGTTCCCCATCCAGACCCCCACAGCCTTCAGGCACTGAGAAAGAGCAGCCACCGCATCACTTAGCTCACCTGGGATAGAGATATACTGTATAATTGAGTATCATCAGCATATTGATGATACCTCATCCCGTGTTGACGGATGATCTCACCCAGTGGTTTCATGTAGATATTAAATAGGAGAGGGGAGAGAACCGAACCCTGCGGCTCCCCACAAAGTAGGGGCCGAGGGTCAGATCACTCGTCTCCTATTACCACCGATTGGGACCGGTCTCAGAGGAAGGAGGTGAACTAGCGGAAAACTATGCCGCCCACCCCCAACTCTCTGAGCCGCCCCAAAAGGATACCATGGTCGATGGTATCGAAAGCCGCTGAGAGGTCAAGAAGAGCCAGGATGGATGCACTGCCTCCATCCCGCTCCCACCAGAGATCATCCGTAAGTGCAACCAATGCAGTTTCCACCCCATATCCCGGCCTGAACCCTGACTGAAAGGGGTCTAGATAATCCGTATCATCCAGAATCCTCTGGAGCTGTAATGCCACCACTTTCTCAACCACCTTCCCCAAAAAGGGGAGGTGGGAGACGGGACTAAAGTTGTCCAACATCGTAGGGTCCAGCGATGGCTTCTTGAGGAGGGGGTGCACCAGCGCCTCCTTAAAAGCAGCCGGGAACACTCCCTCTCCCAAGGACGTAGCAACTATTGCATGGACCCAACCACATGTCACCTCCCTGGCTGCTTTCACCAGCCAGGAAGGGCATGGGTCTAGATGACACGTAGTGGCCCTTACAGTCCGGAGGATCCTGTCCACTTCCTTAGGTCCAACAGAATCAAACCGTTCCCAGATAACTGGGCAAAGACGTTCCCTCGGCACCTCCCCAGACCATGCATCACGCTTGGAGTCCAGCTTAGAATGAATCCGAGCGATTTTATCCTGCAGATGCTCTGAAAATTCCTCCGCATGGCCCTGAAGTTGGGTCACTGGCCCCACCTTACCTAGGAGAGATCGAGTAATCCCAAACAGGGCTGTCGGGCGGCATTCTGCGGATGCAATAAGAGCGGAGAAATATTGAAGTTTCGCCACTCTTACCGCCACAAGGCAGGCCTTAACCACGGCTCTAGCTTGTGTTCGGTAGGATTCGGTCTTTCTCTTTCTCCAGCGGTGCTCTAGACATCTCTTAACCCTCTTCAAAACCCTTAATCCCTCTGTGAACCACGGGGAATATTGGGAAATTATTTTGTCTACTATGAATCTTTCTGATAACTGTAAATAGGAAAACCACTGACAATTTTGTCCCCCTGCCATCAGTTGCTCTCTTGATTTTGTTTTGTATTGCCCTTGACAGAATTCCAGTATCTCACGGTATGTTAACATTTGGGTTTGCCTATTATTTCTTGTCTATAAATTGCTTCTTGTGCTGGCGGCCACAAAGGTGTTTTTGGGCACAACCTGGATTTTCATCTGTTCCATATTCTCAATATAGCACTTCTAACATAGTGATTTTTAAAACCTACAATAATCTTAACTTTATCATACCACAAATATCCATGCCACCCAAATCTCAGGTCATGGCAGGACCCTTACCCTTGCATTTGTCCCAGCTCATTAGTGCTGCAGTTGTGAGATGTGCTGCAAACAATTGACCGTTGTTGCAGAAGCAGCACCATTGTGTGAGATGGCATTGCATGGAGAGGTCTTTTGTCAATTGGAGGCAACCCTATTGTCTGGTTCACACATCAGAAGAGTAAGCATTAAGTATGTCTTGGTTCATGCAACACTTTAAAGTCCTGCCTCATGCATGAAAGCCGGCTGGGTGACCTTGGGCCAGTCACTCGCTCTCAGCCCAACTCACCACACAGGGTGGTTGCTGTTGTGGGGAAATAGGAGGAGGAAGGAGTATTAGGTATGTTCACCACCTTGAGTTATTTATAAAAATAATAAAGGCAGGATAGAAAATGAATGAATGAATGAATGAATGAATGAATGAATGAATGAATGAATGAATGAATGAATGAAGTCAAAAAGCCACATTATGACTTAGAACAATATGTGAGCCCAAGAACTGGATAACAAAGACAGGAGATGGCTGTGGAGGGAGGAAGAAGAAGCTCCTTTTGTTGCCACTGCAGCTTCCATTTCTGCTTTTAAAAATAAAAAAAGAAGGGGAAGGGAATGGAGCATGTGGGTGGGGGGGGGGGGAGAGAAGAACTTTCTCTCCCAACTGCTTGAATTTTCAATTGGCAGGACCCTCTATTTTCATATTTTTTGTTAACATCTTCATCTGCTGCTTATTAATCTTAAAACCTGCTAGTATAGAAGATTCTTTTAATTTTCCCATTTATGTCTCTATTGCCTTTAGTGGATCCTCCAGAATCAACACCAAATCATCAGCAAATGCCCTTAACTTATAGGTTTCTTTTTTAATCCTTACTCCCACAATTCTCTCATCCTGTTTTATATCTCTATTCAATATTTCAAGAACAAAATATTCTTGAATAATTAGATATTCTTATATCTATTAAAATTTTCAAGAACTAAATATTCAGTATTTCAAGAACTAAAATATCAAGAACTTTAGCTTTTTCTTTTATTTCTTCCTTTTTCTTTTTTCTTCTTACTTTATTTTAATTGTATTAATTTTTATGCTAGTTTTTAAAACGTTCAATAAAATTATATTTAAAAAAACTATCTGGAGTTGGTGGTAAAAATAAATAAATTGCTTAAATGGAACATATTACATCATATAGAGTACAAATACTATAACCTTATATCCACAAACTATGCCCACTGATCTCAAAGGGATACATTTCGGAAAAATATATGTATAGGATTGTGACATAAAGGAAGCTGGGTTCTACTAGAAAAATAATTACTTATAATGCTAATGTCCTGTTTGGCTGGTCCACTTGGACTACAAAGCCTACTTGGGTTTAAGGTTAATTTCTTTATTAAGCACAATTATGTACAATTCTTTAGTCGATCAATGCGTATAGTAATAATAGGTTCTTGAGGTAGACAGTAAGAAGCAGTTGGCTCAATAAACTAGAGTCCTCTTTCAACAAGCTTCTTTGGAGTTGGATTCCTACTGATTGGAATCTGCAGGACTGGATTCACTTGACAGGATTCTTAGGAACTGGATTCACTAAGCAGGATACACTGGAACTAGATACACTAGGCTGGACACTCTGGAACTGGATTCACTAGGCAGGATGCTCTGGAGTGACTGGAACTGCTTGCGATCGGGAAGTCTTGAAGGCCGGTTGTCGCCGGAAGCCCTTTCCCAGCTTTGAGCTTCTTTTATCTTCACTTCTGCATGTTTTTTCTCTTCGACAGCCAATCAGGTCTCTCTCTGTTTGGCATGCTTTTCAGCCCGCCTCTGTCTTGCACTGATTGGTGCTTCTGCGTTAGTTCCTGGTTCTGGACCAATCAATGCACCAGGATTCTCCCGCGCAGCTGAGTCGTTCCCAGAAGAGTTCTGCTGCATCTGTTTTCGTGGCGTCCGGCTGTCTGGCTTCTTGGCATTACCAGTTCTGCCCAGGGATCTGAACTCCTGAACCTGCAGAAAGGTTTCATTTCTCCTGTTAGGAGCAGAGTTTTGCCTTCGCTGGTAAGTTTCGTTTTCCTTTTCAGAGTCAGAGCCTAGCTGGGCTCTGACAGCTAACTAGAAAAAAGTTTCCTGTTTAATGTTTAATGATTAACTACAAATTAAGATGCTTAATTTAACATAAAATCAGGAAGCATAGTTATGAAGCTAATAAAGAACTGGAACCTTTTGGAGAGCCATGCCAAACAACTAGTTTATTGTTACAAGCTGATGCAAGTCACACAGGAATTTATGCTTCCTTCATAAATTTATAATCCAGCTGAATCTGAGATCCTGAATAACTTCTGCCACCTTGATCATGAATTAAATTCATACGTAGTTAAAAAAAGGACTTGACAGAACATATCGGATGGTCCTCATTTTAATTTCCTCAAATAATGGTGAAAAAAAGCATAAATTACAACAAAAGTAAAAGTAATAAAAATCCAAAATCACAGATCCAGAGCTTCCAAGAATGTGCATCCTTACTGCACAATTTAATGAAATCAATTTATTGGCCCCCCGCTCAGGGAAATTTACTGTCCATTAGAGCACGTGCATTGAAGTTTCCACTCTCTGAAGCCCAGCCTTGAGGTTGCCATCTGTATTTGCTAAACTCATCAGCAGTGTGACAAAATCCAACTTTTTTTTTAAAATTCAAATCTTGCCTGAGCTCAAGTTTATTTCAAAGCTGTAACTTGCTGCTGTGACTATAGTTTTTCACTGTTGGTACCAGTTGCTGGTGATTAGCTTTAATTTTAATAACATATATTAAATGTTACGGTCAGTACAATATGAGTTGACTGCAATGCTGGCCTTGGGTACAGGTTACTTATCTTTCAACAAGATCTGATATGAGACTCTTTGATGCTGGGAGAAAAAAAATAACTCTTATCCTGGTCTATTTTATTAGGTTGTGAAGACACTAGCCTTGAACAATGTGAATAGCATTGATAACCTCTCAAGATTTAAATTTTAACTCTAGATTAGATGGAATGTATAGATGTGTATTTATGTTATTTGTGTCAACTTGTCATTACACAAGTGACATGAATTGATAATGATGTAATACATTAATTATGATATGTTGCAAATGATATAAGTTGATGCAACTGACATAAATTACACGAACTGTCCAGGGTGATTCAGAAGCAATAGAAATTGTTCATTATTTAGGGGTGAAATCCAAACTAAAATGTTGGTCATTGCATCCAAAATCCACTGAATATGTTTCTGAAAATGAAGATTCTTATTAGAAACAGAGACTGATTAGAATCAGAGACTACTTACTACTTAGTAAGCCATTATTTACTGAATAAACTAAAATTGGCCTCGTGTGGCGCAGAGTGGTAGGTGGCAGTATTGCAACCAAAACTCTCCCCACGACCTGAGTTCGATCCCAGTGGAAGCTGGTTCTCAGGTAGCCGGCTCAGATTGACTCAGCCTTCCATCCTCCCAAGGTCGGTAAAATGAGTACCCAGCTTGCTGGTGGAAAGGTAATTACGACTGGGGAAGGCAATGGCAAACCACCCCGCTCTATAGTCTGCCAGGAAAACGTCATGAATGCAGCGTCTCCCCAGGGGCCACATGACTCAGTGCTTGCACAAGGGAACCTTTCCTTTCCCTGGCCGAGTTAACACAGCTTTCTGGTTTATAAACATGGTTGACAGACCATAATCTTTGGATTCATGAAAGAAACTAAACCAAAAAGAAAACATAGTTTACTATGTTGTACTGTACAAATTTAGTCACTGTAGATAGAAATCAGAGTCTGTGTAATCTGAAGATAGGCAAAATGGGTACAGTAAATTCCTATTCCTATAGTAAATCCTTCCTTCCTATATTCTTCCTTTTGACTCTGATCAGCAGACAATTGTTGGACTGATGTGAACAAATCTTTGGATAGAGGGCATGGAGATGATGTGTTTCTCCCTGATACTAATTCCTCAAAGATATATATATATATATACATACCTCAAAGTATCTATTGCAAATTAAATAAGCTACTTAATTGTACTAAGCTCTGAGTTTACTTCTGGCTGAAAGACTTTTATGGATTGGTTTCCATTTTAATTTGCAAGTTTATGAAACAGAAATCTTGCTCAGCCTTTTGCTTTGTGAATTTGTGTATATATACACATAGGGGTTATATAGGATCTGATCAGCAAAATCTTATTTTAAAGAACAGTAAAGTATAATGTGATATTCTGACTATTAAAACAATTTTAAAGACACCAGGTAAAAGAAAGAAACTGACCAGTAATTTTGTGAATGCAGCGTGAAATAATTACACTGTTGCTAAAGTGGCTACAGTACAACAAATGTAATGTAGTCTCCACAGGTTTATAGTTTGGAGTGAAGGAAGACCTGAGGACAGTGAATTACAGCAGAACAAATTTGGAAGTATGTAGGAAATGATGGGTGAAATTGAATGAGCTTGAGTAATGGAGAGAAATTTAAAATGTTCCAAGATAAATTTCTCTATGCCCAGTGATTATGCATGCCATCTACCAATAAATAGAGTGAAAGTGAAAGAGAAAACCAATGAAGATGAACAGTGAAGTAAAAAAAATAACTACAGGCAAGGAAGTTGAGTGTAATGTGCAAGTATATGATTTATGAGACAGTATAAACAGGGACTTAAGCTGCCTATGTTACTTAAAAATCAAGAAGGAAGCTAAAATAAAGGAAATACTGGCTGGGAATTTTGGGAATTGCAATCCCAGCACATTTAGAGAGGGCCAGCTCACTACTTACATTTATTTATTTGTGCTCATATTTTTACTAATATTCTGTTTAATTATTTTAATAATTTTGTGGTTACTCATTTTATAATATTTTATAATATAGTACTAATAGAATGTTCATTTAATGATTAATTAAATTAAAATGTTATTATAGTATAGGATTTTATACGTTATAGTATAATTGTCCTAACACATTGTTTTTATATATAGACGTATCTATAAGATCTAGTCGCCTGTATCCGTAATTCTTATTAAGTGTATGTTGCTGGTCATTGACCGAATAAATAAATGTTGTTGTTGTTGTACATTTAGACATTTAAACAAATTAAGCAGAATCTAACTTAAGTGACTGGGATCCCTTGTTTTCAATGTGTTAATCATACTTAGAATAAAGGTAAAGGCTCCCCCTTTGTGCAGTCGTGTCTGACTCTAGGGGCCGGTGCTCATCTCCGTTTGTTAGCCGAAGAGCCAGCATTGTCTGAAGACGCTTCCATGGTCATGTGGCCTCATGACGCGCGCAGAACGCTGTTACCTACCCACTGAAGTGGTACCTATTAATCTATTTGCATTTGCATGCTTTCGAATTGCTAGGTTGGCAAGAGCTGGGGCTAGTGCGGGAGCTCACTCCGCATGCAGGGCTAGGGATTCGAACCTCCGAACTTGCGATCTTCCGATCGACAAGCCTGGCATCTTACCCGCTGAGCCACCACGCCCCTTACATACTTAGAATAGTAATACTGTAGACACACTGAAATCAATAGGACTTATATTGTTATGCCGTAATTAAATGCTATTAATGACTGAGTTTGAAATGGAATTATATACAAATGATGAACATGTAACAGCTAAAATGTATAAATTGCTGTAAAGAAGATTGGAAGCCACTTCTTTGTATCTTTTTTCTTTCTTGTCTATTTCTCTTTTACTTTTTTCCCCTTTCTTGCACTTTTAGCTTTCTCTTTGGTTTCCTTACTTTATGTTAGTTTGTATTAGTTTTTATCTTCCTTTTTAAAACTTTTAATAAAATTATTTTTTTAAAAAAATTCAGGTGATCTGCTCTAAGCATTACTAAATCTGGATCCAACCCATTGTACACATGTATTTATTTTTTATCATTTACATAGCTGCCCATTTCACACAAGTGACTCTGGGCAGTTTACAAGATTAAAAACAAACAACACCCTCCAAACATAAAGAAAAAAATGCTTAAATTTTCTTGGACTGTGATTACTGAATCTAATGTTATCTCTATAATTCTATACACGTCTATGAAGGTTCTCAGTCATCCAGGTGGAATTGTCTGTAGCTTGAATCATGTCAACTGGATTTCTATTTTCTCAGTGGAAACGTTTCGCTCCTTATCCAAGGAGCTTCTTCAGTCTGAGCAAAGTTGGTAAGGGAATCCTAAATATGTTTCTAGGTAGCTGTGTGACCTTACACCTGGGGTCATGGTTATATTGAGATGTTATTTTAAGTCCTTTTATCATCTAAAGGAGGATCGTTAAGATCACCATGCTGCTGTTGAGCTTGTGAAATGGTCTTAATCTTCCTAGGCACAGAAGACAAAGCCAGGAGAAAGATGGGAGAAAGATTGTGCCTGAGGCCCCCACCTCTATTCAAGGAAGGATTTTCCAAGTTGGCATAAATGGATTCCTTGACCCCTCTCTCAAACCACCTATCTTCTCTGTCTAAAATGTGAACATTAATGTCCTCAAATGAGTGTCCTTTTTCCTTTAAATGAAGATAAACTGCTGACTCTGGTCCTGTGGTGTTACTTCTCCTGTGTTGGGCCATCCTCCTGTACAAAAGTTGTTTGGTTTCTCCAATGTAGAGTTCAGAGCACTCCTCACTGCACTGGATTGCATAAACTACATTGCTTTTCTTGTGTTTTGGAGTTTGATCTTTGGGGTGTACAAGCCTCTGTCTCAGGGTGTTGGTGGGTTTTAAATATACAGGTATGTGGTGTTTGCCAAATATCCGTTATATTCTATACATGTCTATTTGGGAATACCGTAAGCCTGTTGAACACAGCAGGGTTTTCTTCACTGCAGATTTCTGTAAGACTGCACTGCAATGGAGCTGATTGTGAGCTTTAAGTATTTGTTAAATGTATATCCTGCCTTTCCTCTAAGAATGAGGTGGTTAGGGTAAGAAACAGTGACTGGCCCAAACTCACCCAGTGAGCTTCAAGGTTTGAAGGTAGATTAGAACTTGGGTCTCCCCTGTCCTTGTCCACTACCTTAACCAGAGGACAACACAGGGTCTTAAGTACAACAACAACATGTTTATTACAGCCCTAAGGCCAGATACAATAGAAGTATATAATAGTAACAATCTTACATTTATATAAATGTAAGATTGTTACTATTATATACTTCTATTGTATCTGGCCTTAGGGCTGTAATATATGTAATATATAGTGAGCGCCGCGTGACGGAGTGAGCTCCCGCACTCGCCCCAGCTCTTACCAACCTAGCAATTCGAAGGCATGCAAATGCAAGTAGATTAATAGGTACCACTTCGGTAGGATGGTAACAGCGTTCCACACTCGTCATGCCGGCCACATGACCGTGGAAGCGTCTTCAGACAGCGCTGGCTCTTCGGCTAAGAAACAGAGATGAGCACCACTCCCTAGAGTCAGACACGACTGTGCGGGGGGAAACTTTTACCTTTACCATCCACACACACACACACACACACACACATATATTAGAAAAACAATTAGTATGATATGATCTAAAATTAATTAAGAATAAAAATACTAAAATAAATTGAAATAAAATACTGTGTTAAGAAGTTCTAAACCTAAGTAATGGTGCAGTGTATTGTGCAGATGGTAGCACAAAACTCGTCTGAAGTATATTTTGAGACTTCTCAAAATCTTCTCCAAAGCTCTGGGATTCCCTAGCGATCTCTTATCTTGGTACTTAACCAGGCCCAATCTGTTGTTGTAAAACAAGTAAAAACAAAGGTGTTACCATGGATTACACCCCTTGAACTGTTCTTTATATCTAGTGCACTGGGGCATGGCAGAGAGTCATCCCTTCCATTGATTTCCTACTTTGCTCCTTTCTTGCTTTGCTGACATTAGAAAATCAGCTCCAGAGAACAGCTGAGGGCAGTGGGGAACTGAACAATCCCATTAATTCATCATTATGTGCATCATTAATGCACATACAGCACTAACCTATTTTGCCTTTTTGTTCTCCTATGTTTCCATAACAGTACAGTTGTGCCACAGAAACCTTAGCTGAAATCGTATCAATAAAACATATAACACAGTTTATTGTGGGCAGGACCAAATAACCTCCCCAAACTTTGTGAAGGGAAATTGCACTACACTTTGGAAAACCTAAAATGCATTTGCTATTTTCCATCTAAAAACTTCATGGCTTCATCTAGGCAGTCTGCTTCACCAACATGTGAAGATTTACATAGTGAATTAAAATGAAGCAAAACAAAAATGCTGAAGTAATAGAGAGATAATTTTCTGAACACAGTATGCTAATCCATCACAGTTAAATAACTATCACATAAACTTCCTTGAAGTTTTTTTACCGTTCAGATCTCTTAACCAGCTGCAGTTTTTATTATGTATTTTCTAGGGGATCTAGATATCTATAATGTAGACTTTATAGCCCATTTAGCTAGAACTGTAACACAGTATTTCAAGTTTTATAGAATCTCAGAAGCCCCATTTACTAAGAGCTCTATTTTTAAGTCTGAGGATCTTTTGTTTGTTTTATAATTTTATTGTATTTTTGACTCTTGGAGAAGCAAGAAATGCGGCGGTAATATTTTCCAATTTAAATAAGGAGTCCCAATTTCTGTCTAGCCAAATCCAGACATTTTCTGTTTTATTTAATACTTATTTTACCGCTGCTTTGTATGCCATCTGTTTAATGCATTTCAGTGGCTGGGTCGGTATGCTACTCATAATCAGCTCTTCCAAGACATGATACAATATCCTTTTCCTTATTATTCTGTCTGCTTATCACAGTACTGCTTGACTAGACATAATAACATTGTTCTTGGATATGAGCAGAAAAATAAAAATTGAGTCAGCAACTATCATGTGGCTACCTGACCTTTTCCTTCTTCATTTTAATTAAGAAGAGGAGTGTGGATACATGTATCAGAATAAGAATTTGTACAGAAATGTTCTTCCAAATATAATGGCTATAATTTTATTGCATTGAATTATTCACAAAAACTGGAACTATGTTCTTTTGAAATCACATTTCATTTCATTTAAGCTGTGTTGGGTGGATGGTGATCATAGCATCGTACAATGTTCAAAATCATAGTACAATGTTCAAAATCATAGCATTGTACAATGTAAAGGTTGGAAGGATTTTTGGAGATCATCTGGTTCAACGTACGGCCCAGTGCAGGACTGAAAGCTAACATGTGAGTAAAGCAACATTGGCTGCAAGCCCCACCACTCTGGAATGGGAATGCGTAGGGGTGGGCTTTGCATTGTGTGGCTGGTTTGATTTCCCAACTCCCACCCCCATCCCAGACACCACCATGTGCAAATGTGAAAAATCTTGTGAAACGCAAAGATCCTAAAAACCCCAGTGGACCGTATTAATGCTCAGGGCCACAGAATGTTGACTCACAGACAGGACAATGGGGAGAGATGAAGATGGAACAAGGATGAGATGGATTATTCCAGAAGAAGATATGGGTGACTAGCTAAATACACTTGGGTGTTAATTGAACAGATAAATTGATTTGTATGATTCACAAGATAAGTAAAAGCAGTATTAGGATTGTTGAGAAATTGACCTCCCTTCCTCCTGCCCCACCATATTTTGACTAACTTAGCGTGGGAAAGATCTCAATAATTTGGACGGCAAGAGAGAGAGTGACCACTTTAAAAGAGTTAGGGAAGCTGCAGCTATAGCTGTCGCTCAACATTTTGGGCTCATTTCCTACCCCCCCCCCATACCTCCTTGCTCAGGCCAAAGCTCTAAAAAGGTTTCAGTTCTGCTTTCTTCCTATTCTACTCCTCTCATGGAACTGCTCTGCTACCTATTTCAGTAAAGGAGAACTAACAACCATTCTTCTTCAAAAAAAGGAACATTCAAATGCATGAACTGGAAACGTAATTTTTCTGGTCTGCATGGTAAACACTGGCATTTTTAGTAATGTTTTTCCATCTTTCTTGATTGGAGACATTTGAACTGCTCCCTGAAATCAATAGTCTAGAGCAGTTCATGCGCTACTGAGATGATTTCAAGGCTGACCAGTCTGTCCTGAGTCATTGAGGAGCACACATATTTTTATTCACTTCAGCTTGGAGAAGCTATGTTCGTCCAAGGTCTGCTAGGTGCTACCTTCAATCTTTCCTTTCCGAAATATCATAGCTCATGAAGAGTTTTCCCCTTTTCATGCTTCTTCAAAATGTCATCAATTTTTTTGTACAGAGCAGTTTCAGCTCAGCCTTAATGTAAAGACTCAAGAAAATATATTTAACTCTGTTTAGACAGTTGATCCAGGGGCATGGTGGCTCAGAGGGTAAGACGCCAGGCTTGTCGATCAGAAGATCGCAAGTTCGGAGGTTTGAATCCCTAGCCCTGCGTGCGGAGTGAGCTCCCGCACTAGCCCCAGCTCTTGCCAACCTAGCAATTCGAAAGCATGCAAATGCAAGTAGATGAATAGGTACCACTTCGGTGGGATGGTAACAGCATTCCGCGCATGTCATGTGGCCACATGACCGTGGAAGCGTCTTCAGACAACGCTGGCTCTTCGGCTAACAAATGGAGATGAGCACCGGCCCCTAGAGTCGGACACGACTGCACAACTGTGCGGGGGGAACCTTTACCTTTTTTTTTTAGACAGTTGATAGGGTCAGGGATGATAAAGGATGCCTCAATATTTTCAAAATAATTCCTTTGCAACATGAACAGGAGTTACCTGCCACAATTCTTTCTAATTTTCGACATTTCTAGTCTGCAGGCATAGGTTTCTTGATTGATGTTCATGCTGATAATATTTCTACATCAACTTCCCGACTGTTTGAAACTTGTATTTTCCCATCTAATGTTGAGAGGGAAACCCCATCACATCCCCATTTCAGTTTGTGATACTAGATTCATGAACATTTAATGGTAATGTAGCATTGCAGGCTGCATATTAATATGAGTGGAATTGATATGCAACTTCAGTAAACGTATTTAAAAGAACAGGAAGACTTGTGAAGAAGGCATTATGATTAGCAAATGAGGTACGAAGACCTTAAACCCAGAGCATGCTGACATCTTCAAGGAGCAGGTAATTTAATCTCTACAGGAGCCATCGATCCCTTTTGACAACCAGCAGCGATATGCAGATCAATGTTAATGTTATTAGTCTACTGGTATTGCTGACAGAATGGAAGGCTGCAGATTTATAAGAGAGAAATACTTCCTTAATAGATCAAGTGGATTATGCACTGCATTGGCTTTAGAAGCAGATGGGGACAAAATTTTTCACCATGAGCATTTTTCACCATGTAGTAATAATAATTTTGGTATGTGAGAGTTTTTTTTTTTTTTTACATATCATGGACGTTCTCAAGTTTAAAGGAGTACAAAGGATCTTCTTTGTTCCATAATAAGAGCAACCCCAATTAAGAGGAAAGAGTCATAGCACCCAATCATTTGCTTTTGGTTCATTTAAACAGTGATAGGCAGTCCTTGAGCCACAGGCAGCATAGCCCCACTAAAAAAAACCCTAACCAAACAAAAAACCCAAAACATTTTAATAATACAAATAAAAATAAAAAGAGAACATAGATGTGGTCTGCTTCAGCAAAGTTTTATACTGTACACCCATTTCCCTTCAAATGCCAAATGAAGAAAAGACCTGTTGTAGGGATGTATCATGCTCTTTGGTGGCCCCAGAAATAACATTCTACCCAAAATAGTTGCCCACCCTGGATTTAAAATATTGCATTTCCTTCTCTCTAGAAAAATGCCATATATCTCCAATTTACAGCTATGCACAGAAAAAGAAAAAAAAGAAAAAGAAAAAGGGGCATGGTGGCTCAGCGGGTAAGACGCCAGGCTTGTCGATCAGAAGATCGCAAGTTCGGAGGTTCGAATCCCTAGTCCCGCGTGATGGAGTGAGCTCCCGCACTCACCCCAGCTCTTGCCAACCTAGCAATTCCAAAGCATGCAAATGCAAGTAGATGAATAGGTACCACTTCTGTGGGTAGGTAACAGCGTTCCGTGCTTGTCATGCCGGCCACATGACCACGGAAGAGTCTTCGGACAACGCTGGCTCTTCGGCTAACAAACGGAGATGAGCACCGGCCCCTAGAGTCGGACACGACTGCACAAATGTGCGGGGGGAACCTTTACCTTTACTTTACAGAAAAAGACTGGTTTTTTCCTATTTTTTCATCATGGTGTATTAGGCTAAAATGGAAGTTGGGTAGTTTGTGGTATGGCACATTTGTGAACCAAGCCATCACGTAAGTCATAATATGGTTTATCTGTCTAGGCATAGCATGTTACATGAAGCCAGCAATTGTGTTTCCTCAACCCAGGTTTAGTGTGTTGTGTGATCCCAGCCAGAGTGACTGTGAATGAAGAAAGAAAAATGGTTAAAGTGTTACTTTTAAAAAAATGGGAAGGAAATGCAAAATGTGAAGCAAAGGTTCCTTAAAGTCTCTCCTGTGTTGATCAGCAGCTCCACATTTTCAGGTAGAGGCACTGATGGGATGGAAGGGCCTGGCTTCCCCCTTACCTGGAAGCTACAGGGACATGGAAAGTGAGTCTGATTTCCTTGCATACTGTCAACAAGGGAAAATGATAACAATTTTAGTGCTGTAGTCTTTGGACTAGGACTCTGGACTCTGGACTCCATCCCCTGAATATGTTAAATTTGTTCATGGCTCTCCTTTGTATCTAACTGCTTATGGAAACTGTAATATCAGATGAAGTCACTAGGTTGCTAATTGGTTTCTCATATCCTCTATTATGGCTTGGTCTAGGTTACTGAATCTTTTGAGGTGAGGGAGGCTGAAAAAGGAACTTTTCATGCTCTGGCTGCTTTATTGTATTATTTCAGAGCTCATTTTTTCCCATCTAAATTCAAATCTGCAAGAACCTGTTTGTTTGTTTATTTATTTCTATCCTACCTCTACCAAGACTCTGGGTGGCTTACAGCAATAATAAAAACATAATCATCACGACTCATTAAAACCACAACAGGAAAATCCAATAAAATGTACAATTAAATTAACAATTAAAATGACTTTAAAATCAATATTAAAAATGACCTGAGACTGGAAAAAATTCTACTCTAAGCTCCAAAAGTTCAGTGGAAAAGTACTGTCTTACCAACTTCCTGAGGATTACTAGTGTGGGATCTTTCTGAACCTCAGAAGACCTACTATTACATAAAGATGGGGCTGCAATTGAAAAGGTCTGTTTATTGGCTCCAACCCCCTCATATCCAAAGGGGGGAGACCTGCAGCAACCACTATCAGAAAGTATGCACAGGACGGGCAGACTCTATTAGAAAAGATGCCTTCCCCCTAACAATGTCCCAAGTCTTAAAGGGTTTTATATGCCATAACCTCAAAAATCTGCCAGCAAAGCAAATAGGTGTTGTTTTGCTGAAATATCCCTAAGCCATCAGCAAGTAGGTCCCTGCATTCTGCCAACTTCAGGTTACAGGTTGTCTTCAAAGGCAGCTCCAAGCAGATTTCATTGCAGTAATCCAACCTTAAGGTAATGGGTGCATGAGTAACTGTTGTTTGGATATTCTACTTCGAAAAGGACTGCAATTGCAACTGGTACACCAGCCAAAGGGGGAACATTCTCCCTAGATACAATCTCCAACTTCTGTTCAAGCAGGTGTAAATCCAGAGAACCCTCAAGTTACAGAATTATTCTTTCAGGGGTAGTAGGACTCCCTCAAGAGCTGTTTTTGGGGCCACCATGGAGCCAGGATTCAGTTTCAATCTGTTTTATCCCATCCTCACAGCCTCCAAACACCAGATGAGGATATCCACTGCAATGGCCTGCTTGGCCTGGAGTGCACATTTATAATTGGATATCTTCAGTGTATTATCATCTCACCCAAAGCCAGTAGTTTCTCCCAGAAGTTTCATATAGATGTAAAACAACATGGGAGGGAGAGAGCTGGACCCCGCAGTACAGCACAAAGGAGTGGCCAAGGATACAGCCGCTCATTCACCAACACCAGCAACTGGTACAAGGAAAGAATTCAACTGCTGCCTAGAAAGAAATGGGACCACTGTAGAACAGTGCTGCTAACCCTAACTCCCATGGCTGGTCCAGAAGATGGTGGTATCAGATGCCACCAACAGGACTAATAGAATCAGAAGGGCTGTCCTCTCTCCATTTAGGTCCTGATTGAGGTCATCCACAAGAGTGACCCATGCAGTTTTTGTCCCATACCCAGATATGTGTTAGAGATATCGGGTTTCAATCAAGCATGTCTCACACAAGCTTGAAGGAGGAGGCAGCCTCTGCTGTAACCTAATCTTACTTGCTTTGTGTGGGAGGGGCTAAAACCCAATTTCCTGTTCCTGTTCCTGTTCCCTTCGTCTACCCTCTTTCCTGTTTGAATCCCCACCTGGGAGGATGGTCATCCATGGCTGTCCCAAGTTGCTCAAACATGCATTCAGCAAGGCCACATTAGGAAGACTGTGGATTTGGTCAGAACCTATCGCTCACACACATGAGCCATCCTCTGCTACCATGAAACTGATCTACAATAAAACTGTAAGCTATTTTTCTGTAACTTTACATTATCGTGTGAAGTGTGTTTATTTTGTGTTTTGAACTGATTAAGCCTTGTGCAAGTTTATTGGGACGCTTCTGCTCTGCTAAACTAGACAAAACTGTGTGGACTTCTGTTACTAGCATTCCAGAATTCCTACAATATGAAACCCAAATCTAGTGACCTAGATACTCTGCTTCAAACAGGATTCACTGCTATTAATGACCCACTATCTTCTCCAAAAGCTTCCCTAAAAAGACTGTGTGGAAGTTGTCCAACCTGATTGAATTGCAAGATTTTTTTAGAGCTGAAACAAGATATTACCATAGTTGGTTACCTTTGCTCAGATTTTTTTCTGTGGTGTATTTATTTATTTATTTTCTATGACCGCCCATCTCACCCTCAAGGAGGGACTCTGGGCGATTTACAACCAAACAACATCATTAAAATACAAGAAATATAACAATAAAAATATAAATACAATAAAATCCAAGTGGCAGATGGTTCTTACAGTGACGCTAAAAATATTTAAAATATTTAAGGTGGCTCTAAGAAATCAGCCACCCCCAAGCGTGATCTAGTACGATCTAGTATAACTCCCTCAAGTGGATCCATGTGCTGATCCAGATCCACAGCCTACATTTCTGAATCTTCTCCATTTATGTAGGAATTGAGGGAGAATCAGAAAAGGTGAGCAATCAGGACTTCACACACACAAAAAAAGCAACCCTGTGTCTGTGAGTTCATGACATCAAACATATCTTGCAGTTTCTATAAATGCATCTGCTGCTGCCAGGGATTCATGTGTCTTGCTGCTTCCCTTACAAAAAGATCTCAAATAAGTCTTCTACGTGTGCTTGACAATACTTTTCCTTCAGAATGTTTGACTTCTTTTCTCCAAGGGTAGTGATGATACATGATCATGGATTGCTGTTGCTTAACCTCCTTGATGGGAAGGTTCTTTTATTAGTCTTTTGTTCTGCTGCCACCATTAAATCATTTTGAGGGCTTACAAATACTTTAAGGTAACATAACTGGGTGGAACATCAGGCACTTATAGAATAGTGCAGATACTTGGAGCCCGGAAGTACCTTTTCCAACTAACAAATTTTATTAAAAGACATAAGCTTTCATGAGCTTCAGCTCACTTCATCAGATGCATCGAGTGGCTAGACTGGTGTAGGGTTTAAATTGGGGTGAGATGGGTGGGAAGGAGGGGAAGACAGGTTGGTTGTGCACATGCAGGTTACACGTGAGACAGATTACAAGTACCTTGTTAACTGATAATTTTAATTGTGTTTATTGAGACCTTCTGAGATTACCTGAAACCTTTTGATGTATGTGGGATAAGTAACTCTCACTCAGTGGTGGGGTTAAAGGCCCATTTTTTCCAAAACAGTAACTTTGAGGTCTGCTATAAAGGTCAAAATGCTCTGATACAACTTTGTCCTTGTTTTGAGTCCTGATGTCAAATTTATTTCCATTATTTTTTTGTGTGCAAAGTTTGTCCCATTTGTCCTATTTATTTATTTATTTATTTATTTATTTATACCCCGCCTATTCCCTCCCTAGACGGAGGGCTCTAGGCGGCTTACAATCATTGCAATTCATATATATTATACATCTCATATATATTAACAATGTACCGCAAAATTAGGGAGGGGGTGAGGGAACCGACTCTTCTTCCGCAGGCATTGGAACTACATGCCCCAGAATGCCTCGCTTCCGAGCCGGCTGCTGACGTCCTGGAAGTTGTCAATCGGGATCCGCCGTCCTCTGCTGCCGTCCTCAGCCGCCATCAGCGGGATTCTCCAGATCTTCTTCTTCGGTCCAAGGGCGACCCCCCGAAAGGACGCCAGCATATTGTCCCACGTAAGTGGTACCCATTTATCTACTTGCCTTAGCTTTCGAATTGTTGGGTTGACAGGAGCTGGGGCAAGTGACGAGAGCTCACCTCGCCACGCGGATTTGAACCGCCGGCCTTATGGTTGGCAGTCTAACAGCTCAGCAGTTTAACCCGCTGAGCTACCGCGCCCCTATATATAGAACCCAGAATGGCATTGTTGGCAGATGATGGCATATATCACATTGGAGGAAGAGCATGTGAAGGCTCTGCTAATCTTGTGTGTGTACCTGTTGGTATAGATGAGCAAGGCAAGGTAGATATCTGGGTTTGTTGCAGGATCTGGTTCCCATGTTAGCATCATTATCATGCTTTTTCTTTTTGCTTGTGAGAATCTACAGTGCAGACACTTGATTGACAAAGGAACATAGGAACAAAGAAAAAACTGAATTTATTACTTAACTACGAAGACAAGCTTTAAAATAGATTAACTCATTTTTACAAATTAACTATGTTCCTGTCAGGGAGATAACTGTTGGAGAAGGAGGGGGCTCCCTCCAGGGTGATAAATGCATGCGCAGTACTGAATCGCTTTGCTTTCCTCACAAGAGGCTGAAGAAGGCCCTGCCCTAGTTTCATGGGGCTTTTCTCTGAGCATCACTAATTCATTTCAGTTTAGCTGGATTCTGTCTAGCAGGGTAGAACAATAAAACACTAGAGCTATTACACCAACTCTCAGCGTGTTCCTTCACTCGAAGTCAGGACAGTTCCATCAATACTAGCCTACTCCAGCCCTAAAACAATTCCTAATCCTGCCTTCCCAGGACTGGACTCTGAACCTCTCTCAGACCTATCCTACTACTGCATTTCCCAAATCCTCTTATCTTCATTTTCTCCTGCTGAAATATAATATGGAAGAAATTGTCCAATGCTGCCATTGTTTGATTGGCAGTTGCACCACCCAATCATAATTATTAAAGGTGCTTGTGCACAGAAGGTCATTCACAGGAATCTGCCCCTGGGTGTAGAACAAAATTCTTACACACACAAAAATTGACCGTAAATCAAGAGACTAACATAACAGAGACAAAATAGTGAAGTATATATTTATAATGGTAACTTATTGTAAAGGACAATGATGAATATATACAGAACATGATTCAAAATAAAACCTAATATAATAGCTAAAGTCAGAATTGAAGGGTGAAGAAGATACTTAATCAAATAAGCTCTAACAAGCTGGACTAAGGAACAATAGCAACAATAAAAGAAACTTAAAAATGGAAAGAATGGGATACAAATGAATGGAAAAGAAATGGTTTTAGGAAAAGGGCTTCTCAAATCATTTTGTTTGAAAAGATGAAGATTGTTTGGAAAGATGAGAATTAGAAAGGTATCAAGTTGAAAACCAATCATTATTCTGACTGACTACACTAGAATTCTTAAATTCTTGGTCAGATGATAGTCTTAAACTTTGAGAAGACAGAACAAAGAAAAAGAAGAAACCAGATTGCAGCAAGACATAACATAACATAACATAACATAACATAACATAACATAACATAACATAACAAACATAACATAACAACATAACATAACATAACATAACACAACACAACACAACACAACACAACACAACACAACACAACACAACACAACACAACATAACATAACATAACATAACATAACATAACATAACATAACATTTCTTTTTTTCCACAGTACCTTAACAGGAGATTCTCTGATAAACTGCTTTCTGTGATTCGAAGAAACACCTGTCAATGACTCAATCCCTCTTTTTCCTTCTTTTCCCATTCCGGAGGAGAGGAAGGAAATTAATGTTTTATTAGATAGATGTTGCCATTTTGCCATGCCCAGTGGAGCCCCCAATCATTTATGAAGATCCTGAAGGTACTGATGTGATTCTGATTGTTTCAGAGGAAATCCCACCTCACCTGTATAGCCAGAGTATCTCACCAAATCCACCTATTTGGCTTAGGATTTGGCCAAATCCAATGCACCTCTCTGTCAATGAGGCATGTACAATGAACATATTTGTTCCAAAATGTCTTGTCCCCCTCAGACGAATGCATGATGCAACAAGGAGTTTGATTTTCAGCTGACTTCTCAAAGAAGGGGAGAAAAGGTCATACAGGGAGCACTAGAATCTGGCTTTCCCTGTTCTAGTCCAGCACCTTAACTGCTACACCATATTGACTCTCAAAATAGCCCTATTCAATCAGAAGAAATATGTGTACTATGTTTAATACATACTGAAAAACTATTTAAGGCAATCCAAAGGATTTGTATGTACCCAGGAAAGCTTTTGCCTTTATTCCCTTTGAACAGCAGTTCTTCTGCCATGCCATATCAGAAACTGCATTAAAAATTCTTAATTTAAAAGTGTTCTGCTGTGTGACAAGTAGACTTCTGTTTAAGAAATGTCAACGTCTGATTTTTTTAAAAAAAATTCTTATGTTTAGGTATAAAATAAATCTTCTGTCGATACATATGCCTTTTTTTCACAGCCTTGTCACATGGCTGTCTCATATTTAGTTTGCAATCAATTATGGTTCCAAGATCTTTTTCACAAGTACTACCAAGCCAAGTATCCTCTATCGCCTATGTATCTGATTTTTGTTTCCTAAGTGAAGAAATTCAGTTGTTTCTGTTACAGTTCATTCAGTTAATTTCATCCCATTTCTCTAACCTATTGAGATCAATCCTCCAACCTTTCATCTAAGTCATTAATAAAAATATTTAAGAGTAGAGGACTAAGAAGTGAACCTTTCAGCATACCACTTGATACACATTTCTCCAGTTTTGGTAAGGGGCCATTGATTAGCTCTTTTTGAGTACATTTTTGAGCTAGCTCTCCCTCGAGGCACAAATAACCAGGCTCAAATTATCCTGATTCAGACACATTATGCAAAGACTAGCTCTCTGGAGAAGTCTATAATACTGGGAAAAGTGGAGGAAAAAGAAGAGGATGACCAGTAGCAAGGTGGATGGACTCAGTTACACTGACGATGAGTGCACCATTGGAAGACCTGAAGGACCAAGTTAGGGGTAGATCCTCCTGAAGAAAATCTATTTATGTGGCCATTAAGAGTTGACACTGACTTGATTGCACATAATCAATCAGTCAATCAATCCACTTAATTGTCATTTCATCCAGCCTACACTTAAGCATATAACGAGGCATGTCATGTAATCTGTTGAGATCAAAATATATTCTATCTATGGCATGCTCACAATCTATTAAGGAAGTTACCAATCAAAAAATATGACTAACAAATGAAAAATCCATTCTTATGTCTGGTAATTGCTGCATTATTTTCAAGGTACTTACAGAGAAATCTCCTTACAAACTCCTTATGAAACCTCTTCCCAGCTATTGATGTAAAAGTGACTGGTCTGTATTTTTTTTTCCTTTTGAAGATATGGATAACATTGCTCTCATCCAGTCATCTGGCACTTTGCCCATTCTCCAGGACTACTCAAAGATAATATATAAAGGTTTGGCAGGCCATCAGTTAATTCCTTATGTATCTTAATATGCAATTTATCTGAAACTCAAAGGATAGATTTAGATTTAGATTTATAGATTCAGATTAGATTCATACACATACACATGAAATTAAAAAAAAACAGCCAAATTGAAAAATTCATCCTGATAACTGTAGCTTTGTATAGGTAATATTAGTTTATACTGCAATTTTATGCACATCTGTTCCATCTGTCATTGAACTCAATAGGAATAATATCCTTAGAAAATTTACTCGTAGAAAAATATATTTATGTTTTGATTTTTAGAATTCCCAATGTATTAATTAATTTCCAGAAGTGCTAAAGACCCTTTTCAGCTATGTGGTTTTGTCCTAAATTAGAACTGAGAGTCTTCCAATACTGAAACCTCCAGTATCACTGTTTCAAGCAAGCTCACAACTAGTCCTGGTCCCTCTGGACTGGAAACTCCACTTTAGATCCTGAATTCTGTCCACGTATATTTGCCAGCTGACATGCAGGAGCAGTCTCCAATCAGGTCTTCAGTCTTCCAATCCTCACCAATTAAGAGAAATCAGGAGCTACTGAAAAAGTCCAGCAATTAGTGAACGTCTGGTCCCAGAATCTCTCTCCATTGGCCAAGCATCTAGGGTTGCTGCAGACTGAAGTTCAGTAACGTCTGGAGGGGCACGGGTTACCTTCTTTCCCTGGTTCCAGATTTGTTTGTTTGTTAATGCCCTGATGCTTTTTAACTACCTGATATTTAAAAACATCAGATTTCTTTAAAATTTCTGGGTGGTGTTTTCAGTATTGACCTCAGCAGCATCCCCAGGGGGATGCAAGGCTGGCCAGACTGACATCAGCAGCATCACAGCATTGCAGAGAACACCCCACCCACTTTCTACATATATTGTTTCATGCATGCCCCAAAGAGGTGGCACTTGTGTTGCAATGCTGTTTTTGTAATTCTTATGAAAATGACAACTTCCTCTTGATTCACTTGATTGGCTTAATTCTGAATTTGCTTTGCCTGGCCATGATTCATGTGGCTTGCTCATGCCATAACCCCTCCCTTGTGCTACCAGCTAAAGCAGATGATAAAATCCCCAAGGAGCAAGGCAAACCTCAGTTTTTAGGACCAAGAAGAAAGCATTCAGAAAGAAGGACTCCTGAATGAATGCAGTTTCATTTGATTCTGAAAAGGTGCTTCAGAGCATATGGGAAGGAGACTGTGGCATCTACTGGCCACTCATTAAAGCAGACATGACTTTTTTCAGGCTCATGCAGCTTCTATGGGGAATCTTCTAATATAGTTACATGATCCTGAAACAGATGCAGCTCCTTTAATGAGTCACAAACAGTTGTTTGGCTTGCAGAACAGAGTCTAAAACATTACAAAGTCCCTTCCGAAAGTATAAAACTCAGATCTTTATTAAGTATCCTAAGCGCAATAAACTGTACAGAGATCGATGGATTCTAATATCAACTAACATGCTCATAAAACTCTTAAATACATGTCCTGTCATGCAAATTAGGATAAGGCTATCAATTACTATTAGGCATAATGATGTGGTATATTATATTTAGGTTCAGTGACAATGGGAAAATACAATTGCACTTATTTCAAGTTTGTGGATTGTTTGGAAGTGTCTATTTAAAAACTGGGAGAAACTGGATGTTGAACTAAAAAGGCCTTTGGCTGGATACCTCAGAACTTTTCTTATGTTTCCTTTCAAATAAATGTAAGAAATCTAGGAAAAACATATTTCTGTTTTCATGCAGCTTTTTTCAAGAGAAACAAACCAGAAGTTCCAGTATAAGGTTGGCCAGACATCCATTTATCTTTATGGTTGTGAATTAGTAGCCCTATTGTTATTTCTTTTGTCTTTCCCATGCAAAAGGATTAATATTCCGCCTACATGGCATACAGTCTGATGGAAAATGTATGTGGATAAGGAGTTTAAAAATCCTGTTCACACTTGCTGCTCTTCTTGTCCTACTTAATGGCAAGAAAGCCTAACAGTTGTCAAAAATGAAGGGAAAAATGCGGACCATGAGAATAAAGACTGCTAAGAGTAATAAAATGCAGAAGTAGAAAAATATCTGAAAGTGTGTGTGTGTGGGGTGTGTGTGTGTTAGGAGCTAAAGTTCCCCAGGGTAAGAGTGTTGAAAATGTAAACAACCAACTGCCACTTAACACAGAGTGTGAGAAAAGTAAAGCAAGGTTTCCATTAAGCCACAGAAAACATGGGAGAAGAACACACCAAGCTGTAACTCAAGAGGACATACAATGATGGCAGTAGATCGAACTGTTGGGAAGCAAGACATCGTTTGAAGTGGCTTCAGTTTTGTGTGCAAGAAATATTCCTCATTAGTCATGCCTTGTTGAATACCCAGGAAGCTTCAGCCAAGCTTAAACCAGCCCAGAGGAGGTTGAGAGAAAGGCCAGAGATGTCAAATCAGGAACAGGTCTACTTTGTTGGAATCTAGCAAATCAAGCATGCCTCATTAGCATATGGGTGATTGCTCTAGGAGGCAAACTCTGTGCTACTAGAGGAAGCTGCTTGTTGCCCCTCCCACTTCCTCTTCTCTCTCTCTGATCCTTCCACCGACAGAGAAGCAGCATGCAAGCTGATCTCCCTCCATCTTGGCCACATAGATGGGCCTAGGAGATTTCCCCCCCCCTTTCTCCACGCAGCCTCTGGCAGCAAACAGGGCCAGAGGTATACAGTTTAGGGAACAGAAAGAAGAACTGAAACCAGTTTTCTACTGAAATAGCTGTACCTGGACTTAATAAATGTAAGAACTCTTTTCTACTTACTTTTTGTACCTGCAATGTCTAAGCGTGTGTTTCTTTATGCTTGGGTGGGCTAAAAGTGTAAGAATAAGAACCTGAATCTCTCTAACGTGCTCACAGGCTGTGTTTTTAAACAATATTCCTTTTTCTATGCACGAGTTTACACAACGTTAAGCTCTGCTCCATTCACTGGTTCTAACAGGCCACTGAATGATCTTCATACTTGACTCAGTTGTGAAATACATTTATTCTCTGGCCATGAACCCAAGAAGAGGCTCAAGGCATACCCAATCTCATGCCTTCTGTAATGAGAGACAGCTATTAAGCTGCCTAGTTCATTTCAGATTATCATTCCAGGCTTCCTGAGCTATTGTTATAAAGCTGAGAATAAGCATCAGGGCTGACTCAAAGTAGGTTTTCTTTCCCCCTTGATGTTTTATTTAACATTGTGATTGAGTCCCCTGGTTCAGATGCAAAAGAAATCTATATGAATGACAGGGCGGAAGGTATAAGAGGGGAATACATACCCATGGTACTGCTTGGGACAATTGTTTGGGACCTGCCTGGGACAATTATTCATATGTAGTCACTAAGCCTCAGGTCTTCAGTAGAACAATATTGTCTGTGTTGAGTACCACCACAGATGCAACATGTTAAACCTGGGAATTTCTGCATCTAAAACAAGGGCCTTTACATTTCTAATAGTCAGACTATCCAGGCCACAAAAAGTTAGCTAAAGTGGAAGGAAAGAGGGTGTGTGTGTGAAACCACTCAATGCCTTATGTGCATTTTTTAAAGTGTCTGGAGGTTTTATGTAAACTCAATCCTATAAATTGAAGATCTAAGCCATTTTTGTATAAAATGATCTTGATAAATGATCTTATTTTGCAACAAAAGCCAAACAGAAAATGCTTTAAGATGCATAAAGGGTATGCTGTCTCAATGAGCTACAGTTTGTGTCATAACACTGACCTAATTTTCAGGAGTGCTTTAAAGATTACCAAAACCATGGAAACAAAACAATGTATAAAAAAAAAAACTTAAGAAGATTGCTCAGTCACTTAGTTAGCTATAGCTGACTCTGAAAACCAAAGTCTAGTTATCAAACGTTAGATAGATGTTCTCCCTGTTAATTAGAGAGAGAGTGTCTGCTCAAATTGGGGGAGAAAATTATTTCTTTATCCATAAATTAAATGAAGTGTGTGATTTTATTTTTATTGTGTTTGTTTCATCCCCTAAACACATTCAGTGTATATAGAAATTATCCCCTGGTATATAGAAACTTGTGAATATGAAGACCTGTGGGAAATCTCAGTTTTTAAACAATTATTAAGCTTGTTTGCGGCAATGTGTTCATACCAAAAACAGTTGGTATTTCATTCTTTTCAAGAAAGGAAAACAGCTCGAAGCGATGAAAAAGTTTTTATTTGATTCAGCTATAAAAGCAGAATAAAAGGAAGATTGTAAGGAAAACAAGTTGCTGAGTTTGCAGCTTCCAGGCTCATGAATGTCCTGCAGCCCTGCTAATAATTTATTTGACCACTTTATAAGTAACTTTTCCTGTAGTAGAGAAAACTAGCAAACTGCTGCCCTGCAGGCAATTTTCATAGGAAGAGGAATCCTTATCTAGTTTGCAAGCTTCAGAATCTCTCCAGCTGAATATGTCTTCTCCAGAGACTTCAAACATGTTCCCATTTCCTGCCATTTTTTCCAACCACTGAAATGTCCCTGAGCTGTTCCTTTTTCTTTTTATTGATATTACTTCTTCCATGTATTTGTGCTTGTTTTAATTGCTTTATTTCCATTGATGTTCATAACATCACCAAGAGCTTGAAATTCAGCTGGTCCGGATTGTTTCTTCTTCTCTTTCTCTTCTTTTCTTCATCAAGATATTGTGCCCACGTGAGCCACAGGCTTGCTTATGCATTGGGCAAATGGATTCAGTACAATTGTGGCCTGGGGGTGCACAACAGATTGTATTATTATAACCCACCTGATTTGTATTCTGACTGTCCTAAAGTAAAGGAAATAGGAGTGTCAGAGTAGATTTCTGGTCCTTGTGGGTTTAGATTTGCCTGAATGCAGAAGGCAGCAACTGCAAAAACCCACAACACCAAGAAGCACAGAAAACTTAGCTAACCAACACTTTGCATACATTCAAGGAAGGTTCTTGCCAATGTTCTTCATGTTGTCTGATCCAAATTTGCTTCAAAACACAAGGACCCAGCAGACCAATGAAACTGCAGGAAAGGGATGATGGAGGATGTTTGTAAAATCCCAGTTGCCCAATTCCAATGCCCAGACAACGGTATGAATAAAACTCTGAATCATGTACTTGCTTGTTGCTCTCTAGGTGGCACACAAAATCTCTGGAAGAATTGCAATTATTCAATGCATCTGATAGGCCGCATGGGAGAGTTCAACATGGGGATATGAGTCAAAGAAGATTATTCAGGATGTGGCTGACTACAGATAGTTTACAATGTAGTGACAAACTTTGGTGGAACTTAGCTATCTGCTAATGGCCTCGCAATAAATCAGTGACTCCAGATCATAATCACTCCTGGTAAACTCACAATACTGATGGAACCAGGGGAAAAAAAGTGAAGCATAACACAATTATTGATTTTGTTCTATGCATGTGATAAGCTCAGTGTATATGTCTTTATGTGCATGTTTGTGTTCAGGTTGGAATATAAATAGCTGTTACACATCTTAGTAAAATACAGTTAATTTATACCAGAGTTATCGATAACCTTTTGCTGAAGTCACTCTGACTGGTATTATAGAGCAATGACAAAACCACACAATCCCTACCCTTATTTCTTTCATGAAGACAGAGGCAGCAAGGGTGAAAGGTCTCAGCAGAGGTGCTAGTAATCAAACTGCCCCATTCCCTCTTGCAAAGTCATCCTGCCCATGGGTGGATCTTTGGAGAATGCCTTTCAGCACATTCCAGTCAATTGTTCTGGTCTTTCACCTTGACAGTTCTCATTTTGAAAAAAAAAAACCCCACTGGAATATGAAGTACAAAACCTATGACCTACCATAGAGGTAATAGTTGGCTATTTTCCTATGTATTGTAAAAAATGGGATAGGAATCCAGGTTAGTTCGTTTTCTTCTTTCTAGAAAACATCATTAGAGGGAAAATCATCTTGCTGAAATTCTACACAGCTGAATGATTAATAAGATAGCCTCATCTTCAAGGAGGTGGGGGAAAAAAAAGAAGAGCTGTGGAAAATGTAAACCAAAATACATGCTAGATAAAATGATTTCATATGTTCAGTTGTTTTGAGGGCATGACCATTATATAGACTTGTTAGTCAGGCTTGCAGCAAAGGACTTTCTCCTGAATTGTTCCCATATAAATAAATAAAAAAATAATTTTTATCCCGCCTTTATTATTTTTATAAATAACTCAAGGCAGCGATCATACCTAATACTCCTTCCTCCTTCTCTTTTCCCCACAACAGCAACCCTGTGAGGTGAGTTGGGCTGAGACAGAGTGACTGGCCCATACTCTGTGTGTGTGTGTGTGTGTGTGTGTGTGTGTGTGTGAGTGTGAGTGTGAACATGGCTTTTAAAACTGGTTTTTTAGTGTAGCTATTTATGGGTTGCATCTTTTATGGTACATATTGACTGTTACCATTATTGTATGTATTTGTTACAGAAATGTCAGCAAATCAAAAACCATACTCTATTTCTCATTTTAGATTGTTATAAGAAATGGATTAAAAATTCACATTCAGAATAGTGTTCTTTATAATAAAGTTCTTGCTTTTTTTCCCCAACAGCAAAGAACTCTCTAAAGGGCAACCAATCAAATTACAGCAATGGCTGGACTTACTCCCTGGCATCCTTAGGGGGCCATGGTTCCCAGGCTGAGCAGACAAAGAAATCACCTTCATTCTATAAACTACTGGTGGGGTGTAATTATATCTTAGATAATGAGCTACTTTGTTCTTTTTGCAAACAATTTCTACTGCAATGTTCCACTATTGTTTAAATGGAAAATCATGCAGGTTAATAGCTGATCCCCCACCTGGCACACTTTCCCAGTCCGCTCCCTTTATTTTTCAGAAAGTGTGTAAAAGATTTGAAGCTGTGAGGCTTATAAAATAGTGGCCACAGCTTTTTTTTTTTTTCAGGTAGTGCTAGTCTACCATTCAGCAATTCCTTTAGGAAGTTTGATAGCTACTAAATCGCTTACACAGTTTAGGATGTGGATGTGTCCTTTAAAAGAATCTGGGAATGAAACTTGTATAGATAACTGCTAGCCTCCAGAAACTAGGAATTTATTTTCTTTGATGTTATTATTTTACTTCTTACCACTGAGCAGGCTTAGTGCAAATGGCAGAACCTTATCTATATCATTAATCTATGAAGTGCTTGACTTCACAGATGCTAGGAAACAGATGGAGACGTCACTATACATGAACCTATCCTTCTAGGACAATTCTTAGAAAATATTTTCTTTTGTCATATAACTTGTCTTCTTTATATAGTCAGATTACAGAAAGAGAGAGAGAGAGAGAAATACACAAATACAGTGCTTTTTCAGACTTCAGGGAAAGAGAGCAGTCATTGAAAATATCAAAGAGCCAATGAACTAATCTTTGCAAAATAATATATATATATATATATATATATATATATATATATATATATATGGACATAACAAAGTGCCATGCTGAATTAGAGAGAGAGACAGAGAGGGAGACAGAGAGGGAGACAGAGAGAGAAGAAAGGAAATTTAGTTATCTGTTTCTAGAATAGCATATCTGGATCAAGACATTCCCCCCTCCCCCTTGAAGTAGAACTGCAAATGTCTCTTCCCCAACTCTTTGTGGTTCATGTAACTTTAAATAAAATTGAGGGGCTAATTTTATTTTAAACAGAGAGCGGGAAGAGGGCTGCCAAAGGCTGCTATCCTCAAATTCAAAACTATGTGAAGGGAAGGCTGAAGGGGAAAAGTTAAAAAATAAATATACTCTTTCTTTTTGATGTGCAACACCCATTTTTCTCTTTTTTGTTCCCCCTGGTACCATCTTCTCACTCTCCCAAACTGTAGGCCATGGGCACAGGGTCAAATACCATCAACTAGATGTCTGAACCCATCTTTGGAAGAGGAGCCTTGAAATTAAGTTGGCAACCACTTTAAATTAGGTCAAGGGCTGCATATGATACTAAGGCCACACACAGTCTACCTCTGCTGCATGTGCAAGTTTAGATAAGTGAGAAAGGGAACCTTCCCAGCTAAGTTTCCATAGCCATCAGACGGATGTCTTATTTCTGCTGTGGTAAATTTTCCACCCTCCTTGCTATGCATACAGCTGATGGCCTGGTAAAAATGCTGTCTTTGCCTCTCATAAGATTGTTGTTGTTAACAAGTGTAGATTCTCCCGTAGAATGGAAATTATTAACCATGATATCAGCCCTACTTTACTGCAGGGGCCTCACACTCATGCCATGTCTCTTGGCTGGTGAGGTTTACTCCCAAGCAAGGTGGCATTGCTCCCTGCTAATTTCAGTGGGTGTAACAACTGAGGCAAGGGCAAACTAGATGGATGGACTGGAGACAAGGCGAATGGGCCCAGAACAGTTAAAATGCCACAGAATGACTTCCAGAATTAAAGCTACACCTTCTTCTTAAAACAAACAAACAACCATCCTCTTGCTTGTATCAAAGGACCATGAGGAAAGAAAATGAGATTCTAGCTGCTTTGAATTGCCTATATATAGATGTCTCATTTGTAAGCAAAAGCACTCGCCAATATTCTTGAGTTGTCACTCTAACCTTTTCCCTAACAGATCTCATTAATCTGAACTCAGAGAAACTCATTCCTTGGAGAGATTGTTTCCAGTCTTGACTAGCATTAGAGAAATCTGACAGCAGCTTGCCAATCTCAGCCTGGTCCTGTGGATCCTCTCTGGGGCTGTAATAGCAGGAGATAAGTAGTGGAGGTATGCAAGGCTGTGGCATTCACCAAGTTAATCACAGACACTGAGGCCAATGACTTTGGGCTGAGAAGAAAGTGAAACTCCATACCTGGGCAGGACTGGCTGAGGGGCAGCTGAACTCCTACACCACATCAAGGCAACACACAGCCAGGGCTGGATCCTGCTCTTCCCCACCTGCCTGCTCACCCTTCCAGCTCTTCCTTACTACCAGCAGCAGCCGCCCAGGGGTTAATCTAGTGACTAAAAATGTTCATATCTTTGTCTGAAAAGATTTCAGTATTGTGGCCCTCAGGCAACGAGCTAGTACTCATGCATCACTCAGGACAGGTTGAGATTTAGACCCCTGCTATACAGAGTAAAACCCTAAAGAGCTTACTATCTACAGTTTAGAACAGAGGAAAGGAGAGGGGGAGGGGCTCCTCTGCCCTGGAACCACTTTCTGGCAGCTGAATCCAAGATTTGCACTAGAAGAGAGAGAGAGAGATTCCTGAAGAAGAAGCCATGCAAGAGACAATGAAAAGGACAGGCCAAGTTCTACCACAAGTAGGCACAGTGGTGGCATGAAGTTAGGGCCAGACTCAGAGTAGTCTTAAGTAATTTCCTGTTTGAGTTTCCACTGCACAAACAATTAAACAAAATAAATTATCCTCTTCCACGTACCAGGAATTCTTTAAATTCAACCAAATTTCAGTCAGCTTCATGTCAGTTCAGTCCTGCCTTGGCTATTTATGATTGGCCAGATAGGCTGAAATCCTATCTCCTTACTCAGGAGTAAATCACACTAACTTGACATGCATAATAATATACTTCTGGCTGTAGAATTTCTTTAGCTTTCAAAGTTTTGGTAGCTGGATTCATATAATGTTAGTTGATAATATGATTTGTTCAGTCATGATTTATTATGAAGTTGCTTTAGCTGGACTACTTTATAAAGCCTGCCTAGCCCTTTCTAACTGTGGCTTCAATCAGCTTTTTATTGTTTCTATTTGTAGCTTCATCCATTGATAAATAGATCATACAGCAGGAAATAATGGTATGAAACAACAAACATTAAAACAGTAATAAATAATAACTAAATTTAAGATCAGGAAAAATAAATAAATTGATCAGTTCTAGTGGCTACTAGCTTATCATTAATGCCCAGTATATAAACTTCCCAGCTACAGTAGATTCCAATAAATTGATATTTTAAGCCAGTTGAGATCCCTGAATATGACGGGTTTTTTTTAACAGAAATAGACAATGACTAGGAGTGTGTGTAGATAGATCATCTCTAGTAATTCAGGAGTTGAACTACTCCAGACATAATTCAGTGTACATTTTCTAGACTTGCATTGTAGTGTTCTTTTTGATGTGTCATCCTTTTTTCAAACCAAACTAAAAGCTGAAATCTTAAATTGGACTGTGCTCTGTTTTACACCTAAATAATTGTTTATGACCATCACTTAAAAACATAAAACCAAATGTTTATGCTCAATCAACAGTCTATTTTTAAACACTGGGGAATTTTTTTTAACTAATTAATAGATTACATGATGTATTACATTTTTTTTACTTAGTAAAGCAAATGGCAGTCTGATTCTTTAACCTACATAGGAAGCACACAGGGTCAGAGGTATGTAATCAGACTCTGCCCCATTGGTTATGGTGGTTCTCAGAAAGTTGAATATTTTATGCTTATAGTAGAGGGGAAAAAAGGCCACACAACTTTGTCTCTACTGGACAAATGCTACTACCATTTCTATTGTGCTTAAAGTAATATTCAGTTTTTAATATCATCAGCAATTACAAAAAGACAATAGAAACCCCATCACCAGTTGGAGTTTTTTTCTTTGTAAAGCATCTATACATGCTAGAACAGAGCTTTCCAAAGTGTGTGTCGCGACACAAATGTGTGTTGCCTGCGGGGCCCAGATGTGTCGCGCTATCAGCGCTTCCGGGTTTTACCGCGGCGACACACCAACGGCAGCGCGCGAAAATCCGAAAGTGCCGCAGCCATGGCGGTGCGCAAAAATCGAAAGCGGCAGCAGTGCTTCCGGGTTTTTGCGCACTGCCGCAACGGCAGCGCTTCCGGGTTTTCCCGCGGCGACACACCAGCGGTGGCGCACAAAAACCTAAAGCGGCAGAAGCACTTCCGGGTTTTTGCGCACTGCTGCAACGGCAGAAATTCCGGGTTTTCCCGCGATGACACACCATTTTACACCTATAAAATATTATTGCTACTTACAGTTACTAATGTTTAATAATTAGACATGGAAATTTGAAATAAAAACCCTCTAGGGATTCCCCTGATTTCAGGAGTAACACTTAAAAAAATACTAATACAGTTTAAAATGGGTTGTTTAGAAAGAAAAGGCTGATTGCAGGTCTGATTGTAGAAAGAGTCAAGAAGTAAGCTATGTTGGGTCAGAATTAGATGAAATGTCTGGGCTACCTTTCTAGGGCTGCAAAAATCTAGACAACCATGTCTAGATGGCAGCAAAGAGACACAAAACACTTTCTTTGCTGCCATCTAGCAATCAGCTGAATTTTTGCAGCCCACTTCTGCTAGCCCCATACATTCCCAAATTGTTTTTTTTTCTCCCTTTTCTTTTCAGTTCAGGCTTCAGCTGCTGATCCAAATACTCCAAATACTCCAAAAACATGAAGAAAGCTTCCTTCTGCCATGACTGATCTGAACATCCATGTGTACAAACACATTTTGTACAGAGAGCCAGTTTGGCCTAGTGGTTAAGGCAACACTAGAAACCAGGAGACTGTGAGTTCTAGTCCTACCTTAGGCATGAAACCGGCTAGGTGACCTTGGGCCAGTCACTCTCTCTCAGCCCAACTCACCTCACAGGGTTGTTGTGGTGGGGAAAATAGGAGGAGGAAGGAGTATTTGGTATGTTTGCCACCTTGAGTTATTTATTAAAAAAATAATAAAGGCAGGATAGAAAATAACATAAAAATAAATTAAAAAATTATTTTACTTTACTGAATTTTATAAAGATGTTATCATTCAAAGCCATCTGCTGCAATGCTCTCTGGCTTCCAAAATGGCAGCTGTGACCGCTTGATAAAAGTCCTGCCCCTTTTTATATGCACACCATGTATGAGACTCCTTTTCAAAAGGGGTGGGACTTTGATTGTCAGGTCACACCCATCATTTTGAAGCCAATGACCATCACTGTGAATGTCCCTCTTACAATTGATAACACATGATAACAATTGCTCATGTAAATTAAAATACTATTATAGGAAATGCTGTATGTATGAAAGGAAAAACTTAAATAACTCTAACTGAAAAAAAATGATGGGGTGAGGTGGGTGGGGGAGGAGAATGAAAGAGAAAAACATGTGAAAAAGGGAGAAAAACGTTTAAAAATTGAAAACTCAAAAAGAACTCAAAGAAATCCCAGGCTATGAAATTTCACTAGTATCCTTCAATATAACAGTCTTAATTTGCTTTCATTCAAAGCAATATAATTTACATTTTAAATACTGAGACCTTTCAAAATCATAATGGCTTGTCTCCACAAAATACTAAGACATTAGATATTTACAAACCAGAATAGTTGGGTTCATTGATTGCACTAAGCCAAAACTGAACTATTATAAATAAATGAGATGTATAAACCCAGCCAGTTTGTGTGATGCATGACAGGGTGAATGAAGCATTAATCCAAGTGATAGAAAAGAGTACTGTCACCAAGTCCTGTGGTACCAATTGAAAGGTTTGTTTCTAACAAAATCCATGATAATATGAATTCTAGCCACAAGTAGGATTTGCCCAGTATTCAGGGGCATCCATGGGGGCCGGGGTGGGGGCTGGGATGGAAAGGGGGTCAAAATGGTGGAAGCAACTAGGCAGTTGAAGCTTCACAGCAATTAATGTTTGTCATTTTTATCACATGCACATACAAATGTATCCTCCATTTTCACTTCATTGACACCCTTTCCATACTCCTTCTTATATTCATTGTTTTCTGAAATAAACAAACAAAAAATCTGTGAAGGAGTTGGGAGCTTAGTTTTTTCTATATGCAAAAGTGTGTTAAGGAATGTCTTAACATTGGCCTTCTTATGGCAGCACTGGGTCCTTCACACACAGCCTGAGATGTTTCTCTATTTTTCATTTCCAAGAATGTTTACATGCCAAAGAACCCTCACTCCAATTTGCTTTGAATAATGCTATAATACATTTTTCTCCTCAATTTCACACTTTCCAAAGCATCGCTCAAGCTGGGAGACCTATTTTGATTTGCCTCTTGGTTTCAGTATGGATGAAAAAAATGTATGTACAATTTGAATAAATAGGTCTCAAAAGTCTTTCCTATTCAGTGGTTTTTGTCCATGGATTTTGTTATTTTTTGGATTAAGTTAATTTCTGTCTCTTAATGCTCATATACAAACACATACATATAAATATGCAAATAATTCTTCCTGTACTTAAAGCAGTTGGATCTCCATATAAAAAACATTTAAAAAAGGAGGTTTGGGGCACTTTTACTCTTTCTTGTCTTTGTTTTTACATTTTAATATTTTGTATCAGATGAAATATATTTAATAGAATAGGCCACCTATTTGCTAGCTTTATAAAAATAAAAAAAAAGATAAGAAACCCAAACCGTTAAAAAAAATCAACACTCAGCTCCAAGCACAGATGATATCTTATTTTTAAAAAACAACTACATCAAAGAGATAGACAGCCTCCATTTGCATAAATCAGTCCTGTCAGATGGTTTGTTTTTAGTTCAAGGAGCGGAAATTAATTGCAAAATGCCATGTAGATAATTTGTTCTATAGGGGCAGACACTTAGGATTAGGATTTTGGTTAAAAGGACAAATCTTAAATTAATGCATTTCCTTCCCATTAGGGTTAAGTATAGAGCTACTTCTCAGTGGGGTATTAATTGCTTCTCTTTGGCAAAACTCTTTCTAATAAGGATGCACTGGAAGGGGTATACCATCAGCACAGTGTGGAGAGAATTAGATATTCAGCACCTGGCTGGTACCAAAGCAGTATCCATGGTGGGGTATTTTGTCTGCCACTTTGAAATCTGAAGAGGGGGAAAAAAGCATTATAATAATCCTCCCCACCCTACGGAGGACCCCAAACACCCCCTGTTTCAACAGCCGAGGGATCTGGAAATTTTCATTACTTTTATAGTGCCATGAAGTGTCAAATATGGGCTTGCATATTTATTTTATTTAAATTTCAGACTCTCTCACAGAGCTGAAACAGGACCTTGAAGTGATTAACAAGAAACGCTGACAATCTCCATTACTGGTAAACATGAATAAGACTGTTTAACCATTCAGGTAAACAGTAAAGAGAAAAAGAAGATGAAAAAAAGCAGCAAAACATGTCAGTTCAGTGTATGAAGGGCAGCTATACTGTCGTGTCCTCCTTTCTCCTTCCTTGCACTCAAAGAAGCCTAGGAGGAACCAAAGATTTGTGGTCTTATAAATTGGGTTACCACAAATTAGCACCAGGAAGACTCTTGCAATGGACTTGTCTGAGAAGTCTGATGAAATGGTTGAGGTCAGTAAAACAGAACAGATGTCACATATCTTAAAGTTGAAATGTCAGGGAAGGGATTGTCCCAGCTTGTTCCTAATATGCTCATGACAGAAATACATCTGTATGTATCCAGATATCATAAAGAAAAGATTTTTATGTAGAAAGCTCTTTCTTACACTGTTTAAACATGGAGATGATGGGAAGTGTTCCCAGATGAGGATCAATGGCAGACATTTTTGATTCAGTATAGTACAACAGTGGGACAGAACTACACAGAACACGCTTTATCAATCTGGGTCCTTTCAACATGCATGTACATGTGGGGATAAGTGTGATGGGTGACCAAATATGTCATGCTTTGGGCCAGTATTCTCCAGGCCCTTATCCCAATATTCAGGACCTGGCTTTTGGCAGAAATCTGTCATATCTATTTATAGCAGTGCTTTCCAATCTGCCGCCGCTGGCGACACACCAACGGCAGCAGCGGCGGTGGTGCAGTGGCACGCACGGGGGTGTGTACGCGGCAGCGCGGAGGGGTGCGCGGCGGCGATGTGCAAGGCGGCGGCGGCCTCTGCTAAAACGCGGAAGCACTGATGGCGTGCCGCTGCCGCCACCACCGTGCACGCCCCTGCCGCCGCTTCCGGGTTGTGTGGCGACACACCAAACTGTGTGTTGCGACACACTAAAGTGTCGCAACACACAGTTTGGAAAGCTGTGATTTATAGATAAATAGGTTCTTTATTGTGGGCAAAAATAAAGCCATATACACCCAAAAGATCTGCCTGTTGTCTTTCTTCCTTGTCTATTTACTGTCTTGAAATTTCATTTCCCAGCAAGGAAACAACTGAAATATATTTGAATTGCTTGCAGTGGCAAGACCCCGGATACAATGTGATTTGATTGCCAAGAGGTTCATCTCGTACTAAACCCAGGACTGCACTTTCATCTCATAAGCCTTTTAGAATAAAGAGCAAAACTTAATTAGGATTCGTTTGAGATGCAGCAGCTATAGAATTTCCCCCCCAAAATGCTGCAGGTGAGGAATGTTTCATATAGGTACATTTCTCCTCTTTTAAAAACACAGGATGAAGTGGATGTGGTGGGTAATATCTATTGTACTTGAATATAGCAAAGGCATCCTGGATAAGGCTGCAGGATGGCCACTGGGCTCAGATCAAAGATATATTTGGCTTTTTAAAGAAGTTAAACTCTGGCACTTTTAATTATTCATTTTTTACATTTTTCTTTGGAGTTGTTTTGTGATAGATTTGACAGCCACCATTTGTCAATTTCATTGAATTTAGAGTGAATGATGTACAAGGAATGAAATTATATAGGGTATAAGTAGCAAGTTTGGATAACATTTCTGGATGTTTTAGACCAGAGCTTTCCAAACTGTGTTTCGCGACACATTTCTGTGTCGCGGCAAGGGCCCAGGTGTGTCACAGGGGAACCCAGAAGAGGAGGCCATGCACCACGTGGAGCCCCGCCCATCCCTTGCCGCGCCGACAGGTCCCTCCTCTGAAGCCAGCTCTTCAGCTCTCCGCAGAAGCCAGGTAAGTTAGCAGCCTGGTAGGGCTGCAACTGGGGGGAGGGTGCAGGGACACTACTAAGCTGCCATGCTGGGGGTGGGTGGGTGGTGCAGGGACCACGAAGCGCGGCGGCTGTAGACATGGCTTTTCCCTTCCGAGAAGTGCCAGCGGCCTGGCAGCCGAGAAAGGGATGGGGAGGCAGCTCCGCTGCCCACCTCGCATGGCCCCCGTGCCGTCCGCGTCTCTGGCTCCCCCTTCCCCTTGGTGGCGGCCCCAGCTAGGCAGAGGCAGGACTGGGCGGGCGGACAGGTGGCACTCTCCACCTCCGTGGCGTGGCCTGGCTCGCCGCTTCCTCCCGGCCCCAAGAAGCAGAAGACGGCGGTGGTCTGATGCGCGGCCTGCGACCCACGAGAGCTGAGCTGGAGCCGAGACGAGGGAGCGTGCCGGTGGCTCCGGCCCGACGAGAGGGCTCCCGGCGCTCCGGGGAGATCCAGCGCGGGCGGCGGGGACGGGGCAAAAGGAGAGGAGCCGCCAGCGGGAGCGTGACATGAGGTGCGCCTCGCCGGCGCCTGCCCGGCTTTCACTGCGCTTCGTTGGAGAAGGTAAGACGCCACGCCGGCGGGCGAGCGGCTGAGAGGCAGGCGGGCAGGAAGGAGGTCGCCTGCAGCGGGCTCGTCTGACTGTCCTTCCCGGAGCTGCTGGGGCCGGATGGAGCGGTGGGGGACTCAGCATCGCTCCTTCCAGCAGGCGCTCCAAGCCCAGCTGTTCAGCTATCGATCAAGGATCGATCAGGCCCGGGGGCAGGGCTCGCCGAGGGGCTCGGGGGGAAAGAGGGAAGACGGATCCCTGTTGCCTGAGACATCCTCATGCATCCTCCCCCCTCCCACCACAATATGGCAGCAATAACAGGCAGGGCCCGAAAGAGAAGGAAATCCCCAAGAAAGAGCGGGGATCCTGCACTTTCCACTCTCCAGAAGAGCGTCCCGCACTTGGATCCATTTCTGCCAGAGCCTTCGCGGCAGGTGGTGGTCGCTGTGGTTGTTATGGCTCGAAAATGGAGAAATCCCAGCCTCCCAGCGAATTGTTCCCCATTAATTGCGCACACCGTCCATGATCTCCTGGGTACAACTCGTCGTTCAGAGGACAAATGGGTCAATTCCAAGCTTTTTCCTTAATTCGGGAAAAAGCTCTGGGCTACAGGAGAACCAGCCTGAGCCCCAAAAAATGCCACAATGCCAGTTCTGCCCACGGAGCTCGCGGGCACAGCTGCTCAGTCCACCATATTCCCACCGGAAGTCCTAAGACCCAGCCTTAAAGTAACAATAGAAAGCCAAGATCACAGAGGACAAATTAATATTTGAAACTTGCACTGAAGAGGATTGCTTCAGCTCAGCAGGAAGTCACAGGGACCGAAAGAGCAACCTTGCCTTGGGTATAACATCTCATTCTAGAACTGCTATCCATTTATTAATAAGTACTCAGGAAGCCCATTTCCTGGACTGGAAATGGCTGTCTACTTGGCAGTCCCTTTTATTGAGTGGCTTTTTGTGACTCTTGAGCTCCTCTTCTCCTCTCTTTGATGATTCAAGCTAAAACAGTAGTGAGATTGGAAATCTGGCTGTAATAGGAGCTGCCAGCTGGCCATCCCAAAATTATTGGAGTTGATTGTCAAGGTGCCCTTTTCACTAGCAGAGTTTCTAAAGCAAGTAATCCTAGTTTTACTTCGTACCAGAATGATGCAGCTCAATTTCTTTGATGGGACCTCCTTCCCACAAAATTTAATTATTATGCAGCTTTTCATTAAAGAGACTAATAACATACTAGAGGTGAGGTAAAATAGCCTTTTAAAATATACCCTTGGCTACTCCTTAGCTAGTCCTCTTCTAGAGTAATAGAAGTCTTGGGACATTTCATGGAGTCAGCTGAAGAGAAAACTTTCACAGAGTAAAACAATTATTGGGAATTGGAGCATAATCTGTCAAAAAATGACTTTTTATTGAGTAATTTACAGTTCATTGTGTGTTGAGGGATGTAATGGTAAAAGGCGAAAGCCAGTCAGGTTCATTGCCCATATTTATATGCATTTTAGTATTACAAATACATAATAATAATAATTTAGCATAACTTTTAAAGGTTATTTTTCATAAGAATCTATTTACAAATCCATAAAGATTTTTTAAAATAAGCTATGTAGCAAGGCATACCAATATAGACATATATATCTCTCTAAGCCATATGACATTGATAAGGACACTTACTGATTTTGTTGCAGATAGGGCAGTAGAGGATGCAATGGATGGTGTGCTGTACTTGGCCAACATCACAAGGACGGAAGGCACTCTTCCCCTGGACATTTACAAAATCTCCCTTCAAGGTATGAAGTGGGCATGGTTTGAAAGCAGAGAGATGTAAAATCCTTTCTCAATGAAGTATTAGTGAGGTTGACCAGACACTGGGAGAGGCTTCTATATTTCTTATAATGGTGGTACCAAGATGAAAACTTTGAAGATTGTATTGCAATAGCATCTCTGTAAGGATATCATTCAAAAGGTTTATCCCTGATGTTTTCACCAAGTTCCCCCACAGGGAGCAGGGAATACAGTGGTAGGATAGGAGACAGGTCCATTGATTTCCACCCACATAATACAAGCAACAAAGTTTAACTAAGTGGGGATCTTGGATACTTTCTATTTTTTTTAGTACCTTAGTAGTGCAAGGTGAATTCTAACAGAGGTTGAGGGTAACCCCACTTCCATCCTAAGACAGGCAGCAGGAACACCCTGAAGGAGATGCAGAATTTTCCTTAAGAAACTACTCTGGACTACTTCCAACTGGGCAATGACCTTCTCATCCCACCCCTAGATCTCAGCCCCATATAGCAGAGCTTTCCAAACTGTGTGTCGCGACACAAAAGTGTGTCGCGACACACAGCGTGGTGTGTCGCCACACCACCTGGAAGCGGCGGCGTGCGTGTGCACGGTGGCAGCGGCAGCCACTGCCGCCGCCGCCATGCACATGCGTGCCGCCGCACACACCCCCGTGCCGCCACCGTGCACGCACGTGCCACCGCACGCTCTCCTGTGTTGCCGCCGTGCGTGCACGCCACCCCGCTGCCGCCGTGCACGCGCATGCCGCCGCTGCGCCGCCGCGCCGCCGCCACCGCCGCACCGCCGCTCGTGTGTCGCCAGCGGTGGCACTTTGGAAAGTCCTGCCATATAGTGATAGCAAACAAACTTAAGGGATCAGAAGTTGAGGGACTGATCTACCCCCTTGTGGATGTGATCCCAACTGTTAATAGTCAGGTTGCTACTTTTCCCATGCTTTCTTTTAAATTTAGAAATTTTTAAGCTCTCAATTTTTGTGTTGGTTCCATCTTAATTCTCTTGCATGCCTTTTCTTTGATGTTATTTTTCCCCTTTTCTTTTTTTATCATTAATACTAATTTTATTCTTTTTTTAAAAATCCTATGCAATGTTGTCACTACCTGTGGTCACAATATTCAACTTATTAATGATTGATAGTCACTTGCTGAAGAAATTGCATTGATTGTGCATTTTTATTTTGCATACATTTTCATTTCAGTTGAAGGAAATTTATTCTATTCTATTAAAATCTATTCATTTCTTTAGCAACAGACCCATTCCAGAATCATATCTATAATGATCAATCAACAATAACTGATTATTCTTACTGACCTGCTAGATGGCCAACACAGTTTAAAACTGAGGAAGAAAGAAGAATTCCTTAATCTAGCCTTCCCCAATCTGGTGTTATCCAGATGCAATGGACATCGATTCCTTTAATTCCTTTAATTTAATGACACACTAGGAGGACACTAGGCTGGGAAAACCTACACAGGTCCTATTTATTATCATCTCATCCCACTAATCATCCAAGCAGTCAAAGTGAAGCATCCCTCATTCCACCCATTACGACAGCAACAGTCTCTTTGCAATGTCTGGGTGATAAGCAAGTTGGATGAATAAATAGAATAAAAGCAGGTAGGTTTATCTTTTATGGATGTTTTGATCCATTTTTAAAAAAATTATCCCACCTTTATTATTTTTATAAATAACTCAAGGCGGCGAACATACCTGTGGCGAACATACCTAATACTCCTTCCTCCTCCTATTTTCCCCACAACAGCAACCCTGTGAGGTGAGTTGGGCAGTGTCAGAGTTCAGTCTGACTCTGATTCTGAGCTTGGGGAAAATGAAACCTATGCTGAACAGAGGCAGGAACACAAAAGCTATCTTGTACAAAGCCAGGAAAAAGAAACTTATGATGAGCAGGTGCAGGAACCCGAGCCCAGGGATGACTCAGCAGAGCGGGAGAATTCCGGGCGGTTGATTGGTCCAGAACCAGGAGAGAGGTTAAGGCCACCAATCAATGCAAGGGAAAGGCAAGCTGAAAAGCGCGCCAAGCACTAAAAGAAGCCTGATTGGTCTCCGAAGAAAAACGGCACGAATAAAATAGGATAAAAAGGCGCCAGCGCAAGGACCAAGTTGCCAGGGACAACCGTTCCACTGAGATCACAGCTTCTTTCGGAGAAGTCCATCTGGAACCGTCCTCAGAATCCTGTCCTGTTGCCGTTGTGGAAGCCGAGTCAACACCTTCCACCATTTCGGAGTCGACCCCAGATTCCTTAGAGCAGGGGTCGGCAAACTTTTTATGCCGGGAGCCATTTTGACATGCTTGTGCACATTTTGAAATGCTCGAGAGCCAGGGGGCGGGGTTTGTGGGCGGGGGCCAATCGCGTGGAAGGGGGCGGGGTTTGCGGGGTTTCCTGGAGAAGAAACAGAGACGCTGATTGGTGGAAGCTCAGAAGGAAGAACGCCTCCACCAATCAGCATCTCTGTTTCTTCTCCAGGGTTCTTCTCCTGGAGAAGAAACAGAGACGCTGATTGGTGGAGGCGTCCTTCCTTCTGAGCCTCCACCAATCAGCACACGCCAAAGGAGAGCAGAGAGGCGGGCTGAAGCCTGCTGCTTCCTGAGACCGGCTTTCCGGATGTCGGGCAGCAGAGAGAGAGAGAGAGCCAGAGTCAAGGGGCCAAAGAGCCAGATCTGGCTCGTGAGCCGCCATTTCCGACCCTTGCCTTAGAGTCTTGTCTTGCTCCATTGCCTCGAGAAGCCGCTTGTTGCCTTGCCACCTTACCAAGCATTCCAGTCCAGTCTTGTCCTGTCATCCTAGCTCCGTCTTGTCTTACAAATTCAGTCCAGTTGTGCCTAGCCACTCCAGTCAAGCCTAGTCCAGTCGATCCAGTCCAGTTGTGCCTAGTCGCTTCAGCCAAGCCTAGTCCAGTCGTTCCAGTCCAGTCATGCCTAGTTGCTTCAGCCAAGCCTAGTCCAGTCGTTCCAGTCCAGTTGTGCCTAGTCGCTCCAGTCAAGCCTAGTCCAGTCGTTCCAGTCCAGTTCTGCCTAGTCGCTTCAGCTAAGCCTAGTCCAGTTGTTCCAGTCCAGTCATGCCTAGTTGCTTCAGCCAAGCCTAGCTCTGTCGCTCCAGCACAGCCTAGTCTAGTTGCTGTTGCATATATTTTTATGATCTTAAAAGAATATGAAGGCTAGTTTTAAAAGCCAAGCCTAAAAGTTTTTTTTCTGTGGGCTCCAGGAGAGCACATGTGTCCTGGTTCAGCCTCTGCCCCAGGGCCTCAGCGATGAGTCAGAGGACGAGCTGCCCCTGGCAAACCCCCAGGGGATTGAGCCAGGCGAGGCCCCAGACCCAGACAACGACCCAGCACCGCAGGAGGCAGCAATACCTGAGGCTGCAGGAGAGCAAGCTGGGGATGGTGGTTTGGCCCCACCCTCTAGCCAGCAGCCAGCAACCGAGCATACAGGGGAGCAAGCTGGGGATTGCGGTTTGTCCCCACCCTCTAGCCAGCAGCCAGCTGGATCCCATCAGCCTCCCAGCTCTCCTGAATCCCCCAAGGGGCAGAGGCGGAGGCGTGTGCGCCTCGCCTTAAAGGACAGGAGGAAAAGTGCTCGGCTGGCTGCTAGGGAGTTACGCAGAGGGCAGGGAGAGTCTTTGCAGGACCCAGAGGACAGCTCCTGAGCTCCTGATAAATTACCAACGAAGCAGTGAGGGAGTTGTGGGAGCAACGTTGCACTTTGGCTTCGCGACCACTCTGGTATCCTGTTTCCTGCGTTCCTGACCCTGTTTGGACTATCTTACTCTGCCTGCTGGACCCCTGGACCTGGCTTGGATTATCGTGGCTCGGACTTCTGGAACCCTTGACCCGGTTTGGATTATTGACTACTCCTTTGCTTCACTACTCTGATTATTGGCACACGCTGGTTTCTCTATCTCCCGGCCAGTCTTGCAAAGAAACCTTGGGCTGCATTCCTTCCCTCGGGCTGACTGCCAAGACTCTCCAATCTGTTCTGGAGGCGAGCCAGCACAGTTTGCTCCCACCACCAACAAACGCTGGGAGAGAGGAGGACGGTTTGTTAGCAGCATGACTAACCCAGCTGCCGAGGCTGTGGCCAATTTGGCAGCTCAGAATCAGACGCTGGCCACACAAGTAGACCAGCTTACGGGGCTTGTGAGCCAGCTACAACTGCAGCTGGCCACGGTGGCTGCCGTGCCCAGCAAGTGTCCAGTGAGCCCTCCTGAGAAATATGAGGGCAAGCCTGAGGACTTTCCTGCCTTCTTGGGACAATGCACGTTATACATGAAGGTACGGGAGAGGGAGTTTGTGTCAGACCAAACCAAGGTCTGCTTCCTTATCAGCCTCTTAAAGGGCCGTGCGGCTAAATGGGCCACCCCGTTCCTGGTGGCTGACTCTCCACTCCTGAACAACTACCCTGCCTTCCTGGCACAATTCAGGAGCGTCTTTGAGGAGCCTCAAGCCCTGGCCAGAGCCAACCGGCAGATCAGGCGGCTGCAACAGGGCAAAGGGCCGGTGGCAGACTACACAGCCGAGTTCCGTCTCTATGCCCAGGATTTGGACTGGAATGAGGCTGCCCTGCGGGACCAGTATCTAGAGGGACTGTCTGAGGCCGTGTTGGACGAGGTAGCCCGGGTGGAACGCCCTACCACCCTGGAGCAAACCATCCAGTTGTGCCTCCGCATCGATGGGCGGCTGGAGGACAGGCGCCAGGCCCGCCGGGGATGTGTTGATCCCGGGCTAGGGTGCCACCGGCCTCCCGCACCTCCGGCTCCCTGGCCCCCTGGTGGCCACAGCCCGACCGCGCCAGAGCCAATGCAGCTGGGGGCTGCTCGACCCCGGCTTACTCGGGAAGAAAAGGAGAGGAGGCGCCGGGCCAACCTGTGCCTCTACTGTGGCGGGCCGGGGCATTATGCCAGCTCATGCCCCGAAAAGCAGTCAGTGCCGGGAAACTGGCAGCCCCAGGTCAGTGCCGGCCGAGCGACCTGGGGCGTGCAGCCTCTGCCCACAGGCCAACAGGAGAGGAACTCCAGCACCTGCTGCTGCCGGTCAAGCTGCGGCTGCGGGCAGGGCAGTGGCTCCTGGCCCATGCCCTAGTGGACTCCGGGGCTTCCCGCTCCTATATGGACAGTGACTTTGCGGCCCAGCAGCAGGTCCCGCTCCGCGCAAAGAAGGTGCCCATGTCCGTGGAAGCCATTGACGGGCGGCTGTTGCAATCGGGCCCGGTGAGCCAGGAGACGGCGCTCCTCACCATGGTTGTGGGCCAGCACCAGGAGCGGCTGCGCATGGACATTACCAAGATGCCCCGGTTCCCGCTGGTGCTGGGGATAGACTGGCTGAAGCGGCACAACCCCATGATAGACTGGGCGCGTCAGCGACTCCAGTTCCGGGAACCTTGCCCGCACCTGGCTGTCAAGGCACTCCTGGGGGCCGCCAGCGCCGAGGGGACTCCTGCCCTTCCCCCGGAATACCAGGAATTCGGGGATGTCTTTGAGGAGAAGGGGGCAGACCGGTTACCGCCCCATCGGCCCTACGATTGCGGGATCAACCTCAAGCCTGATGCTCCCCTGCCCGCAGGCTGGCTGTACTCTTTGTCGGAGCCGGAACAGGCCGCCCTCCGGGACTTTTTAGCCAAGAACCGGCAGAGGGGTTTCATTCGGCCCTCCAGATCCCCGACCTCAGCCCCTGTGCTCTTCGTGAAAAAGAAGTGCGGGGAGCTGAGGCTTTGCAATGACTATCGGGCGCTGAACCGGATAACCATTCGGGACCGGTACCCACTCCCCTTGATACCAGAACTACTGGATCGGGTGCGCCAGGCCCAGCTGTTCACCAAGCTGGACCTGCGCGGCGCCTACAACCTGGTCAGGATCCGGGATGGGGATGAATGGAAGACGGCCTTTGGGACGCGCTATGGGCAATACGAGTATCTGGTCATGCCTTTCGGACTTTGTAATGCGCCCGCCGTCTTCCAGCGCTTTATTAACGATGTGTTTCGGGACCTATTGGACCGGTTTGTAGTGGTCTATCTCGATGACATCCTGATCTACTCCAGGGACCCCGCCCGGCATGTGGAGCATGTCCGTACGGTTCTGCAGCGGCTCCGGGAGCACCGGCTTTACGCGAAACTGGAGAAGTGCGAGTTCCATGTCCGGGAAGTGGACTTCCTGGGCCACCGCCTTACTCCCGAGGGTGTAGCCATGGACCCGGCCAAGGTCACCTCGGTGACGCAGTGGCAAGCTCCCAGGAACCGAAAGGAGCTCCAACGGTTCCTGGGGTTCGCGAACTATTACAGGCAATTTATTGAGGGCTATGCTGCTCTGGCGGTGCCGCTCACCCGGCTACTGAAACCCCGTGAGACGTTCCGGTGGACTGCAGAGGCGGAGCAGGTGTTCCAACACCTAAAGAGCCGCTTCGCCACGGAACCAGTGCTGCGACACCCAGACCCCCAGCTCCCGTTCGTCGTGGAGGCGGACGCCTCCAGCTATGCCATCGGGGCGGTCCTCTCGCAGCAGGCCACCCCTACGGAGCCACTGTGTCCCTGTGCCTACTATTCCCGCCAGCTCACCCCTGCAGAGCGTAACTACACCATTTGGGAGCGGGAGCTGCTAGCCATAAAAGCGGCCTTCGAGGCGTGGAGGCATCATTTGGAGGGTGCCCGACATCCGGTGGTCGTCCGGACGGACCACCGGAACCTGGAGCATCTGCAGACGGCCCGATGCTTGAACCAGCGGCAGATCCGTTGGTCGCTCTTCTTCACCCGCTTCAATTTCCGGATCGAGTACATTCCAAGCGCTCAAAACAAGCGGGCCGACGCGTTATCTCGGAAGCCGGAGTACACGCCCACGGCAGACCTGACTGCCTCCCCGACCACCGTACTGGCCCCGGAGGTGTTCGCATCCACCGTTCCCCAGCCCACATTTCGGGACCGGCTCCGAGAGCAGCAGGCTAGGGACCCCTGGACCCGAGAGCAGCTGGGCCGCCTGCAGCAAGCCCGTGCACCGGGCCCTTCGGACTACGCGGTTGCTGACGGGCTCCTAACGCACCAGGGCCGTTTGTGTATACTGGCTGGGCCCCTACAGGGGGAAGTTCTCGCCTTGTGCCATGACACGCGCCCGGCTGGACATTTCGGGTGCTATAAGACTTTGCACCTGCTGACCCGAGAGTTCTGGTGGCCCCGGGTCCAGGCGGACGTGGCACGCTACGTGCAGACCTGCGAAGTGTGCCGCCGAGCGAAGAACCAGCCGGGCAAACCCTCAGGACTCCTTCACCCTCTGCCCACTCCACCATGGCCCTGGCACACCCTGTCCATGGACTTTATCACCGACCTCCCCAGGGCCGGCCCCTATTCCTGCATCTTGGTGGTGGTGGATCTTTTCAGTAAAATGGGACACTTCATCCCGTGTGCCGGCCTCCCAACGGCTCGGGAGACGGCGCAGCTGTACGTGCAGCACATCTTTCGGCTACACGGCCTCCCGGAGCAGGTGGTGAGCGACCGGGGCTCCGAGTTCTCCTCCCACTTTTGGAAGGCGCTACACACCCTGCTCGGCACGGAGGTGCACCTCTCCTCATCGCACCACCCCCAGTCGGACGGCCAGACCGAGAGGGTGAACGGGGTGCTGGAGCAGTACCTACGGTGCTACGTGGGCCACCAGCAAGATGACTGGGCAGACCTGCTACCTCTGGCGGAGTTCGCCTACAATAACTCCCTCCATTGTTCAACCCAGCAGACCCCTTTCATGACCCTTTACGGCTACCACCCCCGTTTCTTCCTGTCCGTTCTTCCCAGTAGCCCGGTTCCGGCAGCGGAGGCCTTCGTCCAGGAACTTCGGGCTCAGCACTCCGTGCTCCAGGAACACCTCGAGCAGGCTAAGCGGGCCTATAAGGCCAATGCGGACCGGCGGCGGCAGCCAGGCCAGGACCTGCAAGTAGGCGACCAGGTGTGGCTGTCCACCAGGTATCTGCCCAGCTCGAGGCCCTCCAGGAAGCTGGACGCCCGCTTTATCGGGCCGTATCCGGTGGTGGAATGCGTCAACCCCGTGGCTTTCCGCCTGGACCTGCCCCCATCTCTCCGGATCCACCCCGTGTTCCACCGGTCCCTCCTGGTGCCTGCCGTCCCTCCGGATCCCCATCGTCCCTCGGTGCCACCCCCGCCACCGGTGATGGTGGATGGCCAGGAGGAGTTTGAGGTGGCCCGTATCTTGGACTCACGCATGCGGAGAGGGCGCCTCCAGTATCTGGTTGACTGGAAAGGGTACGGGCCGGAAGACCGCTCCTGGGAGCCCACGGCTCAGGTCCATGCCCCCGCCTTGGTCCAGGACTTCCACCAGGCTTATCCTCGCAAGCCGGTACCCGTAGCTTCTCAGGGAGGGGGCCCTGAGGGGGGGGATAGTGTCCTGGTTCAGCCTCTGCCCCAGGGCCTCAGCGATGAGTCAGAGGACGAGCTGCCCCTGGCAAACCCCCAGGGGATTGAGCCAGGCGAGGCCCCAGACCCAGACAACGACCCAGCACCGCAGGAGGCAGCAATACCTGAGGCTGCAGGAGAGCAAGCTGGGGATGGTGGTTTGGCCCCACCCTCTAGCCAGCAGCCAGCAACCGAGCATACAGGGGAGCAAGCTGGGGATTGCGGTTTGTCCCCACCCTCTAGCCAGCAGCCAGCTGGATCCCATCAGCCTCCCAGCTCTCCTGAATCCCCCAAGGGGCAGAGGCGGAGGCGTGTGCGCCTCGCCTTAAAGGACAGGAGGAAAAGTGCTCGGCTGGCTGCTAGGGAGTTACGCAGAGGGCAGGGAGAGTCTTTGCAGGACCCAGAGGACAGCTCCTGAGCTCCTGATAAATTACCAACGAAGCAGTGAGGGAGTTGTGGGAGCAACGTTGCACTTTGGCTTCGCGACCACTCTGGTATCCTGTTTCCTGCGTTCCTGACCCTGTTTGGACTATCTTACTCTGCCTGCTGGACCCCTGGACCTGGCTTGGATTATCGTGGCTCGGACTTCTGGAACCCTTGACCCGGTTTGGATTATTGACTACTCCTTTGCTTCACTACTCTGATTATTGGCACACGCTGGTTTCTCTATCTCCTGGCCAGTCTTGCAAAGAAACCTTGGGCTGCATTCCTTCCCTCGGGCTGACTGCCAAGACTCTCCAATCTGTTCTGGAGGCGAGCCAGCACAACATGTTAGCTCCCCCCTCAGGAATGTTAATTGCTGGTGCCTCAAAGTCTATTTGTTTAGCCATTCAGAGATTTACCTGATGGTTCTTCCCAAATAAAGTGATAAGTTGCCTAGGTGATTGGTCACATGCCAAGCCCTGTCCAATCAGGTACTGCCAAGTAGTGGTAAAAGCTTTAAATTGTAAATCTGCCTTTTGTCTTCGTTACCTTGCTGTTATCTCTCTGTTTTGTCTTCTCTACAATGTGAGTACGGAGCTATGTTAATTAAGCCATGTGCTTTTCTTCGGCTGAAGAAAGCAAGCTAAGTCGATGAAGGTTCTCAGTCATCTAGGTGGAACAGTCTGTGGCTTGAATCATGTCAACTGGATTTCTATTTTCTCAGTGGAAACGTTTCGCTCCTTATCCAAGGAGCTTCTTCAGTCTGAGCAAAGTTAGTAAGGGAAACATATTTAAACATACCCTAGAAACATATTTAAGGATTCCCTTACTAACTTTGCTCAGACTGAAGAAGCTCCTTGGATAAGGAGCGAAACATTTCCACTGAGAAAATAGAAATCCAGTTGACATGATTCAAGCCACAAAAAGCAAGCTAAGTTACTGTTCTTTGTTTTTAAAATAAAAAGCAACGTTTTTTACTGCAAGCTTTCAGTTCGCTTGTCTCTTAATATTTCTATAACTCTGATCTCACAAATTTTTATAAACTACAATAGGTTATGTGCCCAGCAAATGCTTTCTGGATCAGAGATAAAACTTATGGAAATATGGAAAGAGGAGAGCTGAACTGTTTTGTTTGCATTTGAAGAGGCTTTTTGTTTTTTGAAACTTGCTGGAAGTTACAAGCAGTTTCAGTTGGAGGAGGAGTCAAGCCTCATGATTTCAAGCCTCGTGGATTACTCCAACAGGGGAGAAAGAAGCAATGGCGGCTGCAGCTTCAAGTTATCAAGGTATGCCCTTGGAAAAGCTTTCTAATACTAATTATTTGAACTGGTCTTTGAAAATGGAGAGTTTCTTGAGGAGAGAAAATTTGTGGTCTGCTACATCTGACCAAATTCCTCAAAATCCAGACCAAGCCTGGCTGAGAAAGGATGAGAAATGTAAAGCTTCTATTATCTTAGCTGTGCAAGATGATCAGCTTATACATGTGAGAGGTCTGGAAACTTCCAAAGAATTATGGGACTTTCTGCGTGATTTATATGTGAAAACCTCTCCTGGCAGCAAGGTTATTTTAACCAAAAAGCTGTACAAAGCCTACTTGCCAGAGCATGGAAATTTGCCAGAGCATCTTCATAAACTGCAGAACTATTTTGTGGAGCTTCAAGAGCGTGGGATGGAATTTACTCCTCTTATGAAAGCCTACATTATGCTGTCTTCACTGTAAAAAAGCAACATTTTTTACTGCAAGCTTTCAGTTCACTTGTCTCTTAATATTTCTATAACTCTGATCTCACAAATTTTTATAAACTACAATAGTTGCCTTAGCCAAGTCCAGTCTTATTGAACCAGTTGAGCCGAATCCTGTCGTTCCAGTCCAGATGTGCCTTGCTGCCTCAGTTAAGTCTTGCCTCATCAGCCCTGCTGAGTTTTGCCCTGACTTCTTGCCACGATCCCTAGCTGCACCTTGTCTTGCTTCTTCGTTGAGAACGCTAGCCAAGTTTTGCCTTGCGGTCTTGCCTCGCACTGCAGTCGGATCCTGTATTGCCGAGTCGCCTAACCTTCCTCCATTGCCGGGTTGGGTTTGATTGTTGCTTGCAATGCCATATAAAGGACATGTTCTGATGTAAATAGTTTAATTGTTAATAAAGGACTATTTCTATAGAATCTCCAAAGTTGGCTCATAGTCTGACCAGAACAGGCTGAGAGAGAACGACTGGCCCAAGGTCACCCAGCTGGCTTTCATGCCTAAGGCGCGACTAGAACTCTCAGTCTCCTGGATTCTAGCCCAGCACGTTAACCACTAGACCAAACTGGCTCTCCATTAGCAAAGTTATCACAGACACACAGGACACTAGCACATTACCACAGTTTTCATTCCCCCAGTTCTCCAATTTGAAACTGATTTGCAAATGTCTTCACTTTTGTTGCCACTAAAATGTCAAGATCACTAGGAGTCAAACATATGAGCCACCTTCCTCCAGCTGACCAATAAGAAAACATAAAAAATGTCATTCAAATCAATGCCACACACCCTAAGTTTCCCTGGTCTAAGAAGGGGGAAAAACACAGGTGTATGGAAAAAAGGAAATAAAATAATTGCTACCACCCCTTGCTCCCATGTTGCTATCATGGAAAACTCTATGAAGGATGGGAATTTGTTAAAAAAGAGAAAGAAACATCAAAGCCATCTTACTGCAATCGTTAAGTTGCATATACAATGTTTTAAAAGGAACCTATAGCATATTAACAGTTTTGAACGCAGTGGTTCTGGAATGCCTCTATGACAGCTGCATGTTATTACAAAGGTTGGGGTGATGTGTTTGTAACTGCTGCAAAGGAGATTGGAAGTCGCTTCTTTAGATATCTTTCTTTTTCTTGCTTCTATGTTATTCTTCACTTTTTCTTTTAACATGTTATAATCTTTTTCTATGTCCTCTTCTATGTTTCTGTAGTTTTTAAAATCTCTGTAAAATTTTCTTTTAATTAAAATTATTTTTAAAAAAATTATAAAGGTTGGGGTGAGAGGAAATAAGCATGAAAAAGTGTAGCCAGGATCCAAGAATTCTACTTTAAAGCACAGCCAGAATTGATGCATGCTGCTTTGACTGCAATTTCTTCCAACTCTTCGTACACTCCTATAAGGCCAAGGGAAGCAAGCTGGGTGAAATTTACAGGAGTTTTGACCTCTCCAAGCAAATAATCAGCCAGCTTGCAAAGTGCCAGGCTCCTTGTTTTTTTATCTTCCAAATGACTCTCTTGAAAAAGAATAACTTCTTGAGCCCAAGAAACAGGAGAATTCCCACCAATGGAAAAACAATTTATTTATTTTTTTAGAATTGTTATGGCTGCCCACTCCAGCAGACTCTGGAAGGTTTAAACATCCAAAAACCAATAAGCACAGTTAAAAACATAAAACAACACAGAAAGCCTGGAATAAAATAACCATGACAAAACCAAAAAACCACAACAAGGACCTACAAACACACTAACCCAGGCCTGGGACCAGAGCCAGATCTTGAGGGCTTTCTGGAATCCCAGCAGAGAGGGCACTGTCTGTATCTCCAGAGGGTGAGGGCCCTGAGAGAGAGGGCACGCTTCCTCAGTCCCACAAAATCACAGCGTTTAGTAGAGGAATGTACTCTTCAGGAACATATTGGGTGGGTGGAAACAATTGAAGATAGGCCCTATCTTAATATCCAGGCCCTATGCCATGAAGGGCTTTATGATGACCAGCACCTTGAATTGCATCCGGAAGCCGATTAGTAACTATTGCAGCTTGCAGTGACACATGGGTGTAACAAAAAACACCTATTACTGCTCAGATCTATTATTTTACAACAATTGTAAACCAGCCAGAGTCTCTGGGAGTTGGGTATCATCATCATCATCTTGTATCAGATGTACCTTCCAGATGGTCTTCAACAGCAGCCCCATGTAGAGTACATTGCATTTATCCAGTCGTGAAGTAACCAGGGTGTGAGTAACTATCTGAAGGGCCTCTTAGTGTGTTGCAGACCAGTTCAAATAAACCAGCACAAAGCTAGAAAAAAAGACACATCAGCTGTTGAAACGAGCAAGTGTAATGTGACCAGAGAGGAAAACAGCCACTTATGGAATGTCTCATAGTCACAAAATATAATAATATATACTGTACTATAGCATTAGAATTGGATTTTTTTTTTAAAAGCCCCAGTTGACCACACAAAAGAGAGACACAGGATGAGACAGAAATGGCATTCATCTCAGTTTAGTGTTTTCCTTTTACAGAGAGTTTAGGGGGAATAACATTTTAGAGATGTGTTGTTCATACTTCTGTATCCCTCCAAAATGCCAGACTGTTTTAAAAACTTCAAGACCATATTTTCCTTTTTGAATATTTGGAGAACCTTTGCTTTCAGATTATTACCTTATATTTTTTTTGGGGGGGGGATTTTTCCAATTCTTAGGCATAGTCCTAAAAATAAATCATCTACCCATTTTTCTAAGTCATGTATAATTTTAGAACCTTAATTATGCTCTTCATTAGTATTTTCCCTGAAAACCCTAATATTTTAGCCGCCTTGCCCTTGAACTTGGCCTACAACTTTTGACCATTGGACCTGATTTTCTTGAACACTTTTCTCCAGATCTCTTAATCCATTTTTCAGAAGGAATAATCCAAATGTTATAAATACAGCCATAATTTAAACATTTCAATTTTTCTTTTTCTTCAGTCATTTGCCTCACTGGAATAGTTTTTGGATAGTGACTGATTCTGTCTCTCACTTCCAATGTTTTATGTTTCAACACTCCTTGGTAGATATTTTTCCCCTTGATAATAAATATAATTTGAGCTTCAGCTCCAATTGGTAATTAATATCCTTAATGCACCTCCCTTCATGACAGGCTGTAAGCTAGCAATAGAAGAAGCACTGCTGTGCTATTAGTAAGATGCCAAAGAAAAAGGATTTTGAGAGAATTTTCCTTCTCCAGCAATGATGTCCCCATTTTTAATGGCCACTTGAGAAGAACACACAGTCTGCTAAGTGAATTGATGGGTGCTTACTTAGGTATGCAACAGAAGTATTAATTAAGGCCTCATCCAAGTACTCACTCATGTGGCTACTTTAGTGCTGTTTGGTTTAGTTCTATTGATTTGATTAGGGGTTCTTACGACAGCTGCAAACATAAGCTTATATAAGCTTTTTTCACAGATGCAAATCAGAACAAAATTCCCAAATTTTAAGTTTCTTTTCCCTCTAGGTTTGTAAGACTAAAGGGAATTCAGTTGTCTCTTTCTCCTTGGCAACAGGGCCATGATTTAAGTCAAAAGTTCATGCTAGGGGTCAGAATAGAAGAATTCATTGATTGAGGAATCCTGGGCTGTCAGTGGACATGTCAGAGTTGATCTTCCCTCTTGACCCCACAGTCCTTTAATCTCTTTAATCTCCATATATTTGCACACATTGCTTTAGCCCCACTCTCAAACACTAGGTATTACCTGTAAAGCCTTTCTTGGCATTGGTCCTGGTTATCTAAGGTCCATCTTCCATGGCCTGTTACATCCTGTTGGATTGGGCAGAGCTGGAATGATCCATCCATCAAGCAGTATCATCTAAAGATTGCCTTCTCTACTGCAGTACCTGCTGTCTGGAACCACATTACCCCTGAGATTCAACTGGCCCCCATCCTGACCATGTTTAAAAGAACTCTGAAAACTTGATTCTTCCCCCAAGGCTAGATTGATTGGCGGGTCCTGTGAATAGACCGTTTTCATAACAGACAGTTTTTCTCCTCTGGACATCTGTGGTGTTTTACTTGTATTTTTTAAAAATAATGACGTTATTATCATACACTGCCAAGTTGTTAAGGAGTTGAGTGGCTTAATAAAAGGAAGGAAGGAAGGAAGGAAGGAAGGAAGGAAGGAAGGAAGGAAGGAAGGAAGGGAGGGAGGGAGGGAGGGAGGGAGGGATAATAATAATGATAAACCACTTCCTTATTGTATAGTCGAAGGCTTTCACGGCCGGAATCTGATGGTGGTTGTGGGTTTTCCGGGCTGTGTGGCCGTGTTCTGGCAGTTTTAGTTCCTAACGTTTCGCCAGTCACTGTGGCTGGCATCTTCAGAGGACAGGAGCACAGCTAGAAGATTCTGTCTTCCTTATTATGCACTTCCTTATTATTGCCCCCCCCCCCATTTATATGGACATATCACTGAAATCATCAATACCTGAGCTCAACTTGAAAAAGACTTTTACTGTATGTGTCTGACTGCATAGATTTTTTTTAACTGTTGGCCCTTCTTCCATGTCACTTGATATTGTCCAATTGATCATTCTGGAATACTTTGGGCCGTAGAGGTCCAGTATTTCAATTCTGTGAATATAACATGAGCTGTATAGAGGTTGTATTGAGTGAGAACAGAATGAAAACAGACCTAATGATTATTTGAGCATAGCCAAAGGTATGTCAGTGGACTCAGGTACTCAGATGTGTACACTCTTATAAATTAAGTCAATTCTGTTAATCCAGGACCTACCTGTAACAATTATGCCCTAATGTGGTTGATTTGTGCTTTCTAAAAGAAAAAAGAGAGATGGGAGCTTGTGGTCCTAGTTTCAAAGCTAGAAGGAATAAAAGAAATGGGGGAAAAAGAACCTTATGGTGTCAAACAGAATTTGCATAGTATTACTGCAGAGATTGACTACAACAAAGCAAAGAACAAACACCCGAGTTCTAGTGCATGTGTTCATTAAGCAGAATTTGACTATAGTGTTATCCTCAGGCAGTGTTAAATTTCTTTGAGAAGAAGCTGCCAATATCCAGTTGAATCTTTAGTCTGCAGCTGTCCATGATGCCCTACAGTGATAAATGGATAGTGGGGTGTTAAATTGAAAGTACAGAAAACTGCATACTTCAGAAACAATAGATAGCCTGGGAAAAAAAATCCCTGTTACAATAAAGATATTTTGGAAGAGTAGGGAAAAAGCTCTAACTCTTCCCACACCCCAGCTTTCACAGAAAGTTGAAAAATAACAGAGCTAAATATTACTGCTGTTATGCATAGTATTCTATAAATATTCTAGAGTTTGCACATTTATTTTGATTCCTATGGCAGCTGTAGGGTTTTTTTTTTTAATTATTCTGGTTTTCTTTAACACTAAATTCTCTTATACCCTCTTCCCCCATATATATTGCTTGTAGAGCCTAAGAAGTTGTAATAAGTCTATATGGAAATTTCTTCACGGAACAGAAACCAATGCATTAGGTGGCCAAAGTATTTGAGCTTCAGCTTCAGTATCTGTCCTTCCAATGAGCAGTCAGGGTTGATTTCCTTTAGGATTGACTGATTTGACCTCCTTGCAGTCCAAGGGACTCTTAAGCGTCTTCTCCAGCACCACAGTTCGAAAGCATCAATTCTTCGGCGCTCAGCCTTCCTTATGGTCCAACTCTCACAGCCAAACATTACTACTGGGAAAACCATAGCTTTAATTATACGGACCTTTGTCGGCAAGGTGATGTCTCTGCTTTTTAATATGCTGTCTAGGTTTACCATAGCTTTCCTCCCAAGGAGCAAGCGTCTTTTAATTTCATGGCTGCAGTCACCGTCTGCGGTGATCTTGGAGCCCAAGAAAATAAAATCTGTCACTGCTTCCATTTCTTCCCCTTCTATTTGCCAGGAAGTGATGGGACCAGATGCCATGATCTGAGTTTTTTTAATGTTGAGTTTCAAGCCAGCTTTTGCACTCTCCTCTTTCACCCTCATCAAGAGGCTCTTTAGTTCCTCTTCACTTTCTGCCATTAGGGTGGTATCGTCTGCATATCTGATGTTGTTGATATTTCTCCTGGCAATCTTAACTCCGGCTTGTGACTCATCCAGCCCAGCATTTCTCATGATGTACTCTCCATATAAGTTAAATAAGCAGGGTGATAATATACACCCTTGCCGTACTCCTTTCCCAATTTTGAACCAATCGGTTGTTCCATGTCTGGTTCTAACTGTTGCTTCTTGACCCGCATACAGGTTTCTCAGGAGACAGGTAAGGTGGTCTGGTACTCCCATCTCTTTAAGAATTTGCCACAGTTTGTTGTGATCCACACAATCAAAGATTTTAGACTAGTCGATGAAGCAGAAGTAGATGTTTTTCTGGAACTCTCTTGCTTTTTCCATGATCCAGCAAATGTTGGCAATCTGATCTCTAGTTCCTCTGCCTCTTCGAAACCCAGCTTGCACTTCTGGTAGTTCTCGGTTCACATACTGCTGAAGTCTAGCTTGTAGGATTTTGAGCATAACCTTGCTAGCATGTGAAATGAGCGCAATTGTACGGTAGTTTGAACATTCTTTGGCATTGCCCTTCTTTGGAATTGGAACGTAAACTGACCTTTTCCAATCCTGTGGCCACTGTTGAGTTTTCCAAATTTGTTGGCATATTGAGTGCAGCACTTTAACAGCATCATCTTTTAGGATTTTAAATAGCTCAGCTGGGATACTGTCTTCTCTGCTAGCTTTGTTGTTAGTAATGCTTCCTAAGGCCCACTTGACTTCACTCTCTAGGATGTCCGGCTCAAGGTCAGTGACCACACCATAGTGGTTATCAGGGACATTAAGATCTTTCTTGTATAGTTCTTCTGTGTATTCTTGCCACCTCTTCTTAATCTCTTTTGCTTCTGTTAGGTCCCTGCCTTTTTTGTCCTTTATCATGCCCATCTTTGCACAAAACGTTCCCTTGATATCTCCAATTTTCTTGAAGAGATCTCTAGTCTTCCCCATTCTATTGTTTTCCTTGATTTCTTTGCATTGTTCATTTAAGAAGGCCCTCTTATCTCTCCTTGCTATTCTCTGGAAATCTGCATTCAGTTGGTTATATCTTTCCCTTTCTCCCTTGCCTTTTGCTTTCCTTCTTTCCTCAGCTATTTGTAAAGCCTCATCAGCCAGCCACTTTGCTTTCTTGCATTTCTTTTTCTTTGGGATGGTTTTAGTTGCTGCCTTCTGTATGAACCTCCATCCATAGTTTTTCAGGCACTCTGTCTACCAGATCTAATCTTTTAAATCTATTCCTCACCTCCACTGTATATTCATAAGGGATATGATATAGGTCATACCTGAATGGTCTAATGGTTTTCCCTAAGTTCTTCAATTTAAGCCTAAATTTTGCGATAAGAAGCTCATGATCTGAGCCACAGTCAGTTCCAGGTCTTGTTTTTTTCTGATTGTATAGATTTTCTCCATCTTTGGCTGCAAAGTATATAATCAATCTGATTTCGGTATTGACCATCTGGTGATGTCCATGTGTAGAGTCGTCTCTTGTGTTGTTGGAAAAGAGTGTTTGCTATGACCAGCTTATTCTCTTGACAAAACTCTATTAGCCTTTGCCCTGCTTCATTTTGTACTCCGAGGCTGAACTTGCCTGTTATTCCAGTTATTTCTTGACTTCCTACTTTAGCATTCCAGTCCCCTATGATGAAAAGGACATATTTTTTCGGTGTTAGTTCTAGAAGGTTTTGTAGGTCTTCATAGAACCGGTTGACTTCAGCTTCTTCAGCATCAGTGGTTGGGGCATAGACTTTGATTTCTGTGATGTTGAATGGTTTGCCTTGGATTCGAACTGAGATCATTCTGTTGTTTTTGAGGTTGTACCCTAGTACTGCCTTTCCCACTGTTTTATTGACTATGAGGGCTACTCCATTTCTTCTAAAGGATTCTTGCCCACAGTAGTATATATAATGGTCACCTGAATTAAATTTGCCCATTCCTGTCCATTTTAGTTCGCTGATTCCCAAGATGTTGATGTTCAATCTAGTCATCTCATGTTTGACCACATCCAGCTTACCTTGATTCATATATCTTACATTCCAGGTTCCTATGCAATATTGTTCTTTACAGCATCGGACTTTCCTTCCACTTCCAGACACATCCACAACTGAGCAACCTTTCGGCTTTGGCCCAGCCGCTTCACTCTTTCTGGAGCTACTCGGAATTGCCCTCCACTCTTCCCCAGTAGCATGTTGGACACCTTCCGACCTGAGGGGCTCATGTTCTGGCGTCATATCTTTTAGCCTTTTGATACTGTCCATGGGGTTTTCTTGGCAAGGATACTGGAGTGGGTTGCCATTTCCTCCTCCAGTGGACCATGTTTTGTCAGAACTCTCCATCATGACCTGTCCATCTTGACCTGACTTCATTGAGTTATGCAAGCCCCTTTGCCACGACAAGGCAGTGATCCATGAAGGGGAAATAGACATTAGCAAGTAATATTAGTATATTGCATTCTGGGGGTCATGTTATTTAGATTTGGTTCTAAGCTCTAAGAATCAAAGAAGAATCTGATGAATGAAATGATACAAATCAGCACCTTGTTCCCTATAGTAGCCAACCAGGTGCTTGCAGGAAGTCTTCATCCAGGTTATTAAGAGGAAAAAGATGGTTCTCCCTGTATACAACACAGCAATTACTATCAAAGTCAGGCTGTCTCTGGTACTGGAAGCAATATATGGCCTTTTAAAGCCATTTAGGGTTCAAGCAATGGAATCCCCACTGAGTCACAGCCCTGAGGTACAGCCATAAGCTCTACTGGAAGTTATAATGCTTTCAGGTATATATCTAAGAGTCTCCCTAGGACTGCTAGAATGAGGAAACAAACAAACCCTGGTTGATCCTTCATTTGTAGAGAGATTCCCCCCCCCCCCGTTCAATCGTGTCTGATTCTTGGAGACTGCCTGGAAAAGTCCCTGCAGTTTTCTTGGCAAGATTTTCATAAGTGGTTTGCCATTGCCTCCTTCCTAGGGATGAGAGATTGAGACTGGCCCAAGGTCACCCAGCTGGCTTTGTGCCTAAGGCAGGACTAGAACTCATGGTCTCCCAGTTTCTAGCCCAGTGCCTTAACCACTACACCAAACTGGCTTTGTAGAGCGATAAAGTCCAATTGTTTCTTACAGCTGACCATCTTGATAATAAAAAACTCCATATATTCACATCTTTTGTTTGATTCTGCATTTACCACAGGAAGGTGATAATTCAGATTTACTTCTTTTTATAGTTTGGATTTAATAGGATCCACTTCATCTTGAAAGCTTTGCTAACTATCATTTAAAAAAAAAAGATGGAACTGTCATGCGAGCTATGAAGGATGGAAACACATCAAGGCCAGATGGCAATCCTGTAGACATGTACATAAAATTGGTTGCAGAGCTCTTAATGAGTATCCATGTAAGATGCTAATGCTAATCTAGTGAGAAAAGAGAAAATCTTAACAGGACTAAAAAATATAGAATTATTAAGATATAGGGAAGAGATGTTTGACAAAAGCAAATAATAGGGCATCTCAATTCAAAATCACAAGATGTTTTTTTATAAGAATTTTATTAAGTTTAAAGCAAAGATAAAAACTACAAAAAAGCAAAAAAGCAAAAAACTAAAAAAAACTAAAAAAGTGAGAAGCACAAGAAAAAGAATTTTAAAAGATTACATAAGAAGTAACTTCTGACTTTCAACAAGAATATTCTCCAACTGGGAGAGATGGGTGGTAATACAAGTTTAAATAATAAATAGATAATAAATAGATAGCAATTTCCATAATTAATCCCTTATTCTATATCAAACCAAGATCACATTATTTCTATATATCAATCCATCAGCACACATAGAAATCACTAAATAATTGCTCCTTCCCCTTATATTAAAAAAGAAGAAAAATGTATAAATGCTTAAACCAGCTTCCCTCCCCTAAACACAACCTTCATTCAATTATTTCCTTCCTAACACTATTCTATATCTTTCTGTCTACTATAATAAAAATCAAATTATAAAAATATATAAATCACCTACTTTTATAATTAATAACACTACAACAATTTTAACCCTATTAACCCTAAAACCGAGCAATTATTTGACGTTGATTACTATTTTTTATTTAGCTCTGTTGTTATCTCTTAGCCCAATCTGCCTTCTAGGATTGCTGTTGTGGGGAAAAATGGAACGAAGGAGGTCTATATACACCTCCCTTGAGCTCCTATACTGAAGAAAGGCAATATAGAAATCTAATGAATGAACCAAATAAGTACGTTTTCCTCAGATTCAACTTACTGTATTAACATTATGAAACCCTGAAGAGTATTTATTACTAAATCATCAGCTCTTTCATACTTGTTCAGACACTGCAAATTCACTTGATGCTACTTCTGGCAATGTGTATGGAATTCTGTACCAAAGATTTGTGAAGACGGATTTGTACATAAAATCTCAAAGTCTTATAAGATTGAATGCTTTTAAAAGTGGGATAAAGATGCTTTATATAATAAATATATTTTGGCGACAGTTTGGTGTAGCGGTTAAGGCATTAGGCTAGAAACCAGGAGACCATCAATTCTAGTCCCACCATAGACACAAAGCCAGCTGGGTGACCTTCAGCCAGTCACTCTCTCTCAACTCTAGGAAGAAGGCAAGGGCAAACTACTTCCAAAAAACCTTGCCATGAAAAGTCTTATTTTATCATACAAAAGGACCCATGTTCAGAACACCCTGCCTGTGGTCAGAATAGAGCAAAAAATATGCCAGTCTTCTTACAGTGAGGGACACTTCATCACATAAAAGGGAAATAATTTTGTACACAGTGAAAGTCCAAAACATGCGATCACACCACTAAAGCTTGTAAAAAAGGAACAATGGGATAGAAAGATAGGTGATAGATGATAGATGACAGAAGATATAGATAGATGATAGATAGACAGGCAGACAGGCAGAAAGACAAACCCATGAGGTTACATTATTTTGTTTTGTGATAAGGCAAAGGTAAGGATGCCGTCATGTCGAGCTTGAATTGTGCTGATTATATGGGCATATCTATGCAGCTCTCTTGACACCAGTAAAGAAACAGTTTACTGTTTTCTTCTTACAGGATTTTTCACCCCTTTCCAACCTAGCCCATAGTTGTGGTATTCCCTGGTGGTCTCCCACCTAAGTCACAACCAGACCTGGCCCTGCTTAGCTTTTAAACCTAGGCAAGGATAGCTGCCTGCTGAGATACTACCCTCAATTACAGTGTTGACAATTGTTTAAATTGGAGCAATCTCTTCTCAGAGATGAGCTCTGCCAGCAGAAACACCGTTCCTCCAGATCCATTACTCCAGCCTGCAGCTGACATAGCAAATTCATCCCTCTTGCTGTCTTCTAAAATAAAGTAAAATATATATATTGAGTTAAAAAAATAGGAGAGTTTTTAAACAGATCTTCTGCTGTGGCTGCTCTGGGTCTTGTAAATGACAAGGTAGATCCAGACCTTATTGTGGAACAAACTTACCTCGGCTTGTACTCTAAGTTGAATAATTCTTTAACTTGAATATTTCCTTGACATATTTTAACCAATGAGAAGAACATATAGATGAATAGACAGCAGGGAGATCTTGTTACTTAATGATAGCCTTTGCTCTGGATTTAATTAAAATTTGGCAGCTGGCATATTATGAACAATTAACTCTAGATGTTAAAAGCCACAATGAGCCATTAAAATGCTAACTTTGGTACACTGTGGGTTACAAAAGACTGATCTTTCCCATTTTCTCACAACCTATTCATCTTTGGAGGAACAAACATCACTCAATACACAATATTGAGTTCTGCACTAGATTCAGCCATATCTCAGGTTGAATTATGCTGCTTTGGAGAGCTTCTGTGGCTCCCTCAGATAAAATGGGATTCCTTCTGAAATAACCAAAAATGAATCTCAGTTTATATGAAGCTTTGTGAGTAATTTGGTGTTCCGGACAGCTGCAAACTCTCTCTCTAAAAAAAAAGCTAGGCTGAAAAAACCAATTGAAAGAAGAGCAGCCACATGACTAATGGGTCTACTTTTGAATTACAGGAAATGGCTCCCCAATCACATTGCCTTGAGGCAAGGATGTGAGAATTATATAACCTTTTATTCTGGTGGTTCTTTCCAATAATATGCTTTTTCATTCTTTCCAGCCTTCTGGAATGTTGGACAAAGATTATATAAAGGGGGTTAAGACTGTCTGTCTCAGTGAAATAACTTTCTGAATACTGAACAGATTAAAACCAAATTTGTTGGTGGTGGATGGAGAAGTTAGCAAAAGAAAGACTGAGTTCCGAAAGGGGCCCAATCTGGTTAGGAACTGCAAAGAAGGGAATCCTGAAAAATTTCCCAATGCATCCCTAGGGGACATACAGACAGGAAGCTGCTCAAAATCTTAGCAACTGCTCCATTCTAAGCCCCTCCTTCCTCCTCCCAGTCACATGATCCAGAACACAATGTATATAGCCCGCCAGGTGCTTCCCAGTGTACATATTCACACAAACGTATTGTTACTCCTGGTAAAGCTGATGGAGAGAATTCCAGAAGCTGAGCTCTGCGTACATTCCCTATCTTATTAGAATTTTATTGTATAAGCCAAATTGCTTCTTTCCCTTATATCCCCACTTTCCACTTTTACTTTGCTTCAGTAGATTAGTTATTATTTGGTGGGGGGGGGGGGGAGCTCTATGTCAATTCTTCAATCTTTTCTCTAGTTTTTATGTACTAGTAATTTATTATGATCATGATTATTTTATCATGAAGTTTGATTAACTCGTGTGTGTGTGTGTGTGTGTATTTCTGGTAAACAACTTCATGGCATTTGTTTGATTAAATTATCACAATAGTTCACACTATATTGTTTTAGTGTCTTCAAAATAAAGAGATACTCTGACACACGTTTATTAAACTTCCATCCCCTCGTAATTTCAGATTAATGAGTTTAATCTGTTGCTTACTCCTGAGCATGCATATGCTTGGTTTAGCTTGTTTCAAGTCCCATTTCCAAAGCACACTTTTGAATCAATGTAGTTTGTTGAGTTCAATCTCAGAATTATTTCAGCGTTCAATCATCTATCCCTTTTTTATCCAACATGTCCTGACTTGGGCTTCTTCTGGACATGGCATCTCCAAAATTTCTCAGCTTTTCAAATAGCACTTCCATGTTCATGCTCCAGATGCTGTATTCTTTCCCACATTCAGGTGTGAGATTTTTCGATCCTGATGTCACTGCTATTTTCAAAATTTATGCTAGTTTTGAAGGTATTAAAATATTTATTTATTTATTTATTTATTTGTATTTCAAATTTCGTCAACGCCCATCTCACTCAAAAAGCGACTCTGGGCTCTTCAATTTCAATATTCTTCAATTAGGATGTTATAAGTCCTAATGAGTATCCATGATGTGTGGACTTTTGAGAATGGCTCATTGGTGGCCTTGACCAAGGACCTGGAAATAAATTAGGATAGGTTTTGTGATTAGGGTGGTTTGGGGTTCTCAGCATTTAGTTCTGGCTCCCTTTTGGGCCCATAATCCTTTTGTTGGAAAATTACTGTTCCATTTTAGTTTGCACCAAGCACGTTCCCAGTAAATCCCTATATCTTGATCAGAGCAAGCACAAATGCCACTCAGTACAGCTAGCAAAAATACAGCTTTATTTATTAAACAACAGCAAACTTCAAAAAAGATTCAACTGTCAAAAACAGGAGAAAAGGTGGAGAAAATCAGGGAGAGAGAAATTTATGAACAACAGTCAAGAATTCACTGGAATTTGGTTATTCCAGCCTTAACCCTTTCATGTGCACAACAGTAGCAGAATAGAGATGGAAAGTAGTGCGACAGGTGATCCCTCCATTCCGCACCATGAAGGAAACAATTTGGTGGATGGAGATGGTGTATCCAACAGTTTCTGTGCCCTGAACTTTGAAAGTGCTTCCATGTAACGTTTTGGTGCCTGAATCATCTCCAACCTGTTTGATCTCATGACATCAGCTTTGCCTTGGAGCTCAGTTGATTTATTACTGTCTCATTATCAGTACAGGTAGTCCTTGACTTATGACCATTTGCTCACCGGCCATTCAAAGTTATGCCAGTGCTGAAAAAATGGACTTATGACTGGTCCCTGAACTTACGGCTGTTGCAGTGCCCCCACGGTCGTGTGATCAAAATTCAGGCACTTGGCAGCCTGCCTGTACTTACAACCACAGGGGCACTACAATTACCCCTGCTTGCTGATCTTCCCACCCCCCCATCTCTGCCCTTTTGGCTGTCCTGCACCCTGCCTTGCACAGAAGCAAGCAGCCCCAGAACCACGTGGCTCTGAGGCTGCTTGGCATGCCACGGCTCTGGGGTTGCAAGAAGCCCCTGAGCTGCAGCACAGCACGAAGCTGCAGCCACCCCTGGAAGCCTCAGCCACCCCAACCTGTCCCAGCAGTGCGGCGCCAAGCTGCAGTGCCTGGGAAGCCCCAGCAAGCATTTGTTCATCCAGCTGCCTTCTCTCCCAGTTCCCTGCACCAACTTTCTGCCTTTTGTGCCCAGCCAGCAGAAGCGCCTCGCTGCCTTTGCTGTCTCCTTTTTGGACCTGTGGCAGCCATGCTACCCCAGCACTCCAGCTTCTCCAGCAAACGCTTCCTACACATTGCTCCCTCACAGAAAGCTGCACCAGGGCCACAACTGGGGGGGGGGGGTCAAGCGGGGCATCTGCCCCGGGCACCATGCTGGGGGGATTGCCAAAATGACAACACCTCCCTCACCAACCCATGGGGGAGGGGTGCGGAATCCATGTTTGCCCCAGGTAACACAGACCCTAGTTGCGGTCCTGAGCTGCGCTGCCTTCGAAAAGCTGTGTTGGCTTTGGAAAGCCTTTGGAAAGCTGCACTGCCTTCGGAAACCTTCGGAAAGCCTTCAGAAAGCTTCTGAGGTCTTCCAAAGCATCGCAAGGACAAGCTGTGGCAATAATCCCCACCCTGCCATTATTGAGAGCCATTCCATTTCTTTAGAAAGAGGGAAAGCAGCATCAGAAGTGAATCGTTGGCAATAGCAACCCCGACATTGCTATTGCTAGGAGAGGGGAGCGCATTTTGTTAGGTATAAATGTTTCTGAAGAGCTTGCACATGAAGTGACCTTGGTAGCACAGGAGGGAGTCATCTTCCACACTCTTAGTCATGCAAATATGGCTGCTGAATGGTAGAGAGTAAGAAGCATAGCCCCCCATGAGGGGATATCTTTGTGATTCTTTGCCTCTATTCCCCTAATGGTAGATTAAAGTGACTGTAGCTTGAATCATGTCAACTGGATTTCTATTTTCTCAGTGGAAACGTTTCGCTCCTTATCCAAGGAGCTTCTTCAGTCTGAGCAAAGTTAGTAAGGGAATCCTTAAATATGTTTCTAGGTGGCTGTGTGACCTTGCACCTGGGGCTAGGTCATGGTTATTTTTGAGATGTTATTTCTAAGTCCCTTTATCATTTAAAGGAGGATCGTTAAGATTACCATGCTGCTGTTGAGCTTGCGAAATGGTCTTAATCTTCCTAGGCACAGAAGACAAAGCAGGAAGGAAAATAGGGGAAAGATTGTGCCTGAGGCCCCCACCTCTATTCAAGGAAGGATTTTCCAAGTTGAATAGAGGTGGGGGCCTCAGGCAAAATCTTTCCCCTATTTTCCTTCCTGCTTTGTCTTCTGTGCCTAGGAAGATTAAGACCATTTCGCAAGCTCAACAGCAGCATGGTAATCTTAACGATCCTCCTTTAGATGATAAAGGGACTTAGAAATAACATCTCAAAAATAACCATGACCTAGCCCCAGGTGCAAGGTCACACAGCCACCTAGAAACATATTTAAGGATTCCCTTACTAACTTTGCTCAGACTGAAGAAGCTCCTTGGATAAGGAGCGAAACGTCTCCACTGAGAAAATAGAAATCCAGTTGACATGATTCAAGCTACAGACAATTCCACCTGGATGACTAAGAACCTTCATAGACATATAGATTAAAGTGAGTTTTGGCAATTCTGGGTCAATGCAGGAGAGGCAGAGCCTGCTGGGGAAACACTGTGCTCTTTGGGTCACACTATGTATCTGCCTGCACTACAGCAAAGATCAGGGCTGGTTGTATAACCTCCTGGCTGGAGATATTCTTATTAACTTTTGTTCTTCAAAATTAAGAAAAAGTCCCATAAACTCTAGAAACCTCTACAGGATCTAATTGTCTTGCTGAGACCACTAAAGCCTTTTTTTTGGTTCAGAAAATACTTTGTTTTTCCTTTATTTCATTATGCCTCTGGAATGTGGGAAAAATATAGGACAACACAGTCCTATAAGTATAAACAAAGAAACAAATGTACTTTTATTAAATAATTTAAGATGCTTTATAAATGGCTTCACTTAATTCTACAGGAAATCTATAGCCAGTCAATACTTGTCTACTCTAGCACTAAATATGTTCCTAACTCTCTGATAGAAGTTTTTCTAGGCTAGGACTTTGAGCCTCTTTCAGACCTGTCCTTCCATTTACATCCCCGAAATCCCTCCTCTTCCAGTTCCATCCTTCTTCTGGAATATAAAGTGGTAGGAGGTGCCCTATGTTGCCATGCTTTGATTGGCAGCCCCACCAACCTGTTATTACACAGCTGGAGGAAGAACGCTTAGAATAACACCAGGGTAAATCTGCTGGGGCAAAAAGCAGAATGGATAAGATTGACACAGTATGGCAGAAAGGCTTTGACTAACCAACATAGATATGCAAAACTGGCATTATGAGATGCCTTATTTGGAGGAGCTTCTCACTTCTTCACTATATTCCTCCCCCAAATGTCAATAATTTAATTTGCCCGTTACTAGAAAGACAGCCTCTGGCCTCTTCTATGTTCAAGGGAAGTGCTGATCTCAGATCAGCACCACCCCTGCACGTCCCCACAATGTCATAGATCTTTTGGCTGCTTTGGATTAACCTGACAAGTTAACTAAAATGTTCACATTTTAGACAGAGAAGATAGGTGGTTTGAGAGAGGGGTCAAGGAATCCATTTATGCCAACTTGGAAAATCCTTCCTTGAATAGAGCTGGGGGCCTCAGGCAAAATCTTTCCCCTATTTTCCTTCCTGCTTTGTCTTCTGTGCCTAGGAAGATTAAGACCATTTCGCAAGCTCAACAGCAGCATGGTGATCTTAACGATCCTCCTTTAGATGATAAAGGGACTTAGAAATAACATCTCAAAATAACCATGACCTAGCCCCAGGTGCAAGGTCACACAGCCACCTAGAAACATATTTAAGGATTCCCTTACTAACTTTGCTCAGACTGAAGAAGCTCCTTGGATAAGGAGCGAAACGTTTCCACTGAGAAAATAGAAATCCAGTTGACATGATTCAAGCTACAGACAATTCCACCTGGATGACTGAGAACCTTCATAGACTTAACTAATTCAGTTTTTGCTTCAGAGGCAATGCTGTGACATTAGTTTCAACGTGTTCCCTTGGAGCCACGGTGGGAAGGGGTTCCCATCAGCAGAAACCCCTGCCTCATCCCTCTTTCTTTCCTGACTCGTTCCACTCTTCCTCTTTGCCCCTTTTTCTTTCTTGCTGAAGCTTTTTTTAAAAAAATTTAAAAAATGTCCTCTCTACCCATCCTTGAGGCCACTGCATCAAGAACGAAGAAGGCAGGACAATGTCCACATCCTGGTTTTGGCACTGTCTATTCAAGCTGGTTGGAGAACTGGCCACTGCTAGGAGGAAAAATTGGAAACAATTGCGGCGAAGTAGCTGAAGCCATCAGCCATATGCAACGGGTCTCTATCTCATTTTAGAAGTTACACTTCATTGTACTTCAAAAATGTCAAAAGACAAAGTTGTCCACCATCTGAAAAAGGGTGTCTTTATAGTACATCTGACCTCTTTCTCATTGGGGATGTTTCCCATGTCTTCATTGCATTCTGCCATCTCAGAAGTTAACTTCTCCATAGCTTGAAAGGGAAGGGTTGTATATTTCCAGTCACCCATCTGAATGATAGGCCCCATGTCCTCCTAAGTTCCTTAAAAAATCCTTATTCTTTTTTACATCATCAGAACGAAAAGTACCTACAATGTGTATGTATTTAGCCTCCCCTTGCATTCCCTTTCTTTTTCTCCCTTATAAAGCAGCATAAGATAACTTTGTCTCTGTAAGCATGGAGCTCAACCAAAATTTGAGTGCTCTTATATCTAAAGCTCTCAACATTTTTCCCATGGCCTAAAATGATCTTTGCCTGGGTGTTCAGTAAGGTTTCAGAACTTTCCTTTCAATTCAATTTTCAGTGTCCTTTAGCAATCAGCTTTTAAAAAATCCTTCTTTTCTGACTCCAAAATGAACTTTGAAAGGGCCCGATCAAAACAGCCTCTTCAGCAATTCTCCTGTATATTGGCAGGTTCTCTATCAAGGTCTAGTTTTACAACTTCTCTAATTTCCATAAACGTTACTCAATAAACACTAGGAAGAAATTGTATATATATTAACCACCTCCAAATATTCCTGGTTCACATAAATTCTTGAGCAATATGACTTGCATACAGTATACTTTGATGCATGGTACTGAACAACACATATTGATTTATTACTTTATTCTCAATTATGCTGTTAATTTGTGAGGTAGGATTTAAATATCTTACAGTAATCAATATCTGATGGCTCTTCCATGTCACAAACTGCCTGAGTATAAACAACCTATCTAGCAGAAGGCAACATACTGGTATTCATCAACTACATTAAATAATCTAGATAGCCAAATGGTTGTTTTGACTTTCACATTATGTTCCGTGGTTCTTCCAGGACCTTCACAGCATGGTTTATGAAAATAACTGCTAGAACGAGTATTTTTCTTTCTCTCTCTCTCCAGAGCTTACCTGGCAGCCAACAATTATGCTAAATTACAGTTCTCTGTCACAAGTGGTATTTCCCTTCTGCCATTCCCCTACATTCAAAATGGAAGTTTCATTTGAATCTTCACACTTCTTCAGTTTTGTGAGTGCTGTTGAAAATGTTTCATAATTCATATGACCTTTTAAAAAAAGGCTCCTTTGAGAATCCTCTTTGAAATTAATGGGATTGAATGGCTCTCATATCTCCATGGACATAAATAAGATTCAGTAGGCACTGCAGCCTCACATATGCAAACATTGTGTGAAATTATAATTACTTCTACTAAGTAGAAAAGAAAGTCACATTTTCTCTCTTTCCCAGCCAAGTTTATTTGCCTTGTGATTATTTTCAACTAATCAACACATGGCTTCTCCCTGTTATGCCAGAAGGTTGGTTACACTAGGGTAAAATTCAGAAAGCAAACAAGTTGGGCAATAAACCTTGTCACATCCTTTCTTTTGTTTTCTATATTTGGCTTGGCTCTGTGAGAAACTTCTGCCACAACCATTTGTCACAATAGCTCTGCTTCACCAAAGTTAAACAGATTCTAATGAGGCCTTGGCTTCAGCAGTACACAATGAAAGTATATCCTGGCCAAGTATAACTAGTTCTCCTCGTTTGAAAAGTGATTCGTTAATTTGCCTTGCTTCTTTTCATAAAATGTGTTACTAAACTCCATATATTTAATGAAGCCTTCTGTGATCTGGTGTTCTCCTGATATTTTGGACTTCAATTCCAGAATTCCTAGCTAGCATTGCTAAAGGTAATGCTGGCTGGAAATTGTAGTATTTAAAGTCTAACTCATTTGGGGAGCACCAGATCAAGGAAGAAATACAAGGGAGAGAGCTAGCTAGCTTGGGATCTGATTCAAAAATGGTAATTCAGAGTGCATGGAGAACAAACATGTTATCTTTCTGCATAATCATGTAGCAGCTGCAGGGACATGCCTTAAACAGCTGTACACTGGTGTGATGTTCATGCATCTGCACACTCCAAAGAATATCTTCAAAATTATTTCTGAAGTGTTTCACATCCTGCATATCATATCTCCTTCCTTCCTTCCTTCCTTCCTTCCTTCCTTCCTTCCTTCCTTCCTTCCTTCCTTCCTTCCTTCCTTCCTTCCTTCCTTTTTCCCTCTCCCTCTCTTTATATCTCCATCTATCATTGTCTGCCAATTCCAGCAGGCTTAAGACAAGAAAGAACATTAAGGAAGAATGAAAATGCATTCAGTTCCTCAGAATGTTTAAAAGGGTAGACACTATCTTTTTTATGAGTATCTGGGAATCTGCATGATTAGATTCATGAAGCCTTGTCCAAAACTAAAAGCATGTTTCCTATCTCACAGTTTGGGTGAGAATACAGGTAGTCCTCACTTAACATTAATTGGGACTGGAATTTCCATTGCTAAGTGATGCAGTCGTAAAGTGCAACATCACATGACCATACCGCTTAGCGACAGAAATTCCGGCACCTCCGGTTGCCGTCATTAAGCAAATCGCCACAGGTCATCATGTGGTCACCATTTGCAAGCTCCTGCTGGCTTCTCCATTGACTTTGGTTGTTGGAAGCTGGCAAAGAAGGTTGCAAATGGCAATCACATGACTGCAGGGATGCTGCGACTGATGTAAGTACAAGGACTGGTCATACGTACCACTCGTTCAGTGCTGTTGTAAGTTTGAACGCTTGCTGAGTGAGTGATAATTAAGTGAGGACCACCTGTAATCTGTGGTCTTCCAATTTTGCTGAATTTTGACTTACAGTACACCTAGTCAGTATAGCTAATAGGGATGTTGGGAATTGCAGTTCACTAATCTGGAAGCCTACAGAGGGTCTTATGCCATAATAAATAAGTTAAAGGGGCCATACAACTCTGTTACTAGGTTCATGGTGCTGTAACAGTATGTGGAAATGACCTTGGGAGACCAGGGAAGAGATGCTGCCTACGGAACGATCAGATAAGAGAGGGTATAGCCTGCAGCTGCATAATGGGCAAAGAAAAACTCAGAAAAGAACCTCCCTAACTTATCAGGCCATAAAAGAGACGGCGAGAGATTTGTAGTTTCAGATTTGCAAGATTCTGTTAATGTAGCCTTAAAATAAAGTAGAATTAGCTCATCTGGTCATGTTTCCTGTCTGGTCTACTTGGGAAGGCTAACAGTTGCTTTCCTGATGAGCACCCCTAGATGTTTAAGAACAGGATTGCTGCATATATGCTACAGCTCCTGTTATTCCTCCATGTACAACAACTGTTATTGGAAAGGTGTATTTACAGTATTTTAAAAGAGCTGACTTTCAGAAGACAAAAAAAAAAACCTTGAGTTTTCAATAAGCAAGCACTTGTGATTTTTTTTTAAGGTTGATGGAGATATTAAAACTTTCTAGATCATCAGTGAAAGAGTGGGGTTTGGGTTTTGTTTATTTGTTTGTTTAGTTTAAAAGATTTGCAGTGATATAACTGAAATACCTCAAGATTCCAGGAATAGGAAAAAAAATAGTTTAATTCAGATCAAGCTCATGCTGCACGTATGAATGTATCTGGCCAATTTCATGTTTTACCCTAGTCTAAATTCTTTTCCACATGTAGAGGAATGTGGATGAAACAGGGCCAAAGAAGAAAAACAGTACTGTTGGGTATGAAAATATATTACAGCAAGAGATAGCAGAAGGGAGATCAGAATTTGATAGTAGATTGCCTCCTAATTTGGCATAAATCAGCAAAGATTTCAGACTCCCAGTGGTTTAACAATAGCAAAAAGAAAGGCCTAAATCAAAGTTCCTTGGGAGAAAGGACAAAGGAAGAGATTTGTGTGTCTGAAAGGATTAGTGTGCAAGCTCCAGTTCTGGTGCTGAAAATAAGGATCGCTACTCAGAGGCAGCTTGATTTACAATTCTATTTTCCTTTTGAGCCACTATGTAATATGTGGTTCCAATTGACGGACCATTAAAATTAGAGTAGATCCCACCAGTCCATTCCTGCCGGGTGCTAAACTGTGGTCTTCCAGATTATTGGGCTGAAATCTCATCCCCTAGCAAGTAAAGGTTCATAGAATTGTAGAGCAGCAACATCTGAAAATGACCCTGGTGAGGCATGTCAAGTAAAGCTATTAATTAATTCCTCTGGTTTTGTTTCTTCCAACCTCCCTCCCCCATATCACCAACAGATAGGAAAACGTATGTGATTCACAGCATTGTGGGACTGTAGCTATATATTCAAGATGCGTTGGGACTTTGAGCATGCTTATTGAGAATGTTGAAATATTTTTTTAAAATTTTATTTTGTGTTTCTGAATGTACCGAAGCAGGTTGTCCTAAGATTTGCATCTCAGTAGCAGCTTTCTTCACCCACAGATTTTCAGGAGGAAAGGAGTTCATTTGCTTACCAGTTTTTTTCTTTCTTTTTTTTCATATAATTTTAATTAAGAATTTTGAAACAGAGATAAAAACAAGAACTAATATAAAGGAAAGGAAAGAAATAAAGGGAAAAAGAAAACAAAGAAAAAGGCAAAAGTGCAAAAAGAAAAAATGAAAAGGAATAGAAAGAAGTAGCTTCTGATTTTCTTTACAGCAATTATAAGTACAAATACAAAATTACCCCTTACTCTATGGTTACAAAAAGAAACAATCCTCTCTTTTTTTCTATTATCTATTTTTTCTAATCATCAAAACCATAAACCATAAATTCATTTTTTTTCTGTTTCACACAAAAAGTCTATAAGGGGTTTCCAGTCAGCAATAAATGTAGATATTGTCTTTTCTCTAATTAAAGTAGTCAATTTAGCCATGTCTGCAAGTTCCATCTTCACCAACCATTCCTCCATTGTGGGTAGTGCCGAATCTTTCCACTTTGGGCATATAATAATCTTGCTGCAGTTATCATATATAAAAACAAAGTTCCATGACTTTTTTCCAACTGTTTCTCCATCAATCCCAAAAGAAAAGCCTCTGGTTTCAATTGTATATTAATATTTAAAATCCTCTGAATCAGTGTATGTATTTGTATCAAAAACTTTCTAGCTTTTTTACTTGTCCACCAAGCATGATAAAACTTCCCTTCATGTTGTTTGCATTTCCAACATAAATTTGAGGTACCTTTATACATTCTAGACAATTTCTCTGGTGACATATACCAACGACACATCATTTTATAAAAAAAATATTTAAGGTATAATTTACATAATGTAAATTTCAATCCTTTCAGCCACATATTTTCCCATTGTTCCATTTGTATACTGTAACCAAAATGTTTAGCTCAGTTTATCATACATTCTTTCATTTGTTTTTCTTCTGTTTCAAATTTCAATAAAAGTTTATACATTTTAGCAATTATATGTTCATCATTTGTACACAGTTCTATTTCAAATTCAGTCTTAGTATTCAAAACCATAAATTATTTTGTCTACTTCAAACCTTTCTAATAATTGTACATAAGAAAACCATTGACAAGTACAGTATATCCCTCTGATATCAGATCTTCTCTTGATTTTATTTTACATTCCCCTTGAAAAAATTCTAATATCTCACAATAAGTTAACCATTTGTATTTGCTTATTATTTCTTGTCTATAAAATGCTTCTTGAGCTGAGAGCCACAAAGGTGTTTTCAGACACAATCTGGATTTGTATCTCTTCCAAATTTTCAATATGGCACATCTGGCATAAAGATTTTAAAATCTATGTTAACCTTAGCTTTGTTGTACCACAAATATCCATGCCACCCCAATCTCAGATCATATCCTTCTAACTCCAAAAGACTTCTATTTCTCAGCAACACCCACTCTTTCATCCAAACTAAACAACAAGCTGCAGAATATAATTTCAAATCAGGTAAACCCAATCCTCCTCTTTCAGTTGCTTACCAGTTTCATAGATGACATTCCAAGTTCGTATAGATTTATGGATTCCCTTCTTCCCATTTTTTTTTCTCTCTCCCAAACACCAATCCACAGTAGTTAGCACATATGTTCTAAACAGATGATAGTTTTTTGAGCAATAAAACAACTACCTGTCAGTGAAATTGACAGTTCCTTTAACTGAACTCCAACCAGCAGCTAACTGGAAACGTCATTCCAATTCCATTGTCTACTTAACCATATAGCCCTCCAGTGCTGAACAGCTGTTTAGCACTCAAAACAAGCCTGCCCAAACAGCTGATCGGAGACATGGGAGAGATACATAATAAAGTGGAAAGAGGTGGCCTTTTCAAAACCCAGCTCCATGTAGTTTCAGGTGAACTGCTCTCCTACTTCACTTTACTCAGCCCATGAATCAGCTATCCAGCAGTCTGTGGGGAGCTGCCAGATAGAGCTGTATCCTGTGGCCAATAGGTATCAGAATGGCTCCTCTCTGAGGAAAGGCATTATAATTCTATGGTTCATGAGAACCTTTCCCAATCTGGTGCCCTCCAGATGTAGTGGACTTCAATTCCAGAAACACTAGCTGGTTTGGTCAATGTCTTACATAACCCATAATCTTTGTAAAGGAGAAATCATCAGCACTATTTTTTGGTCTTTTGTAAACTTTTCATTGTTTTGTAGCCAGCCTAATATTTTGTTATCTTTTGGCAGTTTAAATTATTATTCTTTTCATCATGTCTTTATCAGCAACAAAGACAATCTCACATATCGTGCTAAGTCATAGGTTCCTTAAGTCTGATTTATTAAATAAACTGCAATTGGCTGGATTCACACAACACACTAAGCCATAATCCAAGGTTTATGAACTGCAGTAATCCAATTAACACTATTTGCTACACTCAGGCCAACCAAGCTACATTATGGCATGGCAGAGAGGTACAAAGCCTATGTCTCAGAATGGGTAGTGCCAAGGCATTGGCCCCTTTTTTGCATTTGGAAGTGGATGTGTGTGTGTGAAAGGGATAGACTGGATTACCTAAACTTTGCACAGATGTAAAGGGTAATTTTATTCCTTAAAACTCATGACTCCTCCCCAACACCCAAAAGACTCTGGATTTGTTCTCATCCACTTTTGAAGGTGGCCCGTGATGTGCCTCAGAATGCCTGAAGCAATCTGCAAGCCAATGGAGATTATACTCCCTTGACTGAGCAGCATGTGTCAAACTAGACAGGTAGGTTTTCAAGGAAAGTGCACCACCAGATTTCATGAAAGTATTGCAATATAGTGGCTGAAGTACTGAATAACTGGGTCAGTTATTGTTCCTCATCCCAACCCTCATTCCAACCCATCTGCAAGTGTTTTGTGTAAATAAATTGGAAGGAGTGCTGTGTATGCTATCTTGAGCTCCTGAAGGAGAGGGGGGATATATTTATTTATTTATTTATTTATTTATTTATTTATTTATTTATTTATTTATTTATCGTATTTATACCCTGCCTATCCCCTCCCTATCGGAGGACTCTAGGCAGCTTACATTGCAATTCATATATATTTATACATACATTCATATTAACAACGTTTACCGTGCGCTCAGGGAAGGGGTAAGGGGACCGACTCTTTTTTCCGTGGGTATTGGACTACATGTCCCAGAATACCTTGCTTCAGAGTCAGCTGCTGACATCCTGGATGTTGCTATTCGGGATCCGTCGTCTCCACCGCCATTCACGAGGTCTTCTTCGCTCCGGAGGCAACCCCTGACAGGACGCCAGCAAATTCTCCCACTTTAAGGTGGTACCCATTTATCTACTTGCAATTAGCTTTTGAACTGCTGGGTTGACAGGAGCAACTGCTGGGTTGACAGGAGATATATATATATAAATAAGATAATTAAAAATGTTCACCTGAAACAGCTTTAATTTTGCTGTAGCTTTGCCCTCGAAACAAAAGTACTATGATAGATCAACTGAAACTCATGACTGAATTACAGCTGGCAAGCACAGGACTTACATCTTGTATTTCCCTATTCATCTTGGGGCAGTAAAAAAGCAACAGCTAACAAGAGAGATCCCCAATTTTTATCTTTATTCATACGGGCTGACCTTCAAATTGCCATTTTGCTCAGATAGCCATTATCACTTGATCCTGTTGGATTTGTTATATCCTTAGCATAGCAATTTCTCCTAACCACATGCAGTGTTTTGTGACTTCAGAACGGGTGCCAAGACACAGGATAAAGAAAAAGAAGATCTATATTTGACAAAAGAATAAAAGCGAGGCTTATTATTTAGTCACACTACCCAGCATGGCTTCTGTCATTTCATCTTCCTTTTGATACTCTGTTTTGACAGCAGCGTAAACAAAGCTGTAAGCTAAGAAGTTCCTATAGGTTCTTCTGCACAAATTTTTGCTGAAAAATGTAATGACAGTTATGATAGTGCGAAACCAGTTGTGATTATAAGACAGATATATAAGTTAGAATGTTGTACAAATCTAGCTTATAGTTTGTCCAATAAACCACTGTTAAATAAACCATGGCTTACTACAACATAAACACTCAGCAAATGGAAGTGAATACAGGTAGTCCTCACTTAACAACCATTCGTTTAGTGATGGTTCAGACTTACGACGGTGCTAAAAAACCCAACTTGCAACTGGTCCTTACACTTACAACTGTCACAGCGTCCCCCATGGTCACATGATCACGATTTGGGCACTTAGCAAAAGGTTCACATTTATGACCATTGAGCATCCTGTGGTCATGTGATCACCATTTTCGACCTTCCCAGCTTGCTTCTGGCAAGCAAAATCAATGGGGAACTGCATGATTCGCTTAACAACCACGTGGTTTGCTTAACACCCGTGGGGATTCGCTTGACCGCCGCAAAACAGGTAGTAAAATTGGGTCGGATTTGCTTAATGACCGCTTTGCTTAGCTACCGAAATTCTGGTCCCAATTGTGGTTGTTAAGCGAGGACGACCTGTATGACTATATGAATAATCTAGCTACTGTAAAAATAACTATTTCATACAGAAAGGGTATAAGCATATTTCCTCATAAATAATTTTACATGGTCCCATATATTCAGAAGAAACATATAATAATGCACATATGATTAATGAATGTAATCCTTTATAATGAGCAAAGGATTGCATTCTTTTCTTGTGTGAAAAAATGGGGTTGGGTGGGTTGAGGAGGCCACAATACATTTTACACAAAATTAGTACTTCTTAGACTAAAGGGACTCCTCCTAATATTAAGGGCACTTCCACATTACTACTATTTCCACCCCACTGAGTAACAAAAGTACCCTCATCCACATAAATGGGGCAACCCGAACACAAATAATTCAGGCAGCCTTGCTCTTTAGACACCTGCAGGACCCTACCAAAGAGAATGGAGAATCAGGAAAACTCTGGTTAATTTTTTCCTTAAATCAAGCCAGCACTTTGCTTAAAGGACCTGCTAATGGCATATGTAGCTCAGGAGCTGAGCAGAGAGGAGAGGCTGGTGTGTAGGAGGGCACTTTGCATAATGGGATATGCTGTTATAGTTGAAATTCAGAACGCTTTTAAAAATGAAGTGAGGCTTCACCTTCAAAAATACTTTCAAAATATCCACAATCAATAGGCTGAAAGAACACGACACCCATGTAGTATCTTTCCAAAAGCTTCTCTATGTTGTTTGGTTAAAACAACTAACTAACTCTAGCTAAGAGTTCCTCCCTGATTGAACTGGTGACAGCAAAACACAGAAATTCAGCAATAAAATAGAGAAGGCATCACATTGTGGAAAGAACGAAAGGAAGGAAGAAAGGAGGAAATAGGCATGTCAAGCCTCTGCAAGGCTTAATGCACTGTTTTCCTTAATTTCTTAATCCCCAACGCCAAGTAGTTTGAACATGTCCACCTGCCGTGATAAATGCGTAACTACCATGTACCTTTTTCAGTTCTACAAAGGCTGGGGGGGAGGGGAAAAATAAAGGAGATTCTATCTACAGTTTCCAATCGTTGCCATAAACTACAATTTGGATTCTGACATTTTGCAAAACCAGACAAGCCACATTATGGCTACCTTCAGGGTGTGAACCCTGCTTATTCTGTCTCTAATTGTCTCATGTTAGAAGTTTGCCAGTGACAGCCTGTATCCGAAACTGATGCTGTGCTTTTGTCTTTTTATATTGTTGTATTCTGGGCACTCAAGAGGCTTACAGTTTACAGCCCATTCACAAAGTATTAATTGTGGATGTAATATGAATGGGAGAGCCAGGTTGGTGTAGTGGTTAAGGCATCAGGCTAGAAACCAGGAGACCGTGAGTTCTAGTTCCACCTTAGGCACAAAGGCAGCTGGGTGACCTTGGGCCAGTCACTCTCTCAGCCCTAGGAAGCAGGCAATGGCAAACCGCTTCTGAAAAACCTTGCCAAGAAAACTGCAGAGACTTGTCCAGGAAGTCTCCGAGAATCAGACATGACTGAACAGATTTTAAAAAATGTATGTATGTATGAATATATGGGGTGCATGTACAATGCTAAACCATAAACCATGGCTAACAAACCACACAGTGGCCAGAACATAAGCCATGCAATGTCTTAGTATGTTGTCTGTGTCATATATCATGTTACTTGACTATTCCATGAACCAATGTGTTTGGTTAATCATAGTTTATGGCATAGCTTTCCAAAGTGTGTGTCTTGACACACTACTGTGCGCAAACCCGGAAGCGCCGGAGGTGGCGGCGCTGATTGGCGGGGGTGCCGCTTCTTCTGGTTCTCTCCATCAGCGCTTCCGGGTTTGCGCGCGACACACCAGGACACCGCAGGCCGTGCCGCCGCCGCTGTTGGTGTGTGTCACTGACATGTAAAGTTTGGAAAGCTCTGGTTTATGGCTTAATATTGTGTAAACGCAGCCAAAGACTGGCAAATATGTTTTGTTTTATAGAATTCTTTTTCTCAGTCTATAGTTTTCTGACATTAGAAGTGTGATTTATAAAGGAAATAAATGTAGAAGATTTGTTCTTGTCTTTCTTTCTCTCCCTTTCCATGATTTTGGCTGTGTGCAAACTGTTAATTGACAAGATGAATGACCAAAAGCTCTGTACCTAACATGGATTCACACAACAAATTCATTTAGAGATTTTAAAATATTGCTATTGCCTTCTGCAAACTGCATTCTGTCAACAGTGTTTATGTATATTTAAAGGATTCTTTGATGGTAATTTACATTTTAACAATCAGGCTAATGTGTAATAGCTGCAACCCAGGTACACTCTTATAAGCAACTGAACGAGGTCAAGACTTTAATTATTTTTTCCTCTTTTCCATTCTTGATACTACTATCGTTTTCATAATAATAAAGGCGAGATAAAAATTAAATAAATAAATAAATAAATATTGTTCCAAACTTTTTATATAAGACTAGTGGTCAGATGGACCTGGGGAGACTAGGCATTCTATACCTGGGCTGGAAAATCTGGATAACTTCTAAATGACAGCCAAGCATCAATTGGCAGCCATCTAGTCACTGTCAACCCAGATGTGGTATGCGTAGGGGAGACACAAATTCATATCCTCATTTGATCATGGAACATGTTCGATGATTTAGGCCAGACACCATCTTTCAACTGAACCTACTTCATAGGATTATTGTTATAGAAGTAAAATCAGATGCCTTGAGCTCTCCAGGGAAAGGATAATCATTTATATTAGTCTGCTCTTCCACCCTCCTTTTCTTTTCCTCCTCATTTTTAAAGTTCTTCCCCCCTCCCCCAAAAAGAATGTATTGGTTTTTTAACTCTACACACACACTTCAAATCTATAGTTTTTCTTTCCATGAGAAGAACATAAACTTAGCGGAGAACCATACTGAGCTTTGAAGACTAGACCTATTCAGAGTCGCTCCAGATTAGTCAAATGAGCCAAACCACCTTTATTGTCCTTTAGAGCGAGCTGACAAGAAGGTAGAAAGAACAACATTTCTACAACTGCTTCTCTCTGAGAAGGGCTGAGAATGCTGAATGATAATTGTTTTGAGAAAGAGGTATGGTGCTAATCCTTATGAAGGTCAAATATGTAATGCTATATATATGCAATAAACAGGTTTTGAAGTTTAAACCAGCTGCAATCCTGTTCTCACTTAGCTCAGTCTTAAAAAACACCTTTAAATTCCTCAATTTCATCCACCACATCCCCAACCTGATGGCACATTTTAGATCTCATATTTTCCACAATGTCCTGGATATCTTGCAGAAAAGCTTGATAGAAGTCAGAAGAAATCTGTTTAAAATCCTGGTGAAAGTCAGAAAGAATCTGTTTGAAATCCTCCATGTCTCACGCAGTAGATTATGGCGACCCCTAGGAGCTTAACCAGCAAAAGTTGAAGATATGGAAGAGTTCCAAAGTGTGTTTACATAAAGTGAGAGTGAGATAGCAGACAGTTCTCAAGGGAAAGTGAAAACAGAAAACTGAAGGTTCAGATCAGCCGATTCAATGTGTAGGAAAATGCTAATATCTTCAAATTTAATATAAAAACAATAACAGGAAGACAATTGTTTACTCTCAATCTTTGGAATTTCCTTTGGAAGGAAAACAAAATCTAAAACTTAACAAAAGATTTTTTTTTAAAAAAAGTAATCCCAAAATAACGTTAAGCACTAAGAGAAACAGCTTATTCTCGCTGTAGAAAGCCTCTCTTGGGGTACATATACTTAAAAAAGTACGAATTGGTGATTTAGAAATGGGTTGGCTGGTCTTAGTGTCCCTTTAAGGCTACAGCGCGGCTTGGAAAGTGATGAAGTCCCCGCCTCCCTGCTGGCTTTTACCAGTCAAACGCGAAACACTGTTTGCAGTCTTCTGGCTGCAAGCAGCCATCCGGAGGACAGATGGGATGATTCCAGGTATTCTCCTTGATCCGGAGAACATTTCTGGGGTTTAAGAAAACCTGCCTGAGCCCGAAAAATATTACCGCCTTGTCAGCTCTGCCCGCTGAACCAGCAGGCACAGCCATTCAGTCCGCCATTCCCACCGGAAGCCTATTTTCCAGTTTCAATAATAGTTGTGTGATGTTATCTTTAGTTCCTTGGCAAATGTACAGTATTTAATTAAGTCTCAAAATCATTAGATTACAGTTACAGAATGTATTTCCCGCCTCTCAAAAAGCTCATAGTTTTGCAAAATTAAAGAGACAACTACACAGTGACATTGGAATAATTATCAGGAAATAAATTATACAAGCCTGCCCTTGCAACAGAACAGAGATGACAGGGATACAGAATAACAGACGGTGTTCACATTAGCAGGTGCTGGGTCTCCCAGCAACAGGTAGCATCAAGCCAGGACAGAAGATACGAAGCACTTACAGAAAACATCTGTTATCCCAGGGATATGTTACAATCCACTGTTGCTGGCTTTCCAAAACGACTGCTGATCCTCATGCCTCACTTTACCAGATAATGTATTGTGGCAGCAATTAAGGAGGCACCCAGGTGATGGCTGAGTGAAAAAGCTGAATCAGCATGCCAGATGCCCACTAAAGTATCTTGAGAACATGTAAATGTTTGAATCATGAATACCAAAGCAAAGAATGTTTTAATAATGCATCCCACTGACTCTCCACAATGGTGGCCAAATTATTCATACTATACTAATCACCAGTTAAGGGCTCAGGGACCCTCTTTTCCTCTTAATTCAAGCCCCAGAGGAAAAGCAGTGTCCATATGCAGGTTGGTTGGTTGGTTGGTTGGTTGGTTGGTTGGTTGGTTGGTTATTTGTTTATTTGTTTATTTGTTTATTTGTTTATTTGTTTATTTGTTTATTTGTTTATTTGTTTATTTGTTTATTTGTTTATTTATTTATGGATTGCAGCTGCTGCTTTTCAAAACAGGCTTTTCCAAAATGACACCTACCAAATATAAAAATGTTATTAAAGCCAACATGTAAAAACATGTAAAGTATAAAACAAGCTAATATAAAGAGCTAAAAGTATCTATAGATATTTCAAATGCACTAAATTAAAACAATTAATTAACATGGCCACTAAGTAGCAGGAACTAAGCACAACTCAAGTATCTGGGAAGAGTTTCAGCTGGTTGGTTCTGAGAAAGTTGACAGGATCCTTGGGGCTCTGAGTTCTGTCTTCTGTGCTTTAGATCCATGTCCCTCCTGGCTGGTCAAGGCCTCTCTGGAAATGACGTATGGTAGGACTCAATCTGTAGTGAATTCTTCTCCAAGGGAGGGGGTGGTTCCATCTGCTTTGAAAGAGTCAGTGGTCCATCCTCTCCTCAAGAAGCCATCTTTGGATCTAATACTTTTGGACAACTTTTGTTCTCCAACCTTTCCTTTTTAAGGAAGGTGATTGAGAGTTTGGTTGGCTACAGCTTCAAATGGTTCTAGAGGAAGCAGATTATCTAGATTTTATTTGCTTGGATTTCAGGCCCAGCTATAATACCAAAACAGCATTGATTGCACATGTGGATGACTTCTGGATGGCTCAGAATGCAGGTGCCATCTGGATCTCTTAATCATGGTATCCTTCTGCATTGACTTAGCGGGTTGGGAATAGAGGCACAGTTCTGAAGTGGTTTTCCTTCTTCCTTTCAGGCCAGTTCCAGTTGGTGTTGGTAGAAGGGAAGAGGTCTAGCCTTAGACCCCTGATCTATGGGGTACCTCAGGCCTTGACACTCTCTCCATTCCTGTTTCATATCTACAAAAAGCTTCTGGATGAGGTCATCCAAAGGCACAGGGTGAGATATCACCAGTATGCTGATGATACTCAGTTATATATTTCTGCCCCAGGTCATACAATCACTTGGTTCTTACCCAGTGCCTGGAAGTGGTAGAGTCTGGATGAACAAGTTGCAACTCAATCCAAGGAAGACTAAGTGGCTCTAGGTTTTGGGGCCTCCTGCTTCCATGGAGTAGCATTCCCATAACAGAGTTAGTGTGCAGTCTGGGGGGCTTTCTGGACCCATGACTCTTGCTTGAGCAGATAGCAGCTGTTAGTAGAAAATCCTTTGTACAGGTCCATCTTGTGTACCAGTTATGTCGATATTTGGACTGGGAGGCTCTGTTCACAGTCACTCACTCCTTAGTCACTTCCTGCTCAAATTACGGCAACACACTCTACATCAGGCTGCTCTTGAAAAGGCATTCGGAAGCTTCAGTTGGTCCAAAATGCAGTGGCATACACAGTACTGGGTGGACCTAGGTTTGCCCTTGTGACACTGCTCTTGTGCAAGCTGCACTGGCTCCAAGTAGGCTTCCAAGTACACATCAAGGTGCTGGTTATCATCAGCCCTACATGGCACAGGGCCAGGTTACTTGGGGGATTGCTGGTCTCCACTACAGTAGTTTCTTCTGGTCCAACCAGATCCAACAGGATGGTCACCACGAGTCTGTTTTGTGAAACAGTGCCATCTTGTGGGATCCTGGAGATGTGCCTATCTGATGGAACAGCCTCCCCTCTAAGATCTGAACAGCCCTAACCTTGCCAGCTTTCCAGGAGGCCATGAAAACCTAGCTTTTCCCTTAGGCATTAGGGCCATTCTGCTAGTAGAGCCCGATATGTGAGTTTGGGAGGCTGTGAGTCACTTTGGAGATGCCTCATTTTATAATTTCCATTGTATTTTTCTGTTCTGTTCTTGATTGTTGTATTTGTGTTAGGCACTCAGAGTTATTTGCTTAAGTTGGGCAGCTATACATTTTCTGAATAATCAAATAAACATTAGCATGTGTAAAAGGAGCACCTCAGAATAGGTCTTGGAGTCAATAGAATAAGGACAATGAGTATCTTTCTAGGGAGGGCATTCCAAAGCTGGGGCCTACCTCTGAGAAGGGCTGTTCCTGAGTGGTGGATGACTCACCATAATGTTGTTCTGCTAGAGCAGAGCCCTAGAGGAGACCATCGGGCATGAGCAGGAAGAAACAAGAAGAAATGAAACTCATGTTCCGTATACATTTATGGAAGCATCTTTCCTTACAATCTAGAAGACACATAATACTTGACAGGAAATGCTATTTTAAGTATTATTTCTAGTTAATGAAAATCCCTAGAACAGGGCTTTCCAAAGTTTTCCCGCGGCGACACACCAACCGCCGTTGGTGTGTCGCTGTGGGAAAACCCAGAAGTGCCGCCGTTGCGGCAGCGCACAAAAACCCGGAAGTACTGCTGCCGCTTTCGGCTTTTGCGCGCCGCCGGTGGTGTGTCACCGTGGGAAAACCTGGAAGCGCTGATGATGATCAGCGCTTCCAGGTTGTGTGGCGACACACCAGACTGTGTGTGGCGACACACTTTTGTGTCGCGACACACAGTTTGGAAAGCTCTGCCCTGGAAGGTGAGATGAGATGGTGTTCACACTACTAATTGTTATATTTATGTTATTTGGGGGAGGCTATGTTAAACTGTGATCTTAGGAAGCAGTATATAGTGATGGTATCAGTGTGACTGCTTGAAAAGGAGATTGAAAAATTCACAGAGGAAATGGCTAAGAGACAGGAAAGTGGTATTACCTTCAGGCTCAGAGGCAGTATTTTTTTTAGTACAAGATGCAGGCATTACGTTAGGAAGGTGTTTTGAATAAGGCTAGGCATAAGGAGTAATGATAACAACAACAGCTTGACTGAAGTTCAGTAAACAATTATTGAAGCATACGCCAATAATAATTATTCAATCACTCAAGCTGCATTCTCAACTTTTGAGAACTCTTTCTCAATGCTAACAAATCTTCAGGACCAAGCATTGTCTGATGATATGGTATGGATTTCCATTCAAACAAAACAAACAAGCCCAGCAAAATATAATAGCCTGAAATTATCCTCATTATAAAATTAAGCAGTTGCTGAGTATAATAGGAACAGCGTTTCGCGATAACAGAGCTTCAAACTATGAAGGAATGCAAGCGCTGTATGAGGATGTAAAATATGGAAGCACTTAAACTGAATTTAAAATCATTGGGGACACATTAAAAGCATTTGTGCCAACTGGCAAAGGATGAAGCACAATTTGAAATTAATGTATTCCCTCATGTTAAATTTTGAGATAGGATTTTACGTAAGATTGTCTAATTTATTTTCATTTCTAATAATGTGGAATAATATTTGTGATTTGCCAATCTCTAAAGAGAAATCATGTAAATAGTCATCAGCGTTATTTCCCTTCACCAAATGGTGTTTCCTTCCTCAAAGCGCTTTCGTTGGCACAGGCCTGAAAAAGCCAGCATTGAAAGGAGGAGATTATGCAGCCACAGGGCCTGGAATATCAGGCAAATGTTTTAATACCTCATTAATGATATTAGTCCAATGGGGCTGATTTTAGTTAGCTCCGTGAATGGACCAGTTTCAGAAATAAATTGCATCTGCAGGAGCCCTACTTGGATCTGTGGACCTTCTAGGGCTGCAGGAGCACCAAAGTTCAAAGTGATTTCTTCTGTACAATTAACCTCTACTGTTCCTGCAATTAGTTACTTATGTTTGATAAATGTGGAGCTGCTTGACAGTAACTGATTCATAGGCTTCGTACAGTTTACTGGTTATGTCTTTATGCTCTGAAAACAACAAGAAGTTCACGACCTCCAAAACCTATGTGAAACCAATTTTCGGCAGAAATAAAACTTAAAAGAGAGTTTTAAGAGGGAGGGAGAAGAGGGCATGTTAAAGATATACAAGGGGTGTGTGTGTGTGTGTGTGTGTGTGTGTGTGTGTGTGTGTGTGGCTTGTCCAGCATCCTTCTGTAAGACAGAGCAAGTACTACAGTGGTTGTTTGGAGAAAAGCCTACTTTGGTTTGGAAATAGCTTTAAATGATCTGGAATAAAGAAGTTTCTTTCATAATCTGTTTCTATTCTGGACAATAACAGCATATTTTCTGTTCTTTTCCTCCTTTTGAAGAAATGAATTCGCTGGTAAAGATCAGGGTGTGTGTGTGTCTATATACATATAAATATTATTTTTATTTATTTATTTACCTTTTGTAAGCCATTATTTCTCTGGAATTTCATGTACTTCTGAGAGGGTTGCTGCTGACTATAATGAGTTTTAGAGTCCTATATTTCCCATGTCTTTCTGAGACCTCATTTATCCTGTCACTCTAGGAAACTTACTATCAGATTCCCCCACCACCACCACCACTTGGAATTGGATATTTAACTCCAAGGGGTGGCATTTGCCATAATCAATATCACCTCTACTTCTATGGCACCACAGACAGCTTTCTTTTTGACATAAGGGATCTTCAGACACATCTGTCTTAATATCTTTAGCCTGTCCCCAGCTAACTAGTCACAAAGGAGAAATGAAGGTGAGTAACAAAAATATTAAAAAAGTTTCCACACTTCTTACAAAGACAATCATGTTCACTTTCTTCTTTTCTAACAGTATTTTGTGCTATCAAGTGAACAATATTTCCCTTCAGTCAGCCCTGTTCCTGTTAGGATCAGGACAGCGATCAGGATTTCCTTCCTGTAATCCATGACTTATTTTGTGATGATAGTTTCATGATGTCCTTTTTATCATTGTTTTTCCTTCTTGAATTTTTAATTGACTTGCCTAAGATCCAGAAAAATCCAAATGTATAAACCCAATTTGAGTGAGATGTTTATACACAGAATACATATAGGTACTCATATGAAGGAATAACTATCTTATTATGGACAACTCTTGTTGTTTGAAATTCTAAAATTATGATAAGATAAATGTATATTGATTGAGTAGCAGAAAGTGCAATAAGAAATACTGAGAAGATGGAGGAACCAGAGCTGAACTGAGAAACTGAGTGAAGAAGCGAAAGTATTTATCAATGAATGTGGTAGCTTGCCTCACCAGGTGTCCTGTCTCTTGGAAGCACATTGCCCTGCCCCAACATGGTGAAGTATCTTTTGGAGGTGTATACTCTACCTTGACTCTTCATCAAAGTATGACCAATCAGCCTCACTTGGCAGATGCACCTCCCAACAATGGCTTTATACTCAGAAGACACTGATGTTAAACAAAGCAGTGTGGATGCTCCACTAAATAGTTCTAAGATACTGCTACACTTCACAGGCACACTTTGCTTGGTGAAGGCCCCTTTGAAGATTGCACTGCTGGTGAAAAAACCCAAAGTATTCCCAGAAATATTATTAACTTCAGTAATATTTCTACTGTTGGGATTAAATCAGTACTTTAATTTTGCCTCTGTTTTGTATACATAGCTAAGTTGATTGGCCTGGTTGCTAAGATGATTTAGAAGTTCTTCTCTCCGCTGCCTTCACCAACTCTGTCTGTCTCTTTGCCTTCAAAGCCTGAGATACAGCTTTTTAATAGCAAATGAGCATTGACCTATTTATTACTTAGGTTTTAATGCTGCTTGATCAAGACTTTGAGCTGGGCATCCACAGGAACAAAGGGTCAAAAAGTCAAGAAGGTGGTTGCAACCATGCTATTGAAGCCTGCTCCTTTTGTACATGCATTGCCTGTGATGTATATACAAAATGGATGGGACTTTGATCACATGGTCATGGCTGCCATCTTAACGTTTTTTATCCCCCCCCCCAAGATGCCTCTGCTCAGAGCAGCTTACAATTACTATTGCATCACTGTACTTCAGTCCACTATACACAGGTGATGTGACTTCCCTTCAAAGCAGGGATGGACAACTTTTTCATGGCTGTAATCATAAAAATAGCTCTTCCAAGGCCCTCAGGGGACATGCTGCTATTGCAGTGACATAACAGGAGGGGTGCCTCTCAGCTAAGCCTAACTGCCAGATGTTTTTGTTTCAAAGCTTAACAGTGTTGCCACCCAATTTTGACCCTGTGAAATAGGGTGGGAAGAGAGCAGGAAGGAGGGTGAAGAGAAATGCACATTGCCTGCAGTCTTCAGATTTTCCAACCCTGTCAGCAGATACTGTATTTCTTTTTCTCCCAAGGGGAGATGAAATCACATTATCCTACATGTTTCTCAATAAATTAATTCTATGTCTGTATATTCTACTTCTTTTGAGTTCAGGAAAACTTTTGCATCCTTTTGGATCTTCCTTAGCCCGTTTTGTCACAGGTAGTTTCCACTCAACTAAATGGAAGCATGCTGCCTGGATAATAGATTTAAGTTTTTAACCTTAAATCTTGGTTGATTTTAGTCTTATGTTGGGATGGTATCATGCTACTATCAAACATATAATGTCACCCTTTCCCATGAACCTCCACATACTAGTAATGTTGACAGCAGAGCTCTTCATATGTTCAGGTACACACACAAAGGCTTTCACATAAGCCCCTATGTACACAATTGTGTGAATGTTACCTTGCCACAGTGTTCATGCTGTTTGCACTGTTGGTATTATTTGACAGTAAAAGGCCCTGCAGATTAGCCAGTCTTTAGAGCCTTCCTAAAAATTATGGGCATTCTATGACCCAGGAAAGTGTTGGGACATCTCCTGAGAAGGTGCATTGGGGCCCCAACTTCTTCACCTCAGCATACCTTCCTTACAAGAATGCATGGGACAGGAGATGTTTGTTTGTTTGTTTGTTTGTTTATTTATTTATTTAATTTCTATAACTGCCCATCTCCCCCCATGGGGAACTCTGGGTGGTTCACAACAAATAAGTTAAAATAAGGTTAAAATCTCAAGTATACAGTAAAATATATATTGAAAAATCCAGATGGTAATGGAATAATTAAAGAAGGACAGTTATAAAATTAGGGGATTAGCCACCCCCATGAGGAACTATAAGGATAGTCTTATAAGAACCTGGGACCTGGGCCAAGAAAGTTTTTTAAGGTAAAACCACCTATGAATTAGATCCAGAAGCAAATAGGTAGCCAACACAGCAACTGCAGCATTGGTTTTAAAGAACTGGATACCGTATGCTACACCTGATTAGCAGACAGGCTGCCACTCTTGATGCCACTTGAAGCTTTCGAATTGTCTCCAAAAACAGCCCCATGTTAAATGGGCTAAATAGTCTAAACTTGAGGGGATGAGGGCCTGAGTCACTGTCATCAGAGCCTTTTGCTTCAGAAAGACCTACAATTGGTGCACCAGCTGACTCTCCTGGCCATGGTCTCCAATAGTTGTGGTAGCAAGAGTAATGAGTCCAGGAAGACCTCATACCATAGATCTGCTCATTTAGGAGAAGTGTGACCCCATCCAGAGTGAAAGTAGGAACTGGGATAGAACCAGATTTATCACTAACAAGTATCAACTTCATCTTGCACAGATTTGGTCTGAACATTGGTTTTGACCCATCCAAGCCCTCACAGACTCTAGGCATCAGGTCAAGACTTCCTCAACATCCCTGGTAATGGACAACTGAACAGCATTTACTTTATATTAAAACATTAACATTCATTGAATAGAAGACAAAAGTAAAAAAAAAAACTCTAAAAACTATAGATTTTTGAGGATTGTTTAAAATGAAATCAGTATCAGTTACCTGGGAATAGCCTTCATTAAAATTAATGAGGTTTTTGAGAAGACATAGATAGGATTACAATGTTACTCTTTTGCTAATAGGAAACTTAAGATGTGGTTAGCTAGCTAAAAGAGTAATGTATTTAGTTTAAATTTTAGTAAAAACTGCATTGTTGCTTAGCCTAACCCACAAAACAAGACCAAAGTGATGCAGATCAAGTCTATTGTAGGCATGACTAGTGTAAATTTTGAATATTTCTCCTTTGAACAGCTGGTCCCCACACCATATCATAAAAGTCTCTGGAAGCTCTCACCAATTTAAAGCAAAGCTCTGAAGCTAATTAGTATTGGAACAGCAGGGAGAAAGCTGTATGAAAGACCTAAGTCCAAACCTCATTGAAGGTACAGATTCTTTGATTCTTGACTACAAAGCATTTTGGCACAACTAGGTTGTAGATCCATCTCCAAATCATATATTTTAACCTATGTAAAATCTTCAGAAACAAAACTAACCTGGAAAAATGAGCAATCCATTGTACTTCATTCAGTCCATCTCCAAAAAAAAAAAAAAAAAGGTTTCAAGAGAGCAAATACATAAGCCTGGAAATATCAAACTATTACTTACCAAGATATTCCATCATTTATAGTTTTGCCATCAGCACATCTTAATGGGATCTCATCAAGCCCCTTCATGCTGTCTGGCTCAGCATAGAATCTCCAGTTGTCTTGAAAAGAAAATGGTGAATCATTTCTACCTTAACACAGTTGAAATTTGCCTATAATAACATGGTCTGACTCACCCATTTTCCTCCTGGAATAAAGACTGGGAATAATGGAAGCAAAGTTACCAAGTTTAGTGTGCAGAATATAGCAGCTATTAACTTTTTGACATTTCTTCTTATGGATTCTTATTGGTGTTGGCTTCAGATCAGAGTATGATATCACCTGTAGCTTGTTGATATGTGACCAGAAGCCCTTTGAAACATCACTTTCTGCTTTGGGAATTGTTTGGGTGGGGGCAGGGGGGTTACAGGTTAAGCTTTTCTTAGCCCTTTATTTCAGAAATTGAGGAATGTCCAGCTAAACCATTTGTTCATTTTGTGATCCCATTTCACCGCAAATAACATGGTAGCACAAAAGATAGGATTGTCCCAGCATATATGGGGGAAAAAGGCCTTGCTAAAAATTACCCATATAATCAGCATCTGAGAAAAAACTCATCAAAGTACTGTGGATATTTTTCTGCCCTGTATAATTTTCTCCCCATCCAGTTTTGGTTAAGGAAAATGTTTTTGCTCCCCTCCACTTCAAACCAGACATTCACACAACTGAGAAATGAGGTTACTAAAGTACAAGAACAATATGAAGATATGAAGTGTCCAGGTGACTGAACCATCTTTCTTCTTCTCTGAGTCAGCCTCAGGATCTAACCCCTAAAACCCTTCTGCACTGTTATTATTATCTGGACTTCCTTTACTTAATACTTTAACTTTGTATTTATCTGCACTGCACTGCCTTAGAATGCTTCTCCCATGAGGCATATTTCTTCTCCCAAAGCTGGCTTCAAGCATTCTCTAGCTTCATAGTAATACTGCTAACCAGGCACTGCCAACAAGAGAAATGAGCTATATCAAGAATGTGGTAAGATGATAAACGGGCCCTTTTTCCAACTTCTAATTTTGTAGATGATCCTCTCCTTCCTCTGTTTTCTGTGGACCAAATAATGTATATCACTGCTATCAGTAAATGAGAATCAAGGGGTCTTTTTCTTTTTCTGCTCTTTTCAGGTTCTTGTTGTTGTTGTTCAGTCGTTCAGTCGTGTCCGACTCTTCGTGACCTCATGGACCATAGCACGCCAGGCCTTCCTGTCCTCCACTGCCTCCCGGAGTTTACTCAAATTCATGTTCACTACATCGGTGATGCTATCTAACCATCTCATCCTCTGCCGTCCCCTTCTCCTTTTGCCCTCAGTCTTTCCCAGCATCAGGGTCTTTTCCAGTAGCATTTATTAAATTATTAACATGAACATCTGAGCAGGGCACGATATCTTGCTTACCAACTGTCTTTATGAAAGTCTGTAGAGAAGAAGACCTGGTGCTGCTACTGAAATTAAAGGTCCTCATTTCTTTCTTGTCTTTGATCAATGTTGCATCTTCAACATTGTTTTGTTGTACCGGTGCCAACACAGATGACAGAACCCTGGTCTGATAATGCTCCATGGATATGAGAAACCCTTGACCATGGATAATCAACTACGGGCATGTGAAATTGTGGCTAATGAAACCAGCAATAGATGGAAATTGAATGCCCTGTTTATCTCACTCTAATCTTAAAATATATTTGATTGAAAGCCAATTTGGTTGATTCCACAGAAGTTGCTTTTGGAGTCAGCCTAAGACACCCTTAATCTGCTTTTGTTCTTTGATGTGTTCTTCAGCTTTAAAAGTGGATTTCTTCACACACACACCACCCATAGTTTTTAACATGTCAGCCATGTGAGAGAGTTAGCCATTTATAAATGCTAGTGGGTATTTTCTTCTGTAACGCTCCAGCAAAAGCATTTGGTGGATTTTAGAATACATTTGGATGACTGCAGTCTCCCCAGTGATTTTATCACTTTTTTAAAAAAGCAAGCTGCCTAAGAGCATGGTAAAATACAATGTTTAGTCTTTGAACTTAAAAGTATCTGGAGAGTGGCTTAGTGCTCCATATACTAGGTTTTCTTCTTCTTTTTTAAATAAGTGCAAGGCTTTGGAATATAACAGCTCTATTTTGATAGAATGAAAGTGTCTCGCAATGTGTGCAAAAGGGGAAAAAAAAAAGATTGTAAGCCAAGAGAGAAAGAAAAATAAAGTAGTAGTTTCTCTTACCTTTTGGGTTCATAATTGACACCAATGCTTTTAAAAAGCTTGACATTGGTCTACTTACTGCTGGTGCAACTAAGCAATACTGAAAGAATACCTACAATACTATTAATTGGGTTGTTTGCATCTAACCCAGTTTTAGATTATTTTACTACTGGAATTGTTCCGTGATACAATGTACAAATATTCAATGAAAAATATTCTGCAACTTCAAATATGATCAAAGAATTGGAGAGCAGAAAGAAGAGCAGTTATAGTCAGCAAGATGATTCAGTCCCTTATATATGTTGTATGATATGGTTAAGGGAATTTATTCATGCCCAGAAGCCCTCTTCCCTTTAACTCCTCTTGTTCCAAAGATAAGCTGAAGACAAGCTCCTGCTTTGCTGACTGCATCCCTTTAATATTTCTTTTAATGTTACTGGTCACTTTTAACATGCTATGGATAGGATATATTTAAACATTACTGGTCAGACTCCCACTCCAAGTGTTATACTGTCTTCTGGGCATAACCCTTTAAGAATCGTTCAGCAAAACCTGAACAGGTTCAAGACAATGAGGAGGAGGAGGTCAGTAAAATGGACTCCTATGAAGTGAGGTGAAATCGGGAAAGCTTCTCAAAGACTCAGTGGGTTATATGATAGTGCTCTTCAGACACCTTGGAGGGTGTCACACAGAAGTAGGTCAATTCCTGTTCTCCATCATTCAGAGATGCAGGGGGTAGAATAATGGGTTCATGTCACAGGAAAGCAGATTCTGATTGAATGTAAGGGGGGAAAAAACCCTTACTAACAGCAAGGCCAGTTTAAAAATGGAATAGCTTGCTGAGAGAAGTTGAGCTCTCCTTCACAGAATATGCAGTCTGTTGGAGGTGTGTTCTGGAGCATGTGCAGAGTTTCGAGAAGTGAGTAGCATTAGAGAGACAAGAAATTACACCAGGCATTTATCAAAACGAAGCTGTATTAATATAACAGAGAACATAAAACAATAACAATATAAAAAACATATTTTCACTCTCACCCCCACACACAGGCTTGAGAACAGTTTACAGGCAAAGGGAAGGCAAGCTTGAATGCCCAGAGCAGAACTTTATACATTTGTAAAATTTCTTGTAAAGAAATAAAAGAACTTTTAAAATTAGATAAATGACAATTTGCACCAGAATCTAACACCCATATATCATCAGAATTACAGTTTTCACAAACTTGTGCAATTTGAGTTATTTGCAAAGCTTTCTTCTTTGTTATCTCTTTGTTCTTCTTTCCTAATTTTCATCCTTTGTGCAGTTGGTCACAGTCTTTGCGTAAATGTGTAGCTGATCCACAATGAAAACATCTCCGGCTTGCCAATTCTGTAGCTTCTGCCTCATTCCCCTTCCGTTCTCTCGCTTTCTCATGCTGCAGTTTTCCAGAAGAGCTGGGTGAGAACGACTTTTTCCCATTCTGCAAGCAGCCGTGCAGAAACAAACGAAGGGGTAAGATCAGCTTCAGGCATTGCTTCTAGGGTGCAAATTAACGTGTCCCACATTTCATTCAGTGAAGACAGAATGATGTATGACTTTGTCAGAGGTGTGAAGTCCATGCCTCTTTCCTGAAGTTCTAAAAAAATCTACTGAATAGAGTGCAAATGTTTAGGCAGGCTGCTTTCTTCTGACAAATAAGCTTTGTAAAGCTTCCTAGTCAGAGAAACTTTGCTTCCCGCAGGAGCCTGTACATATAAATTTCGCAAAGCATCCCGTAATTCTTTGGCAGATTGCGAACCATGCACATTGACTAGCTGATTGTCCTCAACTCCTAAAATAAGAGTCGGTCAGGCCCGCTCATCTTGCTTTAACCATGCATTGGAGGAATTAATTGGATTTGGCTCACCTATTGGGGTCCACAGGTCTTCTCTCCAAAGAAACATTTTCATTTTCAGAGCCTAATTCAAATAATTCAAATCTGAAAGAGGTTCAAGTGGCATTGCTGAAGATTGAAAAGTCGCAGCCATGTTTCTCCTCTTTTCAAAAATTCCTCAGCTCAGCTTCTTCTGCAAACAGGCAGCAGCCAAAAAAAAAAAAAGCCTCCAGGCGACAGGCAAAGAAAAAACCACTTCACCGGTCTTTCTCTTCGCTCGCCTTTCAAATGCAAACGAGATGCAGTCTCTTGTGCTCTCTGCTGCTATCTCTACTGGGCCCATAACCTGTTGGAGCTGTGTTCTAGAGCATGTGCAGAGTTTTGTGAAGCGAGTAGCATTAGAGAGACAAGAAATTATGCCAGGCACTTATCAAAATGAAGATGTATTAATATAACAGAGAACATAAAACAATAACATCCATATCTCTGGAGTTAAATCTCTCTATAAATATAAAAAAGCATATTTTCAATCTCACCCCCACACACAGGCTTGAGAACAGTTTACAGGCAAAGGGAAGGCAAGCTTGACTGCCAGGAGCATAAACAAAATACATGCTAATTTACACATTTGTATCTCACTGGGAAAGACTGAAGGCAAAAGGAGAAGGGGACGGCAGAGGATGAGATGGTTAGATAGCATCACCGATGTAATGAACATGAATTTGAGTAAACTCCGGGAGACAGTGGAGGACAGGAAGGCCTGGTGTGCTATGGTCCATGAGGTCACGAAGAGTCGGGCATGACTAAACGACTGAACAACAACAAAAAATCTAGGTTACTGGTAGTTAACCTATCTGACCTTTTAATCTTTACAACCTGGGAAACAATAGAAGCCTGACTGTTTGACCCTGCCAAACACTTAGCAGTAATTATCAGATGCCTTCAAGACTTGACATGTGACTACATTCCTTTGAGCAATAAGACACATACCAACAGAGTCATCTGTCAGGGATACTTTAATCTGGATTCTAGCACCAGACGGGGAGTTTAATTTAGTAGCATAAATGCTCACTTCCATTCTTTTATTCCACAGAAACATACATGTATTTTCTTCATAATGGTTGTGGATTATGGAGAAGTGCTAGACATTAACTCATAAGTATGATAATTATGCTTCATCTTACGTTTTTCCAGATGCATTGACTACTATATTAAATTAATATTCCAGGTTTATTTAAAGTAATGTCAACTAACATAAAATAAAGGTATAAAAAGAGCTTTCTTTCTATTTTCTTCCTTCTTTTTTCATATCCATCTTCTCTCTGAAGAAAACAGTATTTTCAGGTAGACCAGTTCTAGCTATAAATATACCGAATTTACTTTAGTTTTTCATCTAGTCATTTTTCTTTATTTATTTTGCGTATGGATTCTTTGTTTATTCATTAGTTTTATAGTCTGCCTTTCCTTCAGAGCTCAAGGTGTATCTAACATTCTCTCTTCCAGGTTGGGCAGAGAGACAGTAAAATTACCCTGAAATGTATATACTATAACCTCCTAGGTTTATTTAGTTTTTTAAATAGGTATTTAAGATTATTCCTCCTCCTCCTCCCCCTCCCCCTCCCCCTCCTCCAGACAACATTTAGGGCAGGGATAAATAACTTCTGAATATATATTTCATGAATAAAAAAAATCCCTTCTCACCCCTATGGGTGGTATGTGTCTTCCTCAACCTCGGGTCCTCTACCAGAGGCCTGGGAGTTAGAGGGTTCTGCGCAGTATCTTAGCTGTTCCTAGCACTGCACTCTTCTGGACAGAGAGCTCTGATGTTGTTCCTGGGATCTGTTGGAGCCTCTCTCCCAGCTTAGGAGTCACAGCCCCGAGTGCTCCTACCACCACTGGAACCACTTTGGCCTTCACTTTCCACGTCTTCTCTAGTTCTTCCTTCAGGTGCTGGTACTTCTCATGTTGCTGTCACTTTGCACTGCTACATCGATCACCACCGCCGTCTTCTGGTCCTTGTCTATTACCACAATGTCTGGTTGATTGGCCAGTACCTGCCTGTCTGTCTGGATCTGGAAGTCCCACAGGACATTAGCCCTGTCATTCTCCATGACCTTCTGTGGAACCTCTAATGCTCCTACCATTCCTTTTAGATTCTTTTCCTCTTCTTTGACTTTTGTGTGAGATAGATAGATAGATAGATAGATAGATAGATAGATAGATAGATAGATACACATACACACACACACACACACACACATACATACATACACATACCCTTCTCACCCCTATGGGTGGTATGTGTCTTCCTCAACCTCAGGTCCTCTACCAGAGGCCTGGGAGTTTGAGGGTTCTGCGCAGTGTCTTAGCTGTTCCTAGCATTGCACTCTTCTGGACAGAGAGCTCTGATGTTGCTCCTGGGATCTGTTGGAGCCACTCTCCCAGCTTAGGAGTCACAGCCCCAAGTGCTCCTACCACCACTGGGACCACTTTGGCCTTCACTTTCCACATCCTCTCTAGTTCCTCCTTCAGGCCCTGGTACTATAATGTTTGTATGTTTGTATGTTCATTTTATTCACAATTAAATTTAAATCAAATTAAATAAATGCATACAATAGGATTACTCACCAGCCATATATTTAACAATTCTCCCCTTCTGTCACATAAACATTATTGTTTGATAGCAACATCAGGAAATCTCAGGAGCTGCATTCAAGGTTCTTAGGGCTACCTGTAATCCTGAGGACTAAGGTTCTGCATCTCTGTTCAGGATATTTTTTTCTTTAAATCCCTAATTTCCCCGTACTGACTAGCTGAGACTAAATAAAGACTGTAATGGTTATTATTCTTCAAAACAGGAATTTCCGTCCAGTCAGGATACTTCACCAAAGGGAGATAACAACTGCATTAAACCAAATGTTTCTCTTCAAATTTTACTAGTCAATGGGGGAAATGTAGAGGGAGAGAGATGGAATCAGTGCATGTATCCATCTCTCTCCCCTCCCTCTGCTTTCAGTTGTTTGAGTATGTCAGGTCAACAAATACTGTTATTAAAATGCTAAAGATGGCATGAAACAGCCAAGTTTCATATGGAAGCTTTAATTATGGTATTTTTGTTGTTTGTAGCCACCCAGATTTCTGTATTTAAGACAGGAGGCCATATAAATTGCCTAAATAAATAATATAAATAAGCAAGCACGCTAAGCTTGTTCATGTGTAGGTTCGTTTCTTTTTCTCTGCTTTAATTCAATTTGCATTTTTTTAAAACTAGAGCTAAGGACATAAAACTGGAAGAAATTCATGCCTGATAGATTTGCAATAGTTCTTCACCTGGGTGCTGCTGAACTGGGAAGACAAAGTGAATACTAGCAATCTATTTTTCAGAAAGTCTTTTAGGTCCCCAGGTGCAGAAAGTTTGCCTTGTATGTACTGTATGTGTGAGTAAAGGAAGTGAAGAAAAATGGAATCAAAATGCTGCAAATGGGAACAGCCAAGTTTGATTGATATTTCATTGAGCTCCTATAAGTTGCTTGAAACTCTCTTCAGTCTCATCAGCTTGAGACATTTGTGAAAAACTTGATTTCATAATTTCTCCACATTCCTACAGGTTGTCTAGAAATATTTACAGATAAATATGCCATTAAACCGAAGTCATAAACTGTTCTTCTACAGTGTCAGTTCCCAAGAAGATTCATGTCTTACAGTATGCATTACCAATCCAGTTTTTCACAGTTCGGCTTGCTGGTTATTCTATTCCACCATGAAGAAATGTATCAGTATTAGAGTTCGGTTTGTCTGGATCATGTTGTGTGAAGCAGCAATAAAACAGGATCTGTTAAGTGGAATATAAATATATTCATGCCAAATATAATCTCTGATATTCAGAAGTTTGTAATATCAAAAATTATTTTATTTTAAATACCTCCCCTTACATAGCTTTTTCACTGACCCACAATTTTGAATTTCCTTCCAATGAACTTTTTAGGTCATGAAGTTTGGGCTGGTTAATGCAGACCAAATTTTTTTTTAAAAAAGTATGGGTCTGTAAATCAACCCATATCACATTAGAGAATTAAAGTTTGAAGATGGCATGATTCAGTTCTAGGTTTAGATGAAGCACAACTAATTCTTCCTGATTCTAGGTTCAGTTGGGAAAAAAAAATCCTTCAACCATAGACAGTAAGAGAAAACCTCAAAATGCCTACAGCTCCTTAAATTTTTTGTCAGAGTGGGATGAAAATAGCAGGGTTGATTAACTTTTGGAGGACATGAACCCTGTAAATGTTCAGCCACACAAGAATATTATTATAATTTTTTTTTAAAATATTCCCCACAATTATTTTACGGCATGGATGAAGACAGGATAGCATGACAGCTGCCAAAATACCCACCAAAGTTTTCTTGAGATCACTCTCTTCTGGAGCAGTCATGCTTGTAGGCATGGCTTATAAGGAAGGCAAGCTTCTGGGAAATTGGGCAACACCAATTGGTAAGAGCTGGCATGATATAAGTAATTGCCAGAATTTGCCTCCTGAGATTATTGGCTACTTTGGGCTGGGCAGCTGGCTTATCTGGAAGGGAAATCCCTCCTAGGACTGATCAGCAATATTCCAACTCACAGAGTGATGCACAAACAGCAGTGCACAAACTCTAGCAACAAATAGAAGCAATATAAGAGTCCATCACATGGTCAAAGCAATTCAAAGCCCTCCAAATACTTTGGAACCAACCGGTTGAATTGGATGTTGTGAATCACTTTGTTGATTCAATTTGATTCAAAGGGGTAAATAGCCCTGAAAACATTTCTTCAAACAGAATGAAAATTGCACATTTCCTTCGTCTCATTTTCAAGAAAAACAAAAACAGAACATGATGCTGAAAAAGATTGTAAAAGAGTGGTACAATGGTACTTTGTAGGCAAATGAAACCTTTTTGATACCACTTTCAACCCCAAAAATGTCATTTTTCCCCAATTCCTCCATTCCTGCATATGCGTAATGATAGTATTATTCTTACCCTCCTGATGAATTCAATATTCCACACTAACTTGAATATAGTCCAATGTAGAGTGATCCTTAAACCAGTATCTTTTTTCTTTGTTAATCTTCTGAAGTGCACTTATGACTATTTTAAGATGGAAAACACTTTTGTAAATGCTGACATATTCTTCTGAATGCTTCTATTCCACACTCAGAGATCACATCTTACAGCTAATGATCCTTATTCAGTTTTGTTCCCAAATCAGTACTAATTAGGTCCATCAGCGTTGCTTCTACCAGGCATTCTGCAATGAATAGAAATCACTCTCACTGCAAGTTTGACTACAGAGTAAAAGTTTGCCTGTATTTATGGACAAGGTATTTGTTTAGGTTGCAAACACTTCAAAGGCATATGGGAGGATGATTTTTTAAAGCTTCAACTAACAGCATCTTTGTAGATTATTAAAAACAGTACATGAAATGGATATTAGTTTTTCATCTGTTTTACAAAAGCCTGAATATTCTCCCTCAAGGCTTTGCTTCTAATGCAGAGCCATCCCATTATATAAGGAGATACACACTGCAAGTTGTGAATGCTCCCTTCATTTGGAATGAAACTCAGGCCATATGATCAGCGGACAAAGTTTCTCCCCTTTTTTTTCAGTATTTAATTTGTTTTGCCTTGTTCCCACTTCATTTACAATGGAAAGCGAAAACAAACAGAGGAAATGATGTATGTACTGTATTTTTTGTGGATATTGTGGACACAATCTAATTTTCTTTCCTAACACACAAACACACATACAAATTCATGTGTGGGTGTATCTTCCCAACAACTGTCCCTATTTTTTTAAATTCTTTCCACCACATACATATTTATTTTCCAGGGGAGAATATCATCCTAAAGTTCAGATGTTTTGTTAAAATCTAGCCCAATGTTTTGGTTTACATGGAGGTTCAGAAAATGAGAATTAAATAAAATTGAGTTAAATTACAGTTGAACAGACTTCTCCCCATATCTGTGTGAAGGAACTACCACCAGTGAAGTAGTCAGTCCTTGGCTAAACAACATAAATAAAAAGCAGTTCATAAACCTATGAGAGGGTTTGTGATGTAATTGCTAACACAGTAAGAACTATCTAAGCAATGCTGTCATCATGATGAACACAGCCTACATATTAATGACTTAGTGGTTGGGGCATATAAATCCTGCTTCCAGTTGTTTCTATCTATCTCCAATAGCAAAGCTGTCTTAAAATTGCCAAAGTTCTAAGATACAATATATGGAGATAATTTCCTTGTGTGAACTCTTAAAATTTCCTGAACCTATGGGCCTGGAACATAGGAAAGGGAAGCTACCAACATGTTAATCACAGTGGGATCCCTGCCAAGTGAAAATGGATAGAGTTGGCTGTGGGAAGATTAAGGCAGTGATGGGGAACTTGCATCCACATTTATTTAGTTAATAAATCGGAAGAATCTAAATCCAGCAAGTCTGCATGAAAAAGGAAAAAGGAGCAGGAACACCATAGTAATTTGGTAAATAACTTAATGTTATAATTGCAACACATTTACTTTTATATATTTCCAACAAACTCTGATATGTGCAGGAGTACAGAATGTTATAAAATATTTTGTCTGATGGCCTCTGGCAGACTTAATCGTCTGGAAAATGAAAACCATGTCATGCATCTTCATAATTACTCTTTCTTACAGGCACAAAAGGAAAGAACAAAATGAACTAGCATCTGCTCTCGGGTTCAGAGTTACTTGTTTAGGATTTTGAAACTGATTCCATTTAAAATGTGATCAGTTGTGACACCTCGCAAAGGGTCAACTTTTGGGAGTTCCAGATACAACAATGCTTTATGAAAATTTCCAAGAGAAAAATGGTTTATGTGGCCAACAGTGGTTGGAGATCAAAGCACTTTGAATTAGTTTGCCATTTCTAAGGTGGAGACTTACAGTTTAAGGCCATCTTATTTAATCTATAGCACCAAATTTTGAGACCATTGTCCAATAAGTTCCTCAATGGTTTGTTTCCCATTTCTTTATTGAGGTTGTCCTTTGGCTAAGAATAGAGATTCTGACACATATTCCTAAGAGTTCTGGATTTTTTCAACTGGGTGAAGTCCTTGGTTCCTATTGCATTATGGGAAATGATCTTTCCAAATCCAAAGAAAGCACACAGAAAGCCTTTTTTTTAGAGTGCTGCTCACAAACAAGAAAGAGTGATGAATGAGCTTTTTTCATGTGTGCATGATGCTTGCCCAAAGGCATAATTGGCTTATGCTTTGGCCTCTTCAAGGATATGTGCTGTACAGCAGACTGCCTGGAGTCTATTGAATTAGCAGGTTATAAGAGATGCAATAAGTCAGTAAACAAATGAATACATAAGCAAGCAAGCGTTAAATGGTGGCAACAACTGAACTGAGAAGATGCACTATGTGAAAAGAGGAATAATACAATATTTAAATCCAAATTCATGCATCACTTTTGAGGCTCAGAAACAAACTGAAAATTTCTAGTGAACACAGCACCATAGCATAGGCGGTTATATAAATTAAATAAATAAATAAATAAATAAATAAATAGCTACTAGAACTGTCAGAGCGGAATTAGGCTCTTATCCTCTAAACCATACTAAAAAGAAGTCTTAAAAGCTGTTAGATATCAGGGCAACTATTGTCTTAGTTGAAGGGGCACTCCTTTCTCTGTGAAGCAGCCAAGGTACGGCTGAGGTCAACCTTTAAGTAAGTAAAGCACTCAAGCTGAAACATACAAGAACACTCGAGACAACACAAGAAGAAAACATTACTTTGACATTACAGTAAAAAACATGCCCAGATGTCAAATTTGTGATGGGAAGGAGGTAAATGAAGGGTGACTCTTTCCATTCCTGCCCTCAAAAAGTGGTTGCTATCCCAGTCAAATGAGGCAATATGCAGTATGGATAAGGGCTATCTTATAATCTTAGTCATATGAAGAGCCAGTTTGGTCTAGTGGTTAAGGCAACCGGCTAGAAACCAGGAGACTGAGAGTTCTAGTCCTGCCTTAGGCATGAAAGTGGCTGGGTGACCTTGGGCCAGTCCCTCTCTCAGCCCAACTCACCTCACAGGGTTGTTTATGTGGGGAAAATAGGAGGAGAAAGGAGTATTAGGTATGTTCGCCGCCTTGAGTTATTTATACGTAAAAATAATAAAGGCGGGATAAAAATTAAATAAATAAATATCCATTCCACAAGCAGCATTTCTTGCTAAAGGTAAGAATAATCCTGGTCTGTTCTTGTCAGGGTTTTTCCGTGAGTAGCAAATTGTTTTCTTTACTTTCTGTAGCGTCTTTACAGTTTACTTTCTGTTTCCCAAAACAACTTCACTGATAACCAGATGCAGCTGGTTATCACCACCACGTGATGTTACGTCTCAGTCCAAAAACTCTCCCATGGGAACAAGTGCCCTAGCAATGTCTGGGGGGGAAGAAACAGTATGCTTGCTAAAGATGCAACACCGCCACCTCGTGGCAGTTTATACTATGTGCAATCCTGAACACTTTAGGCCTCGTAAATCTGAAAAGGCTTTGTGACCCCCTGACCTAAGGTTCCACCAATCAGAAAGCTGAAACAAGTGTATAAGCTGTGAACTATGGGTCTATGCTTCTTGACTTCTGTCCGGTCTTTTAGCCATGTTCGTGTGTGTGTTCTACTTCTGAAGACTGGGAAGTGTGTAGCTATGCGTGGCTGTGTGTGTAGGCCATGGCATGAGCCCCTTCATGTCTGTCAATGGAAACAATACATGAAACTCTGCTTGTAAGTATGTTTTTCCTTTTTTTGCAATAATGTAACTGTATATACATTTATTGCCTTTATTACAAGTAAACATTTTAGCCATAAAAGCTGCACTCTGTCTGATTGCTCTGCGCCTTAACCCCATACGCCAGCATTATCCCACAGGTTATGGTTTCCCAGTGAGGAAGTTACGCTTTTTGCTGCGTTTACCTGGCTGTAAAAGGGAGTTTGTTTTTAGAGGCTGCTTTCAGAGTAAACGTGTTTTTCTTTGAGTGGTCAGCATGGCTGCTGCAGGACTGACTAGTCTGCCTTTTGAGCGCTTAGATGGCACAAACATCGGACCTGGTGTGTGAAGATTAAATCCTTCTTTTTAAAAGAAGGCTTGTGGCGATATGTGGAAAACCCACCTCCAGCTGGTCCCATTTCTGAGGAAGTGCAATTGCGTTTGGACCATGCTTATGGCAATTTGATTCTGGGACTGGAATCATCTCAGTTACTGCATATCAGCAACTTGGACACTGCACATGGGTGCTGGGAAGCCCTTAAAGCCATTTATTCAAGACAAACCTCTGCTGCCATTGTTGGACTATCACGTCAGCTTTACAATTTAAAGCTGCAGCCGGGTGGGAACGTGATGACCCACCTCCATAAACTCAAGACTTTATTTCTTGAACTTGAGGAGAGAGACATTTTGTTGCCAGATACTCAGAAAGCGTGTATCATATTATCAAGTTTGGACTCCAGATTTGATATGCTCATTGAGGCAACTCAGACGTTGCGTCCTCAGGACCTTACTGTGGATTATCTTACAAACCGGCTCCAGGAGATACAGCAATCTCATGACCTAGAGAAGCTGCAGGGTAAGCCATCTGTTGCTGTTCCTGAGACTTCTAAACAGTGTTTTCCTGCTGGAACAGAGTCTGCATGTGCTGTAAGAAGATGTTATCGGTGTAATTCTTCTCAGCATTTCCTGAAAGACTGTCCCCAGCCACCTCACCCAGCAGGTAATGCCAGTGGAAAGAGGTTTACTCGAAAGAAGGGGAAGCCACCTAGACAACGTACCCAAGTTTCTGCTCTGCTAACTGCTGTGAGTAAGCGATCTCCAGAGACTTGGCTATTGGACTCGGCTTGCAGCCAAATCATTGTGAACAATGAACGGTTATTGTTAACAAAATGCAAGCCTAAAATCCAACAGGTTGCTCTAGCTGATGGATCCATGGCTGATGTGTCTTTTCAGGGTGAAGTATATATTCCTTGTTTGGGGATAAGTGTGCAAAATGTGTTGTGTATTCCTATACTTGATTTTTCCCTCCTTAGCGTTCCAGCCCTGGTCAAGTCTGGGTATACTGTTGTATTCAAGGGTACTGGATGTTCTATTGAAAAAGATGGAATTGAATGTGCTAGGGGGAAATTAGTGAATCAGTTGTATGAAATGCTTCCTAAGCAGGAGATTGCGGCTGGAAATTGTGTTTCCAATGTTCCCCCACATCATAAATGCATTCATAATTTTCACAGAGTACTGGGACATCCCAGGTGGGGAAGTTTGTCTCAGATGGCCAAGGTGTATCCTGAGCTAAAGTCCAAGAAATGTGAAAACTTCCTTGATTGTACTGTGTGTAAACAATCTAAGATCAAGGCTGCACCTGTTGCTAGGAAAAGTAACAGAGTGTCAACTAGACCATTTCAGTTGGTTCATGGAGACCTAGCTGGCCCCTATTCTCCAAGTGAAGGAGGGGCACGTTTCATGTTTCTTCTGGTAGATGACCATACTCGCTTTATGTTTTATTATTTGCTCAAGTCTAAAGCGGAAGCCTTTGCTTCCTTTAAAGAGTTTGTAGCAATGGTAGAGAGAAACTATGGTTATCAAGTGGGTCAGTTTCAGTCTGATCGTGGTGGAGAGTTCCTAAGCCATGAGTTCCAGAATTGGCTTCATAGGAAAGGAATCTTCCATAGACTTGCCAATGTCGGTGTTCCAGCTGAGAATGGAATAGCAGAAAGGAAGATTGGTGTTGTAAATACCATTAAAAATAGCCTAATGTTAGATGCTCAGGTGCCATCCCATTTCTGGGGTGAGGCTACCATGACTGCAGTATATCTAACCAACAGGTTGTGGAATTCATCTGTAAATGAAGTTCCTTACTTCCTTTTGTTTGGCAAGCGCCCTTCGCTGAAGTACCTGCGTGTCTTTGGAACATTTGCATATGTTCACATCCCCAAGTCTCAGCAAAGGAAGAACCAACCAAAAATACAGCGCTTAAGGTTTGTTGGTTATTCATCAAGATCTAAGGGTTACCGTTTTTCTTCAGGCTATGGTCAAGTGGTAATCTCCAGAAGTGCTAATTTTGAGCATCCTACTGGTTGGGAAAGGCTAAATGCTAGTTCAGAAGTGTTGTTGCAATCTAGTGTACAACCTACTGTCCATGCTCCAGTAAATGGACAATAACCAGTCCAGATACCTTCTGGTTGCCTGGCACTCCAGAAAGCAAACATCAGTGGCAGTTTCCACCGCGGAAGCAGAATATGCCTCCCTCAGTGAGGCAGTAAATGAATTACTGTACAGGAAATGAATACAGTAAATGAAGCCCCCCTCATATGTGACTTGATCACAGAGGAGGGGGCAGACCTGGTGTGTATTACTGAAACCTGGCTGGGCACAGAGGGAGGAGTAGCGCTCTCGGAGATGTGCCCAGCCGGGTTTCAGGTGTGGCATCAGCCGAGACCCCGGGGCAGGGAAGGAGGGGTGGCGGTTGTAATCCGGGAATCTCTAGTGGCCTTCAGGGGCCCTGCTCCACAAGTGGCTGCGTGTGAGACCCTGTTCTTCAAGTTAGGTTTTTGAGAGAAGTTGGGAGTGTTGCTGCTGTACCAGCCTCCCTGCTGCGTAGCAACCTCCCTGCCCGAGCTGTTGGAGGCAGTCTCAGGGTTGGCAGTGGAGTTCCCTAGACTTATGGTTCTGGGGGACTTCAATCTGCCTTCCCTGGGACGTGCCTCAGAGACAGCTCGGGAGTTCATGGCTACCATGGCAGCCATGGGCCTATCTCAGATTGTTCGAAACCCAACTCGAGACAGTGGCCTCACTCCGGACTTAGTTTTCTTGTCAGAGCAGTGGCAAAGTGATCTGAAGGGAGAGTTAGATCTATCCCCTTTGTCATGGTCAGATCACGCCCTGGTGGCCTTGAGATTCTCCTATGCTGCCCCACTCCGCAGGGAGGCAGGACCCATTCGATTGGTCCGCCCCCGGCGACTAATGGACCCAATGAGGTTTCAGAGGGAGCTGGGGATAATACCCGACAATCTGCTGCACGGTCCAGCAGAGGCATTGGCTGCAATCTGGAATAAGGAAGCGGCCGGTGCCTTGGACAGGATTGCGCCTGTGCGGCCTCTCTTGCCACATCTGACCCGACACTCCCCGTGGTTCACGGAGGAGTTGAGGGTCTTGAAGAGGGCTAAGAGATGCCTGGAGCGCCGCTGGAGAAAAACAAAGACTGAATCTGACCGAACACAAGCTAGAGCTGCGGTTAAGGCCTACCTTGTGGAGGTAAGAGCGGCGAAATGTTTATATTTCTCCGCTCTTATTGCATCCACAGAATGCCGCCCGACGGCCCTGTTTAAGATAACATGATCTCTTCTGGGTAAGGTGGAGTCTGTGACCCACCTGCAGGGCCGTGCAGAAGAATTTTCTGAGCATCTGCAGGATAAAATCGCTCAGATCCGATCTAGGTTGGACTCCAAGCGTGAAGCAGAGTCTGAGGAGATGCCAAGGGAACGTCATTACCCGGTTATCTGGGATCGGTTTGATCCTGTTGGGCCTAAGGAAGTGGACAGGATCCTCCGGACTGTAAAGGCCACCACATGCCATCTAGACCCTTGCCCCTCCTGGCTGGTGCAAGCAGCCAGAGAGGTGACATGTGGGTGGGTCCAGGTGATGGTTAATATACCTCTGGGGGAGGGGGTGTTTCCGGATGCCTTCAAGGAGGCGCTGATGCACCCCCTACTCAAGAAACCATCACTGGACCCTACTATATTGGACAATTTTCGTCCTGTCTCCCACCTCCCCTTTTTGGGGAAGGTGGTTGAGAAGGTGGTGGTGTTACAACTCCAGAGGATTCTGGATGAAACGGATTATCTGGATCCTTTTCAGTCAGGTTTCAGGCCGGGATATGGGGTGGAAACTGCATTGGTCGTGCTTATGGATGATCTCTGGTGGGAGCAGGATGGAGGAAGTGCGTCCATCCTGGCTCTCCTCGATCTCTCAGCGGCTTTCGATACCATCGACCATGGTATCCTTTTGGGACGACTCGAGGAGTTGGGGGTGGCTGGCGTAGTTTTGCGCTGGTTCACCTCCTTCCTCAGGGGCCAGTCCCAATCGGTAGTAATAGGAGATGAGAGATCCAGCTCTCGACCCCTCATCTGTGGGGTGCCGCAGGGTTCGGTTCTCTCACCTCTCCTATTTAATATCTATATGAAACCACTGGGTGAGATCATCCGTCGCCATGGGATGAGATATCATCAATATGCTGATGATACACAGTTGTATATCTCCATCCCAGGTGAAGTAAGTGATGCAGTGGCCGCCCTTTCTCAGTGCCTGGAGGCTGTGGGGGTCTGGATGGGGAACAACAGGCTTCAGCTGAACCCTGGTAAGATGGAGTGGCTGTGGATTGATGGTTCTTCTGGACCTGGGAAATTATCATATCTGGTTCTGGATGGGGTTGCGCTTCCCCATTCAGAACCAGTGCGGAACCTGGGGGTCCTTCTGGACTCACGGCTCCTGCTCAAGGAGCAGGTGGCAGCCGTGGCCAGAAGGGGCTTTGCGCAACTTCGTGTTGTGCACCAGTTACGCCCTTTCCTGGATCAGGAGTCCCTCCGTACAGTCACTCATGCCCTGGTCATCTCCCATATAGACTACTGCAATGCGCTCTACATGGGGCTACCCTTGAAGAGTATCCGGAAGCTTCAACTGGTCCAGAATGCGGCAGCGCGCGCAGTTATTGGTGCCCCTAGATCGGCCCATGTGACACCTCTGCTACGCCAGCTGCACTGGGTGCCAATATGCTTCCGGGTGCAATTCAAGGTGTTGGTTTTGACCTTTAAAGCCCTACATGGCATGGGACCAGGGTATCTGAGGGACCACCTCATCCCCATAACTTCAAACCGTCCCACTCAATTATGTAGAGAGGGCATGCTTCGGACCCCGTCGGTAAGGGAGTTTTGGTTGACAGGGTCCAGAAGGCGCACCTTCTCGGCAGTGGCGCCTGCCCTTTGGAACATTTTGCCCCAGGAGGTGAGGCAGGCCCCATCACTGCTCTCCTTCCGAAAGAACTTAAAGACCTGGTTGTGCCGCCTCGCGTGGGACGGAATAGCTCCTCATGGGTATGGTTGGTGTCTTAGAGCCCTTTTAAGATCATGTTGGTATTAGGTTGGTTAAGATCGCCCTCTTGGATTTTCTATTTAATTTATAATAATAAGTAGTTGTATATTGTATTTTTATATTTTATAATAGAATTTTAATCTTTATGTTTGTAAACCGCCCAGAGTCCCCTTTGGGGGAGATGGTGCGGTGATAGAAGTTTAATAATAATAATAAAAAAATTACTCTGGTGTAATCAACTTTTTCTTGATCTAACTGTAAACATAAAATTGCCTTACACTGTATATGAAGATTCACAAGCATGTATTGGTCTTGCTCTGTCAGAAAATGTGAAAGGTTGCAGAAAATATGTTGATGTAAAGTATAAAAATGTCAGACATGCTGTACAAGAAGGTTTCATACAATTAGAATATTGTGCCTCAGAACAAAATGTGGCAGATGTGTTCACGAAAGCTTTGTCCATCGAAAAACATGCAACCATGATCACAAAGCTGGGACTTGAGCAAATATGATTTGTAATAAAATATATTGTGTCTCTGTGTTCCTGAAAAATGACAGTTTCCAATATTGCTACAGTGTGCCGAAAGCAATTTGGGAGGGGTGTCAGGGTTTTTCCGTGAGTAGCAAATTGTTTTCTTTACTTTCTGTAGTGTCTTTACAGTTTACTTTCTGTTTCCCAAAACAACTTCACTGATAACCAGATGCAGCTGGTTATCATCACCATGTGACACCACCACGTGATGTTATGTCTCAGTCCAAAAACTCTCCTATGGGAACAAGTGCCCTAGCAATGTCTCGGGGGGGGGGGGGGGGAGAGAAACAGTATGCTTGCTTAAGATGCAACACCGCCACCTCATGGCAGTTTATACTATGTGCAATCTGAAAAGGCTTTGTGATCCCCTGACCTAAGGTTCCACCAATCAGAAAGCTGAAACAAGTGTATATCTCAGCTGTGAACTATGGGTCTATGCTTCTTGACTTCTGTCTGGTCTTTTAGCCATGTTCGTGTGTGTGTTCTACTTCTGAAGACTGGGAAGTGCGTAGCTATGCGTGGCTGTGTGTGTAGGCCATGGCATGAGCCCCTTCATGTCTGTCAATGGAAACAATACACAAAACTCTGCTTGTAAGTTTGTTTTTCCTTTTTTGCAATAATGTAACTGTATATACATTTATTGCCTTTATTACAAGTAAACATTTTAGCCATAAAAGCTGCACTCTGTTTACTCTGCACCTTAACCCTATAAGCCAGCATTATCCCACAGTTCTGGCAATAAGTCACAGGTGCAATCAAACCCCAGGATTACCCCAAGCATACTCATGCTATTCTGTGTGAGCTAGGATCTGCAATCTAAAGATTAATTGATCCTTCTTTGCCCCTAGGGTCTCTGTAGTATGAGATGGGCAGCTATACAAATTGTTTTAATGAACACAGTCAATCAATCAATCAACACAAACCAGCTATGGGAAATTGTTTTGTGCTAATGAAGTGTTACCCTTGTGTGTTGACCCTTCCAATGTAACTGGGAGTTCAACTCATGTCTCAACAGAACTCTGAATGTGGACTAAAAAAAAGCTTGCCTTTACTTTGAAATTCTGCAGAGGTGGGGGCAGGTTTAATGTCCTTGATAATGAATTAATGGGTGCTGGCTTAATCTAGGCACTGGGCCACATTTTTTACTGCTTTAATACTAAGAGCGGGTTGGAAATGCTACACATGCTACTCTCTCTGCAGTTTGCCTGTCTTCATGGCACTGTATCGCACCATGCTTCTCCTGCCTCTGCTAGCTACTGTAAGTAACTAACACACCACAGCTTAACTCAGCCAGGTCTTGACAGTGATTTTGTGTGTCTCTGTGTGTGTGTCTTTCCATTGACATCCAAACATTTAACCAGCTTTTCATAGCTTAAGTGTACCATTCATATTGCTTGCACTTAATACAAGAGTAATATCTTTATAATTACTGTTGTTATACAATACCATCATCACAGATGGCACCTCAGAGTTTCCCAAGAGCACAGAGCTTTGTTCCATAGAAACGTACAGTCTGAATTATAGATTATGTATATATTAATTACGAACTAAATTATATATTACATATCAAAATCAAATGGAATGGTGTAAACATTAAAGCAAAGATGTTGTTCAACTATTGCCAGCAAAATTATAATTCAGCTCAAAGACACTCTCTCCTTTCTCTTCCCCCTAGACCAAAACATATCACTTTGGGAAAGGAGAATTTAGAGGAGACAGATTCTAAAAAGACACCTTGGAAAATCTGTGGAAGCATCTGCTTCTTCTATTACCTCTATCTTCCTATTCCTCCGTGTCATTTCTTGGGCGTTCGGGAAGGGAAGAAGATGCAGCTTGCTCAAAACATTTGCAAGGTCCCTTCAGGCTTTCTGAATGATGGATTGGCACACTGCAGATTGAGAGGGAGAGAAATCTTCCTATGAGTAAATTGGCTCACAAGTAAATGTAAGGTTCTACTTCCTTGCGTAACCCTTGGCTCCCTCATTTTTTCCACTTTGAATCACATGGTCACTTTGTTTTTACATTCGTAAGTCTCACATCATTCCAGCACTTTGCCTTGTGCTGATCTGGTGAAATATCAGTCTTCAGGGTTCAGAATAGAGCTTTTTTTTCTTTTTCTGTTTTGTCTCTGGTATACTGTTCCTAGTTAGGAACTTACTGAACTTAATGAAGCAATTGCCTTTTAATTTCAGTATGAATGGAGTAGGAAGGAGGAAAAGACAGAATTATCTCTGTCCTCAAATTGATCAATTTTGGGGACTATTATTTATTTTATTATTCATTCATTCATTCATTCATTCATTCATTCATTCATTCATCAAATTTATATGGCTGCCCATCTCATGAACAAGTGATTCTGGGTGGCATACAATAAAACTATAAAACAGTTAACGTATAAAAAGCAATTATTATTCAGAAAAAAAATTAAAAATTGCAATTAAAGGCTAAATGAGGGCAGCAGATGTCAACAACAATGCAGCCACCTCAGTACCTCGCCAGTCCCTTGGGGCCCCCAGGCCTGATGGCATAACCAGGTTTTGAGGGACTTCTGGAAAATCAACAGGGGTGGAGCCAGCCTCACTTCGGGGGGTGGGGAGGATGTTCCATAAGGCGGGCACCACTGCAGAGAAGGCCCACCTCCTGGGTCCCGCCAAGTGTAGCTCCCTAGCAGATGGACCCGTAGCATGCTGAGTCCCCTATTCGGGGAGATGGGCGGGGATAAATTTAAATAATAAATAAATAAATAAATGCCTCTTCTGCCAGATCACATAGATTATGTGACACAAACCTATCCAAAACTCTCTTTTAGGAAAGAGTAAAGGGGAAATTGCCCAAGCCTTACCCAAAAAGTGGGACATTATTCTAAGCTTAGTTCAGTAAGCATAGACTATGAAGAGGGTTCAATATAATTTCTCACTTAAAATATAATCCCAAAGTTATATTGCTATTTTGGTTTTCCCATATAGTCTTGTTTGATTTCAATGTCCATTAATTTTAATGGAGACTGAGAGAAAAATATATTAAGTTAGGATGCAGTGAAGGTGAATGTAGGAGGATTCAAATCATCATTCTGTCTCTGGACACCGAGAAGACATCAAGAAAGGTGGCAGACTATAGAAACCAGCACGTTGAACCTACGTTTCAACCTCAGATGCAGACAACAGAGACTCATCCCGACAAGCCTACGCCTGCAATCTACAGTTAAGGGTCACAGAGCAGACCAGATCCTGCAGCAGGCACAAAGACATCTTCTAAATGAAAGAATAAGGCAAGTCCACTTCACCATTGATGCCCTGCAATACAATTTTGAAAACCTTCACCAGGAACTCACAGCGACCCTTCCTGACCCAATCCTGGATAGAGTTATTCAGCTTGGCAATAAAGTACAGCTGGCCCAGCATCACAAGACAAAGGAGAGGCAAACTAAGAAATTTGACATTCTTCTTTCTCGCAGCAAGCAGAAACAAGGAACTGGAGAAACCGCTGGGAGGAACAACAACAACAGGACCACAGAGGACAAAAAGAACATGTGGGTGAAAAATCTCACCCAACCAGAGAGAGATGTCCTAGCCAAAGGTCTTAATTTTGCCATCACTCCCAAGCAACTTCCGGTTGTGGAGCTCATTACAGCCACAGAATCTGCCATCCACAACAACCACCTACCTTTTGAGGAAGCAGAACAACTCCGGCTTAAAATATCTGCAGCTCTGTCCAGTGCTCATCCTCCTCCCCCCAACCTTACCGTCTAAGAGAGGAGAGCCCTGACAGCCCTCAGCAAAGATGAAACCATCACCATTTTACCTGCTGACAAAGGAAGATGTACAGTGGTTCTAAACACTGCAGACTACCACAATAAAATTACCTCACTTTTGGAGGATCACCATACATATGAAAAACTGAAAAGAGACCCCACCAACAATTACAAGAAAAAGGTAATAGACAGTTTGAAACAATTGGAACATGATGGCTCCATCGATAGGATTACCTACCACCGTCTGTATCCTGGAGAAGCCATCCCCTGCATCTACGGACTTCCTAAGATCCACAAGGAAGGAACACCCCTCTGACCCATAGTCAGCAGCATTAATTCGGTAACATACAACATTGCCAAACACCTCTCTACCATACTAGCACCTCTAGTTGGACACTCTGAACACCACATCCATAATTCGGAAGAATTTGTTTCCAAAGCAAAGATCCTGAAACTGGATACAGATGAAACTATGGTCTCCTTCGATGTGTTCTCCCTTTTCACCAGCATCCCCACCACTCATGCTCTATCCGCTGTCAGGAAGAGACTAGAAGAGGACAGCACCCTTGAAAGGAGAAACAATCTCAACCCAAACCAGATCTGCCATCTTCTGGACCTGTGTCTTAACACTACTTATTTCTCATACAGAGGTGACTTTTACAGACAAAAACATGGCTGTGCCATGGGTTCTCCTGTGCCACCCATTGTGGCCAATTTATACATGGAAGAAGTGGAGAAGAAAGCACTCAACACATTCCAGGGAATGGTGCCCACCCACTGGTTTAGGTATGTGGATGACACCTGGGTCAAAATCAAGGCCCAGGAACTACAGGCCTTCACAGACCATATAAACACTATAGATGCCAACATTAGGTTCACCAGAGAAGACACCAAGGACAACAGACTGGCATTCCTAGACTGTGAAGTCCTCATTGGGACCGGTGGCAAGCTAGAAATAGGGATCTACAGGAAACCCACACACACAGATCAATATCTGATGTTTGACTCCCACCATCCACTGCAGCACAAACTAGGAGTCATCAGGACATTGTCACACAGAGCAGAAACCATCCCCACCTCCATGGATTCCAAAAAGAATGAAAATCAGCACCTGAGAACAGCTCTGAAGGCCTGTGGATATCCAAATTGGGCCTTCACTAAATCTAAATCTACCAGACCTAAAACAGCGACAGATAGGGCTGAGACTCAGAGTAAACGGAAGAACCTGGTCATTCCTTACATGGCTGGCGTGTCTGAAAAGATAAAACGGATATTTGGCAAACACCACAAACCTGTATATTTCAAACCCACCAACACACTGAGACAGAGGCTTGTACACCCCAAAGATCAAACTCCAAAACACAAGAAAAGCAATGTAGTTTATGCAATCCAGTGCAGTGAGGAGTGCTCTGAACTCTACAATGGAGAAACCAAACAACCTTTGTACAGGAGGATTGCCCAACACAGGAGAAGTAACACCACAGGACCAGAGTCAGCAGTTTATCTTCATCTAAAGGAAAAAGGACACTCATTTGAGGACATTAATGTTCACATTTTAGACAGAGAAGATAGGTGGTTTGAGAGAGGGGTCAAGGATTCCATTTATGCCAACTTGGAAAATCCTTCCTTGAATAGAGGTGGGGGCCTCAGGCACAATCTTTCCCCTATTTTCCTTCCTGCTTTGTCTTTTGTGCCTAGGAAGATTAAGACCATTTCGCAAGCTCAACAGCAGCATGGTGATCTTAACGATCCTCCTTTAGATGATAAAGGGACTTAGAAATAACATCTCAAAATAACCATGACCTTGCCCCAGGTGTAAGGTCACACAGCCACCTATAAACATATTTAAGGATTCCCTTACTAACTTTGCTCAGACTGAAGAAGCTCCTTGGATAAGGAGCGAAACGTTTCCACTGAGAAAATAGAAATCCAGTTGACATGATTCAAGCTACAGACATTCTGTCTCTGGGCTTTTTGGACTGTTTAAAAGATCCAGAGTAAATCTTATTATATACCTCCATATAAAATCTACCACTTCTTCCCTCCACACCTGTAAATGATTAAAATAAAGACAATGTTTTGTAGATAAACAAAATCTTTAAAACTTTTTGAGTCAGCGAGAATGTCACAGTATCTTCCTCTGGTGTTCCATCTCCCAAAGGTTGCCAGTATATTTAATTTTACCGATGTCTTTCCCCTTTGGGAGGTGATTTCCAGAGAGTATCCTCTTTTATAGAGTGGCTCTACTGTTTTGCCATAAAGAACTCTTGCCAGTTCAGTTTGTTTATTACAGCATTTCTTGATGCATAAGCCAAATGCTTTGGTGTAAAAGGACTGTTGTTTTAAAACGTAAATCAGAGGACTCAAAGAAGGTTGTTTCTTTTTTAATTGGACAATTTGGGCCAGCCAATGTATCCCCCTGCGTGGCTCTTATGCTGCACAGAATGAATTAGTGCAAGGACCTTTTTACAAAATGCTTTTCCCACCCCCACAATCAGGGTTTCCCAGGACAACTGGTGAGTTAGAATTAGTATGTCAGTCCTAAGGAAGCATTGCCAGGAAATACTTTTCCCATATGCAGAGATTTACATTGTTATTTTCAAGCACCAAACACTTTATTATGGGAATAATTTAGCATTTCAGCTGTTGGAAGAAATACCTTAGGCCTTGAGGGGGTGAACACTACTGTTTCATTCCTATGATTATTCCATAGCTTCAGCTGCACTAGAGACATCAACAACATTTCAGAATTAAAGTTCAGATAAACACAATTTTCTTTATGGATGATAATAGTGAAAAAAAGAAACACAGACATGAAACACAATAATACAAAAATCTTATAATAAGGGATATTCTGGCAAAGAGAGTGTCAAATGTACTTTATTGCCACACTTCACCAGTGATTTAGCCAAGATGTAGTATTTATTTATTTTTATGTTAAAATATTTATATGGCCACCCATGTCAAACAATGCAAGTCTGGGTGGTGTACAACAAACTAAAGAACAAAAATACAAAAGCAAAATAAACAATACCAGCTAAAAAGAAAATACAGCAATTAATTGGGGATCAAGGTCTCAGATTCCCTATGCTCCTCCACACAGAAATTCCCGTCATCTTGGCCCAAATGGCCAAGGAAATTTATATAACATTGCCAAGAAACTGTGTTATTATTGTATGAATTTTTCATTAGATTCTCTTGCATTTCTAAATATATTACCTGACACCATGAGGTACCCCTGGAGATCCAGGAGGCTTCCACCTGATGGCTTTCCAGAAGGCCTCAAAGACATGGATCTTCTCCCAGGCTTTGGGCTATGGTGGTTGGAGGCCCTTGTCAGGTATGTGATATGTTGAAGAAAGCTTAAAGATCAGCAAAACCTGGCTGCCAGTACTGAAAAACACAGCTCGCAAAAGGTCAATGAACTCTACTCAACCACAGAAATATACAAACAACTCACACAATAGATGTGCTAATCCTACACACGACAGCACCACACCCCCTAATCACCACAATAAACCCTCTCCTAATCTCTTGTAAATGACCCACAGAAGACACACACCCTCTCAGCAGCTATAAACACCAGCAGGAACACACACACCCTCCACTTGGGCACAGACAGAATCTTCTAGCTGTGCTCCTGTCCTCTGAAGATGCCAGCCACAGCGACTGGCGAAACGTTAGGAACCAGAACTGCCAGAACACGGCCACACAGCCTGGAAAACCCACAACAACCATCAGATTCCGGCCGTGAAAGCCTTTGACTATACATTGAAATGAAAGTGATAATTAAACAATGAAGAAGCTGAATATTAAATACCTGTGACCCTTACATAGCTGTGTTTACATTTCGGTCAAGCTAGAGATAGACTTCTTTCTTAAAATCAGATTTGTGTAACCTAATTCTTACTTCCCCATAAACAGGGAGGGACAGGTGACAATATTCAATTTGCAATATTGCCATTTTTTCAGTTGCTGTTTCAAGTTTTAGACCTGAAGGATCAAAAATAAAGGTGAAAATAGAGTCATTTCATTTCACAGCTTTTCCACTGCCAGAGGAGGAATCCATACCTGATTTATAGAATGAGTTGGTAGAAGCAGGCTAGGTAATAGAAAGGAGTGTTACTTCACTTCAAGCAACAGAAATCAGTTTGGTGTTCCTTTCTGTGTGTGTTTCTTTTAAACTTCCACCTGCAAATTAAAAAGAAAAAACACATCTGCAGGAAGATTCCAGCCTTCTGCCATGTGAGTTTTCAAATTTGCAAGGAGATTTTTTTCTTTAAGTTAGGAAAGTATTTAAAGGTATTTTCCCTACACCTATGGCTTGCAGTAGTACTTGTACCTTAAATACCTTATACTACTTCATTTTCATCTCATCGGGCTGCATGGAATAGATCAAGCTGAATACATATTCATAAACAGAGCCGCTGTCTATTTGCTTTCCTACCTCTCCATGCTAGATCTCCATTCTCTCTTTGGAGGTTTTAGTCACAAGATGAGTAACCTCAGCATTTTTGCAGAGACTTTGACACTCAGTTCTGTCAAAGACCCTTCACATGTAAATTAAGTTGGTGGGAAAAGCATGCATGCCACAATGAGATCTGACTGTGATCTGCTTTATTTTCTTCAGCTTCTACAAACTTTGCATTGCTTAAGGGGCTGTGGGTGGGTTTTGTTTCTCTTTCTTTATTCAAACAAGCTCTGAGAACACCTTATTGCACCCTGATACCTCCATCCTGATAAAATCCAAGTATTATTATTATTACTCCCCTTTCCATACTTTCTGATTTTCTTTTTTAACATTTAGACTGATGAGAATCTGTAGAGAAATCAAAAAGGTGCAATTATTATATAAATGTTTACTGACCCTAACAAATGCTATGGATTTGGTACTTTGGAGTTTGTAATCATGCTCAATACAGCCTTTTTTTAAATTGAAATGTTGGAGCTATCTTCACTAATTAGAATTCACATGTTTATTGAACTTTGGGGACATACTTCCTGGCTCCATCACTAAGTCAATGAAAATATCTGCAATCTGGGATCCTGACTGCATGGAAGCCTTTGCACATTCAGTTGTAGACTCCATTTTCTATATGCTTTCATCAGCATATTGGAGCACAAACTTCTAATTATGCATGAGCTTACTTTTCAGTAGAAGAATGCATGCATCTAGCTAATCTAGACAATCAATTGTCTTGATTTAAAACAATCTCCAATTCATTGCTGAACTCATAAAAGTAAATGGGAAAGTCTCCTAGTCAAGTTTGACTCTTGATGTCTCCATTAATGTAATTTTAAGGGTAGCATCAGAGAAGTGTTTTGCCACGGGCATTGCCATTGCCTCCTTCTCTGAGGTGTTTTGTTTTTTGTTTTGGTTTTTAATTTCCCAGTCTGGCCAATAGCCTTAGAATTCCCAGGAAGTCACTCACTCAAGAAATTGGGCCAACCCTGATTAGCTTCTGATAGTAGCCAAGGTCAGTTAGATACTGCTGTACCTGCTAAGATATACCAGATAATGGGAATGGTTTACACCAGTTCCTCAACTGGGCTTTTAAATGATGCCTGAACAGTCTTTTCATTAAAAAGAATTCTCTTCCCTGTTGAAAACCCCCTGCTTGAAACTGTTTTGTCCCAATAGAAGAGACAGGGAGCAAACCCCACACTCACTAGCACTGATGATGTTACCTAGTCGGGTAATGAAATGTCTGCAAGCAAACAACCAAGTTCAGAGAGCACCAAGGACTCCACACTGTTTTGTCCCACATTGTCTCCATTCACCTGCAGTTCCATTTGGAAAGGCAGAATTTTTTAGAGGAAATTACCCTATGAACATCTGTCTTGAGTTAGCATATGGGAGAATGCTTGGGAGCCATAGCTTATCTCTCAGGAAAGCTTAGAAACAACAAGTATTGTGCATGGCTTCCAAAGTACAAATGTGTCTTGAAACTGTTTTGTCCCAATAGAAGAGACAGGGAGACATTTTCCTTTTTCGTACAAAAGCTATCTATCTGTCTAGCTGATCTCAAAATTCCCTTGTGCCAATTCTGTCAACTACTCAGTGTTCCATAGATACTACCACCTTATTTCCTTATGGAGAACTGTTTTTCTCAGAACTACCCTGTTTTCGAAGGGCTTATGTAATTTTTTGAAAGAAGACTTCAAACAGTTACTTCCATATTAAGAATGAAATCTGGTTCACCTTCACTTAGCCAGTTTTCATGTATTCTGGACGTGAATTCCAGAACTTTAACATCCAGATATATTTGGAGGTTATCCGGTTCAAAAAGGCTGAATTAAGCTGTGGGGTGTGATCCCATAGAGATTTTTTTTTTGCCTAAACCTATGTGTTCCTCAACTGCTTATAGTTTTCATGCAAATCTCTTTGTTAACTATTAATGAAACTACAGCTCCAGTTAACCCAATGAAAAGTGTCTTCTTTCTTTTTTCCAAACATGGGTACAAATATGTGAGTAAACTGAAAAGAGCATTTTGCTTAGAGATTTTGTGCTGGCTTTTTGCAAGCCATCCAGATAACATATGGCTAAAGGATTTAGATATGGGTCTCACAGAATAGAATGAGATAACCATGACAGAAATTATTCTAATTCCAATGCATTCTAATTGTAGTGCATCTTCTTTGATGCTATGTCAGAACATACATTTGGCATTATAAAAAATACTCTGCCTTCTACTTTCCACTGTGATATTGAGCACCTGTAGCCATTCCCAGTTCTTTCTTACCTTCCTTGCCTTAAAAGAAAGTTATGACTGTTCAAGTAAAAACTATGCCCAATTAAATTTGTCAAGATCATACCCTTTCTCTAAATTGAATTTGGAAACCTTTACAAGTTATGGAATGGGGTAAGTGATTCTTGTCATTGTGAGATTGGGCAACTAAATCCTAGAAAATTTAATCAGAGTTTTGTTCTCTTCCTAGTCTTTGAGCCCAAATTAAGGATTGATCACATATTATTTACAAAAAAAAATATTGAAGAAGACAATTAGGCAATAGTCATTTAAGTTGTATTCCACCTCAGTTAAAAAAACCTGTGACTAATCTGGATTTTGCCCATTCACAGTGGACAAGTACATATCAATATTCTAATAAACTGAAACCACGGCATATCGCTCTCTTCTGTTAAAGTGTTTGAGGGCATACCTTATGTTTTCACATAGTCCCCAAATTGCTTTTATTGCAAGATAACAAGATTAAAAAAGGAAGATAAAAAAGAAGAAGAAAAAGAGAATAACTTTGAAAAAGAATAAAGAGACCCGATAGAGCTGTCTGGATAAAACTGGATGGAAGCATCTGGATGAAATTGATTTTCTGAACCCATTTCAATCAAGGATTTATCTGGGACATGGTATGGATTGTGCCTTGGTCACTCACCCTAGAAACTACAGTATATGGGGAAAGTCCCGGTGAGAAAAGCCAGGCCCATCCACTTCCCTGTGATTAGGTTGTGAAGTAGCATGGTCTTATTACAGGCGCACCTGTCATTGGCAACAACCCCATGAGGCCAAGGCTCCCAACAATCCAGTCTCCAGACTTTGAAACTAGGCAGCAGGCAGACCAGAAGAGAGATTGACACCAAATTTCTAACCCCCTTGAAACAGCCTGTCCAGCAACAGGATTATTTAGAAGCTAGAAAGAATTGAGAAGTTTTATTAGACAACATGGCACAGAGAAGTTGCTATCAAGACATGAGAGCAATAGCACCCAATAGCAATAGCAATATAGATAATTATATTGGGAGACATACTTCCAAGATGCATCTCCAGATGTCTATCCTGGAGCTACAATGGAAACATCTGCAAGGCACATAGCCACTGACATTCTCATCAATCCTGAAAATTGATGACATTGGCCAGACAGTTTACACTACTTCAGCATCACCCAGTAAGATACTGGGAGCGCCAACATCTCTGTTTCACCTTTCTCCACCATCCCTAGCTTCTGCCACCCTACCCTTCCACTGGGCATGTCCATGAGCTTGTGTGTATGTGCATGTGCATGTGCATGTGCATGTATCCATCCTGATTAATGGCCACTGATAATCTGACCAAAACAACTCCCAAATCAGTATTTTTGAAGATAAGTCTATATGGCTTATGGGTCATTTGATGTCTATGTTTTTCTTTGTCTGAAGAACTGTCTGAAGTACTGTCTCAAGACTTTTTCTTCTTTTCCCCTGTGCTGTGAAAAATAAAAGATTCCATTTACAGTCTGGCAGACTAGCTTCAAGTGAAGGTGAGCATACTAGTTTAGTGTTCAGAAGATGAGCTGTGTGATACATGCCATGCTATCCTCCAACATATTATCACCGCCATCTCCATTTCCCACCTTTCACCTGAAGCCATCTCACTCTGTGTACCACTGCTCAACCCAAATTAAGTGCAAATGCAGGATGCTTCTATAGAGAATGCAACTGCCTCCAAATGAGAATGGAAACAGAACAACTGTTTCATACCTCAGAGGTATTGTTACAAATTATGGCTGAGCCAAAGTGAATCCAATGTGAAGAGAACACCTGCCTTCTGTCATTTGCATTCTCTCAATTAAAAGTAATCTTTCTTCTCTGAGCTATTGGCCCAACTTATATAAATAAAATGTTAATGGAACAAAACACCTTTCAACTGTTCACTTTAAAAAACATGCTGTATTCAAGCAAGCTTCCTTCATTATCACCAATTTAGTTTTTCAATTGCTTCAATTACTTGCAAAGATTCATTGTATTTGTCCTCTAAATAATGGAAATAATTCAAAGTCTTCAATGCTGTATGCTAATTTATACATACATTGGTGTTATTTGTGAAGTATCAATATCTTTCCTCCTGTCTCCCTCCACACCATTTTTCTATAGTGTCAACTAATGACCAAAGCTTGAGGATGCATACAGATGGAGGGAGGAAGAGGGAGTGTCTATTGTTTTATGCAAAATAACCTAATTTTTTGAAATGCAATTTTTTGCTGTGTGATTATGGCTTACACAAAAATGGATTTTAGGGGAGAATGCAAGTATTTCAAAAGCAAATATTTGGGTGCCTTTAAAAAACTAATTAAAAATGAGGCAGAATTAATTTAGGAGTGAACATTTGGAAAACTGACAGAAGAGGAAAGTAGATTTCCAACCATCCCTTCTCAGGATTGTCTGTAAGAGAAAGGACCCAAATAAAAATTTCTGTATAAATATATCATATAAAAAAAGTAAAGGTTCCCCCCGCACATTTGTGCAGTCGTGTCCGACTCTAGGGGCCGGTGCTCATCTCTGTTTGTTAGCCGAAGAGCCAGCGTTGTCCGAAGACGCTTCCACAGTCATGTGGCCGGCATGACGTGCACGGAACGCTGTTACCTACCCACCAAAGTGGTACCTATTAATCTATTTGCATTTGCATGCTTTCGAATTGCTAGGTTGGCAAGAGCTGGGCTAGTGCGGGAGCTCACTCCGCATGCAGGGCTAGGGATTCGAACCTCCGAACTTGCAATCTTCTGATCGACAAGCCTGGCGTCTTACCCGCTGAGCCACCACGCCCCCTAAAAATATATCATATATCCAATAAACAATAAACAAGCAAGCAAGCAAGCAAGCAAGCAATACTTCCTTAAAGATCTCTCTTCTGTTTTTCAACAATTTCTGCTAATGGTCCATTAAAAAAGGAATTTGCATTTTGATATGGTCAGTTCAGGGGAAGAAATCAATAGGCAGCTATTTACTTGTCCTTGGTACTCTTTGTCTTTCCCCATATTGCTGCTGCAAAGGTAAGCTCATTAATAAAGCTGGCAGGAGTTACACAAATAATAATTTGAAAGCAAAAGATAGAAAGCTATTCTACAAATGCAGCTACACAAAGAGGCACTTGCTTGTCTCTCTGTGTGTGCATGTGTTTCTGTGTGTCTGTGCACGCACAAATATTTGTATCTCATAGCAGTTCATACAGTTCATTTAGAAGGCGTTCCAAAAACGTTCCCCCTCTAGTGAAAAAATCCAGCAATTGCAGAGTGATTAATATGGTTGGGAGGTATCTGTTGGGCTTGGTTTCTTCTGGGACTATGCTGCAGTCTAATTCAGTTTTGATTTATTTGGGCAATTTGTAAGCCACTCTTCAGTTACAGGATTTCCTAGGCAGAGGTACAGTTTTAAAAAGATACATAAAAACAAAACCACAACATAACAGCAATTAAAACAGCCTGCCTCTAAATACAGCAAAACTATGCATAGGCTCTGTAAAAACTGCAAAATAGAAAACTCTTCTTAGTGCTAAGATACTGTAGAGAGAAAATTTCACATCTGAAAGGTCACCAATATTTTTTAAAGTGTATATTTATACAGTTACCATGATTAACCATGGGGGGGTGGGAATCAGAGACTCGGATTTTTCAAGCAGCCAGGCTCAAAACTATTTAGAATTGTATTAGGAACTTGTCTCTTTCTCCGATCAATGATTAATCTTTGCCTAAGAGTAGCAATTTTCAGCCACAGACATTGCATGTCTTTCCACATTCGTTTATTTCAGCTAGCAGTCATACCTAGCTGAAATTAAGGATGAGTACTGATCATATTGTTTGGTATGGCCCCTGATTCAGCAGTTGGGAAAACAGGCTGATTTGATTTTGACTGAATCAGAAGGTACCTTGTTTGATTTGATATTTGATATTGAGCAGCGTCTAAGAAAATGGCAAACATCCTAGAAGTGTCTTCCCAAATTACTGAAGGATATATGCAGGAGGATTAACTATTTAAGTAGATTTTGGGTAAGAGAACTTCTAATGGACTGTTTTTTACCCTTTCTGGTTTTCTTTTCTTTCTTTTTTTTGGTAGACACATTTCAGCTTTTCTATTTGCCCTAAAGCTATGTTTTTCCCCTCTGGTTTAAAGGGGTTTGTGCTCTAGATTTTAATGGAGGTCAGTTTGCCAAGGACACCTAACTACTTAAAAACCATTTTTAATATGCTGCAGAGAATATGGTTCTAAAGTTCTGGCTTAACATTGGATTTTGTGAACTCATTAGAAAAATTAGCATCTACAGGAGCCCAGATTTCTTCCATTTGCAAAGACTTTATTAAAGTTTAAAATACAGATAAAATTTGTTGTTCTTTATTTGTTCAGTCATTTGCAACTCTTCGTGACTTCATGGACCAGCCCACGCCAGAGCTTCCTGTCGGCCGTCACCATCCCCAGCTCCCCCATGGTTGAGTCTGTCACCTCCAGAATATCATCCATCCATCTTGCCCTTGGTCGGCCCCTCTTCCTTTTGCCTTCCACTTTCCCTAGCATCAGTTTCTTCTCCAGGGTATCCTGTCTTCTCATTATGTGGCCAAAGTACTTCAGTTTTGCCTTTAATATCATTCCCTCAAGTGAGCAGTCTGGCTTTATTTCCTGGAGTATGGACTGGTTTGATCTTCTTGCAGTCCAAGGCACTCTCAGAATTTTCCTCCAACACCACAGTTCAAAAGCATCTATCTTCCTTCGCTCAGCCTTCCTTATGGTCCAGCGCTCACAGCCATAGGTTACTACAGGGAATACCATTGCTTTAACTATGCGGACCTTTGTTGTCAGTGTGATGTCTCTGGTCTTAACTATTTTATCAAGATTTGCCATTGCTCTCCTCCCAAGAAGTAGACGGCTTCTGATTTCCTGGCTGCAGTCAGTATCTGCAGTAATCTTTGCGCCTAGAAATACAAAGTCTGTCACTGCCTCCACTTTTTCTCCCTCTATTTGCCAGTTATCAATCAAGCTGGTTGCCATAATCTTGGTTTTTTTGAGGTTTAACTGCAACCCAGCTTTTGTACTTTCTTCTTTCACCTTCGTCATGAGGCTCCTCAACTCCTCCTCGCTTTCAGCCATCAAAGTGGTATCATCTGCATATCTAAGATTGTTAATGTTTCTTCCAGCGATTTTAACTCCAGCCTTGGATTCCTCAAGCCCAGCACGTCGCATGATGTGTTCTGCGTACAGGTTGAATAGGTAGGGTGAGAGTATACAGCCCTGCCGTACTCCTTTCCCAATCTTAAACCAGTCTGTTGTTCCGTGCTCTGTTCTTACCGTTGCTACTTGGTCGTTATACAGATTCCTCAGGAGGCAGACAAGATGACTTGGTATCCCCATACCACCAAGAACTTGCCACAATTTGTTATGATCCACACAGTCAAAGGCTTTAGAATAGTCAATAAAACAGAAATAGATGTTTTTCTGAAACTCCGTGGCTTTCTCCATTATCCAGCGGATATTGGCAATTTGGTCTCTAGTTCCTCTGCCTTTTCTAAACCCAGCTTGTACATCTGGCAATTCTCGCTCCATGAATTGCTGGAGTCTACCTTGCAAGATCTTGAGCATTACCTTACTGGTATGTGAAATAAGTGCCACTGTTCGATAGTTTGAAAATTCTTTAGTGTGTCCCTTTTTTGGTATGGGGATATAAGTTGATTTTTTCCAATCTGATGGCCATTCTTGTGTTTTCCAAATTTGCTGGCATATGGCATGCATCACCCTGACAGCATCATCTTGCAAGATTTTAAACAGTTCAGCTGGGATACCGTCGTCTCCTGCTGCCTTGTTATTAGCAATGCTTCTTAAGGCCCATTCAACCTCACTCTTCAGGATGTCTGGCTCTAACTCACTGACCACACCGTCAAAGCTATCTCCAATATTATTATCCTTCCTATACAGATCTTCCGTATATTCTTGCCACCTTTTCTTGATCTCTTCTGCTTCTGTTAGGTCCTTGCCATCTTTGTTTTTGATCATACCCATTTTTGCCTGGAATTTTCCTCCAATGTTTCTAATTTTGTGGAAGAAAATTGTTGCCTTTTGCTTTCCTTCTTTCTTGGGCTACTTCCAGTGTCTCAGCAGACAGCCATCTTGCCTTCTTGGTTTTTTTTTTCTTTGGGACGTTTTTTGTTGCCGCCTCCTGAACAATGTTGTGAAATTCTGTCCATAGTTCTTCCGGGACCCTATCTACTAAATCTAGTCCCTTAAATCTATTCTTCACATCCACTGCATATTCCTTAGGAATATTAGTGAGCTCATATCTAACTGATCTGTGGGTCTTCCTTATTCTCTTTAGTCTGATTCTAAATTTTGCAATAAGAAGTTCGTGATCTGAACTACAGTCAGCTCCAGGTCTTGTTTTTACCGACTGTATAGATGTCCGCCACCTTTGGCTGCAAAGGATGTAGTCAATCTGATTTCGGTGTCGACCATCTGGTGAAGTCCATGTATAAAGTCGTCTTTTAGGTTGCTGGAAGAGAGTGTTTGTTATGCACAGTGAGTTGTCTTGGCAAAATTCTATCATCCTATGTCCTGCTTCTTTTTGTTCTCCCAGACCATGCTTGCCTGTAATTCCAGGTGTCTGACTACCCACCTTAGCATTCCAGTCTCCTGTAATGAAAATAACATCTCTTTTTGGTGTATTATCCAGTAGGTGCTGCAGATCCTCATAGAACTGATCTGCTTCTTCAGCATCTGTGGTTGGGGCATATATTTGGATCACTTTGATGTTAAATGGCTTACCCTGAATTCAAATTGAGATCATTCTATCGTTGTTTGGATTGTATCCAAGCACTTCTTTAGCCACTTTATTATTAATTATGAAGGCTACTCCATTTCTTCTGTGGTCCTCTTGTCCACAGTAGGAGATCTGGTGGTCATCTGATGTGAAGTGGCCAATTCCAGTCCATTTCAGTTCACTGACACCTAAAATGTCTATATTTAATCTTGACATCTCACCAATAACCACATCCAATTTGCCCTGGCTCATAGATCTTACATTCCAGGTTCCTATGGTGTGTTGATCTTTAGAACATCGGATTCGTCGTTCACCACCAGCACCTTCGGCCGCTAGCCGTCCTTTCGGCTTTGAGCTAGCTGCGTCATCACATCTGGGGCTAGTTGAACATATCCTCTGTTCCTCCCCAGTAGCATTTTGACCATCTTCCGACCTGGGAGTCCCATCTTCCGATGGTATACCGACATATCTCTGGTTGTACTGATCCATTTAGTTTTTACGACAAGAATACTGGGGTGGGTTGCCATTACCTTCCCCAGGGATCGTATTTAGTCTGACCTCTCTGCCACGACCTTCCCGTCTTGGGTGTCCCTTCACGGTTTAGCTCATGGTTTCATTGAGGTGCTCAAGCTCCAGCACCATGACAAGGTAACGATCTCCTTTGCTGGATATATATATATATATATATATATATATATATATAAAATATATAAAATATATAAAATATATGAAATATGTATAATTGTTCCAAATACAGAAATATCATATGCAAAATGAAAGAAACCAAGAGTGAAGGCTCTTCATTCTTAGAGGATATAAAAGCTGAAAAAAACTGAATTAAGCTTAATGGAGCCCACAAGGCTGGACCTTCCTGTCTGCAGGTCTTTGAGAAATGCCCCCCTCCTTCTTCCAAGCTCAGCCTCTTCCACAAGCGTCTCATGGCAGCAGCTGTTCCCCTTGAGAAATGCTCTGTTCCTTCAAGGCATTTCTAAAACTGGAACTCTGTCCAAAAGAGAACTGAGTTTTGTTTTGTGTTGGTCAGAACAAGAAGAATCAACATAGACAGAGCAAGAAGATCAGTCTAGAGCAGTGCTTTCCAAACTGCCACCGTTGGCGACACACCAACGGTGGCAGCGGCGGTGCGGGGGCGTATGTGTGTACGGCGGCGGCGGCAGCGGCGGCGGCCTCACTAAAATGCAGAAGAGCTGATGGCGCACTGCTGCCACCACCGCCGTGCACACCGCCGCCCCCACGTGCCCCCTACCGCCGCCATGCGCGCTCCCGCACCGCCGCTTTGCAACACACTAAACTGTGTGTTGCGACACACTAAAGTGTTGTGACACACAGTTTGGAAAGCTATGGTCTAAAGTGAAACAGTTACCAGAATCCAGGCCCAAATAGGCCCTCCATTCAACGTACTCAAGATCCCACACAGAAAAAATGCAACTAGGTGCAATAATACATAGGTAGCAGAACATACAATAACCTGGAATTAAACAATTCTAAGGATTTAAGGTTGTATTCAGCACCCTACCCACAGTGTTTCAAATATATCTTTTATGAGCTTAAGCAGTCTACATGGAGGTCTCCTCTCATTTTAGTCCCACAAGAGCAACTACATGAGACAGATTGGGCTAAAACAGACTGCTGGACCAAAGTACCCCCCTTTGTGCCCAAATGGGGACTTAAACCTGGATCTCCCCAATTTGAGACCAACACCTAAACCATTACACCAAACCAAGATCAGGGGTCAATTCAGTAGATCAGTTGCAGGTCATTAGAAAAGCTCTTAACTATCTTGTCCATGGAATAAGGAGTTGAGCAGGGCTCTGATGAGGACCCCAGGCTCAGTATCTTCTGTGCTTTCTTGGCTTGTGGATGTAGCCCTTGCATTAACTGAAAGCTCAGTTTATGCAGTTCTTCAGTTATGCAGGAATCTCAGGTTTTGTAAAGGATAAGGGTACTTTAAGTATAAAATAAGCAGAAAACTGGAGGAAAGGTATGGAATCACTTGGATTTTAGCAGGCAAAACAATCTAGATTCACCTCAACAAAGAAATTCATGTTGTGTTCACTGAAGCAAAGAGGTAATACAATTTGCTTGATAAAATGCTTCATATTGCCTCGAAGTTTCTTCCTATCTCTTCTCTGTCACCTGAAAATGCAAAGTCTTTGGGCTTTGGTGAGAACATGCCAGAGAATGCATGGAGGCTTGTTCTCTGACACAGCTTGTCAAAACTTTGGCCTTGCAAAAGCATTTCAAAGCCAAAGCCAAAGCAACATAATCATTTTCTTTTGCTCTTAGAAGCAAAACATCCTGGATCAGGATGCCCTCCGCACAGTGACTCACGCCCTGGTCATCTCCCATATAGACTATTGCAATGCGCTCTACATGGGGCTACCCTTGAGGAGTATCTGGAAGCTTCAACTGGTCCAGAATGCAGCTGCACGTGCAGTTATTGGTGCCCCAAGATCGGCACATGTGACACCTCTGCTGCGCCGGCTGCACTGGGTACCAGTATGCTTCTGGGTCCAATTCAAGGTGTTGGTTATCAGCTTTAAAGCCTTACATGGCATGGGACCAGGCTACCTGAGGGACCGTCTCATCCCCATAACATCAAACCGTCCCACTTGGTCATGCAGACAGAGCATGCTGCGGACCCCGTCGGCAAGGGAATTTCACCTGGTGGGGTCTAGAAGGTGGGCCTTCTCTGCAGTGGCCCCCGCCCTTTGGAACATTCTAGCCCCGGAAGTGAGGCAGGCCCCGTCGCTCCCGGCCTTCAGGAAGAACTTAAAGACCTGGTTCTGCCGCCTCGCCTGGGAAGGGAGGGGTAACAGTTCCTCCTGGGGATGGCTGGTGCCATAGAGCCCTTTTAAACACAAGTTTGTCACCTCTTGGATTTTATATTTATTTTAATTCATTATATTTATGATGATTGTATTATATGTTATTTTAATTGTTTGATTTTTTGTAAACTGCCCAGAGTCCCCTTTGGGGGAGATGGGGCGGTGATATAAATTGAATTATAAATAAATAAATAAAACTGACCTGTTAAATAGTGTGAAGCAGCTTCCCTGAACTACTTGTTGAGACAAAAGTACCCTTTCAAAGATTTGCACAACCTTACTCTTCTGCCTTCTTAAGGCCTTATTGAGTTTACACAGATGCTGGAACAACAGGTTTTATACGGGATGGTAATCCAGCAGGTAGTTTTCTGCATTGAACTTTACTTTGCCGAAGACCAAACCTGCTTTATTTGTTCACATGGATACTGTACTTACTTGACTTCTGAGGTCTGCAGCCCAGCCAAGATAGACAGTACAAAGTAAAACTTTAGTCATCACAAACTCAACTTTTTGCTCCCTAAATGGAGCACTTCTAAGCTAAATATTATCAGTGAACGCCACTAGGATTTTTTTTCAGTCAATCAATCTTCCCTTCATTGTCCAAGGTCAAAAATCAATGATACAAACCACAATTTCACCTTATAGCCTCTTTCTGTCACTTTTATAAAAATACTGTGACACATTCCACCAATTTCTCCAACCCATACAATTAGAGTTAAGCTTCATACGTAATTAATTATCGCTGTTGAAATGGTATTGCTGGTGCTTTTTTATCTCTGGGCAGGAATCCAACACTGCTGCAGTAATTCATTTCAGACTAATCTTTGAACAGGAATGGTCCTGCCCAGGCTAATATTCATGCCAGCAAGCTTGGATTCTTCTGCTGGATTCTTCTTCTCTTGAAATTCTTGTCAAGCATTCCTGAAAAGAATAGCAGCATATAGCATTTCCCTCCAAATTTAACATATAAAGATGCTAGACCACTTTTTTTCTCACTCAGTATGACTGCTCTTTGATAAGTAGAATATGTTCCGATTTATATGACTTTTGCGCAAGTAACCTATCTTCCTCGGAGGGCTATTGGCAGTCCTCAGTTATATAGAATACATATAACTGACATAGTTTTACAAAAGATGATAAACCACTCTCCATGCAATAGTACTCCCCATAAATAACACAAAACTTAGTCCATAATAAACTTAGTTTCAAGTAGTTTGTGGCTTGTGTTTGGGATTGTTGTATAAATGGAATTTGTAAGAAAGATAAATGAATGTGTTCCCCTGTGGGATTGTTCTGTCAGGTAACAATAGTAAAAGAAGAAAGAATACCATTGAATTTCTGCTGAAGATTCAAATTGTTGTCACAAAATGTTGCAGAGCCATGCAAAGCTATGCAAAACTGTTGACTTTGCAACCAAATTCTTTAGATGTTCTTCCAAAGGAAGCAACCTCAGTTCATTTTAAACATTGCTTTTGATTAGGAATGTCAATTTTTATTTTCATATGGGACCATAATTTCTCCTTCTGTCCTGCATGGAGGACATGATTGGTGATTCTATTCTATTCTATTCTATTCTATTCTATTCTATTCTATTCTATTCTATTCTATTCATTGTCCCAACTCCAAATGACTGTGACTACTAACTACTAAAAACCAATTCATTAAAAGAAAAATACAACAGATCAGAAGAGCGAAATAGAAAAATAAAAAATAAAAAAATCAAACCAAACCAAACCAAAACAAAACAAAACAAAACAAAACAAAAAAGGGGGCTCCACAATCACCCTGTCCCAAAGGTATGGAAAAACAGCCAAGTCTTCAACAGGTTCCTGAATGATATAAGGGTGGGAACCATACAAATCTCTGAGGAGAGATCATTCCAGAGGGCAGGAATTAATTAATTTTTATAGCCACCCATCTCACATGCATGAGTCTGGGCAGCTTACAATAAAATAGATAAAAAATAAATTGCAACAGAGTAGGCATACTTCCTGGGTCCTACAAGATGACATTATTTAATTAATGGGACCTGGAGTGCACCCACACTGCTGGACTGAACCAGACAGTCAGAGACAACTGGAGATATGTGGTCCCCCAGATAGCCAGGCCCTATGCCATGAAGGGCTTTAATGGTGATACCCAGAAACTTGAATTGCATCTGGAAGCCAAGTGGCAACCAGTAAAACTGGTGAAGCAACAGAGTCACACAGACATAACACATAACAGCTCCTTTGAGTACCTGCACCAGTGCACTTTGGACCAGCTGTAGCTTCCAGGGCAGTCCCATGTAGAGTGCATTTCAGTAACTCAATTGTGAGGTGACTAGGGCATGAGTAATGGGCTTCCTAGTCCAGGAAAGGGCATAACTGGTACATGAGATGTACCTCTGCAAAGGACTTTTGGCCACTGCTTCCACCTGCTCTATGAACAGGAGCTGAGAATCCAAGAGGACCCCCAGATTGTACACAAGTCTTGAATGGGGAAGTGCAACCCCATTGGGAGTTAATGATGTTATGCCTCATTTTGGGGCCCAAAACAGACAAAACCACTCAGTCTTCTCAGGACTGAGCTGTCTCTGTGCCTCCTTAGCCAGATCTTAACAGCCTCCAGGCACTTGGTCGTGACCTTGACTATATCATTCAGCTGGCCACAGGTTGAGTTATATAGATGGGTATCAACAGGGCCAGCTTTAGGCTAAGGCTGAGTAGGCACTGGCCTAGGATGCCAAAGCTTAGGTGGTGCCAATGCTGCCCGTCCTTCCAAATCATTCTAAAAATGCAAATCTTTGCATTCATGGGAAGTGGTGCCATCAATCAGCCTAGGGTCACCATATGCCCTTGAGCCAGCACTGGGTATGATCTGCATATTAATAATACCTGACCCCAAACTGGTGGATACCCTCACCCAGTGGTTTCATAAGGATATTAAACAGAAGGAGAGAGAGTGTTAAACTTTTCAGCACCTTACAAGTGAGGGGCTGTGGGTGCAATCTCCCTCTACCTGTTAAAACTGTTTGAAACCAGCCACAGAGAAAGGAGGAAAACCACTGTAAAACAGTGCCTCACACCTCCAATCCCTGAAGCTGGTCCAAAAAGATACCATGGTAAATAGTAATGAAAACCACTGAAAGATCAAGAAGCACAAGGATGGATGCAGCACCCCTATCCTTGCTCTGCCATAGGTCATCAACAAGTGCAACCAATGCCATCTCCATACTAAACCCCAGACTGAAACCAGACTGAAACAAGTCTGAATACTGCACTTCCTCCAGGGTCCTCTGTGGCCTCCACAAGCTCTGCCTGCCCTTTGCAGTACCTCCATAGCTTCCACACAGCCTTCACCACCACTGCATAGCCTCCATAGCAGCTCTGGAACTCCTGCAGTCTCTGCATAGCCTCTGAAACCTCCAGGCATGGCAGGTGAAATGGGTGCCCCCAAGGTTTAGTGAAGGACCAAGGAGCCAGTAAATACTATACAAGCTTCCTGACTCCCCTCCCCCCCAGTGACAGAGGGGTCATCACAGCCAGAATGGTTACAAAGCATCCAAACAAAACCCACATTATCAAACCCACAAAACAACAAACACACTACACTCCCCCACCCTTGCTAACATGCAACTCTTCTGAATGCCATCTTGCTGACATAAAATTACTATAATAATGGAAATATGATTCTTGCCATGTTTTGGATTTTTCAGTTTAACTAATTTGCCAGCTGTTGTATATTATAACTTATATAAGCTATCCCTTGCAAACTTGCATGTTTACAATATTATTATTTAACATTACAATTGCTGTTCATATTTTCTTTTCTTTTTTAAAAATAAAGTATGATTTTTCTTTATTCCTTGTGAGATTGGAGTATTTCCAAGGGGAGAAGATGATAATACTTGTCACAAGTAATTGCTAGAAAATAAAACAAAGTATGGGAGCCCTTTCTCTCTCACACACCAGGGTTAGGGGAAAGGATATCAGGTGCAGTGCTCCTTAGAAGATAGGTGGTGACAGTGAGAACTACCAAGCCATTACTCCAAGGGATAGGAAACAGGGCCAGGATGTGGAGACCTAAAGGATTTCTGGAAGCAGAGGTTTAAATCCCCACCCTTCTATGGGCTCAGCTGTGCTGCTATACAACACTTCATTTGTTTCATCATAAAGATATTAAAATCTCATGAAAGTTGTATATAGGGCTTCAACGTGTCCCTTAAAACACTGTGAAGCAGCAAAGAAAGAAAGAAAGAATGCTTCTCAGATCCTAATTCTATAGAGAGTCAGCATGTGGACCTGTGGTGGATTCTGGTGCTGCCACTGGTTCATAGGGAGGGAACGCATTCCAGGCAGATAAGAGGATTCACAGCCTGGACACTGTTGCTGGGAAAGTTAAGAGGTTCAAGGTAGCTCCACCCTAGAGCCTTTCTAGCTTATTTACCCTTAGGTTAGTTAGAGTAGCTTTAGTCTGGCAAGATTCTGTCTATACAGTGAGAACAATAAAGAACTAGAGTTGGAATACACTGACTCAGAGTCGTTCTTGGTCTGAGCCTGACAGGACCACTGGGAATAAAAACCAGAGGAGAAATTTTAGCCTCATGGAGACTAATGATAATGCCTAATTTTAAGCAATCTGTGTAGAAAAATCTATATTATGTCAGTCACAACTCAGATGACATATGGGCAGTTCTGATCTAGTTAAATACTGGTATATGTCAATGTTCAAGCTTCAAATATTATTGATGACTAAACTTGTGTAGATTTCATTTGGAATTAGAAATAGCAAGGAATGCTTTAATTCTCCCCACAAACAATCACCCAGTTGTCCCCCCCACACTTTTTTTTTATCTGAGCCCAGTTTTAAAAATGGGAAACTCTGTTCTCCTCACATTGAGCCCAATAACTACAAATCTCCTAATATCTTGCCTCATGCATTGGACATGTGAGCCTTGGCTATAAAATATTGAAAGGACTATTGAAAGGTGCAGGATATCTAAACAGCATGACGTTGAAATAGCTGCCTTCCCTGTTCCAGCGGGCCTTAGAACCAGAGTAGTTTATAAGAGTTTGCAGTTTGTTTTATTGATGCCCCTACAGATCTGTGATTTGACACGTTCTATTTCACATGTGAATATATTGGAAAGATAACCCTACCTTAATGAAGATATTCAACCATGTGTGAGCATTACTTTTCAGTTCCATTGATGTTGCCTCAACTAGTCACTTGGGTAATGTGCAGAACAAATGGGCCTTTGGCAAAAAAAAATAGCATGGCAGCTCATAAATAATGAAGCTACAGGCATTTTCCAGACATAGAATGGTGACAGACTCCCAGTCACCTGTATTAAAACATAAACAAACAAACCTAGGTGGAAAGAGAGCATAAACAGTTTGCATTTGAAGTGTGAGCTTTATTCGCATGGCAATATGCAGAAATTCATAATTTGATGGAAAAGGCTTTTGAAGCAGCCTAGGCAGAAAGCTTATTTTGATCCCCTGTCATCAATTCTTTTACCTTTCTAATTCAGCCTGAGCCTGAAGTTACTAACTTTCTGTGATTTTCACTTCACAGTTGCAGTCATAAAGGGGCAAGAGTTTCATCCTTCAAATTAAAAAAAAAATGGCTCCAAGCAATTGCCTTTTAGATGGGATTCTTGTACTTGGAGTCCATTTCTGTGTTATTCATAATCTACCGGACCAATGCCCTCATTCAAACTCTGCTCAGGAGAGGAGGGATGTGGGGAGATTGCCATTTTTCATGCCATCTAAAATGGCCTACTGTGATTTGAGATCATTCCCAAGCACTCTAGATTTAGAAAGACATCCTTACTGATAATGTACAGTGAAAATTTAAACCTCTGTTGCTGTTTAGGCAGATGCACCCTTCCCAAGGAGTCACACATGGATGTATTTCTGTGTTTTCCCAAAGAGAGAAAGGTAAATAGAAATGGGAAACAAAAGACACTTGAATACCCCTAGATGAATACCAGAGAAGAATGCATATGAGAAAGGTCAACACATTTCATTTGGAAAATTCAGCCTAGGACTTAATTAGTGCTGCATATCATTTCTATTCTCAGCGTTCAGGCTATGCATGTGCAACCCAGTGGCTGCAGTGAAATGGTGCAAAGCAGAAAAGGTTAAAGGCTAAATTGCTAAATTGCAGAATGCAGGAAATTGGATCCTCAGAGATGGTGAGTAAGTAGAGGTAGAGGTTGTGGAAAGAGAAATGAAGCTCTCCCTAGGCCTCTTGACATCCAGCTATACTTTAATTAGCTTCAGCCCCTAAAGGTGAGATCGTGGGGAGAGAGGAGCTGATAGAATGGAGGAAAGGAAGCTAGTTTGGGGAAAGAGGCAGAGAGTTAGCTCAGAAATATATAAAATGCCTGCACATTGGGATGTGGCATGGCAGAAGTAGTAAATATGGTGAGAAGGAAGGAAGAATGTTTGAAACCGGCAGGGTGGGAATCCTTCCTCTCTGCTAACAGAAAGACTACTCTGAGTAAGCAAAAGGCACGGGGTGCAAAGAATACCAGAGCATTGGTTGGCAGCTTGGCCACTGTGGAGAACTCTGCAGTAGATTTGGCTGACAGTAAATCAAGGTTTGAGAGCCTGTTTGGTGTAGTGGTTAAGGCATCAGGCTAGAAACCGGGAGAATGTGAGTTCTAGTCCTGCCTTAGGCACAAAGCCAACTGGGTGACCTTGGGCCAGTCACTCTCTCTCAGCCCTAGGAAGGAGGCAATGGCAAACCACTTCTGAAAAGCCTTGCCAAGAAACTGCAGGGACCTGTCCAGGCAGTCACTGAGAATCGGACACGATTGAACGGATTTAAAAAAAATCAAGGTTTCGCTAGCCAACAGATTTGGATTCAGCTGGGCCAGATGGGAGGAGGTCCAACCCATGAAAAAGGGATCAAGTTCCCATCAAGAAAAGGAGAAGAAAAGGCTTCTGGTGGTGATATTGCGGACTGAGCAGCTCTGCCCGCAGGCTTAGCAGGTGGAACTGACAACACGGCAATTTTTTTCGGGCTCAGACAGGATTTTCTGAAGCCCAGGAGTGTTCTCTGGATAAAGGAAAACACCTGGAATCACCACATCTGTCCTCCAGATGGCTGCTTGTAGCCAGAAGATTGCAAAGAGCATTTTGCATTCAACTGGTAAGAGATAGCTGGGAGTCTGGGATGTCATCTTTTTCCAAGCCGCACTCTAACCTTAAAGGGACACCCCATTTCTAAATCACCAAATTTATATATATTTTTAAGTATGCATACCCTAAGAGGTTTTCTACAGTGAGGAGAAGCTGGCTCTCTTGGTGCTTATCGTTATTTTTGGGATTACTTTTTTTAAAAAAATATTTTTTAAGTTTTGGAATTCATTTTCCTTCCAAATATAAAGGAGGATTGAGATTAAACAATTCTCTTCCTGTTATTATTTTGGTATTAAATTTGAAGATGTTAGCATTTTCCTACATGTTGAATTGGCTGATTTAAACCTTCAGCTTTCTATTTCTACTTTCCCTTGGGAACTGTCTGCTTATCTCACTTTCACTTTGTGTAAACACACTCCAGAACATTTTTGTATCTTCGACTTTCGCTGGTTAAGTTCCTACGGGGCGCCATAATCAACTGCGTTAAACATGGAGGATTTTAAACAGATTTTTTCTGACTTCCATCAAGATTTTAAACAGATCTTTTCTGACTCCTATCAAGTTTTTATACAAGACATTCAGGACATTGTGGAAAATATGAGCTCTAAAATGTGTCATCTGGTTGGGGATGTAGTGGATGAATCTGAGGAATTCAACAGTGATAGACATGTTTCTTCTAAGAATGAGATTGGAATTTCGGTTGAGATGCTGGATGAAGATTGGATAGTGGAGTTGGAGAAATGTAAGGGAGAGAGGGATCTGCAAGCAATAAGTGAAATTGACTTTCTGGTGAAATGCCATGAAAAAGAAGGGGTCATTATGTATGGGAGGTTTTTAAGGGGGGCAGTTGGGCTGTTTGATTTTTTCAAGAGAAAAGCTCTGTGCACATTGTGGGGATATGTAAATGTTTTGGTTTATTTTTAAGTGGGATAAGGGTTAAAGAATGTTTATTTGGAATGTTTTTAGGGTTTGACTGATGTTATTTGTTTTTAAGGATTTGGATTAAGATTATTAGGGTATAAAAATGTTTATTTGGATGTCTGTGGCTTGAATCATGTCAACTGGATTTCTATTTTCTTAGTGGAAACGTTTCACTCCTTATCCAAGGAGCTTCTTCAGTGACTGAAGAAGCTCCTTGGATAAGGAGTGAAACGTTTCCACTAAGAAAATAGAAATCCAGTTGACATGATTCAAGCCACAGACAGTTCCACCTGGATGACTGAGAACCTTCATAGACGTTTATTTGGATGGTTTTAAGGATTTGATTTAAGGTTACTGTTTCGAATTGTTTTTTAGTTTGCTTTTTATTATAGTAGACAGAAATGTATAGAATAGTGGTAGGAAGGGAATAATTAAATAAGTGTTATCTTTGGGGGGGAAAGTTGTTTAGTAGGTTTATATGAACTTTTTTTCCTTTATTTTAATATAAGGGGGAGGAGTAACTGTACTTAGTGATTTTTATTATGTGTTAAAGTAGAATGACTTATAGAAATAATGTGGTGTTTTGGTTTAATATAGAGTAAGAGATTGATTATGGAAATTTTTGTATATCCTTGCTGTTAAAGGTCGGAAGTCACATCCTTCTGTAATGTTGAAAAAAATTCTTTTGTGTTTTCACATCTTTTTAGTCCTTTTTACTTTTCTGTAGTTTTTCTTTTTTTGTAGCTTTTATCCTTGTCTTGAAACTTAATAAAATTCTTTTTAAAAAAGGAAAAGGAGAAGAAAAGAGCTAATAGAGACTATATGTAGAGACTGTGGGCATCTGCAAAAAGTTGTGTTGTGGAGGCTGGGGTGGTAGAAAGTAAATTGGTTTAGTATGCCCTGGGCTTTAGAAATGAACTGCATCTTTAAGGAGACCGCGTGACAACTACTAGTTATGAGAAACCCTCCCATACCTTCCCATTAAGTTCAGTAGCTTAGTGCTGTTTAAATTTCCTACTGTACCTCCTGTGTGTTATTGTCCATGCATCTATAGTATATGTTAATTATATAAATAAAAGTAAAAAAAAATCATAGCTAGATTTTTTCCCCCCTGATTGGATGCCTCTTGAAATCGGGAAAATCACTTTTTAACATTGCCTTGTTGATGGAAGATTTGGTATATTCTTGTTTAAAGTTAGAGCTGAAAGAATCCCACTTGGGCAGTTGCTGGGGGAATTAGCAAAAAATCCGGATAAATGACTGTGTTCCGAAAGAGGCTTCACGTGGCAGTACTTCTTTAGCTAGAATTAGGGATGAGAACTCTCTTCACTCACATTTTGTTGCAGGGGACAGTTTTGTTTCACAAACCAGAAAAATAAATTGCTGCTAACCAAACCAAAGATTAAGGCTAAATTCTCTGGTTCTGTCCTTTCTGAATTTTGATATATAAACATTCCAGCAGCCATTCAGCATACTTTTCATGAATTCCTTTCTGAGTCTCTCTCACATGAACTAGCATGATGACTTCTTGCAATATTTCAAAGTCATTACGCCCCAGCAACTATTTTGCAGAATAGAACAAATTCTTGCTTTGATTGATTTTGGTTTAGCTACATTGTGATATAAGGGCAAAATTATCTCCTGGACAGCACCCAGACTTAACCATTACTTGGAGAATCAGTCCAGATAGTGGTCACTGCTTCACTTTAAAAAATGGATGTGCTTTTGCATACGCTTCATGTTTGAGTTCTGGGTGAAGGTGGAAGGGCTGAGAAGGTCAGGGCCGCAACTGGGGGGGGGGCAAGCGGGGCATGTGCCCCTGGCGCTGCACTGGGGGGGTGCCGAAATGACACCCAGGGGGCACCAAAATGACAAAATAACCCATGGGGGGGGCGGAATCCATGTTTGCCCCGGGTGACACAGACCCTAGTTCCATCCCTCGAGAAGTTGCCTGGGAAATTGGGTATGTTGCGTATGTTGGTGGTATGCTGGGGTACTAGCTGAAGAAGGGAGAGGAAAATGCTGGGAAGATGGATCAATCAGATAGGGCAGCAGCAGCAAGATGGTTTCCTTCCACCATCCTGGTTGCTGCCCTAACTATGTTTCTTGCTGCCAGAACACTTGGAAGAAAAACAGGGTCCTTCAACAGTCCCTAAGTTCTGTGCTGAGCATGATATCCCTTAGAAGGCTGTCTTTGTAAGTCCTTGTAGCTAACCTCTGGGAAGGGAAAGGGAGAAAAATGTCTGTGTTGGAGAAGTCTTCAGATTTAATGTACATTCAGGTTTAGCAAATACTCCTTCCTCTCAAATGATCAATTAAATCAGGATTTTTGTATATCTTCATGTTAATATTTTTGTGTGAGCCCAAAAAAACCAATTACAAAGCCTGTAAATAACATAATCCTCGATACTGCATGACCATAAGGGGGAACACATGGGAGCATACAGGTCCTTTACCCAAGTGAGGGTTTGATAAAATTGAATCAAATGACAGCTGACTGGAACTCCATGAAATCTGAATTCATGACTGAATTTTCAAATGTGAAACCCCATTGCTTGGTGGAATTTCTCCACTGATTTGTATACATGCATAAAGTTTTCTTAGACTTGTGCAGAAGCAGTGACTATTTATTATACAGGTATATGGAAGAAAACGATAACTAACAGACAGTGAGATCAGGGGACTAAGATCCATCATATATCATACTAGGCCATACTATGTCTGGAAAAGTAATGGGGAAGACCTTACAATAAGGGCAAGTTCAAAATATATATCCCTGCAATGGAAAACATGTCACTCCCTTTCAAGCCAGGGTCAGATCCTTCTGAATTTAACTCTGCTTTAGAACCAGCTTTCCTTCCAGTTCCTTTCTTTCCCCTGCTGTTATATTTGAGAAGGGGAGAGATACAACCAGGATTACTGAGTACTTGCTAAACAGGAAAAGATATTTTGCTCCTGAATGAATACATGGGATTTGAATTTTCCTCTGCTTTCTAGGTCAGTCCAAGGACTCCCTGCCTCAAAATGATGAGAAGTTCTAATCTGAGGCTAATCAAGATAAATTCGTGTCCTTGGCTTCAGCCAGTGATCTCCCCTGAATTGCTATCTAAGAGCCTGAGCTAAAGAAGGGATTCATGTTTTTCAGCCTGAGGGCTGCTCTTGACCTTGGAATGGGATGCCAGGGGCTGCCCTTCCAAAATGAGTGAGTCAGGACAGAGAAGGAGACAGGTCAGGGCAAATAGTTACTGTAAATTGATGGATATTTTCACTTCCTGGATAGTTAATAAGAATTAACTATCTGTTAGATCTTTAAAACTTGGTTGCAACTTTTGAAGGGGATTTGGGGCTACAACCAAGGCTTCAGGGGACCATATGTGATCCTGGGACCAAAAGTTATTCATTTTGAATTAAAGGACTAAACCAGGATCTGTTGGTTTATGAACTGGCTTTGTCCATAGGAGGAGCTCAGGATGATTCTCAAATATTTAGTGATGCTATTCTTTTTTAAAAAAAATCATAGTTCTGCCTCATAGTTTTATTACAAAAAACAATGGGTCATTAGACTGATCATTTTGTTTTATTCTCTAAGAAGCTGTTATGCAGTTGCATATAGTTATTTTTTTAGGAGTTGGTGTCATTTTTACAGGACAACACACTTCCTCTTTGTAATGCAATTAATCTCAATCTATAGCTGGTGTTGAGCATAAAGCTATTTCATTTGTATTCCTCAAAGTGGGAAAGCATACCTGGACATTTTAGTGCAGTCAGTGTAAGAAGAGTGTGGTACTCCAGTTTTCTTATTATAGAACATTTCTCAAAACCCTTTTGTAAGGTCCTTAAATAGCAGGCTGTCATCCATGGCAATCTCTCTTCAATTCAAGTTAGCCTACTAGCCCTAGAGAACTCAATAGCTTTGAGTGGTCTGTTTTGCCCATTCTTTTCTCCAGATGTTAGTAAATTCTGCTGATATCCATCAGTATGTTCAGGAAATGAATAGTGCTTTCACTGATGAACGAAATCTCTAGTGCTATCTGCACATATAGCCAAAAGGTCTTTTAAACAGCAAGATAGACCAACCGACTGACCAACAAGTAGACAGACAGACAAATAGATAGATCTATATGTCTTTATGAAAAACCTAGTTACAGCTAAACTAAAAAAGGTAAAGGTTCCCCCCGCACAGTTGTGCAGTCGTGTCCGACTCTAGGGGCCGGTGCTCATCTCCGTTTGTTAGCCGAAGAGCCAGCGTTGTCCGAAGATGCTTCCACGGTCATGTGGCTGGCATGACACGTGCGAAATGCTGTTACCTTCCCATTGAAGTGGTATGTATTTATCTACTTGCATTTGCATGCTTTCAAATTGCTAGGTTGGCAAGAGCTGGGGTGAGTGCAGGAGCTCACTCCATCACACGGGGCTAGGGATTTGAACCTCCTTCATTTGAATCAATGAACTTTCTCAGCTTTGTCCTTCTTCCACAAGAGAAACTGAAGCTCTGGCTCATTTTATAGTAAGATAATGAGAAAAGAATCCATGAGAAAAGTACAAAACCACAAAGGCTTTATTAGGATAGACCTCCAATTATCTTGAATTCTCTTCAATAATCAAAGACTGATGCTCTTTCCAAGAAAAAACACTAACCAGTTGGCACTCAAAAACTGTTAGCTGATGATCAAGAAGAAGATCTAGGCAACATTTATATGATAGAAAGGGCCATTGAAACGCCTGTGTCTGAGTAATTTGATATCAGAGCCCATATCTCCTGGTGGTACCAAGTTGGCAGGATAAAACTGAAGATGAAGAAGGGATTAATTTAGATCCATTCTATCTCAGGTCAGGGATGTGGTAGACAATAGCTTAAAATCACCAGGAGCCTCCTAGAAAGCCCCTTGCCCTGCCACATCTCCTTTGGATGCTTTCTTATCCTGGACTCTCTTGATGTTAGAAAGAGCCAACCATAGAGATTGGGGGTAGAGACAGGAGGAGAAATTTACTGCCATATTCTCCAGTCCAAATTTAGAACCTTTATAACTTCCAAAGAAGAAATCCAACAAATCTTATTACCCTTCCAATACTGTTCCAGGAATCTCAGGATTGTAGCTTAAGTTTATTACTCATGGTACTGGTACTTGCAATTGCTGCTGAAAGATATAGACATTTCCTCCCTAAAACATTTAATAATAAGCACTTGCCATAGAGTGTGTGTCCCAACATGTATGAGCCAATGAAAGGGACAAAACCAGGGGACTAACTATAAGATGGCAGCAGTATATCTGTGATGTACCATTATAAACCGGTTTTGGGTAGAAGATAAAAGTATGCAACTAATATCTTCATATTCTCACTTTGACATGTAAATAAGCATTTGTTTTCAAATCTTACTTGTCATCAATGTCCACATGGATGCCTCTAGGACAGACAAGTTTTCAAGAATAAGCTTGCTGACTTGTAAGTAACATAATCTTAAAAATTTATACTGTAACTGATCTTATTAAGTCTTACTTTTTGCATCCCATTCCAATTCCAGATCCGGTCATCTATGACATTCCTTCTACCATAGGAAATGCCATATGATCCAGCACCAAACAATGATCCATTGTCATATTTTCAGATTCTGTGGCATCTCTGACAAGAGTAAATATTGTTACATTGTTACAAATAAGTCTATTATGTGTAATTGCTGATTGCTATGCCAGGAGTGATGAAGCCAGGAACTGAAAACATGTTTACCCTTACTACAAATACGGTATTTGTCAGAGGGAGCGCAGATAGAGCGGCCTGCCTCTCTCCTAGGCACCAGTGATCCAAGTACTATGCAGTAAGTAGACTCCAAACAGAAGTTATATCAAATATCCTATTTACTTTATATACATACGTATTTACAGATCACTTCCACAAGTAACAAATGATACACCATCAACGATACAGCTTTCACGAGGTAAAATGGGAATAATGGGAACTGAGAATGTCCCTGCATATATAGTGAACCTGACCAATCACATTATAGGTCACTCTCGTTATTCACCACACCCAACCTAACTCTAAGCACCTGTTGAATGAGTCACACATGACACATCATTCCTACAACAATGGCTGCTAATTGGGTGACTGTGCAGAATATTTCACCTTTTACCTAGAAATCAAGCCTCTCTGTATACTTTATATCTATAAGTAAATTCCTGGGTTTATCAAACCCCAACAGTATTGTTGCACTAGGTGAAATGATTCACAAATGGTACACTCAGAATGAAGCTCAGAGTTGTGAGTTTTGAATGGAATATTTGCTGATTAAGGTAACAGAATAAAGAATAGAAGCAGGGCAATTTTTATGTCTCGACCATTGGAGCCAAAGCATAAAAGTACATCAGCTAGGAAGAGGTGAGGAGCCAGGCTAAGACATCAGTGGATGGGCTAGAGTTGCTGCTGTCACAGGAACTTTGCAAAGTTTGGATGCAATAGCAGAGCTTAGGACAAAATAGCGTATTTTGCAGCCACACAACTGTGGGAAACATTTTTTTTTCTGCTGAGAGAGATCCAGTCCTGAGATAAGAGGCAAATTTGGGTAAAGGAACAAAATGTTGGTGCTAGTGCCTCCATGAAGCCATCATAGCTCTGCTCCATATACTGTAGGCCTTGGTTCAAAAGACAGCAAAAATCCTGTTTCAGTAAAAGACCAGGACTAATCCCCAATACCTAAAATAAATGTTTCTGATTAGATTTTTAAGTTGGGCCCTCATAACAGAAATTATGAAGTCTCTAATAATAACATACAAAAGGAATAATCTACAATATCTGGCAAGAGAAGGATAAGAATATTTTTTTTAAAAAATATTCAGTGTTCAGTTATGATTAATGTTATTGATTTATATATTGTAGGTTTAAATGCCTTTTATTGATTTAGAACTTGTACTTCGTCCTTTGCTATGTGGAAAAAAGATAAAACCTATGAATAAAGAGGAAGAAAGGGTAGTGTTTTCCAAAACAAAAGAAAACTGAAAATATGGGCAAATTGTAATACAGAATACTGTTGCTAATAGACTGCTAGTAGGTGACAAGGGAATATCTTGGCAGTGTTCTTGTTATTGCTTTAAGTCTGTAGTCACCTAATTTATTCCTGTTTTCATTTTGTTTAAATGCTTATTCATTTAGTTTACATTCTAAGTCCTGTACAATTTGGGATAGGGTCAATGCATTTGTTGGATAGATAATCTCCTAATCTCCCCCTGGTCAGAAAGTTATATGATTCCCTTCCTTGTACTCTCACCTTCAGATATAGGTCAAAGTCTGCAAAGGAAAGAGCCCTTTCAGTGATGGTTCCCTATTTATGGGAATGTGCTACAAAGAGAAGCTCATATAGTGCCTACTGAATTCAGATTCCCAGATAAATATGCTTTTATATTCACAGAGGTAATAGATCCATCCATCCATCCATCCATCCATCCATCACCTACCTACCTACCTACCTACCTACCTACCTACCTACCTACCTACCTACCATCTTTATGTATTTACTTTCAATCTCTCTATGGCTGCTGTTGAGATGTATTCATTCATTCATTCATTCAATTTATTTATTTATATTTATTAAGAATTTTTTCATACTATAAAAGACAAAAGGAAAAAGGAAAGGAAAGAAAGAAAAAGAGAAAAAAGGAAGGAAAGAAAGAAAGAAAGAAAATGAGAAAGAAAAAATAGTACAAGAAAAGAAAAGGAGAGAAAAAAATAAAGTTAAGAAATTCTTATTTTCACTGGCAACTGAACATAATAAATATATTTATTTGTATTTTCATTCTTATTTTTATATGATCTTTTATAGTCTTACTCCTGGTAATATCAGCTGTTGTCCTGGGAATCTTATTGACCAAAGGTCTGTTGCTTTCATTGACTGAAGATATATAGCATTCATGGAAATAAATGTATCAAATCATAAATAGTATTGAAGGAGAATAGCAAACAGTTATAAAGCCTCTGTGCAGAATTCTCTTTATATAAAAATAGTTCTGCAGCTCAGAAGCAGAACAGTAATTCTAAAATTACTGTTTAATTAAATTTATAATTAAATTCTAATTATAGAATCCTGAGTTCAATCCCTGGAATGCAGCTCTGATAGAAATTCCTATCTGAAACTTTGAATTGTTGCTTTTGCAAGCAAGCCAGTTAGTAGTATAGCTAAAGGTTAATCAGAGATGGGGAACCTGTGGTCCTTCAGATGCTGCAGAACATTATCTCTCAGTTGTCCTGCCGGTGGTGAAGGATGGTGGGAATTATAGTTCAGCAGTACCTGAAGGGTCATAGTTTCATTTATTTATTAATTGGATTTCAGGGCCGCTTGACTCCAAAATCATTCTGGATGGCTTATAATAATGAAAATAATACATAATTAAAAACAAACATGAACACACAGACAAAAACCACATAAATAACATCTAGAGAAATATTCAACGGGGGCTCCACAAACACCCTAACCCCAGGCATGGAAGTAGAGCCAGGTCTTAGGAGACTTCCAGAACACTTGAGGAGTATGGGCTGTACGTATCCTCCAAGGGGATGCTGTTCTATGACAGAGAAGGCATACTTCCTCGGTCCTGCAAGATGACAACATTTAATTGAAAGGACCCGGAGTGCACCCACTCTGCCTGATTGGATCAGACAGACAGAAACAATTGGAGACAGGCAGCCTCTCAGATAACTGGGCCCTATGCCATGAAGGGCTTTATAAGTGATGACCATCACCTTGAATTGCACCTGGAAGCTGACTGGTAACCAATGAAACTTGTGAAGCAGCAATGACACATGGACATAATGAGAAGCACCCATTACTGCCCATGTCACTGCAGTTGGACCAGCTGGAGATTCTGGATGGTCTTCAAGGGCAGCCCCATGTAAAGTGCATTGCAACAGTCCAATTGTGAGGTAACTCAGGCATGAGTGGTCATCTGAAGGGCCTTCTGGTTGAGGAAAGGGCACAACTAGTGCACAAGGTGAACCTGTGCAAGGGACCTCCTGGCCATAATTACCACCTGCTCTTTGAGCTTTGGGTCCAGGAGGACACCCAGTAAGTAAGTAAGTAAGTAAGTAAGTAAGTAAGTAAGTAAGTAAGTTGTGTGCTAGTCTCAAATGGGAAAGTGCTACCTATGCAAGATCAAAGGTGAAAATGTCCCAGACCCAGATGGGCCAAACAGCCACAGCCACCTAGTCTTGTCAGGACTGAGGGTGAATCTATTGCTCCCCATCCAGACCTGAACTGCCATCAGACACTGGTTGAACACTTTGACAGCTTCACCTGTGCAGCCCAGGATTGAGATGTACAATACAGTATCATCAGCATACTGACGATACTGGCTCCTGAACTGATAGATTACCTCAGCCAGAGGCTTCATGTAGATGTTAAACAAGAGGGGTGAGACTGTCAAGCCTTGAGGCACACCCCAGGTTAGGGGTTATGGGTGTGATCTGTCCCATCCTGTCAACACTAACTGGGACTGACTGCTGAGGAAGGAGGCAAATCACTGCCCCCCACTCCCAACCACTGAGGCCAGTCCAGAAGGATACCATTGTTGATGGGATCAAAAGGATACCATTGTTGATGGGATCAAAAGCCACTGAGAGATAAAGGAGCACAAGGATGGGTGCATCACCCCCATCCCGGCTTTGTCAATGGTCATTGACAAGCATGACCAATGCTGTCTCCTTACTATATCCCAGTCTGAAACCCAACCGAAACATGTCCAAATAATGTGGTTGTCCAACTTGGAAGAAGCATATAAGATACAGTAGTTTCCTCTGTTCTAAATCATCATCATAGCCTGTATATAAGACTGATATTATTAGCTGATAGAATTTTAGTGCACCTATAAAATAGACCCTTTTAGTATATTTAAAATATGACCAGAAATAGAACATGCTTTTTTCTGCCTGCCTGGTAAATATATATATTTTTACTAGAAAATGTAGTGGAATAAGCTGCTGGTTGGGAGACATCAAGTCATTTCATTATCTCCTCAAAGTTTCCAATGATATAGCCAGTAGAGCAGGGCTTTCCAAAGTGCCGCCACTGGTGATACACCAGTGGCGGGGGCAGCGCGTCGGTGGTGCGCACGCGTATGGCGGCGGTGCGGTGGCGCGCGCATGGCGGCGGCACGGGGGGGCGTGCGGCGGTGCGTGTGTGCACGGTGGCAGCGCAGGGGGGTGTGCGGTGACGCGCGCGTGCATGGTGGCGGCGCGGGGGAGCATGCGGCGGCGAACGCATGCACGGTGGCGGCGCGGGGGGGCATGCGGCAGCGCGCACGTGCACAGTGGCGGCGGCAGTGGCTGCCGCTGCCGCCATGCATGCACGCGCCGCCGCTTCTGAGTGGTGTGGTGACACACCACGCTGTGTGTGGCGACACACTTTTGTGTCGCGACACACAGTTTGGAAAGCTCTGCAGTAGAGAATGCTGCAATGCACACTTTTCTATTGATGTCAATGTGATAAAAGATTTATGTTACAAAATGTGTGTATAAAGCATAGTCTCTAGTGAGAATGAAAAGCAGAATGATTTATTCTTCTGAATAATTTTAAGCGTCACCAGTTAGGTTTACAGAACAAATTTGCCAATACATATTAACTCTTACATTCTTAACTATACCAACAAGAATTGTATAAAGTTACGAGGTGATGAGTATAGCAAAAAAGAAGAAGCAAACTTAAATCCAAGAGGGAAATTTTAAGCTATGGGGAGAAAAAAACCTGAGGAAAAAATATACTTCAAATTGGTTTAGCCACCATATAAAATATTGATGGTGCTGACTAATGTACATTTCTTAAATCAGAAATGACATCAATTCCCAGATGGATTACAGTGAAGTTTTAGATACTTTTAACATTTAACATCAACTGTCAACTTCTGTTACGAATCCTTGAAATGATTATAGGATGCTTCAGTGTTGATGTACTATAGATTCTAAAACTGTAGTCACAAATGATGGTTCTTGTGTTCCTATTTGATTTGTTTTTCTTTGTTTTCTTGCTTGCTTGTTTGTTTATTCTATGCCTTTCTGTCCAGAAGTGATGGAGAGCTGTCCCACTTCATGTATTTCCAGACTTTGGTATGTTTGAAGTCAGCTAACAGTATCATGCCACTGATTGTTTTTACAAATGACATTAAAAAGTGCCTCAGAGCCATTTTCCTGAATGTTATTGTCTTGGGAAAGAATATGGCCGAGAGAGGCATTATAATGATACTTTCTAGCTAATTTTGTTTTTATAGACTTGTGGCAGGTTACAATAATTTTTACTTTTAGTACTGAGGCCAAGATCAGAATAATAGCACAATTAGCTTTTCTGCACATCAAGATGACTTCATGTTTGCATTTTTCAAACAGCAGCACTTTAAAAAAACAAACAAACGAGGTGATTTCAGGAGGAATTTATAGTATGACATTAAACACTGCCCAAAACTTTTGGCAAACCTGAACTAGCGGCTGATAATAAATAACCCTTGTGTAGTTTTCGGCTTTTCACATGAATCAAATGTCTCATTTCTCAGATCACACAAGAACGCATGGGATGCTTTATGAACAATGGCTGAATTATTCAGCTTCACCCCATGTAACAGAGAATCTTAGGCTTCATCTGATGTTGTACTAGATCAAGGCTGCAGCAGGGAATGAAGCAAAAAGAATAAGCATGTTATAATTTTGAAAGCCACTGTCCTCTTCCAGTGAGAGACAGGAAGTGAGATCTAGGCTGTGAGAAGCAGCTCAAAGTCTATGTCTTACACACACACACACACACACACACACACACACACACACACCAGTCTGGGTGGGCTGCAGTGATTGTGGGAAGAGTTTTCTGACTGGTCCTAGGACTCAGGGTCTCTGTAAAAGCCCCGGAAGAACGTGCTTGGTTGGTTAGTTTAAACTTTGTTGCCCTTTTCTGCCTCTTTCTCTTTGCTTGTTGATTAATCTGCATATACTAGGTTAGTGATTGCTAGCTTTTGTATGCAGACTTATAACCTGGTGCATCTATCTCATTCTCCCAAGTCCTTACTCTGTGGCTTTTATTAAACTAAAACTCCATTCTTTGTTACTCCAGTATTAGCTTTGTTCTCACATCATGCACTCCAAAATCACTTGGGCCTGGTAACTTAATTCCAACTTAAAAGGTGGAATTGGAGCTATTTATTTAAAAGGATCTCCTTTTCTGAACTATGATTCCCAGCATTTTTCATTATTGGTTATGCTGGATGAAGCTGCTGGGCAATATATCTAGATAAGGATTACTCCACCTTGCTGTATAGTAGCAGTGGGGTAGATCATTGCAAAGAATCTACTGGAATCCAGAAATAAGTCAATATGTTACACATAGCCTGAAGTTGAAGAAGAAAGAGAAAGACGGAAGAATATTGGTTCTTTACCCAGAGCCCTAATTTAGAATAAGATTGTTTTCCTACTCAATATAATTGCAGACACAATCTTAATAGTATGCCACTTCAGAATATGGTGCTGAAACTCTCATCTGTGAAATCTATTTAGTAAATTTAGCTCAAGGGCAGTCCTTGCTAACACTTCTATTTACAGTTCTCTGGGGTGAATCTGCCACCTTTTGTAATGTGCTTTTTATTTCTAGGCTGAAGACAAGTTCAGACATACAGGATCATCTAGGTCTATTTAATCAGCCTTTGGAAACGTTGAGTTTATTCCTGCAAGCCATCAGGTAGTATCCATAGCAGTTTCAGCTTTCACTTGTCAGCCTACAGTTATGCTAAAAGAGCACCTCTGCAACTTAATTTACAATTTGTTTTCAACAACATTCCCCCAACCTCCTGTTACATTCAATGGCTGATTTCATGCCAGTCAGCTTGATAATTTCACAGTGTGATGCGGGCATGCTTATTCATAGAGGTTAGTTCGGGGCAATGAGGCAAAAACTAGCTATGTGTTGCTCTGATGATCCATCTTACAAAGATATTTAAAAAAAAAAAAAAAGCTTCCAGCAAACTGTCAGGAAGAAGGACAAAAGTTAACACAACTTGTGGCTACTCTACCAAGATAAGCTCAAAAAAGGCAGGTTAAAAACTTGTCATGTTTAATGTTGGTTCACTTTGGTTATATGCATTGTGAAGCTTTTCCTAGCAAATGATTGAATAACCCTGAAAAAGGACACATATCTCATATTTGGAGTTCAGAAATGTGGATACACAAACCTTTCTGCTTTATATTCATGTACAAACCTAGGTGGTATGATTCAGTTTCCTCTCACATATTCATGCTTCTGCACAGTGGTATGGCCAATGACTTTTAGCACATTCATGAAGAAATGCAGAATCCATATTCCTTATCTTTATACAATTTAAACTGTGTCCCCTAAAAGTCTGCCTTGATTTAGTATACATCTTAGTCCAGACCTGACACCATATTTTACATCCATGCATCAGTCTTAGGAGTGATTTGTGGATTCATAAATGTGCAAATATTGCATGGCAGAAGAGTACAAGTCAAAGTCCAGAATAATTTCAGTGATCATTTTGTGAGCACACCAAAGGCATAATTTACAGTGTCTTCATGAAAATCAGCACATATTGTAAGAAGCTGCCATGATTTGACTCCATATATAAGAGTTTCTGGGGACAGGAAGGACAGGGTAACAATAAACTCTATAGTTGGGATTTTTTTCACCTACCTTTCTTCCAACTCACCATCTAAGCCAGAGCTTTCCAAACTGTGTGTCGGGACACGTTAGTGTGTCGGCTGCAGTGTCTGGGTGTGTCGCAGCTGCTGCTGCCTCCGAGCCCTGCCAGGATTCCGTGCAGGTCCTAGTGCCTACCTTGTGCCTTGCTGCCTCCAAACCTGCTGATTCCGTGCAGGTCCTAGTGCCTGCCTTGTGCCTTGCTGCCTCCAAACCTGCCCTTCCAGGATTCCACGCAGGTCCTAGTGCCTGCCTTGTGCCCTGCTGTAAGAGTGTGTCGCGAAATGATGCATGTCTAAAAAGTGTGTCACCAACATGAAAAGTTTGGAAAGCTCTGATCTAAGCCTTCCATCTACACATTTAAACGGATTATCTGCATTGGAATGCTTTGCTTTATCTGAAATCTGCTTTGGGGAGAAAACATCTTGGGAATTTTAACAAAAATCTCAGTTTCTAATGTTCTAAAGCAGTGCTTTCCAAACTCCCGCCATTGGCGACACAGGAACGGTGGCGGTGGTGTGGTGGCGCACGGGGCGGCAGCGGTGTGCATGGTGGTGGTGGTGGCGGCGGCGGTGGCCTCATGTTTTGCGGTAAAACCCGGAAGTGCTGATGGCGCTCCATTCCTGCTGCTGCTGCCGCCACCGCTGTGCACGCCACTGCCACGCGTGCCGCTGCAGGGGCGGTGGCGACGCGCCATCGCCACTTCCGGGTTGTGTCACGACACACTAATGTGTCGCAACACAGAGTTTGGAAAGCACTGTTCTAAAGAAACTGGCTAGAGTGCAGTATGAGAGCATTTGGTCAGCTATTGTTTGACTCAGTTTTTCATGATAACAATAGACTGCCTACAAATAATACTTACAAGTAAATACTTAGATTTATTACTCCCCATGTGATGCTTTGCTTTTTTTTTTTAAAAAAAAAGAAACCAGCTTGCCTGATGAGAATTCTTGAAATGTGAAAACTTGCACAATAGTTTGCAATCTTGAGTTAACCTTATAAGATAGTATTTCAATATGGAATTTGTATTTTAGAATTGACATCTGTATCCCATTATTCAAGATAAAAATGGAAAGAATGGCAGAGAAATTTAAGACAATGAAAACAAATTAAGTTTTATTTTATGAATGACATGCCTGATGGTTGAATCTTTCTTTGATATTTGAAAGGAAAAAAAATGCTGCTTTACTATAGATATACTGAATTCTAAGATTAAGAACACAAAGCATTTTTTAAAAAAAAAATGATTTTAGAGTTTAGAAGCCACCCAGGAAAAGCTTTATTTTGAAAAATGGCATATGCATTTTAAAAATAAATAAGATAAAAGTAAATCTAGTTGGTGACTCCCAGCAGGCTAAGCTTATGGCAGCCATTGAAAATAGCCTCATCGAGAAACTTATTCCATAGCAGGGATTCTCAGCATCTGTCAGCTTTGTATAGCATGTTGAGAGCTGTACAACAAAAATGGGAGGGGCCATTGCCCATTCCGGGTATGTTAATGAGTAAAGATCTGCAAGCCTTAAGGCACACATTTCACATCTGAAAACCTCCTAATCTCCTCCAAAAAAAAAAATGCCCAACCCATCCAGGTGAGACTGGTAGACCACATGTGGAGAGACCAGAGTCCATTGGAGTTGGGCGGCTAATTAATTCAAATAAACAAATAAATTAGCAAATAAGCAAATAAATAAATAAATTTTGCACTCCTGTCCAGGGCAAACAGTATTTAGGGATGGACTTTGGAGCCCAAATGGAGGGCTTGGTAGGCATATAAAAATAGGTAGAAAAGGGCTCAGGGTCCTTTAAGTTATTGTCCAGGAATAGCAGATGAAAAGATCAGCAAACATGCCTAGCATAATTCTTGGGCTGGCCTGTATAAGCAGAGCCCCAGTGACACTCATACAGTGAAGGGCAGCTTCTTTTTTAGTTTTCCTCTTTAAAAATCTCTCAGTCATGGGGAGCCAAGTCATCATGTATACAATTGTAGCTGCCCATTTTATTAAATTTTAAAAATACAGTCTTCTTTTTTACAACAAAATGATGCTTAGTTCTAAGAACTTGTTCAACCATTCAGAGGGAGGCTGCTATCTACAGAAGACTAGTAATTTAAAATGATCTAGCTACTAGGGGCATATGAAACAGTTGCAATTCAATTTTAAGCCCTACTTCAGGAGTCAAAGTGGTCAAAATAATCTGGTTCTAATGCAGTTCACTTTGTTCAGTGGCTTTAATGCAGAAAAAATGGCATTTGGAGCATGCATCCAGGTGGAAATGGGATAGTCTTTGATTTCATGCTTCCCTCTGAAGGGACACTTTCACTGGATCTTTACTGAATCAAAGTGCCTCTTTGAAATTCAGATCTACTAGCTACACCATTGATTTTGTGAACTGGCCAGAGTCCTATATGACAAACCAGTAGTGCTGATCCTTGTGCATCCATACAACCTTTTCACTGCTATGTGAACTGGACATGCCATCAACGATGATACAGCTCAGACAAAGCCTTAACATAAACTCCTTTGAGTTGACCTTAGCTGATCTTGGAATGCTAAACAGGGTTGGACCTGGTTGGAATTTCAATAGGAAATCTTCAGGAAATCCCAGGACAGAGGCTATGCTAGAAGGTTGAAAAACATCCCATAAGAAGGCAGTGGAAAACTTTTGTATTGTTCCCAAGAAACCTATGTGAATGTATCCATGAAGTCACCAGGAGCTGAGCTCTACTAGAGGAAGACTTTACTGACTTGATGTACTATAGCTACTATACTACTAATTCTTCTACTACTACTACTAATAAAAATTTATGCATTTCTGTACTAGAATTTTTAATCATCCTAATAATTGTATCCATGAATTTCCTGTTGTTTCAGTGGAGGTCAAACTTCAGGGTCCTATTATCAGTTCTGTGCTGCGGACATTTGTATTATAAAGTTACGGTTTTCAGTCGCAACTTATTGGCTCTGCCTTTAGAATTAACTTTGCCTGCAGAGTTATATTTACTGGAGAACTAATCTGCATTGTCAGAATGGTCTGGATGATTGCAATCCCCAAATGATATTCTCAAGATAAACTTGTTTTCTTGGTTCTTGGCACTATAAAGAAAAGAGAAGTATTGATTTTTTTTTAAGTGTGAACATTTCTTTGTTAGTTTCTGCTAATAAACAAACCTTGAATGAGGACAAAAGACTGCAGTTTTAAATAAGAATTGTCAAGGAGGCTCTGAAAAGGAGCTTGCAATGGAACAATATTTAAATTTAGTTCCCGACAGATTTAGTTCCTCAACTCAACACATGAACAAGAAGTTTTACTGTTTTTTAAAAAAAACAGTAACATCTATAACTATTCTATTTTCTAAAAAAAATGTAGCATTATAAACTGAAGCATATGACATATCTCTTTTTAAATTCTTGCTTAAAAGCAGGGCATTATTTGCTATTCTTAAAAGTAAAAAGCAAAGTAAATCTCCTTTTTAAGAGATGAATATCTGAAAGACAAATACAACTGTCTCTACAGCATCAGCCTACAACAGTTCCTCTCAGTTAAGAAAAGTCCCCCCTGCCCTTTTTCCTCTACCTTGGTTGAAACACAGTAGGCAGCGCAACCTAATGCTTTAGGTTATAATTTGAAAGTTAATAAGTCACTTTGAGAATGAGTAACTATAATAATACCATTGTAGGGTGGAAGGATGCAAATCTTATTTATAAAAATTTAGACATCTGGAACCTGCAAAAGAGGAAGTGGATGGGCAAGATTCTTCCCATGAGTTCCATTTTTTTACATTAAGATTATGGAAAATAGAATGAGAATTAGCTTCTGTAAGTTTTATGTGGATATACCATTAACAGCTCCTCATACCAAGCTGGATTTCTTGCTGTTATCTCTCTCATATATAATGGTTTTCCTTATTGTCTCCTGCCCTTCTATCTTACCCTAGTTTGTACTGTGTAGAAATTCTGGGGCTGCTGTATGTACTACAGTGCAGGCTGAGATAACAATCTGGATCAGGTTGCTTTCAGATGTATAATTAAAAGACAGCCAATGGTTAGTGATGGTATGTAGCTTATTGTTACAGAATTCTTTTTACTCTCCGGGATAATCACTTGCGGTTTTGCTTGTATTTTGCTGGAAGTGTCAAAAGTAGCTAGATCAGCTTAATGTCTTGATTTGCTGGAGCAGCCACAGAGGTGAATGAAGGATAGATTAGGAACTTTTGAAGTTTGGAGTAGAAAAAGAGCCGGGGGGGGGCTGGGGGGAATGGTCCTTGGTGAAAAGATCCGTGAGAAGACAGAAAGGGATGCAACAAAATAGAGCTGATTCCAATTTAATTTCATTAACACGTCATTGCATTATGCTTGCAAAGTGACCCAACCAGCTTGGTCCTGGGTTCCACAACTCAATTTCACGAGCTGTAATAATAATAAAATGGAGCACACTACCTGGCTGGAAAATAAACCTGCCTAAATAATTTATTCCAAAGCCAAACCATTGCTGATTTTGATCTGACTGTATTTTTAGACTCTTTATTTTGGTTACAAAAACAGCACATCAATTTTTTTTTAATATACTATATATACTATTTTAGGAAATGGAAAGTGTAATGAATGCAGACCACTGGTACAACAGATTATACTTTGACAGACCCAGAGGCATCTGCCAATGAAGCCTGCCAATGAGGCAGATGCTGCTTGTATTTAAGTAGTTTCTATAGCCTGTCATTTGGGTCCTATCATTCGAATGCCAAAGGATAAAAGCTGTGCGTTGCAATAAATAAAGCACTAATAGCCAATGTGTTCCTTGCTTTTTAAAATAGCAGTGTCTTTTACCATATGGGACTAAGAAATAGATTTTATATAACAAAATGATGTGATGGGAAAGATACATGCATACATACTCTTTCAGGGAACCATCTATGGTTGAGACCTGCAAAAGGGATGATCGCTTACAGGATCTCTCTATAACCCATTAGTTCATACTTCTGAAAAGATATGGAAGTCATGCTATGGAAATTGCATAATGATGCTGCAAATATCATGCCTAAATTCTGACTGGTGAAGTTCTGATCCCATTACAGTTTCAGGACCAGAATAGAAATATTTGGAAAAGCTTCCTTGAGTCCGTATACATTCAGTTGTCAGTACCCCTCTTGTGAGAGATGCTGTGGCAGGACACCTCTAAGTAAGCCATGGATCTCCAGCAATCTAAGTGCACTCCTATGCAAGCTACTTATTTCTTTCTTTTATTTGCTCCTTTCCTCCTAGCTGATATGGGCCATCCCATTTTCTACTAAAGGGTATGTTGCTCCTGGTTGAAGCACAATACATTCTTGTGGCTAGGATCAAATTATGATCTAGTATTTTGAAGTTTCATTTTATTTCAACCAAGGAATGGGAACACAGCTGGAGAATTAGGGTGGTGTAGATGGTTCTGGTGTTTGAGGGGCACCGAACCTCACTGGGTAATATTGGGCTAATCATTTTCTCCTGTTCCCACCTACCTCACAGATGGTTGTTCTGGGGATAATTGGGGGATGGAATGTTATGGATGCTGCCTTGAGCTCCTGAATGAAAGACAGAATATTAATCCAACAAATAAAATTATCTCAAAAACGGTAAGAATCCAGGTTAGCTATACAGTATGATCATTTATTGCTGTTTAAGTACAGTACTAAAATATTATTATTTCATTCATCTTATTAACAATGGGAAACAGAGGCCCAAAACAAGTTTAAGGAAAAGCTTATATTTCAGTTCTCTCTCTCTCTCTCCAATCTGAAGGGTGTATATATATATATTATTGATATATATATATATATATATAATATATATATGTGTGTGTTACAAGAACTTAAAATACTGGATTTGACCCTTAACTACACATTTTCTCCTGGTTTTAAGTGTGGGAAATTTTCTTGCATACCCAGGGAAATTGCTTCTTTCTTATGGCTGCTTCTTCAGTTCCATATCTGAGCTTATTCACCAATCTTTCTGATTTGACTTTGATGTGTGCATTTAGGGATTTGTATATAACTCATTTTCACCTTTCTTTTGGTTACATGAAATGGACATGTTTATGGTATTCATGTTTAATGCTTCATATGTAGCACAACTGTGCATTTAAGGAAGGGAAGTGTGGATTTAGTTGGGAAAGCATTAGCTCACCAGAAAGTATGCAGTTCTTCCCCCCATCTCTCAAACATAAATAGGTTTATCTAAAGCCATGTTCTTCTTCTCTATACATAATACATTCTGGGAATATTTAATATTAATATAATTATCAACACTTGTTATGTTACTGGGACTAGTCTAGAACAGTGGTAACATTTTAAAAAATTCCCTTCTCACCCCTATGGGTGGTACGTGTCTTCTTCAACCTCTGGTCCTCTACCAGAGGCCTGGGAGTTGGAGGGTTCTGTGCAGAATCTTAGCTGTTCTTAGCATTGCACTCTTCTGGACAGAGAGCTCTGACGTTGCTCCTGGGATCTGTTGGAGCCACTCTCCCAGCTTAGGAGTCACAGCCCCGAGTGCTCCTACCACCATTGGGACCACTTTGGCCTTCACTTTCCACATCCTCTCCAGTTCTTCCTTCAGGCCCTGGTACATCTCCAGCTTCTCATACTCCTTCTTCCTGATGTTGCTGTCACTTGGCACCACTACATCTATCACCACCGCCATCTTCTGGTCCTTGTCTACTACCACAATGTCTGGTCAAATGGCCAGTACCTGCCTGTCTGTCTGGATCTGGAAGTCCCACAGGATCTTAGACCTGTCATTCTCCATGACCTTCTGTGGAATCTCCCATCTGGACTTTGGAGGGTCTAGCCCATACACTGTGCAGATATTCCTGTACACAATGCCAGCTACTTGGTTGTGCCGTTCAGTGTATGCTGTTCCTGCCTGCATCTTACACCCTGCCACTATGTGTTGGACGGTCTCTGAGGCCTCTCTGCACAGTCTGCACCTTGAGTCCTGTCAGTGTGGTAAACCCCTGCTTCTATGGATCGGGTGCTTAGTGCCTGTTCTTGTGCTGCTATGATCAGTGCCTCAGTGCTGTCTCTTAGTCCAGCCCTTTCTAGCCACTGGTATGATTTCCCAATGTCAGCCACCTCAGCTATCTGTCGATGGTACATCCCATGCAGGGTCTTGTCTTGCCATGGCACTTCCTCTGATTGATCTTTCTTCCATGTCTGCGGCTGCTTCAGGCATTCTCTCGGCACCTCATCTTTAGGTACCATCTTACTGATGTACTCCTGGATGCTCTGGGTCTCATCCAGGACAGTAGCTTTGACACTCACCAGACCCTGCCCGCCCTCTTTCTGGCTGGTTTACAGTCTCTGGGTGTTGGACTTGGGGTGGAGGCCTCCATACATTGTAGGAGCTTCCAGGTATTCACATCAACAGCCTCCATGTCCTCCTTTGGCCACCTCACTATACCAGCAGGGTATCTGATGACAGGCAGGGCATACATGTTGATGGCATGGATCTTGTTCTTCCCATTGAGCTGGCTCTTCAGGACCTGTCTTATCCTTTGGTGGTACTTGGATGTTGCTGTCTTCCTTGCCTCCTCATCGTGGTTCCCATGTGACTGTGGGAGAGCACATATTATATATATAATATGATGTTGAAAATACTACGTGATGCTTATATTTGTTTCTATGGATTAATCCCATAAATAAGATTAACATATTTGTATCAAACGTTATTGTGTTCACTTTTTTAGAATTGTCAAATATTGATGCTGCTGCATATCTGTAGTCAGATTTTGTCAGATATTACTGAATCTGTTGCATGTCAACTGTAAAAGCTTGACAGGTCCTGAATGCCACTTTTCTGATCATATGAAATAAGAAGTGATGTCTGCCACAGCTGTCAAATATCATAATGTCAAGTGTTCACAATCAAATACATACACTTGCTGCTGTCAAGATGTTAAGTGCTACTGGAAAGTCTTTCCTGATGAACAAAACAGTTTGTAGAGAGTATGTCCATATTCAGAGGACATTTTGATGAGAAATTTGTCATATAATCACAAAGAAATGTTGGAGTAAACTTTATGCAGTTGAAGGGATTGCACCACAGGGAAGTCTTGCTGGGCTGTGTGGGGGCTTTAAGCCTACTTGTGAGCAAGCATCATCCTGATGATAAACCTGCTCTGCTCATAAAGAAGGGCTGTTTTATTTGTAGGGCTTGACCAAACCACACAAACAATAGGTGTACTGCAAGCCAAATACATTTAGGAAACCATTTTAACAAGCAGTTTTTGAAGTGAAAAGGGCACTAAACCTGCAACAGACATATAACAAAATGTCGAGTGGAAGTTCCACTTTGAGATAACTAAGGACGTATCCACCCCTAAGATGGTTCTGTCCAGCTTAACTTCAAGCTGGTTTAAGAAAAAACTTCCCAGACTGAAATGCTTTGGCAGCAGCCTGCAAAAACTTAACTCCAGACTGCAGGCTTCCTAGGCTTCCATTGGCCCAATCCTCTGCTGCTGGGCCTGCCCACCTTTCTGCTCCAGGAAAGCAAAAGCCAATCTCTTTCTTTCCTGTGGGCAGGGCTTCCTGGATGTATTATTGGGCTGGCTATACGTCCCGTTTTTTTAGCATTTTTCAACCGTCCCGTCGTTTTGATAAAAATCTCAATATTGTCCCGTTTTTTAAACCCGACGGGAATGGCATGGAAGGAGGATCCGAGCTGGAGCTGCCGATTGGAGGCAGCCCAGAAGAGGAAACCCTCCCGTCTATCAGCGCACGGCAAAGGAGGGCGGGGTTTACAGGCAGGAGCCAATTGCACAGACCGGGGGGCAGGGTTTGCAGGCGGGAGCTAATCGCGCAGACGGAATATGGAATATTACATAAGATCCCATCCCGTTTTGCCATCCCAATGTCCCGTTTTTGTCTCAAGGAAATATGGTCAGCCTATATATTATGACTGTCATATGAACATACATATCCATATCGATATATGTGTATACAAAGTTAAATTAAATTTGTAGACAGTATACAATGTTAAAGCATCGTAAATGCCTGCATATGCGGGTACAATAATGAACTATATATTTTTTTTAAAAAAATTCCTTTCTTGCATTTTTCCCACTTTTCCTCAAGAAAGTCTGCTGCAGCTTCTGTAACAGGCCTTTCTCACTGGCTGATGGCTGCAACACTTGTTTGACGTGCAGAACTTCCCCAGATTGAAACCTAGAAAAAACTTTTTTTTAAAGCTGCTAAAATAATAAAATGGTGCACCAATGGAGGGTTTTTTTTTTCTTAAAAAAAGACAGCAAAAAAGTAGGTAGCTCAGAAAAATACTAATGAAAAAATGATGGGGTTTCAAAATGGGGGTGTTGTTCATGTCAAGCAACTGTCATACCCGCGAGGTCACTGGGAAAGACCTATAATCAGTGGTGTGCTGGAGCTGCCTTATACCAGCTCATGGGACCTGATTGTTAAATTTTCTGAATTTTGTGAGCTGTGTTGAGCCACAACACCTAGTGGGCCAATCAGCTGTTTGGCGACTAACAGCCTGGGGCAGTGGCAGCAATGGAACCAGTATTTATTTATCACACATTATACATATTACAAATATATTATATTACAAGTTGGAGATATAAAAAGTTATATAGAAAATAAACTACATATGAGTATATGCATTAGTCAAAGAGCAATTATAACTAAACATGAACATTAAGATTACAAATATAGTCTTTTGCAGCATCAGTTGCCATCCGGAAATCAGCAAAGTTCCCATCGTAGGCTCTAGTCTTACATTCTTGTATTATGTGTTTAACAGTTTGCCTGTCAGCCCTGCAGTCACACCTTGGAGATAGTATCTTACCCCATGGAACCAGTAGAGCCAGTTCTTAAAATTTAGCTGCACTCCACTGCTGAAAATGTAAGGTGAAGAAGGCCTTTTTGAGGAAAAGCTGAGAAAATGTGGTGAGGGGGAATTCTTGCCTCTATATAATAGATGGTCCAAGTACAGGGGGTTTCTTCTAGGAAAGTAAAATGCATCGGGCGAACTGGGCAGCAAAGCTTGATCTGTATTTTCAGCTTGAAGTAAGAAAACATGGTGGAGGTTGCATTTGTGGTGGGTTGGAGTTGAGTAGAAGACGACAACGTTCTTTCCTGCCCTCCATAAACGTTTGGTGGCCTTAATTACAATGTGGGAAGTTGGCCGTGCAGATATGCCCTAAGCCAGGGCACAACTATCAAAACTATTCCCTGAAGCAGACACTGAGTTTAGATATGAGAATTTATATCTAAATCTACAGGTAGTCCTTGTTTAGCAACCACAATTGGTTCCAGCGAAATGGTCGCTAAGAGAAATGGTCACTAAGTGAACATGTGGCCAAGAGAGAGAGAGAGATGCTGTGAAGATCACTGGTTGCTGCTGTCTCATTTAGATAAAGTTCTCTCATGCAGCAATGCAGGCATTACTCTCATTTCAGGTGCAGAAATTTGGGTGCAAGTGCAGGCATTGGTCAGAAGATGATTATTTACTACTGCTTATTCCCGTCATATTTGTGAGTGGTTGTTATCCGATGCAGTTGTTAACAAGGACAACTGTATATAATTTGTGCTTAAACTAGAACTTCTCAAACAAGTAGTTAAACACTATAGTTTAGAGTTACACAGTTTGCTTTCTTTGTTTTGCTTTTTTACTAAGCCAAGGCAACTGCAAGGAAATCTGATATTTCTTGGGGCATGTTAAAAACAGATCAGTCCAGCTCTTCATTTTAATCATATCTAACAACAACCATAACCAAGGATGAGCACTTGGATGCATAATATGCTATTGCACATGCTTATACCTGCATAGGTAATTGAAAATAACATTTGTGTTTGAACATGGTGTTGCGTGTACTGAAGTTCATAAAACCATATACCATTTTTTATAAAATCATTGAAAATACAACAGGTTTTTTTAGTAGTAAATTTTATTAGGTTTCAAGAGAAGAATAAAAACTACAAAAAAAACCCAAAAAACTTCAAAGAAAGAAAAAAAACTAGAAAAGTGCAGAAACACAAGATAATTTTTTTAAATTTGCAAAAAGATGTGGCTTCCGACTTTTAACAGCAAGGATATACAAAAATTTCCATAATCAATCTCTTACTCTATATTAAACCAAAACACCACATTATTTCTATAAGTCATTCCACTTTAACACATAATAAAAATCACTATCTACAGTTACTCCTCCCCCTTATATTAAAATAAAGGAAAAAAAAGTTCATATAAACCTACTAAACATCTTTCTCCCCTCCAAAAGATAAAACATATTTAATTATTCCCTTCCTATCACTATTCTATACATTTCTGTCTACTATAATAAGAATCAAATTAAAAAGCACATAAGTTGTCTGCTATTATACTTAATAGTACAATTGTAATAATCCCAATCTTAATAAACCCAAAAAACAAAGACAATTCAAAACAGTAATTCCATATCTTTAAAAGGGAATAACATCAATCAAATCCTTAAAGCAAACCAGATAAACATTTTTAACCCTAATACAACAGTTTTATTAATTTTAATCTTAATAAATCCAAAAAACAAAGCCAATTCAAAACAGTAAATCCAAATCTTTAAAGGCAAATAGCATCAATCAAATCCTTAAAGCAAACCAGATGAACATTCTTCAACCCTTATCCCACTTCAAAATAAACTAAAGCAGTTACATATCCCCACAACATGCACAGAGCTTTCCTCTTGAAAGACTCAAACAGCCCAACTGCCCCACTCAAAGATTCCAGGTTCTTTTCATGGCATTCCACCAGGAGATCGATTTTACTTATGGCTTGCAGATCACTCTCTCCCTTAGATTTCTCCAACTTCATTATCCAATCTTCATCCAGCATCTTGATAAAAATCCCAATCTCAGTCTTAAAAGAAACCTTTCTATCACTCTTAAATTCCTCAATTTCATCCACCACATCCCCAACCTGATGGCACATTTTAGATCTCATATTTTCCACAATGTCCTGGATATCTTGCAGCAAAGTTTGATAGAAGTCAGAAGAAATCTGTTTAAAAGCCTGGTGAAAGTAAGAAAAAATCTGTTTGAAATCCTCCATGTCTCACGCAGTAGATTATGGAGCTGCCTAGCAGCTTAACCAACGAAAGTCGAAGATATGGAGGAGTTCCAAAATGTGTTTACATAAAGTGAGAGTGAGATAGCAGACAGTTCTCCATGGAAAGTGAAAACAGAAAACTGAAGGTTCAAATCAGCCAATTCAACGTGTAGGAAAACTTAAATGAATTTTTTTTTTAAAAAAAAGTAATCCACAAAATAACGTTAAGCACTAAGAGAACCAGCTTCTCCTCACTGTAGAAAGCCTCTCTTGGGGTACATACTGTATACTTAAAAAAAAATACAAATTGGTGATTTAAAAATGGGGTGGCCGGTCTTAGTGTCCCTTTAAGGCTATAGTGCAGCTTGGAAAGTGATGAAGTCCCCGCCTCCCAGCTGGCTCATACCAGTCAAAAGCAAAATGCTGTTTGCGATCTTATGGATGCAAGCAGCCATCCGGGGGACAGATCGGATGATTCCAGTTATTCTCCCTGATCCAGAGAATCTGGAGAATCCGGAGAACATTTCTGGGCTTCAGGAAAACCTGCCTGAGCCCGAAAAAAGTTACCACAAGCACAGCCGTTCAGTCCGCCATTCCCACCGGAAGCCTGAACCAAAAATACAACAGTTGTTTTGAACAAACTTAAAAGTGCACTTTTTAGAGAGCTGGCACAATACATTGTGCAGATGCACAACATTTGAAACAATATCTGAAGATCTCCAAGAAAGCTGATCACAATAATTCCAGTATCCTAGGAATGAGAATGAAATTTGGATATATGTTAAAACTGATATTTAAAAAAATAACTTTATAAGCAAACATCTGTGCTGTTATAAAACTTAATTGCTGGAGCGTTCTCCCTACACCAACTCACACAGAACAGTGCTTGGAAGGTGAACCTCTTTGAACTGCAGAGCTTCTGTCATCATTCAGTAAAGCCAACAGAGTTTTTAATGACTTTTATGAAGAGTGGTCATATTATTTTGTTTGATATTTACAGGTCACTGGATGTTGCATTATTCTCAGCAGGCTGCTATTTGCATAAGTACATCTATGTCTGAAAATGATCCTTTGTATGATAATACACATTACATAAAAGTGATATGTTAATGAAAACCAGCAACACTGTGATATGAACCATTATGGATTTTGCCACATTGAAAGAGCAAAGGTCTACACATCCGTGCTATTGTGACTTGCTGTATTACATATTTGCCTAATTTAAAATGATCATATATCATTAGTCTAGAAATTACGTATTTGGTGTCTTAATGTAAAAATACAGTAAGAATCACTGCCTTTTAAAACATGTGCAAACATCGGTAGATCTGTATACCTATGCTCTCTCTGTCTCTCTCCCCACTCTGAACTAGTTTCAGTGAAACTCACTGAGATCTTGATATTATGGAAGATCCTGAGAAAGATCTAGATAGGTAGGTAGATAGGTAGATAGGTAGATAGGTAGATGATAGGTATGTGGGTAGGTAGATAGATAGGTAGGTAGATAGATAGGTAGATAGATAGGTAGATGATAGGTAGGTAGATGATAGGTAGGTGAGTAGGTAGATAGGTAGGTAGATGGGTAGATAGGTAGATAGGTAGATAGGTATGATGACACAGAGAGAGAGATGATAGTCTCTCTCTCTCTCTCTCTCTCACACACACACACACACACATACACATACACGTATTCATATACACACATACACATACACATACACATACACATACACATACACATACACATACACATACACATACACATACACATACACATACACATACACGGTGCAAAATATTACAAAGATTCTCTCTCCCTCATGCTATCCAACCACAAATATTTTAAAGGCAATTTAAGCTATGTAGGAATTAAAATAATTATGACCAGCACTTTGGGCCAGAAGCTTAGTCCTATTTTCAGAGTTATATATTAATATTTGCTGGTCCTTATGAACATCAAAACAATCAGGTTTGTAGAAGATACAATTGGTCACTGTTTGGAAATTGGATTCTTGTTAATATTCTGGAGGTAACCAATGCATGATCAATCAAGGTCATATCTGACAACTCAGGGTGGAATTGTATAAGCCACAACTAGTAAAAATGATACTATTAGCCATAACTAGTGCTCCCCAAACCTCAGTGAGTGCAAAAGTAATCCTGCTTAGAAAGATGCCAAAAGCTGGGTCCTACAGATGAAAGAAAGAAAACTTACAGATCCTAGGATAACATCTAGATACTTGATTCAAGAATTTCACTACATAGGCATGCACTCTTAAGAACAATGATGCCAAAAAGACAAAATGGGCATTGTGATGTCTTGATAAAAGCTCCACTTTTTTTTTTTTGGCAATGTGATATTGCATGCAAATATATTAAGGATGCTGTTTGCAATGTGACATGTTCTGTCACTTTACCTCCTTTGCGCTACCGAGATGCCTGTTTCTTGGGAATGTCAGATGAGAGGGAGAAAAAGGTGGAGATGAAAGATTAGGTGATTCAAACATTCAAACCTCCCCCACATTTAACTTGGAATGTGAAACAAATATAATAGTTCTGGATTTGGTAATAATTATCCAAACCAAGCCAAACCCAAATTCATGTTGAGATACTTTTAAGTGGCTGAATTTTATTGTTTATCTTCTGAATACTTTTTTCCTCGTAGCAGAATGAGGAAACCAACTGACCAACCAACTATTTTTTTCTGCTGGTGCCAATGTGAATATATTAATTTAATTGGCAGCCAATTTAATGTTACCTCTTTGTTTGCTTGTAATTTAATTATGTCTGATGCTTGGTTGTTATGTACCTTCTTTCTGTGTATAAATAACAGGTAGGATGGTTGCACTTCAGTTGTAAATTAATAATTATACTTGGGTTTAATATCTGCAAGCAACTAAACTGGGTCTATTGGTTTACAACTATGTGCTTCATTAACTCAGTATAGGTGTTTTTTTTAATTACAGAATGTGAACTGGATACTCACATGCAAAATACTACAATGTGAAATTAAAAAGGGCATAGACATGTATCTTAAGAAAGAAAACGACTGAATATTTTTGACATCTCATAATCTTGACAGTATGATGTCACATACCTGTTGAAAACTAACAAAGGTAGAATGAAATGCAGTGACATTAAGAGGAATCAGAGTGAACATGCAACCTCTATAGCTTCCATACAGACAGTTTGGTGTAGTGGTTAAGGCACCAGGCTAGAAACTGGGAGACCATGAGTTCTAGTCCCGGCTTAGGCATGAAGCCAGCTGGGGGACCTTGGGCCAGTCCCATTCTCTCAGCCCTAGGAAGCAGGCAAGGGAAAAACACTTCTGAAAAACCTTGCCAAGAAAACTGGAGGGACTTGTCCAGGCAGTCTCTGAGAATCAGACACGATTGAATGGATTAAAAAAAAAAAGCTTCCATAGCTTCCATTTGGAGAGAATTTTAGGGGTTTACTATGAGCAAAGATATCACCACAAGAAGCAGACCAAGTGACCTTGGCTAATTTGAAGAAAATGAAGCAGGTCCTAGTTAGTGCTTGTATGGGAAGCCATATGGTTTTAGGCTAGTTTGGGGAATCAAAAAAAAATCCCCAAAGAAGGCTGTGGCAGACAATGTCCCTACATGGGGGCTCCGTGTGGTCACAATAGTCATGTTTGATTCAAAGGAGTTTCTATCATCTATGAAAAAGATGTTGTCTTAGGTGAACTTTGCCATCATACACTTGGAATCTGATAAGGAATAATTATCCACAATACGGAACTTTTAAAAATATGTAATATTGCACATTTTCATTCTTTTTATTTCCAATCTGTGCATTTGTCACCTACCCTTCCTCCAAGGAGTGGAAATTACTATGCGCAGATCAGCTGAATAATACAAGCTAGAGACAATTCCACCTGGATGACTGAGAACCTTCATAGACTTTTCAGTCATGGATGACTCTTGTGACTTCCTGTATGTGGGGACTTAGTATCCAAACAAATTTCAAATATCTGTCATCAGATATTTGAAAAGAAACATACCTCCTACTGATCAGTTCAATATTCAGGTATCCTTCCCTGCTGAGCAGATCATGAAAAAGGTAAGGAAGAGGAGAAACCCCGTTTTCCCCCAGTATAGAAAAGGGAGGCATAGTTGGTAACAAGCAATTCAAGGGCAGGAGTGGCATGAACATCAAAAGTTGCCACAGACAATATCAGCTCCATTTAGTTTAAGATAGGTCTGTATCTTGATTGAACCTGGGATGGTATCCATGCAAAAAACATGAGCTTTACCACTGGGCTACAGATGTTCTACTGCCTTGTGCAAGCCAGAATTCTGCAGAATATAACGGATCATGCAGAAATCTATTTGACATGCAATAGGGAGCCAACTTCTCTGTGTCTGGATCATAGCCATGTACATCTGCAATACCTCTGTGGCTAGCTGACTTAATGTGATATGAGGCTGCATAGGGGACACTATCACAGAAAGATGCCAAAAGTTCTTGCTGCTCAGGATAACTATGTCACATTTTCAGTTTTCCATTCCAACTAACAGGTGGTAGTGAATTTCTGGAAAGTTATCAAGTCTTGTATTTGGTGTCTCTTTAGGCATTAGTGACAGAGGAAGCAAGAGAGATAATAGGCTTGTCAAGTGGAGCATCTAACCGTCTCTGATACTTTGCAGGTCCTCCTAAACCTTCATGTTACATGGGTAAACTTCTGCAGGAGCAGGGCTAATGGTTCTGCTAATGATTCTTGAATTCTTTCATAAATGTTACGTCACCATTCCCCTAAACAACTGATCTTACGTATAGTTCCAGTGATAATTAAAATTATGGCTTGTATTAATGATGAAATCCTGCCGAGACTGAAGAATCCCCCCAAATTAACAGCTCAGTATTTCACTATTATATACATAAAACAACATGGAAAATGTGGGTGAAGAAGTATTTTTTACCCCTTTGGTCCACAAAACCTATATTAATTAGTTCACCTTGGCTAATCTTGAGAAAGCTACACAGGGTTGGACCTGGTTAGTGCTTGGTTGGAAATCCACTAGGAAATCTCAGGCCTATAGCATTGTTGTTGTTTATTCATTCATTCGCTTCCGACTCTTCGTGACTTTATGGACCAGCCCACGCCAGAGCTTCCTGTTGGCCATCACCATCCCCAGATCCCCCACGGTCGAGTCCGTCACCTCCAGAATATCATCCATCCATCTTGCCCTTGGTAGGCCCCTCTTCATTTTGCCTTCCACTTTCCCTAGCATCAGCATCTTCTCCAGGGTATCCTGTCTTCTCATTATGTGGCCAAAGTACTTCAGTTTTGCCTTTAATATCATTCCCTCAAGTGAGCAGTCTGGCTTTATTTCCTGGAGTATGGAGTGGTTTAATCTTCTTGATATAGGCTTATAGCATAGACTGGTAATAATAATTAAAAAATCCATAAGAAGGAAACCACTACTATGTTGTTGCCAAGAATACTTACTAAGGGTCAAACTTGACTAAAGGAAGTCTGTATCATTTAATATCCCTTGCAATGTTTCAAAATTTCTAACTCTTTGGCAGTAGCATGTTCATCTATAGCAGGAGGCACAGGTGAACCTTTAAAATTGCTAGACACGTCTTAGGACCAGAAATTTCTTATTACTGATTTAGCATTGAGGGGCAATGCCAATTTGGCTGCCAATATACTATAGTGGAATTGTTCTCCAATTGTAGATTTTTATGGTACCAAAATGGCATAAATTGTTTAAAAGAAGGGGATATCACCAGGCTAGGTAGAGATTCACCAAAATTAAAGATCCTGAAATTTCTAAAATTAGACATTCCTACAAATGGCCTTAGCAAAAAAGATGACAAAACAGCCCAAGCCTCGTGCCTGCACAAGCTGACAAGCTGTCCTTAAAAGGAGGATATGATTTGTTGTTATTGTTTTTTTAAAAAAAACAGAGAATCACAGAGGGAAATAAGCATGTCTTGGAAAAAGACATGCTCACTGAAGAAACACTCCATACTGTGGTAGCTGTTTGCAGGCACAGCTTGTTCCAGCTAATCTTCATCTCTTTATCTTCTAAACATCTTTCTGTTTCATCTAATTCTTTGCAATGTGGACGTAGCACCTTTATTTTACTTCCTGGGTAAGAACAGTTTTTACTACATTGTTACTGGCTTTATTGGATTGTATGGAACTTTATATTATTTACATTTTGTTTATTTATTTATCTATGTATTTGATTTATATGGCTGCCCAATTCACAAGAGCGGCTTTGGAGACTTACAATTTGAAGAAACATGAAAAATGAGAATTAACAATAAAATGAAATACAAAAGAAATAATATAATAAACCTTCAGAACATAAAAAAAGAACCCCACAGGGTAACAGAATAACAGAAATAATAATATTGGAAGCAACCAAGGCCAATCAACATAAATCTCATTCAAGAGTCTTATACTCTATATGGGCTCATCCCACAGTCTGGTCTAATGCTCAGGGAAGAGCCAGGTCTTTATGATTTTGCAGAGGGATAGAAGGATCAGGGTGATCCAAACGTTGGGAAAAATAATTTTCCATTGGATATGACCTCTGGGTCCCACTAGGGGGCACTGTTTCATGGAAGGGATGTGAAACATGCCTATTCTGGATTTCACAGGAGAAGCAGAGATATGGCATATTAATGATACCTGGCCTTATAGCAACAGATCACCACAGCCAGTGGTTTGTATAGATGTTAAATAACAGAAGAGAAACAGTATAGCTCCTGTGGAACCCCACAATGCAGGGGCCTTGGGCTAGATCTCTTTTCTCCTACTAATACTGACTAGAAACTGCCATGGAGGGAAAAAATAGAACTAATATCACTGTACCTCCCACTCTTAAATGCTGAAGCTGGTCCAGAAGGATATGGTAATAGTATGTGGAAATGACCTTGGGAGATGGGGGAAGAGTCGCAACCAGGGCAACGGTCAGATAAGAGGCAGCTGAGCCAGCAGCAGGAATATGGGCATGGCAAACATCTCAGAAGGGACCCTCCCTAATTTTTTGGGCTGTAAAGGTGACAGGGGAGAAATGTACTTTCAGACTTGCAAGACTGATCAGTCTCCCAAGGTCATTCCCACATACCATTACAGATAACAATGATCAATTGTATCAAAAGGTGCTGACATATCAAGAATGGCTAGGATGGATGCACTATCCCATCCTGGTCCAGCCAGAGGTCATCTAAACATGTAATCAATCCTATCTGAGTGTTTGTGTGCGTGTGTGTGTGTGTGTGTGTGTGTGTGTGTGTGCGTGCGTGTGTGCATAAAAAATCCAAATTCCCTTCTCACTTCTATGGGTGGTTTGTGTCTTCCTCAACCTCGGGTCCTCTACCAGAGGCCTGGGAGTTTGAGGGTTCTGCACAGTATCTTAGCTGTTCCTAGCATTGCACTCTTCTGGCCAGAGAGTTCTGATGTTGCTCCTGGAATCTGTTGAAGCCACTCTGCCAGCTTAGGAGTCACAGCCCCGAGTGCTCCTACCACCACTGGGACCACTTTGGCCTTCACTTTCCACATCCTCTCTAGTTCCTCCTTCAGGTGCTGGTACTTCTCCAGCTTCTCATACTCCTTCTTCCTGACGTTGCTGTCACTTGGCACCACTACATCTACAGTATCACCACTGCTGTCTTCTGGTCCTTGTCTACTACCACAATGACTGGTTGACTGGCCAGTACCTGCCTGTCTGTCTGTCTCTGTGTGTCTGTGTGTGTGTGTGTAGGAACAGCTAAGATACTGCGAAACCCTCAAACTCCCAGGCCTCTGGTAGAGGACCCAAGGTCGAAGAAGACACATACCACCCATATGGGTGAGAAGGGAATTTGTGTGTGTGTGTGCGTGTGTGGAAGCCAGCTCGATGATTCTATCAAATATTTATTGTGGCCATTGACCAATCCGAAGCATACAAAACATTGGCACAAACATGTATTGGCAAGATGGAGATAAAGCTTAAGGTAAAGGTAAAGGTTCCTCCCGCACATTTGTGCAGTCGTGTCCGATTCTAGGGGCCGGTGCTCATCTCCGTTTGTTAGCCGAAGAGCCAGCGTTGTCTGAAGGTGCTTCCACGGTCATGTGGCTGGCATGACGCGCGCGGAACACTGTTACCTTCCCATCGAAGTGGTACCTATTCATCTACTTGCATTTGCATGCTTTCGAATTGCTAGGTTGGCAAGAGCTGGGGCTAGTGCGGGAGATCACTCCGTCACGCGGGACTAGGGATTCCACTGCCTAAATTATCAGAAACCTGAAGAGTCATTTGTCTGACAAAACCAGCTGAAGCACTAAATTTGGTCATGCTAAGATTAACATCTGTATCTACACCTGTCCATAAGAAAGTCTAAATCAGATCTATCTAGTATGTTCGTAAAAAAAATATGAAGTGACATGAGAGGCATGGATTTCTGATAAAATGAGCAATGCAACCTGCCTACAAGGACAGATCCAATTTCCCAATTTGTTTGTTTGTAGGCCTGTCTGTCTGTCTGTCTATCTAAGCTAGTATTTCTCAACCTTGGCAACTTTAAGACGTGTGGACTTCAACTCCCAGATTGTGTCTTCCTCAGCCTCAGGTCCTCTACCAGAGGCCTGGGAGTTGGAGGGTTCTGTGCAGAATCTTAGCTGTTCCTAGCACTGCACTCTTCTGGCCAGAGAGTTCTGATGTTGCTCCTGGGATCTGTTGAAGCCACTCTCCCAGCTTGGGAGTCACAGCCCCGAGTGCTCCCACCACCACTGGGACCACTTTGGCCTTCACTTTCCACATCCTCTCTAGTTCCTCCTTCAGGCCCTGGTACTTCTCCAGCTTCTCATACTCCTTCTTCCTGATGTTGCTGTCACAATAAATATTTGATAGAATCATTGAGCTGGCTTCCATGTCTAAGGGAGGACTAGAATCTGGATCTCTCTGGGAGTTGAAGTCCACATGTCTTAAAGTTGCCAAGGTTGAGAAATACTGATCTAAGCTATCTATCTTACTATTATTTTTGTATGTTTTAAGAAAATAAAATCTTCTGGAGGCCCAAGTGGGAACAGCTGTGGACATACAGTGCAATCTAATAAAGAAATGATTGCAAAACCAGGCTCTAAAAGATATTTATACATCATTTAATAAGTTATTTCTAATAATATTGCAGGAAAATAAATAAATAAAGTGATGATCCAGTGATCTAAGTCTATGTATAATTGTAAAATATATATTGCAGAAAATACTGCATTTTATCATGTATTTATCAGTTAACCAAATGTACCTGCTCTGCCCATAAAGTTCTGCAGCATTAAATTTCTACTGTTTTGTTTAGAGCTTGTGTCTGTAACAGTATTGGGGCAAGAAAAAGAAGTACTGAAAGGGGAAACTGTAAGTGGCTTTATAAAATATAACAATAAGTTTGCAAATTTAAATATGCTGAGCAAGGAGCAACCTTGTCACCTCTTTCACTCAATTTTTTTTCTTCCGAATTAATGTTGTTACAGAAAAGAATCTGACACTATTGAGAGCAGTACTGCAGATTTCCAAGGGTTCAGTAATAGCTTCTATGAAAGTTAAAATAATTCTAGTGACCTCAATATATACATAAAATGGAAGCCTGAATCTTGAATGCCAATATTTGCATTTCCAGAAATTAGATGAACAGAAATATGCTAGCTGGCATTTGAATTGTTGGACAACCAGTTTCTTGGCAGTCAGATGTGCTGTCTTTTTTTCCAGATGCACAATAAATCTTCTTGTTCCAGAATTTTACAGTAAGCGGGGGGAGGAGAGGGGAGAGGAAGCTTACATTTGGTTCAGACCTGGCAATTAATGCATTCATTCACTCTCTTTTTTATTTTTATTTATTTATTATTTGAATTTATCCCCACCCATCTCCACCATGGTAGACTCTGGGCGGTTTACAATCACAATATAAAAAGTTAAAAACCTATACATCTAAGAACTACTATAAAAAATAAATAAAAAAATCTAAAAGATGGTGTGTTCTTAAAAGGAGGATATTACTAAGCTACCCACCCCCAGGAGGAACTATTATTTCCTTCGTTCCAGGCAAGGCGGGAGAACCAGGTCTTTAAAGACTTCCTGAAGGCCAGGAGTGAGGGCGCCCGTCTCGCCTCGGGGGGGAAGTTATTCCACAGGGTGGGTGCTATCGCAGAGAAGGCACACCTCCTGGACCCCGCTAGATGGAATTCTTTTAGTGATGGGATCTGAAGCATGCCCTCCCTGCATGATCGGGTGGGGCGGGTGGATGTGATCGGGATAAGACGGTCCCTCAGATACCCTGGTCCCATGCCATGTAGGGCTTTAAAGGTGATAACCAACACCTTGAATTGGACCCGGAAGCAGACTGGTACCCAATGCAGCTCACGGAGTAGCGGTGTTACATGTGCTGATCTTACAGCACCCAGAACTACCCGTGCAGCCGCATTCTGGACCAGCTGAAGCTTCCAGATACTCTTCAAGGGTAGCCCCATGTAGAGCGCATTGCAGTAATCTATATGGGAGATGACAAGGGCATGAGTGACTGTTCGGAGGGCCTCCTGATCCTGGCACATAACCCGAAGCTGTGCAAAGGCCCTCCTGGCCACGACTGCCACCTGCTCCTCGAGCAGGAGTCGTGAGTCCAGGAGGACCCCCAAGTTTCGCACTGAATCTGAATGGGGAAGTGCCACCCCTCCAGAGTTAAAGATGATAACTTCCTGGGAATCAAGAGGCCATCAGTCCACAGCCACTCTGTCTTACCAGGGTTCAGCTGAAGCCTGTTGTGCCCCATCCAGGCCCCTACAGCCTCCAGACACTGAGGAAGGGTGTCGACTGCAACACTTACTTCACCCGGGATGGAGATGTACAACTGGGTATCATCAGCGTACTGGTGATACCTCATCCCGTTGTGATGGATGATCTTGCCCAGCAGCTGCATGTAGATGTTAAATAGGAGAGGAGAGAGAACCGAACCCTGCGGCACCCCACACAAGAGGGGTCAAGGGTCAGATCTCTCCTCTCCTATTACCACTGATTGGGAATGGTCCCGGAGGAAGGAGGCGAACCAGCGTAAAACAATGCCACCCACCCCCAACTCCCTGAGCCTTCCCAAAAGGATACCGTGGTCAACGGTATTGAAAGCCGCTGAGAGATCCAAGAGAGCGAGAATGGATGCACTCCCTCCATCTCGCTCCCACCAAAGTACATCCATAAGCACGACCAATGCAGTCTCTGTCCCATATCCCGGCCTGAAACCTGACTGAAATGGGTCTAGATAATCCGCTTCATACAGAATCCTCTGGAGTTGCAGCGCCACCTTCTCAACCACCTTTGCCAAAAAGGGAAGGTGGGAGACAGGACAAAAGTTTTTTAAAACAGTGGGGTCCAGGGAAGGCTTCTTGAGGAAGGGGTGCACCAGCGCCTTCTTAAAGACCGCCCCCTCCCCCAAAGATGTATTAATCATCGCCTGGATGTAACCTCCACATCGCCACATGTAACCTCCTGGGCTGACTTTACCAGCCAGGAGGGACATGGGTCTAGATGACAAGTGGTGGCATTTACAATCCGGAGGATCCTGTCTACTTCATCAGGCCCAACAGGATCAAACTGTTCCCAGATAACAGGGTAAGTACGTACCTCTGGCATCTCCCCAGATTGTGCCTCATGCTTAGAGTTTAACTTGGAATGAATCTGAGCGATTTTGTCCTGCAGATGCTCAACAAACTCTTCCAACTGGCCCTGTAAATGGGTCACCAAGTCCATCTGACCCAAAAGGGATCTAGTAATCTTAAACAGGGCCGTTGGGCGGCATTCTGCAGACGCAATATGAGCGGAGAAATAATCACATTTCGCCACTCTTACCGCCACAAGGTAGGCCCTAATAGCAGCTCTAGATTGTGTCTGGTCAGATTCAGTCTTCATCTTCCTCCAGTGGTGCTCCAGACTTCTCTTAACCCTCTTCAAAACCCTCAACTCCTCCATGAACCACGGGGAGTGACGGGCTGAACGAGGCAAGAGAGGTCACATAGGCATGAACCTGTCCAAGGCCCCAGCTGCCTCTTTCTTCCAGTTTGCGGCCAAGACCTCCACTGGACCGTGCCGCAGAACTTCAGGTATAACCCCCAGCTCCCTCTGAAACCTCATTGGGTCCATAAGTCGCCGGGGGCGGACCAATCTAATAGGTCCAGCCTCCCTGCAGAGTGGGGCAGCACAAGAGAGCCTCAGGGTCACCAGGGCGTGGTCTGACCATGACAATGGGGCCAGATCTAACTCTCCCCTCAGATCACATTGCCACTGCTCTGACAAGAAAACTAAGTCTGGCGTGAGACCACTGTCTCGATTCGGGTCCCGAATAATCTGCGACAGGCCCATGGCTGCCATGGTAGTCATGAACTCCCGAGCCGCCTCCGTGGCCCGTCCCAGGGAAGGCAGATTGAAATCCCCCAAAACCATGAATCTGGGGAACTCCACTGCCAACCCCGAGACAGCCTCTAGCAGCTCGGGCAGAGAGGTTGCTACGCAGCAGGGAGGCTGGTACAGTAGCAACACTCCCAACTGTGCTTGGGAACCCAACCTGAAAAACAGGGTCTCACAACCGGTCACTTGTGGAGCAGTGCCCCTGGAGGCCATAAGAGACTCTCAGATGACAACTGCCACCCCTCCTCCCCTGCCCCGTTGTCTCGGCTGATGCCACACTCAAAACCCGGCTGGACACATTTCCGAAAGGGCAACCCCTCCTTCTGGGCCCAGCTAGGTCTCTGTTATACATGCTAGGTATGCCCCCTCCTCCGCGAGTAAATCGCAGATGAGGGGAGCCTTATTATTCACAGACTTGGCATTAAGGAGCAGCAGCCGGACATCAGGGCCCTCAAAGATCTGCTTACCAGGGCCTGGGTATGAGCTTGGGGGGCTGGAACGCGCCACCGGTAATAAACACCGGGGGCGCCTTCCCCAACGATGGCCCGCCCTCCAGCTCCCTTCATAACGTCCCTTACCCGTCACCACCTCGATCAAATTCCCCATCCCAGAGTCTTTTGGCCCAGACGCCTCCACTCCTGAGCCCCCGTAAAGCCTGGATTTGGGCAAAGGTCCCCTTCTCCAAACATCCATCCTCTCAACTCAGTCTCTCCTGGGTAAATGGCAGGGCCCCCAGCGCACCAGCTCACGCTCTCAGTGCTGGCAAGCTCCAACCACCCCACACAGCTCACACACTCTCACTGTTCCCTCCTGTGGCCTCCTTATTTTCCTTTCTTACCTCCCTTCTCTCACATCTTTTAATTCCATTCATCCTGTTTTTAAAACCTATTTCTCATTTGAATCTTTTTTTGCCATCTAACTTTGGAGGATTCACTCAACCCACATTTCCCAGTTTGGCCAGCCTGGGAAAGTATACTCCATATTTCTTACATTCTTTAACCATAAAGTCACAACTACTTTCCTTCTTCTCTCCAAGGGCAGTTGAGAAGAGGAGAAGAGGGAATTCAGCAGGTGCAATGAACAAGCCAGGTTAGCCAACCCTGAATCTAGCCACTGTGATTGAGAGACCTAAAACATCTATTGCTGAAGGGCAGTGATTGATCTTGTGGCCTTCACAAGATCAGCTGCCAAATGGAACACTTGAATTCACCCTGCCCCCAGAAAAAAAAAAGAATTGATTTTCATTCCAGTGTTAGAAATAGAGAATTACATCTACCTTAGGCTCAAATGTGCAGGAGTCAGATGTTGGCAGCTGAGATTTACAAGACATTGTACTCAGAAGCAAACACAATTTTAAATTGCCATTGTTCGGGTATATATGCTTCTTACTAGTTAATTTAAACTAATGTTACAGTGTCCACTAACTCACCATAGGAAATATCTTTAATTAACTTATTGTTGAAACCATGGTAAAAGATCATAATATTTGTTCTAGGACTAGTATATAGGCTGTTTTATATATAGTAAGCTAATGAGTGCATTTTCAGATGCTTCAGAATCAGTAATATTATTCACTTTTTCCTTGGCAACTTGTCTGTACCTTAACAGCTGTGTATGAAGCAGAAATGATTGGCTGAGTCTGTTTGATTTATTTTTATTTTTTACTTTTAGCAAGATGATTAAATCTGGGTCCTACCCACTGTATCCTCCTCCTCCTCTTCTTCTTCCCTGATGCAAATATCAGATAGACATGTTACATTAAGGCCTTCAAAAGTCAATTTTCTCAGCACTAGAGAAAAAATATAAATACAAACAAGAAAGAAATCAGTAATAGAAAATGGCAATTTCTAGAAGTGTCAACTGGCTTTTTCTCTGGTTCAAGTCCACATATGAATCACAGGGAAGTGGAAAGAAAAAGAAAAAATAAGTTTCAGGGTTTATTTTCTCCCCAAAACCTCTCCCTTTGTGCTTTCAATCTTCTATAAGAAGCCTTGGAAATAGTCAAAGATGATTATTCTGAAGTTGTCCTGAAAAGAAAACTAGACATTTAAACACCCACAAAATGGCTTTATTTTATTGGCAGCCTGCAAGGAATCCTTGTTGTAAATAGAATCATTTATTTTAAATAGGTAGTTTCATTTTTCCACTGAGTCATTTTCAGGATTAGCAGTATGGGGTTAACTCAGGCATAGTGATAGAAAATGTTGATAGTGGGATAATCCGATTTTTAATATGTATTTTTCAAGTGTAAAATCCATTCCTGATCAAACATGTGTTGTGCTTTCATTTACATATATTGTGTCAATATTCACCATTCACATTAAATCTCTGTGAATTGCAAGAGTTTCTGCTGAAAAGTTACTCATCAATGTAGGTAACACAAACACCATACAAAGGCCAGAAATGTGACTCTATGACAGTGTTTCTCAACCATGGCAGCTTGAAGAATTGTGGACTTCAACTCCCAGAATTCCCCAACCAGCAAGATTGGCTGGGGAATTCTGGGAGTTGAAGTCCACACATCTTCAAGCTGCCAAGGTAGAGAAACACTGCTCTATGATATGTTTGCTCTCAGTAAGCCCCATTGCCTTCCAAACTGGAAACCTATTTGACTCCAGTTACTGCAAAGAACTGTTGGGTGATGGGAGCAAAATGTGTATTTATTTACAAATACATTGGTCAGGAATAGTTCTGTCCCCATTGCCTCTTATCCTACTGTCTCTGAGATCAAATTTCACGTACTCAAGACACTTTAATTGCACCTAGGCAACCTTCATCAGAGAACATCCTTTTTCTACATCAATGCCTGTGAGAGCAGGTTCTGCCTAAGATACACCCCCTCCAATGAACTATGCAGTGGATGGAAAATAGCCAAGCAGAGTAGCCAGAAAACAGTACCTCTGGTGTAGCTTGGATTTCATAAATAGCGGCACACCATTGATGACTTAAAGCAAAAACTAGAACAAACCACAAAGTCAAAGGCACTAATGACTGTCATCAAAACTGCCTTACAAAACCAAGATGAAAAAAGAAAAACACAAAACTGAGAACAGTACTGTTGAAACTAACCCTGACAGGAAATGATGGAATTGAATCAGAATGGGTGGTAAACATCTCCACTCTCCCCATATCTTTCCATATCTACTTCATATCTACTTCATATCTACTTCAGAACACAGCGTCCTCTACAGCATCCTCCAAAAAAGGAGTAGCTTCAACTATAATGTAGAGAAGGCCGACCAAGTAGGACTCTTCTTGCTGTCTCTTCACAGCTGTAGAAGCATCATTCCAAACCCAAGAGGTAAGCCAGGAGACTGATGAAAGTGTATGGCAGACAATTATAGCTCTGACCAAACGTACACAGAAACATAACGACCTCAATGTGGAAGAAATAGTGGCCCTAAAATTACTAAAGAATGACCAAACTGTCACAATCCTCCCAGCAGATGAAGGATGAGAACCACAGTTATCCTGGACAGAGCACAATACACCCTCTCCTCATTTAGTGACTGCAATCTGTTCCTTGCATTGGAAGTGAAATTTCCATTGCTAAGTGATGCGGAGAGGGTGCGTGAGGGTGTGAAGGAGGCACTGCACAGGTCAGGAAGGGTGCATGAGGGTGCAAGAGGGTGCATGAGAGGCACTTCACGGGTCAGGGAGGATATGAGGGGGTGCGCGAGAGGTGTGGTGCAGGTTGGGGATGGGGTGCGAGGATGTAAGGGGGTGCAAAGGGATGTGCAAGAGGCTTGGCATGGGTCAGGGACATGCATGGGGGTGCACGAGAGGGTATGCACAGGTCAGGGAGGGTGCACAAGAGTGCAAGGGTTGTGCACGAGAGGTACAGGGAGGGTCAGGGAGGTCATGGGGGTGTGGCACATGTTGGAGAGGGTGCACAGTAGTGCGCAAGTGGCCAGTGTGTGAGCACACAGAGGGAATTGGGGAGGGTGCGCAGGTGGGGGAGATTTACCCCAGCAACTTGCGACCTTCCCTGCCAGCTTCACCATTGACTTTCTGGAGAAGCTAGGAGGGGAGGTAGCAAATGGTGATCATGTGATTGTGGAGTGCTGCAACCAGTCGTAAGTGTGAACCAGTTGCCAAGCGCCCAGATTGCAATCATGTGATCACAGGGCTGCTGGGACAGCTGAAACTCCAAGGATCAGTCGTAACCACCATTTGTTCAGCACCGTCGTATCTTCAAACAGTCGCTGAGCAAATGGTTGTAGGTCAAGGACTACCTATATAGGAACCCTCCAGCCCCACTTTACTAGCAAGTTCATCAAGGCAAGGTCTCTTTGAAGTGTTTGATTTTCTTTTTCCCAGATGTTTGCATGGAGGGCTAAGAATCCTATCCATTTCTTTCATAAGTCTGTAATGACGCCTCCCATCTGCTCATTGTCTGTTACTAAAGATACTCCTCCTTCTTCCTTGGCCTTAGCACAATCTCTCAGAGCCAGCTGGAAGGTAACTTAGCTGCACACCTGCTTGGCAAATGATCCTGCAAAGAAATGTTAACGATTAAACTGCTAGCATCAATTAGGAACACTCTCAAAAGAAAAGAGGAATTCATTCTCTTCTTCAAAGTCATCCTCAGTGATGGTCACTGGCTTCAAAATGGTGGGTGTGACAGGCGAGCGAAGACCCACCCCTTTTTACATGCATGCAATGTGTATAGTGTATGTTAAAAGGGGGCAAGGCTTGGATCACCCAGTTTTGCCTGCTATTTTGAAGCCCACGACCACTGCTGCCGATACCCTTTCTCTTCTTCATGACTTTCCTTATGTTCTATGCTTATATGTGACTGCTGATAGGTGATGCGAAGTTTGTAATCCTTGTTACCACTTCATTGATTAGCTATCGAGAAGGTGCCATAGCAGCAAATGACATCCTCTTTTGGGGTTGGAGGTGGTGATGGGAGCCTGGAACTGCCTTCTCCCGAGTCTCTCCTTTGGGTATACTATAGATGACCACGGCAATCTTTCTGCCATTTTGCTTTTCTCCCGCAACATTTTGATATAACTGCAAACCTCAGGGTTATCCCAAGCCTGCGGCTATCTCCTTTTCTTTTCCTGTCATTCAAGGTGGTCAGCCTCAATGGAGCTTTAAGGAAAGAGATGGAAGCAGCAGAATTAATGATTATGTGAACATTCCGCCAGGATTTGCTATTGCTTGAAATGCCATCAGTCAGTTCCAGTTCTCTCCAGTTACTCGGGAATGGTATTAGAAGGAAAGTGTGATGAAAGGATTGAAGTGTTTTTAGGTAATGTTGCCATCTTTCAGACACTCTTCAAACCTTTTATTTGTATTACTATAATTTAATTTTACACCTGGTCTATCACATATTTGTAGTATAGTCTCAGATTATGTCTTCCTTTATCCTCTTCACTAAAAGGGTTGCACAAAATCTGAGCTTCCTCTTTGCCTTGTCAACTAATAACGTATGTTCTTCTATAGGAATGGGTTTTGTTTTTAAATGTGAAAACATATTTGAGAACAAATGTTAAAAGAAAATCAGTGCCAATTTCAAACAGATGGGGGAGAATCTAAAAGTATCTGGGAGGATAGAAAAGTTGGCAGTGTTGGCATGGGCAAAAAAATTAAAATAAGAAATTCCAAACCAACATGAAATAAAATATGGCTTCCAAGTTTTAATTTAGCAACATCTTCCCTCATGCAGTTCCTCTTTATGTTGTCTGAAAGTCTGGAGTTTGTAGTCAATAAATATCATAACAAGCTGCTAGTCCAGCTGTTGAGGCCAAACAGACAGTGGATTGTAGATGAATGGAGCAAGGGATACATGGCAGAAGGCTTTTGTTTTTAATCTGATTCTTCTCTGTGAAATCCACAGTCTACAACCTGATGTGGAATATACATTGAATCTGGCATTGCTGCAAAGAACTCTGCATCTCAACTACATACCATCATTCTTGTTTCAAAATTTGTGTTAAGAACCCAAAATAATAACTGGTCTGATTATTACTTCACTTGACAACCTGTTTCTCTCAATTCTTGCTTGCTGAATTTCTCATTGATGATGCTCCCATAGCTTTTGTGCACTCCCACTTGAATGTCTTCATACCAGGTCAGATATATCTGTGACTTTAGTTGGATCCTACAGTCTTCCCCCTCGGGTCACTGGTAGCCCTTTGGATGGTGGTAGTGTCCTCTCTCTTCCTCTTCCAGAAGTCTTAAGGCTCTCTGATCCATCTTCCAGTCATTTACTTTCTGGTGAACCAATCCTTCTTTTTGCATGGTGTGACAAACTGCATTCAGCTATGGCTTCCTGCTGGCTATGCACATTTTTATGTAGAAACCCAAACAAATCCTTTGTGCTGGTTTTCTGAAAAGAGAAGGGGAGATTAGGAGTTTAGTTTTGTTTTTCATAGGAAGCTTAGGAGGGAGAGGAAAAAGCCAGAGATGCTGAACAGGCATTAGAGGCAGAGTCTTATATTACCATAGACATTTTGGGAAGAAGAACCAGAAGAGAAAGGGGAGAATGGAGGTAATAGCTAGCAATGATGATGATATAGATAGCTCTGATTAGTGAATATGGTTTAAAAAGGAACAATGTAGGCTGGCAAACCTGAATTGGATCAAGTATTGCTTACACTTATAAGCTTAAGGCTTATAAGTTGGAAAGTGGCCTGAAGTTCAGAACAATCGTGAGGAACTCTGCTGAAGAGAAAGAGAGATGCACTCTGGAACATGTCTACCTAAAGCAGATAACCCTGGTGGTTATCGAAAAGGATGATTAAAGGCTTTATCCATCCAGAGAAATGCCAGCTGATAGCCTGATTCATAGATGGACAAATTGCTTCTAATATTTGTAAGACCTTCCTTAACTCTAAACGAACTATCTGAATGGGAAGGATGGGCAGAAACCATGGAACCAGGTAGCCCCTCAAATAGCTAAGCCTTATGCCATGTACAGCATTATAGGTAACAGTCAACACCTTAAATTGCACCCAAAAGCCTACTGGCAACTAGCGTTGAGAAGTTACATGGGCATTCCAAGCATGCCCATAGCTGATCATGCTGCCATATTCTGGATTCTAGGATTCTGGATTCTAAGGCATAGAAATAGAGCAATATCCATACTGTATATATTAAGGCAGACTTGCTCATGTCTGTTGAAGGGATGCTACAGTCCAATCTGGATCTGTGAGTACTCTGTGAGTACTCTATGTATTGACTGTTAGTCTCTTTTGTCAAAGCTTTGCATCATTCCATGGATTTGCATAAAGCAAAAATGACAAAAAAGTGTGACTGATTGCTCTATATCATGGATATTGTAGAATCAACTTATTTGTGAATTACAGTAACTAGAAGCATTGCTGTGACTTTAAATTAGCATTTCTAGAGTGCTGCTCTTGTACTTTAAGGTTAATTAAAAATAAAAGTTAACTTAGCAGGAATTTAAGCACTAAGATTATTTTTGATCAGTTCTAAAACACAGTATCTATGGGTGAAGTAATAATCTGTTCAAGTATTTTCAAGTGGCATGTAATATGGGTCTAATTCTCATATATTATGATATATAATATATATATAACAATGCTATTTTTAGTACATGTTTCAATAACATGAATAATATAAAGAGGGGTCATGGTATAATACATACCTCAGGTTTTAATGTAACCATTTCCCCACTGTAACACTAACAACAACAACAACAACAACAGTATTATTATTATTTCCATATTCAGATGGATCAAAATCTAGAACATCATATGCCAGATATCACAGTAGTTGCATCTATATCATAGATGTCACAAAATGATAACAAATTATAACAGAGTAGTTCAGCAATTGAAATCCAGAGATTATGGAATAAACCAGCAAAAATTTCTTAATCATTATTGAAGCTTTATTGTCAGAACAGCTTAAAAATTAGAATTATTTGTTCTCACATTTAGTTTACAAAAACAAAGTTGCTTGGGACCACATTTCTATTATGGACAATTCTTAGGTTTTGTGACAAAGCTTGAATTGACCCTAAATTACCAGCATTTGCTGAGTATACTTCAGAAGAAACTATATGACAATAACAACAACAACAACAATGCCAAAAAAGCATTATTGTACTTGAAGCAACAGAGAAATGTTCTAAATAAAATATATGAAAGGGATAAGGCACAGAGAAGATTAAATGAGAAGGAAGTCTGAATTCAGGCAGCTTGACACTTTTGTGTGAAGTCAGTATATTCTGAAAGACGACAGACCCTAAGAAGGCTTTTCGAGTGTCTGTATTACAAAGAAGACTTTTTCCCATCTATTTTGTACAATATCCTCTCAAGTAAGTAAAGAACAGCTCAATCCATAATCCAGTTCAGTTGAAGTATTAGGATTTAAAAGAATTTAGTCCCATTTATTCCCATTAGATTGAACAGGCTTGAATACAAGCACCTAGTTCTAAATCAATTAGTTGCAAACTATAATACAGTGCTGATGTATGGAGTATCTTCTGTGTTAGGAGATGTGAATATAATATACGAGTAGCATTCTTAATTTTGAAGAGCGTTGAAAAGGTAGATTTTAAAAAGAAAACACTGGATTTCATTTCTCTGTGTTTATAGAGGAAACGTTTCCATCCTGTGAGGATAACACGGACATTAAAATGGAAGCACGGGTGTTTAATTCTAGCAGGGGTATCCACAGGGGAGTCAAAAATTCAAGATGGAAGCAACAAGCATGTGATCAAAGCTCACCCTTTTTTATGTGTCATAACATGATTTTTAACCCATTCCTGCAGATATCCCTGAACTCTGGTGTGTTTATTTATTTTATTTTATTATTAAATGTATATAGCCACCCATCTCGTGATTATGACTGGTTGGCACAGACAATTGAAAAAACAAAAAATAATAATTAAAAATAATTAAAAAACAAAACCATTTAAAATACAATTAAAACTGCTAAGACTGTTGGCTGTAAATCACGGTCTGTTCATTCGCCCGGTGCAATAAGCCAATAACCACGCAGAGCGGGAGAATCAAGGAACGTTTATTCAATGGTACCAAGAATAAGCGGACTCCCCTCCTTTGTTGGAGAAAGGAGTGCCTCATCAGACAACAGCCAGCACTTTTAAACTTTTGGACAACATTCATCTGACATCATCTGACATGGCATATATCCTCCACCTGTTAGGCATGAACTCTTAACCTTAGCCATAGGCAAACCTTATTTGATTAAGATATGCATCCCCTACATCTGATATGGCATACATCCTCCACCTGCTGGTCATGAACTCTTAACCCCTGTGATCTAATGCAAACCGTCCATCTGGCAAACGGTACCTTTCCATCTGGCAACCCTCTTAATTCACTTTTCTGATGTATATCGTATTCTTGTCTATTTTACCCTACTTTTAATGGGCGTCCTAATTCATTCTTATCTAGCTAACCCTATGCTAACCTATCATGATCTAATTTATCCTAGCTCCATCTACCTTAGTCTACCTTCCTTAATGAACATCCTGATTTATTCTGCCTTCCAGCCTGATATAGTGTAGGTTATTCATCGGTCAACCAAATCTCACTCGCTGGATCGTCACCTTGTTGTGGTGAGTGGGCTTGTGTGTTCCCAATGAACCCTGTGAGCGAAGCCGTCGGGAGTCATGTACTCCTGGCAGGGTCACCCATGGCGGTAAGGTCCAGGGGGAGGAACCAGACAAAGAACGATCCAAGAAAGTCCTCAACGGCAGAACAGGCGGAAGATAACAAGGTGTATTGTTACAACGGCTGCGAAGGCGGATGAAGGCTGCAGCAGACAAAAGGTCACCAATCGTCATGGTATCCATGCCATTGGATTAGAACCTTTTTCTGTGAAGGTTGTGTGCTGATCGTTGTGCACCGATCTCCACACATAAAACAAATTCACGCACAGGCGTCTTCCAACCACACCAAACCCAAAACAACCAAAAGTCCCATGGCGACTGACGAATGGCAACGGGGGCAGGACTGTGAAATCCGGAAGCTCCTAGTCATGGACCAGCACATGGGCGGTGGATACGGATTCAGTCGCCCTGACTCAAGGATCGAGGCAGTTGAGTAGTTCGGCAGCTGTATCCACGACTGAGCAGCCCTATTTAGGATCCACTCTGCTCACCCCATATGGGGAGGGGGCTAGAAAAGGTGCCCTAAACATAGTCTGCCTCATTTTCTCCCTGACTGGATTACCGCGACCAGTGGGGTCACCATCTAGCGGTCGTAAAAAACACATGAATTTTGGAACATGGAATATACGGACACTGCAAGACAATATGGATAGTGAACGACCTGAACGTAGGACTGCCATTATTGCAAGGGAGCTGAGACGTTTTAATATTGATATAGCAGCACTCCAAGAAACTCGAAGAGCAGGAGAAGGACAGTTGAAGGAAGAAAAAGGAGGTTATACCTTCTTTTGGAAAGGACTGCCTGAACAAGAACGACGAATACATGGGGTAGGCTTTGCTATCAAAAACGACATTGTGAAGCTCTTGTCAGAAGTTCCCACTGGGATTAACGAACGACTCTCAACTCTGCGAATAAAACTCGCCAAAAACCAACAGGCAACTATCCTAAGTGCTTACGCACCAACACTAGATGCAGATGAGGATATCAAGGAAAAATTTTATACCCAGCTGGACACCATCTTATCAGAGATACCAAAGGAGGATAAAATTATCCTCCTGGGCGATTTCAATGCAAGAGTTGGGCGTGATTTTGATTTGTGGCCAGGGATCATTGGGAAAGAAGGAGTTGACAACAGCAACACAAATGGAATCTTACTTCTGACTAAATGTGCAGAGCATAACCTTGTCATTACTAACACACTCTTTCGCCAGAAAAATAAATTTAAAACATCATGGAAGCACCCACGGTCGAAGCACTGGCATCTTTTAGATTATGTAATTGTCCGTGCTAGAGATCGCCGTGATGTACTTCTCACCAGAGCCATGACGAGCGCCGATGACTGCTGGACAGACCATCGATTAATTCGATCCACGATGGCCATAAAGATTGTCCCTCATCGTAGGCTCCAAGGAAGAAAACCAAGGCGTAAAATGAATACACTGGCCCTTCAAGATCCTATTAAACGAGCTTGCTTTCAATCAACTCTCAAGGAACATCTGCCTATGGAACTTCCTGAAAATGTTGAGGAACACTGGATTAAATTGAAGACTTCTATTATTTCAGCCTGTGAACAAACTATCGGATACCAGACTAAGAGACATCAGGACTGGTTTGATGAGAACGATAGTGAGATTGAACATATTATTGACAAGAAAAGGAAAGCCTTCCAGATATGGCAAAAAGATATTAACTGTGCCGTTAAGAAAAAAATCTACGCCAGTGCAAAGGCAGAAGTCCAAAGAAGAACTAGAGAACTTAAGAACATATGGTGGATAAAAAAAGCCCAAGAAACCCAACATTTTGCAGATGCTCATGATGCACGGGGCTTTTTTAATGCCATAAAGGCCATCTATGGACCAACAAACCATGGTACAAATCCCTTACGCTCAGTAGATGGTGCTAAGCTTCTAAAGGACGAAGAGTCTATTGCACTGCGCTGGAAAGAGCATTACTACAATCTCCTTAATCGTCACTCTACTGTGGCTGATGAAGTCTTCTTGCAAATCCCGCAAAAACAAATAAGAAATGAGCTTGCAGTACCCCCTAGTTTGGAGGAAGTCAGTAAAGCCACTAAACAAATGAAAAATAACAAAGCTAGTGGACCTGATGGGATTCCTGCTGAAGTCTTTAAAGAAGGCGGGCCTGAACTTACACAACAACTTCATAAGCTCATCGAAAAAATCTGGATGAGGGAGACGATTCCAGCAGACTTTAGGGATGCCATAATTATCACTCTCTTTAAAAAGGGTGATAGAACAGACTGTGGAAACTATCGAGGCATCTCCCTTCTAGCCACAGCAGGCAAAATCCTGGCAAAGATCATTGCAAACCGTCTCCTATCTGTATCAGAAGACATCCTCCCTGAAACGCAAAATGGCTTCCGCCCTTCCAGGGGAACAGTGGATATGATCTTCACTGCACGACAGCTTCAAGAAAAATGCAAGGAGCAAAACCGCCCTCTGTACATGGCGTTTATTGATCTGACTAAAGCTTTTGATACTGTAAATCGTACTGCTCTCTGGACCATCCTTCTGAAAATCGGATGCCCTGATAAATTTGTGAACATCTTGCGATTACTCCATGACGACATGATGGCAACAATCCTGAATAACAATGGCTCTCAAAGCGATCCATTTAAAGTGGAATCCGGCGTTAAACAGGGATGTGTTATTGCTCCAACCTTATTCGCTATCTTCATCGCTATGATTATGCACCTTGTTGAAGAGAAACTTCCTACTGGTGTAGAAATTATATATCGAACAGATGGAAAGCTTTTTAATCTTAGTAGGCTGAAAGCAAAAAATAAGGTAATTGCAACTTCTGTTATAGAACTTCAGTATGCTGATGATAACGTAGTCTGTGCACACTCCGAGGAAGATCTTCAAACTATCCTAAACATCTTTGCAGAAGCATATGAAAAACTCGGCCTCTCGATTAACATTAAAAAAACCAAAGTGCTTTACCAGCAAGTTCGAACCAATCCCTCTGCAGCGCCATCAATCCAGCTTAAAGGTGTGTCACTAGAAAATGTCGATCACTTTTCTTATCTCGGCAGCCATCTATCTACAAAAGCCGACATCGACGCTGAAATTCAGCATCGCCTGAGCTCTGCGAGTGTAGCTTTCTCCCGAATGAAGCGTAGAGTGTTTGAGGATCGGGACATTCGCAGGGAGACCAAAATGCTTGTTTACAAAGCCATTGTACTACCAACCCTTCTGTACGCCTGTGAAACATGGACCCTCTACAAACGCCACCTCCAACTTCTTGAAAGATTCCATCAACGCTGCCTCCGAAAAATTCTGCAAATTACTTGGGAAGATAGGCGGACTAATGTTAGCGTATTAGAAGAAGCGAAAACCACCAGCATTGAAACAATGATCATCCAACATCAACTTCGCTGGACCGGTCATGTTGTTCGAATGCCTGACCATCGTCTTCCAAAGCAGCTACTTTACTCCCAACTTAAGAATGGAAAACGGAATATTGGTGGACAGCAAAAGAGATTCAAAGATACTCTCAAAGTTAATTTAAAAAAATGTAATATCAGCATTGAGAACTGGGAAGCCCTAACTCATGAGCGTTTCAATTGGAGGTCATCCTTTATTAATGGCGCTATGGACTTTGAAGAAACACGAGTACAGGGCAAAAAGGATAAAAGAGCTAAAAGGAAGGCACGTCAGGCAGACCCTCATCATGACCGTCTCCCACCCGGAAACCTATGCCCTCATTGTGGGAGGTTGTGCGGATCCAAAATTGGCCTTTACAGCCACTTACGGATCCACCGTTAAAATTTTACCTTTGGAAGACAATCTTACTCGGCTACGAGTGATCGCCAATGAATGATTCATCGGTCAACCAAATGTGCCTTTTTGACCCCTACACATACACTGATATAAAGAATCCTCTTGTTTTCTACATATACATTGATATGACATACATTGATATGAGGATCCAAAGTCAGATAATTCAAGTCCCTTACCCACATATTCAGTTTCTTGCCCCTCAAGACTATAGTAACAAAAAACACTGGAGAGTGCATTCTGAGCTTACACACAATGCAACTTCCATGGGATCCCCAAGCCCAATGGCAAAACCAAGTTTCAAGGACCTTCTGGAAGGCCAATAGGGTTGGGGCAAATCTCACCTTGGGGGGGGGATGATGTTCCAAAGGGCAAGTGCCATGGCAGAAAACACTCTCCTCCTGGGTCCCACCAAACTAAGCTCCGTGGCCCGTGGGACCCATAACATGCCCCTCCTGCTGGACCTGATGGGACAGGTAGATGTAACTGGGGAGAGGCAGTCCCTCAGATAACCTGCTCCCATGCCAAGAATGGCTTTAAAGGTCATAACCGGAACCTTGAATTGGACCCAGAAGCAAACTGGCAACCAGTGCAGCTTGTGGAGCAAAAGTGCAACATGCGCAGTTCTAGGGGCACACATAACTGCCCACACCACTGCATTTTGCACCAGCCGAAGCTTCCGGATATTCTTCTTGGAACCTCTCCAGATAAGGAGAGGATGGGAGATCGCCCACATGTGCTCAAGACAGCTGCTTCTCATGAGGAGACCACAGGACAGCAGTTTTCTGCAAGTTTGAGTGCTGGGAGATAATGGGATTAGCCATCTTGCTTGCAACCACAGCAGAGACTTTTAAAGGACACTGAGTTCGCAAACCTCACTTTCTAATCACTTTCAGAAATTGCTCATTAACTACTTCTAAGCTATTAGAGACCTTCAGAACAACAAGTTTGAAAATGCTGGGTGAGTCTGCCTTCAATCCTAAATGAAATAAATTTTTAATCATGAGCTTAAGAATTTAAAGAATCTGAAATAAACAGCTAAAAGCTAAATAAGATTTTGATCCTAGAAAGTTATAAATGGATTAAGGGTCCAGATAAAATTGGAATATTGAAACTTTTACAATAAGATTTTGGAATTAATTATAAAGAACAAACAGCTTCTCAGGGGAAATAGATTCTGTTTTGGTTTTTATAAGACATAACAAAGATAAGCAATTCCATGATTTCAAAAACTGAACACTAGAGGAGACTAAAGTTTTTTGGTAGAGGAAAGATTTACAAGCCTGTAAAATGTTGCAAAACATTATAACAGTGAAAATACTGAATGGAATCAGAAAATAGTAACCACAATATCAATAATGTCAGTCCAAAAGATGTTATTGAAGAAATGACAGATGTAGAACAAATTTTATTTGACAAGATAGAGATGGTATCAAAAGTGGATTTACAACTGACAGGCCAAGAGAATGACTTAGAAAAGGATGTTTTACTGGATCTACAAAAGAAACTGGATAAGGTTTTTAAAATTTAAAAGGGAAATACAAATGACAAACCAAAACAGTGACCTGGATAATTTTTTCCTACTGGATTTACAAAAGAGGCTTGTTGAAGCCTTGAAGAACTCTGTGCGATGGGACAAAGAAAAAATGAAGAGAAATCAAATTCTACAACATTATTTGAATGAACTAAAGATTAAGACTGTTAGAAGTAAAAGGAAGGAATATAAAGTTGGTTTATTAGATCAAGGTTAAAACAAGATATGTTGTTACTTCTGGCAACCTTTTATGGACTTTCTGCTGACACCAGGATTGAAAAGATTATGTTTTATTAATTTGTTTATTGATAAGAGATGGGATATGGGATGAAGAGATAAATGTTTGTAACCTTAGAGGGGGTGAAGTGTCACTAAATGTGTTTATACTTGTTGTGATGAAAGTTGGAAGTCACTTCTTTATATATTTATTTTCTCTTTCTTTATTATATTCTTACTTTTTCTTCTCTCTTTTTTCTTGCTGTTTTTATTCCTTTCTATTCTCTTTTCTTTCTTTAAGGTTAGTTTGTATTAGATTTTACTATTATAATCAAATTCATATATACAGCACATTTTCATCTTATAGGACAAAGAATTCTTGAGAAAAATAACTCTTGGCACAGTTTTTTCCAGACAGGAAATAGTCATGATCAAAAAGAGCATAATTCCCTTTAAAAGAAATACAAGCAAGCAGTTTCAGTAGGATGGAACCTCAAATAGGGTAACTGGGAAAGATGGGGGAAATACTATGGGAGGAAGAATCCCAAGGTATACAGAAAGACACAACATTATGAAAACAACATAAAATATTTAATCATTTTCTCTCTTCTGATCACTATTATAATGAATATCATAAAAGTATCTATATTTTTCTACATGTTAGAATTTGATATTTTCTAAATATTATATTTTATAGAGTTGGTTTTTAAAGCCTAATCTTACTTTTTTCAAACCTGCCAAATAAGACTTTAAGCTATTACATATGGCATATATCAGTTATAGTAACTTCAACTAACCATTTACATTTCAGAAAGGTATCCATGCCAACATTTTATTTACAGTTATTATAGTTATTTTATGGTATTTTATTTTTTATTTTATTTTTATAGTTATTTTAGTTATTTTATGGTAGCGCTTTATAAATGTGACACCAGAGCTAAATAAAATTACATGTGAGAATACTTTTCTCTATGGAACTTAAGCTCCTTCAATATGGACCCACATTCAACAATATGGAGCAAATACCTCACATTGTTGAATGTTCTTCTCACAGTTCATTGTGTGTGTGTGTGTGGGGGGGATTAAACACCTGCAAGGAAGCTGTCTACACTCTGATTCAGAAAGACATATGTGGGAATTGGGAAATTCTCCTAGCAAAATTATGAGCTTTCCAGTGGCAGAATAACTTCTACTGAAGCTGTCAACAATGGATTTAACTCAAACCAGCTCCTTGGAACTGTCTTCTTCAAGGATGCTAGCCTGTGAATCATTATCACATGCATACCCCCTCCTACTCTACAATCTTCCATTCCCCAAAAGCAGTGTATTGCACTAAGGATGATCTCCTAAAAAGTACCATAATATTTTAACAAGCCGGCACAAACACCTTGCTGTTTTCTTTTTATCAGTATATGACATACTTCATTTCCTCAGAAGAGGCTACTCTGCCAAACTTCTAATTACAACAACAACAACAACAGCAGCAGCAGCAGCAGCAGCAACAACAACAATGGAGTAGGCATTTGTTAATGTTCCTAATATAATCAGTGATGGTGATACCCAAGAGCTGGGGAAATGGGGTCAGATGAATCACAGTTTTTAATGAAATTGACTGCGGCTGAATCCCTTTCCCTCTCTCTTTCTGTTCTAAACCTAAAAACTAAGGAGGACATAACAGCATTTTTCAAATACTTGAAGAGTTGTTATATAGATGCTAGAAAAAGTCTTGTTCCTCTTTTCTTCTGAGAACTAAATCTCAGGATGGACTTGAGTGAAAGGAAGTAGACTATATTTAAATGCTAGAACAAGCATTTCTCTTAATGTGAAAAGGTAATCATCATGACTCCATCCAAAGGACTGCATGTATTCTACCATATATAGTTTTGTTTGATTATTTATTTAATCAAATCCTTTCACTACAGAAGCACTTTGGTGCTTCTGACACGAACACACACATCAATTTATATTGTCGCCCATCTCCCATATGTAACTGCACATTCTCACAGTCTTTCAAGTGACGAACATTAAATAATTTGGGCAGCTAACATATCTAGATTTTTAGTATGCTTTCAAACACAGAATAATGGTAATTTTTAAAAGGAAACTTGAGGGCTGCCAAGTAATGATTGAATATCTTTTTTGTTATATATTGTGCAAAGTAGTCAATTATTTTTCTTTTTTCTCTCCCCCTCCCCCATTGGTTTAAATGTAGATTGGAGATTAGATGCAAGCTAGTGCTAGTAGTTTTAATTTTCCTGCTGAGTAGTCAAGCTCAAAGCCAGTCTTTTTTAAATACACAGTTTTAAAGGCTTAGACAAGATTTTATAGAAAAAACCAATCACTTAGGCAAGAAAACTATAGGTGGAAAAATATTGCCACTTAAAATTAATTAGAGGACCCTTTAAAGCTTTTTGCTGGAGGAAAGAAAGCCCTTCTTAATTCCACCAATACAAACTGGATAAAATATGAATTGGAAACTAAACAGTGGGACTAGGAATAGATGAATCAATTTCAATTTCACTCAGTGTCCTGTTTTCATGACTCTAAGTTTACTTTGGTTTCTTTCTACATCAGTTTAGGAATTTGGCTGCCTTCATCTTAAGCCCTCACAAATATTTTCATGAGATTCTTCTCTAATACACAATTCAGCATGTGCTTAATGTATTGACTTTTTTCAAGAGATTATTCTCCAATATTGCACAATTTTATTTATTTGTCAAATCTGTAAGGCTACACAACTTGCAATGATTTTGTGCGGTGTACAGACTAAAAATAAAACCAAGTGTAATAATACAGATAAAAGATGGCAATTACCAGGGAATCAACATACCCCAATACATTAATACAGTCAGATTCAGGCAGATACATACACCACCTAACCCAGAGCATAGTGTGTGGGGGGGGGGAACAGCTCTTTAAGGCTCATTTGAAGGACAGCAGGGTCCTTCAAAGCATGCCTCCTGGGTCCCATAAGATGGCATTGCTTTATGGAAAGGACCCAGAGGATGCCCACTCTGTCAGATTTTACAGGACAGGGCTTTATAGGTAACAACCAGCACCTTGAACCGCATCCAGAAACTTACTGGTTGCCAGTCCAACTTGCACAACAGAGGTATTACATGGATTTATCAAGGAACCCGCATAACTGCCTGCATTCTTGACCAGCTGCAGTTTTATTGTTTTTAATAATTTTGAGATCAGAGTTATAGAAATATTGAGATCAATAAACTGAACATTTGCAGTAAAAAAAATGCTGCTTTTATTTTAAAACAAAGAACAGGAACAACCATTGCTACTCAGCCGAGAAAAGCACATGGTTATTTACATATCAATACTACATATATGCAGCCAGTTGCCTTAAACACAAAAGGAAGATTTACAATATAAAGCCTTTACAATAAGTACTTGGCATTACCTGAGTGGACAACGTTTAGCATGTGACCACCCTGACTCAGCTCACCTAGTTACTTATTTGGAAATGAAACAACAGGTAACATTCTGATTGGTCAGTTCAAGCTAGACCTTCAGGCACCAATAATTAACATTCATGAAGAGGGAGTTAAACATGAGCCCTCCTGACTCCAACAGAAAAAAAACTTCTCAGCCTGACTTTTAAAACAGAACTTTCCAGATTCTTTCAAAATCATAAAATATATAACATGCAGCTTCTGAGTGGTCTCCAAGGGTAGCCCCACATAGAGCACATTACAATACTTCACCTGCAAGGTGAATAAGACAAGACTCACCTGTGAGAAGAGATTCCCAGTCTAGGAAGGGTCCCAAATGGTGCATCAGATGAATATGGGCAAAGATCCTCCTGGCCACAGCTGCTATTTGTTCTTTGGACTCCCAAATTGTCAATCACTTCTATCGGGGAGAGTACCACCCCATTAAGACCTAAAGGTGGAAAATTCCCAGAACCAAATATTTAATGTTTTATCTATATTATAGGATATTAATTGTATTAAACATGATACAGTAATAGCTGCATAAAGAAAGATGTGTGCATTGTATCTGTGATTAGTAATGTCATATTTTTTTTATTTTAATTTAAAATAAAACACCAGGGAAACGTTTGAGGGTGAAGAAAATAAATAGTATTAATACCTCAAGGTTTTGTATTCATACAAAATCTTATAACTACCACTGAGTGTAAAAATGGTTCAAATGTCTATTTGCTCACGGTCATATTTATCTGGATATTAATATCTTCAATATATATGACTGTAGCAAAATCTCTTTCAGCTGATGGTGTGCTTAGATGGCTGCATATCCATGGGGTATGTTTACAAGTGCAGGGAATATCATGCGCACAGTAGACTTTCAACTGGTACCCTTCTTTTTTTAACTTGCTGACTAGGAACAGAAATTGACTGGTAAGAAATACTTCCCCACTGACAAAATGCGTAGCTTCAAATGCAAGCAATGAGGCATTTTGATGAAGGTGTTCAAACCAAGATTATGCTGTGTGATGATTTTATACGCTGTATGATATGCAAATAAAGTGCTTAGAAAGGCGTACTAGATACATCATTTTGCTTTGTTGTATTCCAAAATTTTGGCTTTGATCTGCCTGTCTAAATGGGCAGGACATTCAGCATACAGGGGGCTTCAGATTTATTTTTGTTTGTATAAAATTTATTTCATAGAAGAACCACCAGATTTTATAAATAAAAGAAAGGAAATGAGGAATGGATGGATGGAAGGCAGAATTTAGATATTTAAAAATCTTTCTTTAATCAGTTTTTGTTATCACATTGAACAAGCCTATGGAAGTTTACTTGGAACTATATCCTCTTTTATTCAGTGAGTTTTACTTTTAAATAAGTGCCTTACTGCACAATTCTATGTATCACAGATAGTCAATATTTTTAATAGTTGAGCCACATTTTGTAGGAAATAAAGGCTACATGGATGTGGTAATGATTTAAACTGACAGGGTAATATTTTGTACATGATGGAGTTAGAATTTTTGTTTTTCATCCCTTTAGGGATTTCTTCATTTTTTTTAAGTAAACCTATTTTATGGCTCACACTATCATTTTTAAATTATTTCTACCTCATAATGGCAGGTAATCAAGCCCTCCCTTCAATTTCACCAAAATTTAGTTGCATGGTGGAGTGTCTATGGGTAGAAAAATGAGGATCAGGGAACAGTAAGTGGCCCTGGGGCTGCAGGTTACCTAGCTGTGCTATAACTTATTATCTGGGGAAAAAGCTTTGTTGTATCCAACAGAGATATTTCGAGAATAAAAATCCCTTTGGGTTGATATTGGGTTAGATATCCATGTATGGGCATAGGGCAATTCCGTATGGCAGCCTTAGCAGCTGGTCTTCCATGCTGCCCCTGGATGTTCCTGAAGCTGCCTTTAGATATTCCAGCATGGATTGCAATAGCTTCACAAAAGGGCCCGGCTGGTGGTCAGTCCAGACTACAACCACCACAGGCCCCGATTGGTAATCCTCCCCTTTCTTGCCTTTCCCATCAGCGCAGGGAAGGCAAACATTAATGGCTGACTCTTAGGTGGGTGAGTCTACCAGTGCCTGCCTTCTCCTTTTAGGGATTATTCCTTCCCCACTAATCCCTGTGCCTTTCCATTGTTTCTCCAAATGCTTGCACACATGGTTTGTCTTAACATCCTATTTCCACATTCTCTCCTTTCTTTTCTTCCCATATACCTACATAGATACTTTGAAGCAAAGAAGAATTGATGGTCCATCTTCATAAAAGCAAGGTAGCATTTGTAGTTTCATTGCAACATTGCAGCTTAGAGACTTTTGGGGGGAGAGGAGGGAGGAAAGGGAAGCTTTGCAGTACTGTAGACAAGGGATGGGAAAGGGTCAGACATGCTTCATCCTGAAATTATTCTATGCAGCTTGTTGTTTGGTATGGCTTAAAGAATGGATTGTTTTGAAAAATGAAAAATTATTGAATTTGGAGGGTCATGAATTAAGATTTGGATGGCATGGATATTTGTGGTATGACAAAGCTAAAGTTAATGTGGACTTTAAAAATCATTATATTAGAAGATCTTTGTTGAGGATTTGGAATAAATATAAGCCAACCTTATGCTATAAGAGACCCTTATGGATTTCTACGCAAGAAGCATTTCATAGAACAGAAGTAAGAAATAAGGATAAGTGGCTGACCTATAAGGACCTTTTAAAAAAGGAGCAAGGGCATTATGTAACAAAATCAAAATAAGAGCTTGCTCAAGAAGGATATACTTTTCAATGGCTTTCTTATATGCAATTTATAGAGAAATTTAAATTAGATTTTAAAAAATGGAATTTGAACAAACTAAATCGGAATTCAAGATACAATTATGTGAAACAGATGACCACTTAATTGCTAAAATGTATAAATTATTGTTAAAAGGAGAAATGGTGGAGGAACAAGTTAAAGACTGTATGATTCAATGGGAAAAAAATATTGGTCATAATATACAAATGCAACAATGGGAAGATATGTGGAATAAAGGATTAAAATTTACTTTGTGTTACAATTTGAAAGAAAACTTTTATAAGATGATGTACCGATGGTACATGACCCCACAAAAACTTACTAAAATGTATGGGAATGTTTCCAACATATGTTGGAAATGTAAAAAACAAGAGGGGTCTTTTTACCATATGTGGTGGACATGTAAAGTGGCAAAGAAATTTTGGACTGAAATACATTCACTGATGCAAAACATATTACAAATACGAATTCCATTTAAACCAGAAATATTTTTACTTGGATTATTAGATGTACAAATAGAAAAACATTTTATCAGAATTATACAGTATATGATTACAGCAGCAAGACTTCTTTATGCACAAAATTGGAAAAATCAAACCTTACCAACAATACAAGAATGGATGTTAAAATTAATGGATATGGCAGAAAATGATAAATTGACATGTTTATTAAAAGAAAATTCAAACTGTTACTATCTTAAAGAGTGGAAACCGTTGATGGACTATTTGCAAAATGCAGGTGGAGCAAAGCTTGCATGGGGTTTTGATGATTAGATTATATATAAATAAAATATACTAGACAAGAAATGTATATGAATATTATATCAAAAGCTAGCATGTAAGAAAAATATTTTTTTTATTCCTATGACCATAAATAGATCGGAAGTCGACTAATTTCTATATCTTTTTCTATTTCTTTCTTTTGCTTTTCTACACTTTTCTTTCTTTCTTTCTTTGATTTGTATTTCCATTTCTGTTTTGTTTCTAACTTTTAACTATGTATATTTTAAAATCTCAATAATTTTTTTTTTAAAAAAAAAACATGCTTCATCCAGTCTGGTCAAAACCCAAAAAGAAGGTCCCTGGGAGAGGTAAGCAGTGAATCTAGTAGTGAGTTTCTAGAGGGGGTGAGAAAACAGAGGGTGAAGAAAGTTCACTGACTTAATAGGACATTGGTGGGTCAACCACATGGTATTAAAAAATGCAGCCGTCAACAAGCACAGAAAACGAGAGCCCTGAATTTCAGGATGGAATATCTGCACAGGGCTGCAACCAGCTGCTGGAGGGGAGGTAGTATGCCAGGCACACTAGCCAATTGGACTTGGGCTTGTCAGAAGATCAGAAAGAAGTGCTGCAGACCATCTGCTTGGAAGGACTTAAGATGGCTAATGACAGAAGACAGCACAGGTGAAGGGCACATTTGCAGTGGGAGTTGGTAGGACATCATCTATCCTTGCCTTCAATAATTGATGGGTGATCTATACTGGTGATGGGGCAAACAAAAAATGTGGACCTGCCTATGATTATTTATTTTATTTATTTTCTATCCCACCTTTATTATTTTTATAAATAACTCAAGGCGGCAAACATACCTAATACTCCTTCCTCCTCCTATTTTCCCCCACAACAACAACCCTGTGAGGTGAGTTGGGCTGAGAGAGAGAGTGACTGGCCCAAAGTCACCCAGCCGGCTTTCATGCCTTAGGCGGGACTAGAACTCACAGACTCCTGGTTTCTAGCCCGTTGCCTTAACCACTAGACCAAACCGGCTCTCTATGTAAGAGCAACTGCTCATAACTATGCTTCCATACAATTAAAACAAAAGGTGCCTCATCTGGAAGAAATTAATTTACAATTTGCTTGTATTCTCCTAACACATGAACATCAGGAGGCCTAGCCATGGAGTGTGCCCAAGACAAAATAAGGATTAGTGCCATGCTTCTTATCCCCATTAATCATATAAATGTCACATGAAAGAGGGTTAAGCTGTGTTTAGAATTGCATCCTTAATGTATCTTTAATAGTCCTAACCAATTGGAATTATTTTCCCCATTCCTTTGTACTGCAATACAATTCCTACTGACTTTAGCACAATGCCTGCTGTTATTAGATACAATCAGTGAACTAAGGCAATTCAGTATTTCTAATTCTCCTTCTTTTGTATATTTATGTTAAGATCTTAATGCTACTTTATATTACTGTGTGGGGGGTTTTCTTTCATCCTTAGTAGATAGATTGTTTATGTTTGAATAAAAGCAGAGAACTGATAAACAGAAGTTGAAAGCATATCTTAAACTATATTCAAACAAAGGCTTACTGATTATAAGATGAAAATTGGAGCCTGAAAATAGCTCTGCTCCCCACTTTTGCAAATACACAGAAAATAAATACAGAAAGGATATAAATTGGATTAAATGATCAGTAGTTATGTTAGTACAATACACACTTTCTATTTATAAACTCAGTGGATTGGATCTGGGCTTTTACATGTGGTACTCGACTAACAGTATGTTCTATCTATTGGAAACAGGAAAGAAATACATTCCTACTTCCGTATGATAGACTTTGAAGAAACAAACAAACAAAAAAGAATATTGAAATTTTTGTACTTTAGGGTTGGAAAAGACTGTTAAGAATACCATGGATAGCCAAAAGCCAAAAACAAACAAACAAGGGGATGGTAGAACAAATCAATCCAAAGTTCTCATTTGAGGCACAAATGATCAAGCTGAAATTAGCATATTTTTGACATATTATGTGAAGACCTACAGTAGCTCTCTGGAGAAGGCTCTAATGGTGGGAAAGGTGGAAGGAAAGAGAAGAGGATGACCTCCAACAAGGTGGATGGACCCAATTACAGTGATGATGGGTGCACCACTAGGAGGCCAGGTTGAAGACAAATCATCCTGGAGAAAGTCTATACGGTCACTAAGAGCCGACTTTGATAATAATCAATCCTTCCAAATGGAACTCCTATGCTGATTCAAAAGCTATTAGAGGACTGGGAACTTCCCTGTGGAAGAAGTGTGAGGGAAACTGAAGGGGGGGGGGGCGGAAGAGAATTAGCTAGAACCATCTCCTCTTAGTTCCTGTAACAGGAACCTCTACTGCAGTGCTTTCCAAACTGCCGCCGTTGGCAACACACCAATGGCGGGGGCGTGCACGGCGGCAGCGCAGGGGGGCGCGCGGTGGCAGCAGTGTGCATGGCGGCGGCAACGGCGGCGGCCTCGTGTTTTCCACTAAAACGCGGAAGCGCTGATGGCGGACCGCTGCCATCATTGCTGCTGCTGCTGCTGTGCACACCACCGCCGCCGCGCACGCCACCCCGCCGCTGCACACACCCCCGCCGCCGCTTCCGGGTCGTGTTGCGACACACTAAACTATGTGTTGCAACACACTAAAGTGTCGCGACACACAGTTTGGAAAGCAATGCTCTACTGGATTTCACAATGTTCCACAAATGAAAACAGCTCCTTTCTGTATGGAAGAGACAATGTGGAATAGATCCAGTGCACGATCTGTGTTAGACTAATATACTGTTGTTTTGATTCTTAGAAAATGCGTAACATCTACAGATGTTTGATTTTAGAAAATGCGTAACATCTATATTGGAAGAAAAATCTGTTTAGCAAAGAATAACAGACCTATCTCCAGCTGAAGCATAATGTAAGTACAGCATCCCTGACAGATTAGATTATCTCCCAGGGAACCAATCATAGATGTACTTATTAGAATATGCATCTAATAGTCAAAATACCAGTGAACTACAAAATATAGAAAACAAGATAGATTGGATCCAAGGTACCTTTTTCATTAAGACTGGAAGACAGACTAATTGAAACTATATTCATATGCATAATGCTGACAGACTAGTGAATCATCTTTGTTGTTTATTTGTTCAGTCACTTCCGACTCTTCATGACTTCATGGACCAGCCCACGCCAGAGCTTCCTGTCGGCCGTCGCCATCCTCAGCTCCCCTAAGGTCGAGTCCGTCACCTCCAGAATACCATCCATCCATCTTGCCCTTGGTCGGCCCCTCTTCCTTTTGCCTTCCACTTTCCCTAGCATCAGCATCTTCTCCAGGGTATCCTGTCTTCTCATTATGTGGCCAAAGTACTTCAGTTTTGCCTTTAATATCATTCCCTCAAGTGAGCAGTCTGGCTTTATTTCCTGGAGTATGGACTGGTTTGATCTTCTTGCAGTCCAAGGCACTCTCAGAATTTTCCTCCAACACCACCGTTCAAAAGCATCTATCCTCCTTCGCTCAGCCTTCCTTATGGTCCAGCTCTCGCAGCAATAGGTTACTAAAGGGAATAGAATCATCTTTACTAGGGAAGTATTCTGAATGAACTTTCATAGGCTGCACTTAAGTAAGACCATGTTCTGCTTCCAAGTTTTATACTTGGATTTTTCAAAAAAGCTGCACACATTTATTATTCTGGAACTTATTACAGTTCTGCCTTCTGAAAGTTCACATTTTTGCCCCATAACTCAGAGGATATTATTATTATTATTATTTCTTCTAATCACTCTGGTTACTTTTTGCATTATGCTAGATTGAGTTGCAAAGAAATTTTCAAAGGCAGGTATTAAAACTGAAAAATTGTTAGCACCTCGGCTAATAAACTCAGACACATTCATTCTTGTCATCATACCAAGCAGTTAACACTAGGCCACTGGATATTAATGAGCTATTTTGTAGACTTATAAAAGTCATTTATACCAAGTGCAAGGTTTCTGCCTCGAGAATGAAGACCCATGGCATTAGACATTCATGTCCTGTGTCTCATTTTCATATCAAGTGATGCCCAAACCCTGCATTTTCTAACTCCTTTGTGATAATGAATGGCTAGGATAAATCAAAGTACTGCATTATGAAATTGAAAGGAGGTAGAAAATCTTGTGTGGACAAAGGAAAAGATGGTGTCATTGATTCTTTTAATATTATGTCTTCTTAATAATCCATAGGATAAATAGCAGTTATTTATCATAGTTAGCATTTATATAGATATATCAAGTGTTTAGAGCCCTTCATTTTTCCCCCAAGTATCCTTTCAAGAGCCCTGTAAATTTATCTAGGCTACACAGGATGACAGAAACAAAATAGGCCCAAAGGATAGCTTAGTCAATGTCTCCTAGAGGCAACATTTTAGAAAGGGTCTTCTCTTTTCATAGCTTGTGTTTTAGGACAGCCTTCTCCGACTTTCTACCTTCTAGATATCTTGACTGAATTCTGGTCACTGTGATTCCAATTCATGTGCAACATGCTAGGTTCAAGGAGGCAGTCTTAAGTTTTGGATCAGAATTTGTCCCTACCCTCACCCACTTTCTGCTTTTCATATTAGGTTTGTGTGCATGTTCTGCCTCCAAATGGGGAGAAATGGAAAGAGTTTCCATTGGAAATGATTGGAAGGACTACAAAAATGTGGGTGCTGCACTTGGCTTTACTGTCTGATTCCCCCCTCCTTTAAAGCCATACGGATAGTCACTGAGGAACAAGAATGGTGGATATGATAGGCCTTTTTCGGGAGTCCCCTGGGCTTATTCAAGTTCTTTGTTTTATCCAAGTCATTTCCATATAGTAAAGAACTAGTTTTTCCCAGTAGTTTACTTGACAAACATCTCAAAGTAGATTAAAAGCTTAATTGCTAATCTCTTGCCTTTAGAGAATTGTGTTTCATATGAACAAAGCTTGTGTGAGTCCTTATGTTGGGTTCTAACAAAGAAGTATATTTCAGATTTTAAAATGGCTAATTTTAGATTCTATTTTCTGGAGGAAAGTCTTTGGAACCATCCAAAATAACTACATAAAGCAACAAGAGATGTGGCTTTGATGACATTTCACTAATTACATGTCGCCATAACAACTGAAGTCCTACTCTGAAAATGTTTTCATTGTTAGAAAAGCAACTTTCCTCTCACATCTTCATAGAACGAGTCAGTGCTGCTTGCCCTTTACAATCCTGTCTATTCAATGACAAATCTGAACTGAAATGGTGTGATGACATAACATGAATAGCTCACACATTCTCTAATGAAAAGTCTGTGCCAGCCATTTTTTTTTAAAAAAATGTTTTAATGTTTTTATTAGCGATGTCAGCTTGTGAATGGAATCTAGTAGGTTTTCCATCCTTGCCTGCATAACAAACCATGACTCTGATACACCAAACTTTAATACATCTGTAACTGAAAATGTGAGGGATCATGTTCTCTTACATAGATGAGCTAGCTCATGTAATAAATAGCCAAATGTTGGTTGATGTATCCTACCTGTGGGCAACTTGCTGATCTTGAAGGACTTTAGTGGGCCTGGAGCGGCCATTCAAACCACCTCCCCACTGAATTCCCCCGTCACCTCTGATGTTAGATTTTGCTCCTTTCTGCTGCTTGCAGACTAGACTATAAAAATGAGAAGCCCTTTCCTTCAGGCTCAGTATGGGAAGGAGGTGGAATGGAAAGTAAATATGTGGATGGGGAAAAAGTGTGTGATTAGGGAAAAGGAATCAGATTTTAGGGAAGTGTAAATGGCAAAACGTAGATGGCAGGAAAGTATAGGAATGGCAATAGATGGGTGAATTTGTATACAAGTGAGTGTGTTATACAGTAAGTGTGAAAAAAAGAGAATGGGATAGGGGGACATACAGTATTTGAGGTAATATTGCTCCACTTCTCTGCATCGGTGATCACATTTATACAATATGCTCAGAATTATAATGTTGTTTGTGGAAACCAGCCCACTGTACTTCTTAAACCATGATTTATTACCAGGGCTGCAACTAAGGGGGGCAAGCGGGGCATGTGCCCTGGGTGCTGCGCTGGGGGGGGGCACCAAAAGTCCTTTGTGTTAGGCCTGTGGTGCGAATCGGGACTTAATCTCACGCTTGCACAGGTTCCTTGTGGGTGGAGCCCACCGCTCAAGCAGGTCTAAAGCAGGAGCGGATTTCGTGCGCCCAGCTCCTCCAACAAACTAGTGCTCGCCAGAACGAGAGGGCGGGGGCTTGCTCGCTCTTTTCTCATGCACACTTGGGAAAATGTTATGCAGGTTTGTACACACACCATAGTGCGAGTAGGGGGGCGTGGTGGAACTTCTCATTTTGGGAGGGCACGGAATCCATGGGGGGGGGGCACGGAATACATGTTTGCCCTGGGTGACACAGACTCTAGTTGCGGGCCTGTTTATTACTTAACAAATTGTGCAGAACCAGCCAATTTTGAGTTCATTCAGCAAATCATGGTTAAGCAGCAGTATTCATTCTAATGGGTTAATTTGCATATTTCCATTGCTGGAGTTACTGACACACGCTCATGTACATTGATAAAATTATTTCATCCAGCTTTATTTTTATTTTAGGTATACCTTAGGTACCTATGTGGTTCTTCTACATATTGATAAAACAAAAGTTCTTGAGACATGACATATGGTTTGGGATAATGATTTTTCCCCAGCATTTCATACAAGCAGTCCTGAAATGCAGAGAAAGGGGAAACAATAAGTGAATGCAGAGACCTAAAAGCTGTCAGAAACAAAGCTGTATAGAATGTAATTTGGAAATAAATTGGAATAATGGAGAATCTCCACTGCATAGGTTCCACTTTAAAAAATTAGACCAGGTATATGACAATGGTAGAGTTATCTAACAGGGATTTTGGCTGCATCCCTAATCCACATGAAAAATGAACTAATCTGTTTTAATTTCTACAAATTCTGGATTATTTTTTCTGAAGCATCCAATTATTTTGTTTATTTCTACATCAATTTCCAAATGTTTTTTAAAAACTAAAAATGATAAAAATGATAATTTTTATGCATTTTATATGCAATTCTCACAGTCACTCATGCCCTCGTGACCTCCCGTCTGGATTACTGTAATGCGCTCTACATGGGGCTGCCCTTGAAGAGCATTCGGAAGCTTCAACTGGTGCAGAATGCGGCTACATGAGTAGTAAATGGAGTTGGATATTCGACGCACGTAAACACCACTGCTACGTGAGCTGCATTGGTTGCTAGTGTGCTTCCGGATGCAATTCAAGGTGCTGGTTGTCACCTTTAAAGCCCTTCATGGCTTGGGACTGGGTTACCTAAGGGACCATATTCTCCCAGTTGCTTCTACCCGTCCAATTTGGTCTGGTAGGTTGGGTATGCTACAGGTCCTGTCAGCCAAGGAATGTCGGTTGGCGGGGACTAGAAGGCATGCCTTCTCTGCCGTAGCGCCTGCCCTCTGGAATATTCTCCCTTCAGAGATCAGGATGTCCCCAACCCTGTAAGGCCATGAAGACCTGGTTATGTGACCGGGCCTGGGGCCACAAGTGTGTGAATGGCCCCATTTCTTGGTTATTTTAACATCCAGGCATTGCTTACTTGGCAGCCATGTATATTTATTTTATATTTTAATTGTAATTGTTTTAACTGTTTTATAGTTTTTTTATTGTTGTAAGCCGCCCAGAGTCACTTGTTGAGATGGGTGGCTATAGAAATCAAATAAATAAATAAATAAATTCTCTTATTTTTAATAATACATATTTCTGCAAGCAATTTCTCCTTATCTATTCATTTCTGTCCATGTTTTTATAAGAATTTTATTAAGTTTGAAACAAAGATAAAAACTACAAAAAAGCAAAAAACTGCAAAAAGAAAGAGAGAAAAAAAAATAAAAAGTGTAAAACACAAGAAAAAAGAATTTTAAAGATTACATAAAGAGGTGACTTCCGACTTTCAACACCAAGAATATACAGCAATTTCCATAATCAATCCCTTGCTCTATATCAAACCAAGATCACATTATTTCTATAAATCATTCCATTAGCACATTATAAAAATCACTAAATACAATTGCTCCTTCCCCTTATATTGAAAGAAAAAGAAATATATAAACCTCCAAATCAACTTCCCCCCAAACAACATTTATTTAATTATTTCCTTCCTACCACTATTCTATATATTTCTGTCCACTATAATAAAAATCAAACTATGAAAAACATATAAATTATCTACTTTTATAATTAATAATACTATAACAATTCTAACCCTATTAAACCTAAAACCAAGCAATTATTATAATACTTTATAAATCTTAAAAATCAAACAAACCTTAAAAGCAATCCAGTAAACCTTAATCCAAATCATTAAAGAAAAATGGAACCATAAAAGCCTTAAAATCAATCTAGATAAACCAGAGCTTTCCAAACTGTGTGTCGCAACACAAAAGTGTGTCGCCACACACAGCGTGGTGTGTCGCCACACCACCCGGAAGCAGCAGCGTGTGTGTGCACGGCGGCGGCAGCGGCAGTGGTGCAGTATCAGTGTTTCCGCATTTTAGCGGAGGCTGCTGCCGTCGCCATGCACGCGCACGCTGCCACACGCCCCCCCGCGCCACCGCCGTGCGTGCCCCCATGCGCTGCCACTGCCGCTGGTGTATCGCCAGCGGCGGCACTTTGGAAAGCCCTGAGATAAACATTCTTAATTCTTTACCCCACTTCGAAATATACCAAAGCATTTACATATCTCCATAAGACACACAGGGCATTTTTCATACAGAAATCAAACAGCCCAGCTGCCCTCCTTAGGAACACAAACTTCTCAGCAAAAAACCTCCCATAGAGCAGAATCTCTTCTTTCCCATAACATTCCATCAGAAAAACAACTCCATTTGCAATCTGCAACTCAGACTGTCCCTTTAACTCCTTCATCACCAGAATATAATTTTTGCCTGGCATTTCATCAAAGGCTTCAATCTCGCTGTCAGTAGTAAAATCTTCAACTTCTTCCATAATGTCTTCAGCCAGATGACACATTTTAAAGCTGATATTTTCCACAATGTCCCAAATGTCTTGAAAAATAGCTTGACAGAGATCAGAGAGAATCTGCTTAAGTTTAGAACGAAACTCTGAGAAAGTCTCCTTAAAATCCTCCATGTTTCAGGCAGTAGATGGCGCCCCCTAGATACTTGAGTAGCAGGAGTAGGAGTTAATGAGTTAATAGAAGATTTCTGAAAGTTGTTGACACAGGAGAAAATATGCTAACAAGCTGCTCCCAGGGAAAGTGAACAGAAAACTGAAGATTCCGAATAACGGATTCAATATGTAGGAAAATATTAAATCCTTCAAATTCAATACAAAAATAATAGCAGGGAGGCAATGATTTATTCTCAGTCCTCCTTAATGTTTAAATGGGAAAACAAGCCAAAGTTTAAAAAGATTTGAAAATTAATTCAGAAACAACTATAAGCACCAAGAGAGATCGCTTCTCCTTGCTGTAGAAAGCCTCTCTTGGGGTACATAAACTTAAAAAATATAAAAATTGGGTGATTTAGAAATGGGGTGGCTAGACTTAGTGTCTCTTTAAGGCTACAGCATGGTTTGGAAATGATGACGTCCCATCCTCCCCGCAGCTCTTACTCGATCGGCGCAAACACTGTTTGCGATTCTCAGGTTGCAAGTCACCATGTGGAGGAGAAATGGGTTGATTCTGAGTGTTTTCCTTACTCCGGAAAAATGCTCCTGGGCTTCAGGAGAAACCAGCCTGAGCCCCCAAAAAAACTGCCACGATGCCAGTGCTGTCCGCAGAGCCCGCGGACACAGCTGCTCAGTTGGTCATATTCCCACCAGAAGTCCACATTTTTGTCCATGTTTTTGATCATGGAACTACATCATAAAATTCAGATAAGTGAGAAAACAGAAAGATAATTACATATTAATTTTGGAACTGTTAAAACATAAATTAAATGAATTTCTCTCTCCCCTTTCCAGAATAAACTATAATCTAGTAAGTGTATTAAGAAAAAAATAAAACCCATTGTAGACTGTTTTAATGGAATTTTAGCAATTCTAGGGGAAAATGCTTACTTTTTTAAAAAAAATTGGCAACATTTCCTTTCCTGTATGGATAGTTAGAAGCATACTTCATGCAATAGAGTCTCCCATCTGATACTGAAAATATTGGAATAATTTGCTCTCATAATGTCTACAGTTAAAAGTAAACAGTTTTGAGCTAGTAATTTAAATTGTTATTTTTCATTTTAAGAACTGAATATGTTGGTCTGAATCAGAAATATTGGTATACAATATTTTAGGTCATTTTCTTTAGAGAAGCTTAATAACTTTGACCCTAGAATTCCCTTTTACTGAACAAACAAATTCACTCCTTCACAGATACATTCAATATTACCAACTTTTCTAGGTACAAGTCTGTGCATTGTATTTTCTATTGCCAGTTTGGGAGCTGGTAATTTGGGAGAAATTTGGCTTCATGCAGAATAGAAGATCATCATGTTTTTAGACTACATCCATTTCACAGTGTTATAAATGTTTTATGATTACTGCACTGATATTAGTCCTAGAGGGGGAAAATCCACACACGTTTTCAGTGCTCTGTTTTAAATCCCTTTAAAAGTCCAGGATTGCATGAGAGTATGCTGAGTAGATCTTTCCAATACTATTAGTTATTAGATCTTCACCTTCATGAATTCTAGATCCATTGTTAAAGCTTTTAAAAAGGCTCAATTAACTATTCTTTCTTCTGCCACTCTATTTTAGTTTTTAGTTGCCTGTGCCACAAAAGCTCCAGGCCAGATAGCAAATGTCACCTCAAAAACCTTTATAGTTTAATTGAAATTCTTATCTTTTCCCTTTTTAAGTTTTGTTCCCTCTCCTGGGTCTTCAGTTTTTCGAAGTTTAATTGGAGGTTTACTGGATGAATGTCTCCTTATTCGGTTTTAAAATGTCATTCCAGTTGCCTAGTAAAAAAAAAAATGCAGCACCTTATTATTCAACTTCATTGTTCTGCCTGTGTCTTTGAGTTATAGCTGCTTATTTCACCAAGGGAAGCTTTTTTTTTAAGTTCTGTTCACAGGAGAGTATAATTTAATTTGTAACCTGAAATTCTTCATGTTAAAACTGCACATCAGTTTCATGAAGAAAAGGAGGATCATAATAAAGTCAATAAAATCGGTGAGCTTAAGCAGGCTTTCTCTTCCTAGGTTTGAACAGCATAAAAGATGAATGCTTATGTACAATACAAATAATTATTTTTAGGGTATTTCAATATCTGTGCTGTTTTTTCTAGTAACTCATCAGGTAAGTTGGAAAAATGCAATGTGAAGTCTGCTAGACCACACCCAACATAATTTTTATGTTTGTTCACTGCTCATGACTTCATTGAACGCATCCTTTTCAGACTTAGAAGAGCATGGTGAAGTGAGTTAAAATAGTTGTTACCACGTAATAATTGTGAAATGTTTAAAGGCATAAGGAATAGACAAAATGAAGAAATAGAAGTGCAAGGTGGAATGGGATTGTGACTGACATCTCACTGACCACCACAGATTTAGAGAGATGTCTTTACTTTTCTTTAAAGTTGCTTGCATTGTGTACTTTCTCAACAGTTAAATCCATTGCTCCTGGTTCTCACTGAGATAACGTCCTCCTCCTCCTCCATTACAAAAATCCTCTTAAGGAAGCTTATACATATTAGAAATGCATTCAGACAAGAACTAGTCTGGGGCCCCAGTTGAGAAACAGTTCCCTTCACCTTCAGTTTAATTCAGAAGAATCAAAGTCTTGATACACCAATCCATATCTTCACAGCCCACATTGGTTATCATTGGAAATAAATAGTTATAACCTTCTTTTTCCTACTTTGCACAATGGGATTTAATTTCCAGGGTTAATAATCCTTTAAAAATAGATAATGTATATAAAAACACATGTGGATTTTCCCCCACTAGAAGAAATAGAAATGCAGTAATCATAAAATATTTCGAACACTGTGAAATGGATACAGTCTAAAACAGAGCTTTCCAAACTGTGTGTCGTGAAACGTTAGTGTGTCGGCTGCAGTGTCTGGGTGTGTCGCGGCTTCTGCTGCCTCCGAGCCCTGCCAGGATTCCGCGCAGGTCCTAGTGCCTGCCTTGTGCCTGGCTGCCTCCAAACCTGCTGTGATTCCGCACAGGTCCTAGTGCCTGCCTTGTGCCTTGCTGCCTCCAAACCTGCCCTGCCAGGATTCTGTGCAGGTCCTAGTGCCTGCCTTGTGCCCTGCTGTAAGAGTGTGTCGTGAAATGATGCATGTCTAAAAAGTGTGTCACCAACATGAAAGGTTTGGAAAGCTCTGGTCTAAAAAGACAAAATGCCCCCTACCTGCAACTTTATTTATACTTGACAATGTGTGTGCACATTTTAAATGATTATAGCATGTTTTGAAACTCGTGACAGACTTGGATGTGCAGCAGGCAAAACCTGCTACTTCAAAAGGACTCACACAATCCAAGTTTCATATCAATAAGTTCAATGTGGCTTCTGCAGAAATAGCATGTATAGTTTGGTGGCTTTCATGAAAGGGCATGCTCATCCTGACCCCTTTGTGAGCAGTTATTATAAAGCTAGCATACAATGTAAAGGTGCCCCATCTAAAAACATCCTGAGGAAAAAAAATGGAAGAATAGCTTTGAGAGAGAGAAAGATTTTAATTGTAACTGAACATCCATACTTCAGAAGTCCAGTGCTTTTTATTTTTCTCCTTCACCATGCTCTGTAGTATGCGATAATAGCTGTTTGTGAACAGCATCCTTACTAGTCAGAATTCACTCTGCTTCCAGCATTTTTAAGCGAAGGCTTCTCACGCTCAAAATGAATGCTTCTCACTTTGTTTTATGTGTGTTTGTGCGTTCAGTATTTTTTTAAAAAAACTTTCAAACTACACTTTCACTTTATATTTTCAAGAGTGACAGGAGAGCTGCCACATAGGCATGTGTGAACCAGTTCTGATTGAATTTATGTTTGAAATTCAAGATTCAGAAATGGCATGATTCAATTTGATATTGTGCTTCAGGATTTGGATGCAAAATGATTCAATTTGACCTGCTTTGAGATTCGATTTTGAAAAAGCTTTGACTAAAGGCTATAATGGCAAATTTGGTAGTTGTTGCTGCTACTTGTTTTAGCAATATAGGATTTAAATGGCAAGGACTGTAGATTTTTTTAGAGGATATTAAACCAGCAAAGTTTCAGCTGGATAGCTTCAATGGTTTCACCACAATACATTTTTGAAATAGTCCTCCCTGCATTTCTCTGAAGAAGCAGATAGCAGGGATGAGAATAGGGCTCCTGAACTGTCCATTAAGGAGACTGTTGAGAATTATGCTGGACCCATGTAGAAAGTATCCTACCCCAACTTAAAAATAAAAACTTTCAAAAACTGTTTGAAAAATAAGCTGTTTTTCTACTTGCTTTGCTGGGGAAGGAAAGGACTTTCTAATTACTTTGTTTTCTGGGCTACCAGATTTGCATGACTCATGGAAAGCTTAGCCTATTCTGGAAGAGATGTGGAGAAGTCTTAATGTAATTTAACTGCTAGGATTTCCAAAACCAAGACTCTAAAGCAGAGCTTTCCAAACTGTGTGTCGCGACACAAAAGTGTGTCGCCACACAGTCTGGTGTGTCGCCACACAACCCGGAAGCGCTGATCACCACCAACGGCGGCGCGTAAAAACCGAAAGCGGCAGCAGCGCTTCCGGTTTTTGCGCACTGCCGCAATGGCGGCACTTCCGGGTTTTCCCGCGGCGACACACCAACGGCGGTTGGTGTGTCACCACGGGAAAACTTTGGAAAGCCCTGTTCTAAAGTTATGAGACCTCCTTCTACTCTCTGACCACTTCTTTCTTGACTTTCTTGGCATGCCTTTTTTAGACTTGGAATTTGACAGGTGTACTTCCATATGACAACATTCTAGAAGAATGCTCAAAACAAATCTCTGTGTGGCATAAACTTCCAGAGTTAGGGCTTGTTGGCATAAAGATTAGTGGGATTGCTTTCAGAGAAAACTTTACTACCCTGACATTTTTGTACATTGGTGTCAAGAGTTGCTGACATGCCAGCTAGCTTAATTATACAGCTGCAGAAGCTCTCAGAATGAAGGAGGCAGACTTTGATGGTGGAACCAGCATAAGCTGGTAGGTGGACATTTGTCCAGGCAAGTTGTTTAGCAGCAATGCTATGCAATGCAAGCAGAAAATAGATTTCAGAGATGAGTAAATATACCAGTTAAGATGCAGGCTTTGGCAGAGGCAGGCAAGCTCAAAACAAGCAAGAAATGGAACTTGCTGTCATTCTTTAAATTATTACAGGGAATAATCCAGATAGCATGGCTCACAGAAAGAGGGAGAGAGGCAGATGGTTGGTGAGGTTGTTGCAAAAATTTAGAGTTCAGGGACTATACTAGGTAGAGGAGGCAAACCTTGATGGTGGATTTGGTAGAGGCAGGGATGGAGAATAAGGAGAAAGTGAAGGTTAGATTTGAGTGAATGTATTGGACAGTGGAGGCTGGCAGAGGGGAAAGAAGTGACTCCCATACCCATTTATTGGACCATTGTGACATGGCTAGCATAGTGACAGGCTAGCAGAAAGACTGGCAGTTTTGGTTCACATTCTTAAAAGCAGGAAACATTGGGGTAAAGGCCTATTCTTAATCTTGCACTTAGGATCAAGGCCTATGGTTAATCTATCACCCTACTGTTAAATTTGGGTATCACGGCTTGTTCTTAGATTTGTACCCTGATCTCTAAAATCAGTTTAGCACTTTTGAGCTAAGACTTAATGTTTTTGTTGTTGTTGTTCAGTCCTTAAGTTGTGTCCAACTCTTCGTGACCCCATGGACCGTAGCACACCAGGCCTTCCTGTCCTCCAATGTCACCCGGAGTTTACTCAAATTCATGTTCATTACATCAGTGATGCTATCTAACCATCTCATCCTCTGCCATCCCCTTCTCCTTTTGCCTTCAGTCTTTCCCAGCATCAGGGTCTTTTCCAGTGAGTCCTCTCTTCGCATTAGGTGGCCAAAGTATTTGAGCTTCAGCTTCAGTATCTGTCCTTCCAATGAGCAGTCAGGGTTGATTTCCTTTAGGATTGACTGATTTGACCTCCTTGCAGTCCAAGGGACTCTTAAGAGTCTTCTCCAGCAGCACAGTTCGAAAGCATCAATTCTTAATCTTAGCCTTACACCAATTCACTCAGTGTTGGGGGGGGGGGAAATGACTCAACCTTTAATTTAAGCCCATATTCCAAAAGCTGATAGTTAAGCTAGCAGTTCCATCGAATCAGGCATTATTTTATTATTTTATTATTTTATTATTATTACTTTACTTTACTTTACTTTACTTTACTTTACTTTACTTTACTTTACTTTACTTTACTTTACTTTACTTTACTTTACTTTACTTTACTTTACTTTACTTTACTTATCATACAATTTACATACATGGTTGCCCATCTCAGTTACAATGGGATATACCAGCATTGACCTGCCCTGCTGAACACCTTTTGCTTAGAAGGCTTGTTGGAGGCTGCAACAGGTATTTCAGGGTAACTCTGGCCAGATCCAGTTCCACCTGGTAGCAGGCTACCTTGTATTACAGGAGGTTGGTTCCGCACCCTCAGCAAGTTAAATGGCAATGGACAACTTCACATTATCTGCCTTCCTTGGATGGGTGTCCTGGGCCTACCCATGAAGACAACCCTTCTGCCTTTCCTGAGACCTGTGGTGGAGTGTTTTGGTGGATGCTAAATTGCCCCACCTGTTTGGTTGGTTAAAGAGCATTTGCTGGCAGGACTGTGACTTCCCCAGCCTGAAAGGAAGCTCTCCTTCTAAAAGACTTCACAATGGAAGCTGGTAATTATCAGATAATTGGTCTAAACATTTTTTTTGAGTACCAACACAATCTGAGAGATAGTTCCTCTTCCTGCCTGCTCACTGACCTGCTGACAACAATTGCCTTGACAAATGCTTCCTCTTGATTGGCTCGCTGCTCTTTGAACAGCTGAGGTCAGGTATGTGAAGAGCCACAAATTCACCAATTCCTGAAAGAAACAGTGCTCTGAGAAGCTGTCTGCTGCCTGCTTCTCTTGCAGTGACTTGCTGCCATTCATGGTGCAGTGGAAGTTACCCTGCAATTTTGCAATAGAACTAGTGAGAGAAACTAAACTGCAGGCACTGGCTGGTTCATCAAGAACCTGCTCCTCACTCCCTAAATAACCAATAAAGCCTAAAAGTGAAGCAGAGGATGTCCATGAAATGGGAATCATTCAGCACATGGCCATTTTGGTACAATTAATGGACTTCTTGGAAACATAGACAAGCTTGTCTTGCTCTCCATCAAATGGCTCATGGCATGATGTAGCTCAGACATGGGAAGAAAAGTTCTGATAAATTGAAAGTCAGATTTTGGCCCTGGATTATTTTCTTTACAGAGCTTTGCAGCTGTTCTGGATTGGAGCTCACTGTGTTACAAATTGTACTTTACATGGCAGTTTTACAAATGATAAGGCGGCCAAACAGAGTGAGTTGATTATTGCTATCATTCACATCATTAGTCTGGGCATACTTGGTTTTGGCTACAGATGAAGTGAACTTTCCACAGAAGGAAAGGTTTACATAATGAACTCAGAACCAATGTTTGTGCAGCACCATTGGATTTGAAAGGAAAAAGGTACTTTGGGACTCAGAGGGGCACCCAGGTAGCACCTGCTGGCAGCTCTTTAAGCCTGCTGCATCTTCTCCTAGGATCACACAAGTGCAGATTTGTAGCTGCAACACTATATCAGTAAAAGGCACATTTTGTTTAAGAAGTTGCCCATAGGTGCTACATACTGTATCTACCCATGTGTGCATCTTTATTTCTCTCTAGGCTGACCATACGTCCCATTTTGAACAGGGCAGTCCTGTTTTTTTAGCATGTTTCAACCGTCCCGTAATTTTGATAAAAATCTCAGTTTTGTCCCATTTTTTAAACCCGGGCGGAATGGCACAGGAGGAGGATCCTCCAGGAAGAGGAAGCCCTCCCGCCTATCAGCGCACGGCAAAGGAGGGCGGTGTTTGCAGGCAGGAGCCAATTGCGTGGACCGGGGGGGTTGGGGTTTGCAGGTGGGAGCCAATCGCGTGAATCGGGGGGCGGGGTTTGCAGGCAGGAGCCAATCACGCGGACTGGGGGCAGGGACCCCTGTCTTTTTCATGAATACGGAATATTACATAAGACCCCGTCCCGTTTAGCCATCCCAATGTCCCGTTTTATTCTCAAGGAAATATGGTCAGCCTATTTCTCTCTCTCTCTCTCTCTCTTTCTCTCTCTCTCTTTTCCTTCAGAAAAAGATAATAAATTCTTGGGAAAAACAGTATGAAACTGACCTAAAATCAAGAGGACTAACAGAAACTGAAAGAAACCAAAACTACCAGATTCGCTCATCCCTCAAACTATCTTAAGGTATAGGAGGAATAATCTTAATTGTTTAAGTGATGAGAATAATATGAGTAGAACAAAACTTATACATTTTTAAATGAATGTATAAATTTACCATAAGGTAAGCTGACAGGAGTTAATGAATGAGAGGCAAACATGCAATCTGTAGTAAACATTAATGCTTTATCTATATAAAGCCTTTCTATTATGTACAATTATTTTTAGAAGCAGGAGTTTGAAGGATAGCACTGCTATCAACCTTGATAGATTTTTGCACCCTGCATCATTGGTTCTGGTTACACGGTAAAGCTCCTATGATCCCAAGTGGACCCATATACAACATGCTGCAAATGTCTTTGAATTATTAAGGACAGTGAAGCAGACTCTCCCCCAATCTGTTTAGTCTCCTTCACCCTATTCACTCCTTTACTCTATTCACTGCAAAGCAAGGCAACTGTAATAGTCCTCTGAAACAGCAAAGTTGTATTTCACAGGTTGTGAATAATGCACTGCAATTTGATGCCATGTGAAAGGGAGATCCATCTATTCCATACCAATGAGTATACCCTCTATAAATGTCGCAGGATTTGTTTCATATCTCATTTTGCAAACATATGGGAAACATTTTCTCCTTCTCCAAAATAGCTGAGAATGATCACACATTTACGTTAATCTTATTAAAACAACAAGGTTACTTTTCTGCATCATTAGCTTTCCTATGAAAGACGTAAGTGCTATTGTTAAGCAGCATAAGGCCAGAGATTATTTTACAGATCATTCCCTTAGAATTGGCTTTCTGATCTAGAAATGCAAGAGAATAATCCAGCAGCTTGCTGTGTGATCTACATAGCAGGGGTTAACTTTGTTTTAATCTGGAGTGAGGTTGTTTCTAGACTCTTGCTGAATTCCATTGTCTCTTCTTTGTCATTCTCTTCCCCTCTTTTCACAGAACCATCTGAGGTACAGGAAAGCTTGAGTAAAAAGACAGAGGAAAATTGATGAGAGCCAGCAATGGACATGGTTTCTTAGTGTGGTTTGAACACCATTCCCTGAAACAGCCGTGCAATGGGGCAAAAGAAATGTGGTTCTCCTACAAGATTAAAGTAGTGTCTTTGCCATATAACAGTGGTTGAGTAATAGCCATTAAAATGTGCCTTACACAAAGACTAGTAAACAATATGTTCCACATTGGAGATGCCTAAAATGATAAACAATAGACTCCTAAACTAAGTGCTCAACATCCTGCAGGATAAAATTTATGTCAACACCTCTTCATAGAAGCATGGCATGCTATTTTATGCTTAGGTTCAAGAAGCCTAGCTTTGTGCAGCTGTAATGTGAAAGAGATTTATTCAAAGTAGTGAGGTGGTAAGAAATAATGCTTTGTCGTCTAAATAAATAGGTAAAAACCTTGGGTTTAAAAATTCTGCAGAACCAAAACAACAACAAAACTCAATCTTATCCCAATCTTTCTCCAACTCTCTCCCTCATGGTATACTTTATTTTTAATTTTATTATATGTACTATATGTTTGTGATTTCAATATTGTAAGAGGTCTAAAGTCCAGTGTGTAGACAGCATTCAAATAGGTATAATAAAAAATAAAGCTCTAAAACAATATCCACATATAAGAATGGAGAGGCTATTTTAAAGGATATGAGGAAGATGAGGGAAGGATTGCTGAGATCCTTAAGGAAGGATCAGCTTCCTCTTCCTTATAATATTTGGAGATGACACGTTTATTTATTTATTTATTTATTTATTTATTTATTTATTTATTTATTAAATTTCTCTACCGCCCATCTCACGTACAATGACTCTGGGCAGCTTACAATAATAAAAATGGCAGATCGCTAAAAACAATTCAATATAACTACAACTACAACTACTACAAATACAGAATATAAAATATAAAATAATATAAAATATAAAATAATATAAAATATAAAATATAAAATTCAAGATGGGAAATAAGATCTTATCTTAATAGATTTTACTCCTTTTTTTTTTGGTATAAGAAAGCCATCACAGTCCCTAGTTCTCTAAATATATTAGATCTTGGTGGAGAGCATTATGGTGTCTTGACTTATTGTTATTATTGATTGATTAAGCAAACCTGTGATTTTGTATTGTTATATTATTATCTTGGCCTGCCAATATATGTTCCAGGGTTTCAGTGAAGCAAATCTACTTCCTACCCTGGTGTCTTTTGTTTATTCAGTAGAAAAGATTGTTTAAGTTCTACTAGAATAATTAGAATTTAAGCACATCCACTTAATTTGAACACCTCTCCGTGGATCCTGCCATTAATCTACCTTATGCCTATCAATCTCTTAGTCAGAAACACTTAATGTCTACTGCTCAGCTAGCACATTACAAGTTGCCGTGCTGCATCTAGAATCACAAGGCATATAGAAGATGGTCATAAAGATTCAGTATGAAACAGACAAACAAAATTCAATGCCTGTGTGCTCCACAAGGCCAACTGGGGGAATCAGATCAGCCTTCATCTGCCAAAACGGTCAGCCAGTCGTACAATACTTACTGGCCCAAATAAGGCATTAGGAACCATGGAGGAAGGCAGTGGTTGCTAGGAAAAAGAAAGAAAAAGAACAATGTGTGTAAAAAGGTATAGCTATGCCTGTGGCATCCAGGGAAAATGCTCACAACAGATCAGCAGCCCTCTGCCATCAACAAAATGAGCCATACTACTGCATACATTACAGCCTGCAGAGTCTCCAATCACATCATAACTCCAAACATGGCAGAAGATGTTTTGGGGGGTTTTATATAAGCTATCTAATGAGCAGACAAAATGTCTGCAGTTCAAAGAAAAAGTCAGGGACTTGTACAGTACAATCTGGCAATCTACCACTTGGAGCTCAATTATTAATCCTTTTTCCCCCCATTGGTCCAGCCTGCCCCATGTTGAAAAAAAAAGCCCTCTTGTCAGGATTTATAGCCGCCTTCATCTGTATGTATACAGCATAGCAGAACCAGTTAGTATCCAGTTTTAGAGAATCCACGGATCAAAACATGATAGCAGTGAAGCACTCCATTCCCTGTTGCCTAGCATGAACCACTGGCTATCTAAATCACATAAACAGAGGAATTCATAAAGCTTCAGATTTGTATCAGGCAGCCCAACATGGGGCTTGACATGTTTCTCATTTTCTTCAACCTCCTGTTTGACTGAAATTCTCCTTTTCATCTTAGAAACCTTATCGGTGAAGCTTGCTCTCTTACCACAGAGAGAGAACTTTTTGAGTAAGGCATATTTCTCCAGGCCATGTTTATGGCCCTTGTTTTATATCTTGCACCTTCATATCATGCTTCAAGTGCTCTAAGCGTGTAAGAGGGAAATTCTGTCCAGGTCTACCAACCGTGTCAATATCAATTGTGTTAGATGGCCTGTAGCGCTATATGCATTCAGCACTTACCCTTTAATTTTAATTGAGTTAGCTTTCACTCCATTGTTTACAGCTAAAGGGCTAAATTGCTTCCCACAGGATATTTGGAGAAAACTTACATAAATCAAGGCATTGGAAGACTTCAATGTGATCCTGTCTCATTATTACATTCCCGCCTTAGAGCTCCCATTCCTATTGTCTATTTCAATTAATTTTATTCTGTTGGCTGAAATGTTAGCATATTCCAAGGAGATTTTTTGCTTTGGGCCTAGTAAGTAATTAATATGCTGCTGTATGTATATATTATACATACAGTATATATATATATATATATATATATATATATATATATATATATATATATATTCTGTATATATATATACTGATATAATATATATATTAATATATATATATATATATATATATATATATATATATATATATATATATATATTAATGGCCAGCCTGCTGCTGGGATAGGCTAAAGCCATATCAAAGTAATCCAGCACAAAAGTGGTATTTTATAATGGGAAATGGAAGAAGACCTCCTATGCAAATTTTCCGAGTTGCATGAAGAAGGAGCCTTCAGAGGATGGGTGACCTACGGGGCTCAAGTTGGCCTGCTACAGGCCTCCTCCCTCCCATCTGGCCATGGGGCTCTGCCTCTCTGGTCATTTTTGCTTTGGTCACCAGAGAAAACAGATCTTCTCCTGATGACTGTTTGTTTGGTTTGGTCAGGGAATATTGTCCTTCTGGAAGACCTTCCACAAGATCATTATTGGGTGCTCTATTTGCACCCAATTAGAATGGCCACAGAGGCCAGTTTAGATTTAACAGGCAATTTTGCTATTTTCCCCATTCTCAGAGACCAGTCTCCAGAAGCCCCCCTCCTCCCTTTTGTATTCTATCTTCATGCCAGCCACAACATGCCTGACCCTGAAGGCCCTTTGACTCACCTTCTCTAGCTCTCCTTTCTATATTCCTTTAGTACTGTATCCAAGTATCCAACGTAGGAGTAGCTACTCTCTTTCCCTCCTCTTTCCATACCCCACATCTCCATATCTTTATTACCCCTTTTTTTCCTAATCATTGTTAAGCGAACTGGAAACCCCCCCCCCAAAGGATCCAGATCAGGAGGATGGTGTCTCCAGCCAAAGCCCAAACTTACAGCCCTTGTTGCCACTTGATGACAGCAGCAGCAATTACCCCCTCAAGCCCTCTGATCACCTCATTTTGGAGATGCAATGGGAAGAATTCTTTAGGAGCAGTGGTTAGAGATAGACATCCTTGGGGCCGAATGGGTGAGCTCCTAGGACTCTCAACCTATCTTAAAATAAAACTGGAACATGACATAAACCCCAATTTAAGGGAGCTTTCTATAATGAAGGTTTAGGTGATTCTAATAGTTTTCTTAGTATTCTTAGTATCTCCAGAGCACTAAAATATATGGATTCCTTCAGGCAGAGATCAAACTTCTCTACTGAGATAAAACCAACTAATACAAATTCACAGTTTATATTATTTATTTATTTATTTATTTATTTTTCAAATTTCGTCACCGCCTATCTCCCTCAAAAGAGGAACTCTGGGCGGTTTACAATAAAGCTAAAAAAGGATTAAAATACAATAAAAACAAGATACCTTACATAAAAATATAAATATAAAATATAAAATTTGTTGTTGTTCAGTCGTTTAGTCGTGTCCGACTCTTCGTGACCACATGGACCATAGCATGCCAGGCCTTCCTGTCCTCCACTGTCTCCCGGAGTTTACTCAAATTCATGTTCATTACATCGGTGATGCTATCTAACCATCTCATCCTCTGCCGTCCCCTTCTCCTTTTGCCATCAGTCCTTCCCAGCATCAGGGTCTTCTCCAGTGAGTCCTCTCTTCGCATTAGGTGGCCAAAGTATTTGAGCTTCAGCTTCAGTATCTGTCTTTCCAATGAGCAGTCAGGGTTGATTTCCTTTAGGATTGACTGATTTGACCTCCTTGCAGTCCAAGGGACTCTCAAGAGTCTTCTCCAGCACCACAGTTCAAAAGCATCAATTCTTCGGCGCTCAGCCTTCCTTATGGTCCAACTCTCACAGCCATACATTAGTACTGGAAAAACCATAGCTTTAACTATACGGACCTTTGTCGGCAAGGTGATGTCTCTGCTTTTTAATATGCTGTCTAGGTTTGCCATAGCTTTCCTCCCAAGGAGCAAGCGTCTTTTAATTTCATGGCTGCAGTCACCGTCTGCGGTGATCTTGGAGCCCAAGAAAATAAAATCTGTCACTGCTTCCATTTCTTCCCCTTCTATTTGCCAGGAAGTGATGGGACCAGATGCCATGATCTGGGTTTTTTTAATGTTGAGTTTCAAGCCAGCTTTTGCACTCTCCTCTTTCACCCTCATCAAGAGGCTCTTTAGTTCCTCTTCACTTTCTGCCATTAGGGTGGTATCATCTGCATATCTGAGGTTGTTGATATTTCTCCCGGCAATCTTAACTCCGGCTTGTGATTCATCCAGCCCAGAATTTCTCATGATGTACTCTGCATATAAGTTAAATAAGCAGGGCGATAATACACAGCCTTGTCGTACTCCTTTCCAAATTTTGAACCAATTGGTTGTTCCATGTCCGGTTCTAACTGTTGCTTCTTGACCCGCATACAGGTTTCTCAGGAGACAGGTAAGGTGGTCTGGTACTCCCATCTCTTTAAGAATTTGCCACAGTTTGTTGTGATCCACACAATCAAAGGCTTTAGCGTAGTCAATGAAGCAGAAGTAGATGTTTTTCTGGAACTCTCTTGCTTTTTCCATGATCCAGCGAATGTTGGCAATCTGATCTCTAGTTCCTCTGCCTCTTCGAAACCCAGCTTGCACTTCTGGTAGTTCTCGGTTCACATATTGCTGAAGCCTAGCTTGTAGGATTTTGAGCATAACCTTGCTAGCATGTGAAATGTGCGCAATTGTACGGTAGTTTGAACATTCTTTGGCATTGCCCTTCATTGGAATTGGAACGTAAACTGACCTTTTCCAATCCTGTGGCCACTGTTGAGTTTTCCAAACTTGTTGGCATATTGAGTGCAGCACTTTAACAGTATCATCTTTTAGGATTTTAAATAGCTCAGCTGGGATACTGTCTTCTCCACTAGCTTTGTTGTTAGTAATGCTTCCTAAGGCCCACTTGACTTCACTCTCTAGGATGTCCGGCTCAAGGTCAGTGACCACGCCATCGTATTTATCAGGGATATTAAGATCTTTCTTGTATAGTTCTTCTGTGTATTCTTGCCACCTCTTCTTAATCTCTTCTGCTTCTGTTAGGTCCCTGCCTTTTTTGTCCTTTATCATGTCCATCTTTGCACAAAACGTTCTCATGATATCTCCAATTTTCTTGAAGAGATCTCTTGTCTTCCCCATTCTATTGTTTTCCTTGATTTCTTTGCATTGTTCATTTAAGAAGGCCTTCTTATCTCTCCTTGCTATTCTCTGGAAATCTGCATTCAGTTGGTTATATCTTTCCCTTTCTCCCTTGCCTTTTGCTTCCCTTCTTTCCTCAGCTATTTGTAAAGCCACATCAGTCAGCCACTTTGCTTTCTTGCATTTCTTTTTCTTTGGGATGGTTTTAGTTGCTGCCTCCTGTACAATGTTACGAACCTCCATCCATAGTTCTTCAGGCACTCTGTCTACCAGATCTAATCCTTTAAATCTATTCCTCACCTCCACTGTATATTCATAAGGGATATGACTTAGGTCATACCTGAGTGGTCTAGTGGTTTTCTCTACGTTCTTCAATTTAAGCCTAAATTTTGCGATAAGAAGCTCATGATCTGAGCCACAGTCAGCTCCAGGTCTTGTTTTTGCTGATTGTATAGAGCTTCTCCATCTTTGGCTGCAAAGTATATAATCAATCTGATTTCGGTATTGACCATCTTGTGATGTCCATGTGTAGAGTCGTCTCTTGTGTTGTTGGAAAAGAGTGTTTGCTATGACCAGCGTGTTCTCTTGACAAAACTCTATTAGCCTTTGCCCTGCTTCATTTTGTACTTCGAGGCCGAACTTGCCTGTTATTCCGGTTATTTTTTGACTTCCTACTTTAGCATTCCAGTCCCCTATGATGAAAAGGACATCTTTTTTTGGTGTTAGTTCTAGAAGGTGTTGTAGGTCTTCATAGAACCGGTCAACTTCAGCTTCTTCGGCATCAGTGGTTGGGGCATAGACTTGGATTACTGTGATGTTGAATGGGTTGCCTTGGATTCGAACTGAAAGCATTCTGTCGTTTTTGAGGTTGTACCCCAGTACTGCCTTTCCCACTCTTTTATTGACTATGAGAGCTACTCCATTTCTTCTAAGGGATTCTTGCCCACAGTAGTATATATAATGGTCTCCTGAATTAAATTTGCCCATTCCTGTCCATTTTAGTTCGCTGATTCCCAAGATGTCGATATTCAATCTTGTCATCCCATCTTTGACCACATCCAGCTTACCTTGATTCATTGATCTTACATTCCAGGTTCCTATGCAATATTGTTCTTTACAGCATCGGACTTTCCTTCCACTTCCAGACACATCCACAACTGAGAGTCCTTTCGGCTTTGGCCCAGCCACTTCACTCTTTCTGGAGCTACTCGGAATTGCCCTCCACTCTTCCCCAGTAGCATATTGGACACCTTCTGACCTGAGGGGCTCATCTTCCGGCGTCATATCTTTTAGCCTTTTGATACTGTCCATGGGTTTTCTTGGCAAGGATACTGGAGTGGTTTGCCATTCCCTCCTCCAGTGGACCACGTTTTGTCAGAACTCTCCGCCATGACCTGTCCATCTTGACCTGACTTCATTAAGTTACGCAAGCTCCTTCGCCATGACAAGGCAGTGATCCATGAAGGGGAAAATATAAAATAGCATATTATATATTTCACAAATATGTTTCCTTTTTCTGTGAGTATAGGTTGAAAAGATGTTCCTCTGTTCACCCCACCTCTCTCTCAATGGATGGATGGATGGAGAGATGGATAGACAATATTATTGATGAATAGGAGGATTTATAGATTCTGGTATGTTTTCTGTGTGACTATCTACGCATACAGTAAATACAATAGACATATACAGACTGAGATCCATCTCTACATTTTCCATTTCGATTAAGATATATACTGCAACATTTGTCTGGTTAATGAGGCAAGGGCTACCAAAATGTTTCACTGGGCAAAGCGATTTGTCCATCTAGCACTGTGTCCTGTATGCAAAAAAAATGATGATGCTCGTCACTGCTTACAGAAACGACACAGTAACGTAATAATGAAAAGTTTTCTCCCATTGTTCTTTTTAAATGTCCAGCAGTCTAAGGCCTTGGGCAGTATTGCTCTCTGCTTGCTATGATCAACAAAACCAAGTCAATAGAGTTGGTAATCTCCTGGGTAGGAATGCTGTAGGAGTAAATTAAGTGGACACTACTTACAGTATCTGAGTAGAAATATTGCTGAGAAAATGCACACCAAAATTAATAACCTAACCAAGGAGGAAAATTCAGCATTTTTGGCCACCTTTTGAAAAGGGCTGACATGCTAAAGGCCAGATGTCAGAGTCCATACTCTGATGTCAAGATCCATGCTGAAACTAGTCTTGTGAGTTTCATTCTGCATATCTAGCATATTTGTTTATTTGTGTGTATCTACCTTCCTATTCAGAACAGAGATCAATACAGGGAAACAGCAGCTGCAGTAGGTCGAGTATTGGATGTCAAAATTTGCAGTTAAGTAAATCTGCTTCATTCTTTCTGGAATTTAATTAACCATTTAGGGTGCTGGTGATTCAAATTGGTTAGGATGGTCAGAGCATGAGTAGGGCAGTGCAAGAAAATCAGACAGATATGAAGTGCTGGTGTGTTCTGAGCAGCACAGGAAGAACTGTGGCCACACTAAAAAGGGCATTTCTAGTGATACACAATGTTCCCCCTGCTATTATTTGTTTATTAGATTCATATCCTGCTTTTCATTCAGAACATACGGTGGTACACATAGCACTCTCCCTTCTATTCCTCCTCACATTCAAATGAGAGAGAATGACTGATTAAAAGTCTACCCAGTGAGCTTCTGTGGCTGAGGAGGGATTTGAACCCAGGTCTCTCCACATCTAGTCCAACATTTAAAGTACTATACCACATTGGCTCTGCAAACAGGTACTTTAGTTATACTTCTTTTCTGTATCAATTGAATGAGTTGTTAGTGAGTTTCCAGAAAATTCAGATTGCTGGTATTGACTTACAAAGCTCTAAAATAGTAATAAAAAAGGCTATATTTTTTCTTAAAGGATAGTTTTCATCTAAATCAACCTGTCTGCATTTCAGACTATACTTTTATATTGCACTCATCTACCTGTTTTTGAGACCAATTACATTGCTGGGTATGAGGAACAAGTCATTCTCAGTGGTAGCCTCATGTCTGTGGAATTCGATCAGAAATGAGGCCTGTTTACCCATTATAGGCCTTTATGCATTTTTTAAAAAAAATTCTTCGCATAGGTTTTACTCCAGTGCTTCCCAAACTGTTTCCTTCATTACCCAAATTCGCTGATCAGAAAGTCCTTTTTACCCAATGTAGGTAAAACATTTTAAGTCAATTTAATGGGTTAGTGCATAGCTTTCCAAAGTGTGTGTCGTGACACACTATTGTGTCACCTGCAGTGTCCTGGTGTGTCGCGCGAAAACCTGGAAGCGCTGATGGGGGGAACCGGAAGAAGCGGCACCCCTGCCAATCCGCTTCTTCCGGTTCCCCCCATCAGCGCTTCTGGGTTCTTGTGCGACACACCAGGACACTGCAGGCCGTGCCGCCACTGCCGCCGCAGCCATTGGTGTGTGTCACCAACATGAAAAGTTTGGAAAGCTCTGGGTTAGTGTGTCGTTACCCAAAGAAAAACCACTTTTACCCAAATTTGGGTAATTTACCCAGGTTTGGGAAGCACTGTTTTACTGTGTTGACACTTGGGTTCATGTTCTTTTAACTTTGATAATGTGATTATTGTTGGTTGCAGTTATTTTATCCAGTAGTGCTCCCAAGTGGATAGGAACTCAGAAAAAGTGCTCTTATGGAAGGGGGGTGGAATTCATACCACCTCACCAATCAGATTAATTCCTGCTACTTAAAAGAAAAAAATTCATTGCCTGCTGCTTCATAAATGGCAGAAAGATAGGGTGAGGGAATAGGGAAATAAATATCTTTTCTCCTTTTAAGAAAAGAAAGAAAAGTAACCAACCCATTCATTTTCTATCATCAACAGAACATGTAGGAATGAACTACTTTAAGTCTGTATTCTAAGCATTTCACAGACCTTATCGGGTATGTTGGCTATAGCACACCAGTTCAACTCTGTGAAAAAAGGTAGAAAACAGATTAGAAAATACATCTATGCTATATCACAAAACATAATATAACTGTTATTAGAAATGACAAATCTATAATAGCTTATACCTTACAGCCAGTATAGTATAATGGTTAGGTTGGTTGGCAAAGTCCAGGAAGTCCCAGGTTCAGGTCCCCCCTCAACCATGGAAACTTATTGGCCAGTCTCAGGCCAACCTACCTCACAGGGTGGCTGTTATGAGAGAAAAACGTGGAGGAAGGAGTCCTATGTGCCAAATCTTCAAGTCAAAAATCAATTGATTATTTGTAACATGAAATCCAGTTTGGTGTAGTGGTTAAGGTGCTGGACTAGGAGCATGGAAACTAATGGAGTGACTTTGGGCCAGTCATTTTCTCTTGGCCCTAGCAAGAAGGCAATGGCAAGCCAGTTTTGAAAATGTTGCCAAGAAAACTTCAGAGACTTGTCCATATAGTCTCCGGGAGTCAAGACTGACTTGAAGGCATGAAAAAACAAAACCTTGTAACATTGTTGCAAATCAAAGTGCTCCCTTTTGTCTTTGTTGATAGAGAACTCCATGTCAAAGAAAACAAACAAAAAAGTCCAAAGGTTATGAAAGAACATCATCAGGAATTTTGGCCCTCTGGATTCCATACTGTGAAGTTTGTAATGGAAACTGGCAGTATTAAATGCAACCATCCTTTCTTTAAGGATAGCTAACTTGGGAAACAGAGTTTATAGCAATGGTAGGATTTTGTCTCCCTCCAAATGGCAACAGGTTTGTTTGTTTGTTTGTTTGTTTGTTTATTTATATTTAAATTTGTAGCACCGCCCATCTCCTCTACACCAGGGAACTCTGGGTGGTTTATCATATACTCCTGACAAATTCTGGAAACACATCAAAACCTCTGAATTTTCCAAGCCTTTCCAAAGAAAAAAAAATTTTCCCTCCCCAAATAAACAATGGATTGTATCAGAGAAGCAGTATATTTAGTATTATATACATATGGGAGAGGTAAACAAATCCCCAGTGTATTTAAAAATGTAGTGGTAGTTCATTCATTCATTCATTGGCGAGTAATCAATGTCAACTGGTCAGGGCCTCTGGAGAACCAGTAAGTGCGACGGTGGTGCAGAGAAGATTGAATGAGCAGGAGGAGACATTCTTGACTCAGTCAGGCTTCCTACGTCTCTTTAAAACCCCCAAGACAGAATTAACTTTCTTTATGCCTCACGCATGACTCTAATTATGCTACCTTACCATTTTTCAATTGCCTATCTTGATTTGATATGAACTTTTTCATGTCATGCTTTACAAGCAACAGAGGCAAATAAAACCAATTGTATATTCCTAATTATGACCTTGGATTCCATTATTTATCAGTGTTCAAGGACATTAGCATAAGATACTTCATTATGCTATTTACTCCCAACATGATAAATACAAGAAGAAAAGGCTGGAATGTTATAAAGGCTGAATGTGACTCTAATAATGAATCTGTTGCTGTGATGTCTACCATCAGATATTGAAGACCACAACTTATTAAATAACTTTCCCCATTTCCCTGAAAACAGGAACCAGTTCTGCCAAAGCAGTTAAGTGCTATCATTGTTAGTCATGTTATTAAGTGAAACAACAGTTCCAAGACTGATCTGTGACCTTGGATGATAGATTCTTAATTGTGTTCCCACAAAACATAGCTAAGAAGGTTTTCTTAATGCATTGTAGTAATTACTCTGCAGTACTACTGATTCATCAGAACAATTAGTTATGTATTAATATAAAACCAGATTATCTGAGATTAATTTCATTATTATAATTTAACTCTCCCTTCCCACACAAACTTAAAAAAAAGAAAGTTAAATGGCCACTGGAATGGGGATCAGGTTTTAAGACCACACCAGTTATATTTTAGCTCCAATATTATCCAGTCTACTATAGGCCCTGAGTGGGAAGTATCCATGGATGCCAACTGTAGAGGACCATTATTATTTGAGTCCTGGCACTTATATAATGTTAAACGTTGCCCATTTCTCCTTTTAAAGGACAAGAAAACTACATCAGAATAATTCAATGTCACATATATAATGACTCTGCATCCAGTGAATTGTCTACAGCACATAGTATATCTGCTCAGATAGATGGGTTTATATTTGCTTTTGTAATCTGAGAATGTGAGTAAAGAACAATATAAAATACTTACAATCAATCAATCACTTTGTTTTTGGGGAAAGAAAAAAACAAGAGAAATCTCTTTGTCCTGATTTATTAAATTAGTTTTGTGGAAAAAGATGAAACAGACAAAGACTGTGTTACTAATTCACATTGACCTACACTTACATTCTACCAGATAAATTCCACAATCACACTCAGACATTTCAGCTTGAGACTATTAGCATTACTTTTAATTAAAATACAAATACTGTATAAGGATGGAAAGAAGTATACAGTTTGTTCCCCTTCAGCATCTGTGGACAAGAAAGCAGATCTTGATCACACCCATCAATAAATAGTGATAGTGATACAGTACATACGGCCATGGTACATACAGAAAATGATTTCTGGAATAAGATCTTGGACATTCTTGAAATTCATTGAATTGCCTTGGAACTCACAATCTTTCACCATTCTAACTGACCTTGCAGGGATTTCCTTAATTTGGGGATTTCTCTTTCTTGTGCCCCTCCCTCCTCCCTCTGCCAATACAGGGCAGGTCACATAAATGATGGTCTGGGAAGACCGTTCTAGTCCAACATGAATTTCTATGATTATGGGTAAATACCAGTTGTTGGTTTGTTTTACTGTATTATTATGTATATAGTTTTTTGAGACTGAGATTGCTTTGGTTTTCCTTTGCTTACTCATTGTGGTACACTGCCCAGGGTGTAGTGATTGGGGTGATATACCAATAAGCAAATAAGCAATACATACATATAGACATATATACATATATACATACATACATACATACATACATACATACATACATACATAAAAAGCTGTTATTGTTCTGTCAGGGTAGATGTGATAAAACACTGTGTATACTAATAATCATATTCAATTGCTTATTAAAGACATTATTCATCTACTACTCTTAGATCAGGGGGGCGCGATGGCTCAGTGGTTAAGACGCCAGGCTTGTCGATCGGAAGGTCGCAAGTTCGGAGGTTCGAATCCCGAGCCCTGCATGATGAAGTGAGCTCCCGCACTCGCCCCAGCTCTTGCCAACCTAGCAATTCGAAAGCATGCAAATGCAAGTAGATAAATAGGTACCACTTCGGTGGGTAGGTAACAGCGTTCCACGTGCGTCATGCCGGCCACATGACCATGGAAGCATCTTCAGACAATGCTGGCTCTTTGGCTAAGAAACGGAGATGAGCACCGGCCCCTAGAGTCGGACACGACTGTGTGGGGGAACCTTTACCTTTACCTCTACTCTTAGATCTCTTGCACAAAAAAAAAATCTTATTGTAAGGTGCTGCGGACTCTGGCTCCTCTTACTCTTTTTACTTTCTCTTCAAAAGTGAGTCTCAGCTCATCTTTCAGCCCTAGAGATTTAACAGCAGAAGCCTTGATTTCATTTAACCCATTGATTTAGGATATAATTCAATATTATATACAAAGCTATTTCACAGTCAGTGGTGATTCAGTTACAGATGTAACCTCTGCCCTAACAAAATATATTTTTACATTTAAAAATGGTATTTTTCATTCCCCCCTCCCCCAATACTGAAATTTGTTAAAAGCTTATTAGAGCCATTCCAAATATTGTCTAGCTCATACAAGCAGGAGATAAATCAGGAAAGAATGCTTCCTGGACTGTACCACTTGAAACTTCAGCAGGGGGCAGCATATTGGAGAGAAGGCTAGAACCAAAGAACCCACATTTTATGGGCACAGAACTTCTTTTGTGGAATCTGCAGCTAGGTCATCTAAAGAGGTACTGCACAGGAAAAAAATTCTTAATAAAAATATTTAGCATTTGTATAGCGTTTTCAAGCTTTAAAATATTTTTCAGCATTTTCTAGTAGCAATAGACCTTATTTAAAAGGCAGATCAGACATTTGACCACATTGTCAAATGGAGAAACTAAAACATTTGCTTGTTCTCAGCTGCATTTTTTACTTTTATTTTTCAATTGAAGAGTGTTGCATTGGCCTGGCCATCACTCCAAGGCATTACAGTGAAATGGTAGACTCTAATTTTCATGTGAGATGTGTGTTTTAATTGTGATTCTTTTAAAAAAAAAAGTGTATGAAGCCTAGATGAAAGCTTACACCTTTTCTTCTTTCCTTTATTTGGGGGGAAAAATATCAGAACTTGCATCTCCATGATTTGCTAAACTTTAGCATTGTGGCTTCCAGGGGATCTGGAAGCTTCAACAAAGAAATTCATAGCCATGTGATATCCAGTTTTGGTTTTACAGAGAGTGGCTTTCCTAAGGCTTCCTAATAATGTTGTGTCCAAGGTAGTGTTTGAAAAGAGACTTGTAGGTCAGTTTCTTAGACTCAATCTTGGGGTAGCACTTGTTTTATCATTATATGATCTGAACCTACAATTGGATGGACAACTACAGTTTTTTTAAAAATATCAAGTTCTAAGATATATTAAGAAATAGGTCCACATGTGATATGTACTTCCTGCATTTTATCAGGGAAGATCAAATTTGAAGGTGCAAGTAATGCTTGTGACAGCTGATAATTATCTCATACTGCAGATGAATTGGTCTGGCTTGCAATATTCAGCTGCATTACATATCATGTACCATTTTCTCTGAAGACCTTCTCCAGTTTGGATGATTAAAACAGAAAATGAGATTCAGCATTTTCCAGAACTAGTGCCCAAAGCCAAGTTGTAGATACCTAGACAGAACCTCTGCCGTGTTAGTTCTATATATTAGCTGGTCATTCTGATCCACTAACATTCATGGACTTTATCTATAGTGTACTAATGAGACAAAAAGTGGAGAAAGGGTCAAGGTAGTAAAATATACCGTATTTTCCGGCGTATAAGACGACTGGGCATATAAGACGACCCCCGACATTTGAGAAGATTTTCCTGGGTTAAAAAGTCGTCTTATACGCCGGAAAATACGGTAAATAAAAGTGCATTTTGTGGAGGCAAATGCAAACATACCCTACTGGGAAAGGACTTCCAGGGAGCAGAAAAGTTCTGCTTAAGCTTGCTGAGAAAGCATTATAAACATTTGCTGGGAAAAGCTTTAAATGCATAAATCCAAATAAAATAATCCATCGGTAAGCATTTCCAATGTTAAGAAAGAGGCAAACTTCAAAATTATTTGTTAGCAATGACTACAGTTTATGCCTGTCCCCTTGCATAGTGACGGATGCCACAGCCATGTCCAATAATGCACCACCGCAAAAGCCTACTAGGCAAGGCAATCCTTCTTTTTATAGATTGTGCCTCAGATCCTCACAGTATGCTATTATTCTGGTTTTGCCATATCCCACAACATGATTTCATAAAGGGAACATCTGTCTTTGTCAAAAATTTCCTTCACTGTTTCAGCTGTATGATACTTTATACAAATCTCTCTTGCATCCCCAGCTGCGTCTATTCTGTGTTAAATCTAGGCTGTGATTTTCCTGGGTCATTCAAGCTATTCCTTTTATCAGTAAAACATTCTTTATGGCTATTTCCTTTGGTCGTCAGTCAGGATGTCAAGAGAGAGTCCTGGTGAGCAATAATATCTAGAAATACTTTCTCTAAAGGTAGTCCCCTCACATGACTTGCTGTGCTGCTGTGATGAGCTGTGAATTCTGAAAGTTAAACATATGAAGCAACATCAAGAAGGGTTTAGCCCCCACCTGAATGAAAAGAGGGCATTGAAATTGAAGACAGTATTTGCCAAGATCGCCAGCAGAGGATTCTCTAGGATCCCTAAAGGAAGATGGGCTTAGCTGTGAAGGTTCAAGGCTGATTGCATTTTGGGTCCTCTAAATCAGGGGTCCCCAACCTGTGGGCCATGGGGCTCCTGCCTGCAAACCCCGCCCCCAAGCGTGTGTGATTACCCCGGTGCATGTGATTGGCTCCTGCCTGAAAACCCCGCCCCTCAGTGCACGCAATCGGCTCCTGCCTGCAAACCCCACCCCCCAGTCCGTGGAAAAATTTTCTTCCATGACCGGTCCCTGGTGCCGAAAAGTTTGGGGACTGCTGCTCTAAATATCACCCCATTGGAGACAAGTGGGGTGGGGGAAAGAAAATTTTACTTCATCATACAGTATATCCCAATAGGGAATCTGTTTATTTTAAAGAAGCCATGTCTCTTTAAGGATCCAGCTAGTTCTCAATAATAATTGCCTGCAGTTCACTAGGCATTCTGTGCTTGTTCTATCATTACCATGTAACACATTTCGTGTGATAAATAACCAACACATATAGATCTCAAGCCTTAAAAAGAAATGCTCTGTAGGGGGGTTTACACTTAAACCGAGGAGATTAGTTATCGAGCTCAGAATAAATAATTGAATCAAATAATTACCAAATTTAAGACTTCAGTGCAGAAAAGTTGATTAAATTTGTGCAATTAAGCTTAGAGCAGCAGCTATAACACTAGATATGTCGAATAAGGAAGTAGGGAGGAAAAAAAGTCTTTTTCAAAGATGGAAACACAGAGATTTGGCATTTGGTAGGCAGCATTGGAGACCTCAGAACAGTGGAGGAGTTGAAGAGCTATGACAGAGAAAAATGGGAAATATAGATGGAAAAGGGAAGGGTGAAAAGATTGGAGCAAGCATATTTATCTGTTCCAGAGGAGGACTGAAAAGCTGTCAATTTTAGTTCCAGTTCCAGGGGTTTTGCTTCTGTGATTTTGTAAGCAGAAACTAGTGTCTAATGCCTTGCTGATAACATCTACCTTTGCATATTCGGAGGTGATCTGCACTTCCTGCTTGCCCCAGCGTGAGGACAAATCACCTACCATTTCAGAAGGGCAGGAACAGACGATGATGTCCTCAGCTCATCCCTAGCCTGCTGGGAAGGTGACCTTTACCCGAGTTTGCTGGCTCCACATCAAAAGCAGTGTTTTCCCCTCTCGGCTAGCACAGCCTGGTTCACCTGCGGCACTTCATTTTATCCTGCACAAATGCCTCCGATCCAATTAGCTGGTGTGTGCTCTGCTGGATGTGTCCCCGGGTTCTGCTTTCTGTCTTCAATGGCCATTTCATATTGGAGTGCTGGGTTGACTGCCATGAAAGGCCGGCCCATTTTTAGAGGTTCAGTGGTGGCAGAGTGACAGGCTGGCTGGCTGGCTTTCCTTCCTTTTAACTGGGTGAAATTGACAAGAGTTCTGCCAAGTTTCCTCTTCCACTTCAGGAAAAACTGTAAAACGGTTGTCTTTTTTTCTTTAGAAGACCTGCCCACAGAAGAGAAAGCAATTGGTGCTTGCTTTCCTGGCATGGATGGGAGGGGAAAAGCAGGAATCCACTGGTCAGGGGTCCTGTTAACTCTTGTCTCGACAGAATCCCTGACCACACTGTGACCAAAGTGGAGAAAGTAATTGAAACCCAGAAACGGATTTCTTCAAACCAGCTTCATTTCCAGCCACTTTAGACACAGGAGGCAAAAAGCTGAAGGCTGCAATGTGGAAAAGCCCAAGGACTGTTAATGAAAGAGGAAGTGATCAAATCAACATCTTCTATACAAATGGGCAGATCGAAAGATAGTTGCTGCCTTTCACAATTCCTACATGGTCCAATAAGCATTGCAGGGGGGCATGGGGGAAGGAATATTCAAATACATTTTAAAATTAACATTTTTCCAACAAAAACATACTTACAAAAATGGTATTGAGAGAACATCATACCTAATTAAATGTAGAAGCATAGAAATGTACATGTAAATGTGTATTAAATGTCACTGAATGCGAAAATAGGATGAAATGTATTCCTGGTTGAATATGTAGATGAGAGCGACGTGGCATAATTCTGTATTCATGGTTTACAGTGTCATTCAGCCATTGCTGTGGCAATATAGAGTTTGTTTTTATTAGTGATATATCATAACAGTGATGGGGAGATGACGCTATACATTTTCTAGTGTGACAATGCTTCTCAGCTTGAGGTAGACTACTTCTAAAATTCCTTGTCCCACCCATTATAGAATTCCCTATTTAACTCACATTTCTCTCTTGTGTGAACTATAGCTTATATTACATCTTGCATATTGCAAGAGAAGTATTTCCCACAGGCATCCAGGGAGTTAAGGCCAGGCAATTAACAATATATACTGTATATCATGATGCAAAAACTACAGTTTATATATTAGCATCAGACTGAGACACAAGTATGTAATGGAGGGATCTGCATTATGATGTCACTGCAAGTGTTATCATGGTGACCTAATCTCAGTTCACTGCAGAAGCCTGTGATTATCCTATGTGTTAAAACAACCTTCTCCAGTCTGATGCTATCCAAATAGATGGACTACCACTCCCATAATTTTTGCTCAGGTGGTCCTTGAGGAAGACTTTTCAGGAAGAACCCTAACTTCCCTTGGAGAAGTACCTCAAACATAGTAATATTCCACTAAAAGACCAGTTCAAATCATTTCATAACTTAAAAGTCATTAAGCTCTAAATGGCATTGCAGGGCATAGTTACATGTGCTTAATGCTTAATGAAGTTAATGGTACTTAAATTGTCATAACTATATGCAAAATTATAGCCATAGGCTATGATCCTAAGCTAACTTATCTGTTACTCCTTTGGCTGTACACGAGGCTTCTTCTTAGTACAGATGCTGATGATGCGGATGTTAGATTACAGCCGAAAATGTTTATTATCACAGGTCTGATGTCAGTCTTCCGTGGAATGTAATGCGTATCTGGAGATAGAAACTGCAGGCATTAACTAAGGGACTGACAAGTTTTGGAGATAAATATATGTAATGATACCAGCCACCATATAACAACATTGAAAGCATAACTAAATCACCGTAGCAGAACTAAATAATAGAGGAAACACAGGGTAATAAAGGGAGGGTTAACACTGGCAGAGCCACTAACGACTGATCTTGGGTCAGATGAAGCAAAATGGAGCAAGTAATATGACGGAAGGCCAAGGAGGCAATAATGGCGGTTCATCCAATCAGCAATCTGGACTTAGATTGCTGCACTTTAGGGAGATGGCGAACAATCCAGCTTGATGGACAAGGACCATTTTAAAGTATTGATAATTTCCATGTAAATTAACATGATGAAAGTGCTGAAAGTGGAATAACAGGCCTGGAGGGATGTTTGGCAGGTTGCCTGGTTATTACAACAATGCAGTCACCAAGCAAGGATATCAAAGCTATTTAGAATCACAGCTGTAACTTATCCTTGATGTTGAGTAGTTGGGGAATAATATATTCCTCCCAGGGGTTTGCTATGTGATTTACTGACAGTGCAGTTTATTAACTCAGAACAAGGTGGCAGAGCCTACATCCTTCCCTCAGTGTAATTCTTCCATGATTAAAACAATAGAACTGATGGCACAGGAAGCTGGTGCCAGCTCATTCATAGGCTTAAAATATTGCACTGGTATCTGGACAAGAAATGAATACATGATAAGGGTGAGGATAATAATAACATTGTTTGAGTTGCCTTGAGACATTGTTCTTAAAATGCAGCTTCATATGGTGATGTGGCTCTACTACTCGGGACCTAATGGTTTTATTACTACAACTTTCTTCCCCTTAGAAGGCCATAGGCATTATTACAGTCATAAAGCACAGAAGGAACATTTCCCCCATCTTGGCACTCGATGCTTTGCAATTGTTAAATTCCTTAAACATTAGAACACAGACATCATCCACATGGTTTGGCCATCCTGATAATGCAACTTTAAAATAAAAAAATGTACCTAAATTATTCTGGACAGACACATCTTCGGGGTAGTTAAAGGGAGGGGGGTACAGATGACAAAAGCACTATTGGTCCAATGTGATGCATGTTCTGCCTTTTCCATGTGTGGTAGGATGTTGAATTTGTATAAAAGGGGCAGAACATGTGCTGTAATGGGGCAACACTGCTTCCATCATCTTGATGAAATTACTCGATCTCACAGATGCCCCTGATCATGTTTGCGGTTTTTCTCATGAGAAGCCTGGCTGACCGAGGAAGGGCTGTGACAGTCAGATTCCTGAGGTGAGAATTAAGTACTACAGTTTTACAGATATGATGAATAAGAGCTGATGCATCTGTATAAACTATGCAAGAGTTTGCCTTTAATGTAGGGTAAAATGAGATGGAGAAACCTGATCAGGACTGAGGACACTAAGGCAGAGAAGGGAAATTAGAAAGGAGTTAATTAACCTTTTGCCTTCAATAAGGTCCTAACGCAGATTGCTCCCCAATATCAGTTTACACTACAAGAAACAAACAAAATTCATTCTGGGAGGCAATTTCTGGCCTTATCCATTAATTAATTGATTAATCCATTAATCAGGAGAGGGCATAAAAGATGTAAAAGAATCTTTTATAAATCTCCCTTTTTGCACTGAAGATGTTGCCTAGCTTGGCAATGAAACGTCTGCAAGAAAAGAACAAGGCTCAGAGAGCACCAAGGACTCCACAGTTCAACCCTGAGCTACAAATATTCTCTTCGATTGGTAGATATATAAGAATCAGGAGAGGGCATAAAAGAATACCATAAAAGAAAAGAATTCATAAGCAGCCCAAAGACAGACATATTAACAAAAAAAAAAAAAAAACCCCGATTCAACAGGGCCTCAACATCAACCTGCCCCAAAGCCTGGGAGAATAGCCAGCTCATTGATTTTATTTTTATTTATTTATAGTGCTATTTATACCCCGCCTATCCCCTCCCTAGTGGAGGACTCTAGGCGGCTTACAATCATATACATACAATTCAATTATACATCAATTCCAAATATATACAATTCACCGCTCATGAAAGGAGAGGGGTAAGGGAACCGACTCTATTAGGCTCTGGACTACAATTCCCAGGATGCCTTGAGCTGGCTGCTGACGTCCTGTAGCTGTCACATCCGGGTCCATCGTCACCACCGCTGTTTGATCTTCCTCCAATCCTTTGATCCTCTCCTCTCTGGTGGAGCTGACTTCCCGACAGGACGCCAGCAAATTAGCCCACTTTAAGGTGGTACCCATTTATCTACTTGCAAGGCTTTCGAACTGCTGGGTTGACAGGAGCTAGGATTTAAGGACGAGGGCTCACCTCATCCCGCGGGGTTTGAACTGCTGACCTTTTGATCGGCAGCCTACAGCTCAGCTGTCTTAACCAGCTGAGCCACCGCGTCCCTTTTGATAGAATGTCATCAGAGTAGGAGTCATCTTAGTCTGGGCGGGGGCAATATCATTCTAGAAGGCGAGTGCCATGATAGCGAAGGCACATTTCCTGGCTCCCGGTAGATGATAATTCTTAACTGATGGAACCTGAAATATACCTGCTGCCCCTGGTCCTACCAGATGGCCAGAAACAGCCAGAGGTAGGTAGTCTCTCAAATAACCTGGCCCTGTGCTATGAAGGACTTTATAGGAGATAAAGAGTATCTTGAATTGCACCCAGAAGCCAACCAGTGTAGCTTGCAGAGCAGTGAGATCACATGGGCATAATGAGGCATACCAACCACTGCCCATGCCCCACATTCTGGACTAGTAGTAGCTTCCAAGTTGGCTTCAATCATGTAGAAGGTATTACAGTAGTCTATTCATGAGGTGACTAAGGCAAAAGTGACTGTCTGAAGGGCCTCCCAATCCAGGAAAGGATACAACTGGTAGCTATGCAAAGGCTCTCTTGGCCACCAACTGTCACTTGTTCCTCAAGCAGAAACTGTGAGTCAAAGATGAACCCTAGATTACTCACTAGTCTGGAGTAATGGAAAATCCCCAGACCCAGAGGGCCCAAATATCTGCAGCTACTTGGTCTTATCAGGATTGACCCTGAATCTATTCCTCTCTGTCCAGACCCACACAGCCTCCAGACGCAGGGATAGGATCTCAACAGCATCATTGGCTGGCCCAGGATTGAGATATACAGGGGTACAGTAGAGATGTACCTGACCCCTAAACTACAGATGACCTCACCCAGTGGTTTTATATAGATATTAAACAAAAGGGATGGAAGTATCAAGCCCTGCAGCACCCCACAAGCGAGGGGGTGTGAGCTAAATGTCTCCCTTGTCAACACTGAGAACTGAGAGACGAAGGGAAGGGTGATCGAGCCGTGAACCCTGATGGGGGGAGGGGAAACTTGGAGATTTTAAACTGTTGGTTGCGGGAGCTTGATTCACTCGAGTCTTTAATGTGCAATGGATCACTGGCTTTAATAAAGATTCCTTCATATCCCTGAGTGGCTTGTGTCAGGAACTCTGATTTAATAGTCAACGGATCAAGGGGATCACATACAGACTCTCTGTTTTATAGAAATAGTTGCAGGGAGTTTAGTTATGATCTCATCAGATTTTTTTTAATGAAGGACTGCAATTTTAATTTGTGGCAAAATTTGACACAAGTGTCTAGCAGGAATTCTTCCTTCTGCAATGGAAGAATCAAATGAAATTTCAAAGAAATGTGAGGTGGTATACAAAGGGAAAGATATTATAGGGAAAGATAATTCTTTGCTAAGAGTCCTGAATGTGGAAAGGTAGGAAGTGGAGGGATGGAAATACAGTATAATAGTTTCACTCAGTTTAGAATAAACATTTCTAATAAATCAATCTCTTAAAAGGAACTGAAAAAGGGGTTAAGTAAATCAAGAATCAAATAAAAGGAATTAAGACATGTGTCAAACCCATAATCCAAAACAAATAAGTAAAAAATCAGTAACAGTTAATGCAATGAAACTGATCATGATGGACACTGTAATAAGGAAGAAACAAATGGAGTTAACTCATACTGTCTAAATGCTTGTACCTGATGAGTCCCAATAAGAATGAAACCAGTTGTACACTGCCTCCTGGAGGTCAAATAATATATGTTACATTTTATGTTTATTTCTTTTTAAGGGATGCTGACTCTACACTCACACACCAGGTGGCCAAATATTTTTATCAAGTTATACAATTCCACAAAACTTTTAATTAGACATATTGTTTCACTGTTTTATTGTTTTTCTTTTTCCTGACAACGAATTGTTAGATTAAACTATTTCCTTTTATTGTAGAGGCTGGTCAAGGACCGTAATAAAGCAAGATATATAAAATGTTATGGTTAGGGTGACCTCGCTGGTCTGCTCCCTCAGCACTTATTTGAAAGGAGAAATCCAGTATTTTCCTCCCTTCCCTCCCTTCTTTTTTTTTCCATAAGAATTTTATTAGATTTAAGACAGAGATAAAAACTACAAAAAAGAAAAAAAAGAAAAAAGAAAAAAAGAAAACTAAAAAAGTGTGAAAAACACAAGAGAATTTTTTTTAAAGATTACAAGAAAAGGTGACTTCCAACTTTTAACAGCAAGGATATACAACAAATTTCCATAATCAATCCCTTACTCTATATTAAACCAAGATCACATTATTTCTATAAATCATTCCATTGGCACATTATAAAAATCACTAAATACTAAATACTGTATGTATGTATGTATTTTAATATTATTTTAATTTCAGAGTTTTAGAAGCTTGCATAGAGAGATCAATAAACTAGACTTTTGCAGTAAAAAATAAAGTTGCATTTATTCAAAAAACAAGAACATATTTACAAATCAAGAGGCACAGCAGAAAACAATCTTCATTTGAATAGAGAAGTGCCAGCAGGCTTAACAAAAGATCTGCCTTTGTACATATTAACTTCTTGCTCATAGACAATCATTCACCCTAGTAACCAATTAGCATTTGACTTCTCAAACTCAGGCTAGCCAAACCATATATGGTAACAAATACCTTAAGAGTACAAAGATAAACCTTATTTGGTAAATGGAATCTGAATGCCAGCAGACCTTCTGGCGCCAGTGGGTAAGAGAAATTTTTTTACCTTAGCTTGTCTTTTTAAACTGAATCTTGTGACCCAGATTTTTTTTAGATCACAAAATATAAAACACAACATGCATGTGTGTGTGTGTGTGTGTGTGTATGTATGTATGTGTATATATATATATATCAACCTCATAATCAACTTCCGCCCCCAAAGATAACAATTATTTAATTATTCAACATATTATTCAACATTATTTAATTATTCAACATAGCTAAAGAGCTCACAAAAAAACTTAGGCATCTTACAGAGGAGAGCAAATATTCTATCAACTCCCCAAAATAGAAAATAGAAGCCTCATTCTAGTTTCTTCAGCATCTCTGTCCTTGACGGCATTAGTGAGAATTTTTTACAAAAAATCTATTAAAGATGAAAAGACACTATAGCTACAAAATGTTTTTGGCTCGGGGCACTAAGACTATTTTCTAGGGCTGTGGCCACTGCATAAAGAATTTGGACATAGTGCGACCCAACTTGAACCTAACAAGGTGCTGTCCTTGTGAAAAGTCCAAAACATTTCTTCCAAATAATTTTCTAAAGTTTTCAGCTCCACTATTTTCCAACACTATAAATCAGTGTTTATTCAGTGTGACATTTTACAAGGAAACCTCTGAAAAACGTGTTAACTGCTTTTCAGCTATTAGGAACTTTTGGATTGACAAGTTTTATAGCACTGGGTGAGTCCCTTCAATCCTTAGCAAAAGAAGTTGTAACTACAAGTTTAAGAACTTGATTGTTAGAAGTAAAAGGAAGGAATATAACGTTGGTTTATTTGATCACGGACACGACTAAACGACTGAACAACAACAAAAAACTAGATATGTTGTTATTTCTGGTAATTCTTAATGGACTTTTGCTGACATCAGGACTGAAATGATGAGGCTTTATAGATTTGTTTATAGATAAGAGATGGGATATGGGAAGAAGAGATAATTTGTTGTATTTTAAGAGAAGGTGATGTTACTAAAATTGTTTATACTTGTGATGAAGGTGGAAAGTCACTTATTTATATATTTCTTTTTCCTTTACTGTATTCTTATTTTTTCTTTCGTTTCTGTTTCTGTTTCTGTTTCTATTTTTTTCCTTTCTTTTCTGCACCTACTTTTCCTTTTTATTCTTTTCCTTTTTTCAGTTTGTATTAGTTTTTACTGTTGTAATTATAATTCTTGATAAAATTACTACATATATATAAAGAAACCTCTGAAAAACAGTCATCCAGAATGCCTGATTGGTTAAGGCACACAAAACTGTATGATCAGAACAATGTGGAATGGATATGATAACTGTTTTCCTATTTTGATAGTAACGGATAATGGCATGGCATGATGGTTTCTGCAGGAAGATGGTATATAAATATTAGGAATAAATGCTAAATAGTAGTAGCTGTATTGTAAATATGAAGTTGTCATATGTAGGGATGGAGGGTAGCAATGTAAGAGCTGGAATGCTTTCTTTGTAGTTAGGCAACAGTTCTTCTCTCCTTCTTCCTGCTGTAACTTATATTAAGGCATTTATTGGTCTATTCTTCTGTTTCTGTGTATCTGCCAGTAAACTACTATGTTCTCATGTATTTCAGCATCACTTAATTGTTGCCATTAAACCTTCTATGTAAAAGTTAATGCAGTTTACATCTCTTCATTGTATAAAAGTATTGGTGTCGCTGAGTACTCCGTTGAGCTGGGAACTAAGATTTGTGCATGGTGTCATGGATTACTGCTTTTTCTTCTGTTGCCAATCTCGTACCTTTTCTAAAACCTCATGTAGAGGAACATCAAGGGTCTTAACATCGAATATCTTTCTGGGCTCAACCATCAGCAGAGATGTCATTTTAGGCATCGGTTAGCAAATGTGGAAATCAGCTTATGTACGTTTGTGTGTGAGAGAGAGTCTCTCTGTGTTGGATGATAAAGGATTGTTACAGCTAAATCAAAAGTCACCTTGTGACAATTGTTACCATCTGAAGGAAAGTGCATAGTTCCTACATCTTTGATTTATGGTCCCATCCTCTTGCTTATCCTGTCAACTGAATTTCATATAATAAGTCTGTTGCAACTGGCTCTCTCTGGTAGGAGATAGCAGTGGTGCCACATAAGGTCACTTCTTTTCAGGCATTGCTAAACTGCTCATCAAATCCATCATATATGTTCCAAGGTTAGCGAAAGAGCCTTCCGAGCCCCCTGGATGCACTGGAAACAAGGTAGCAGCAAATGCTGTTTTATTAGAAATGCCAACCATTTCTCAAAAGCCGGCCCTCCATCTGCCTACTGAAACAAAATGGTCGCACATTTCAGAGGCAAATAGATTGCTCAATTGACATATGAATAGCCTTTCCATTCAACAAGTCTTCTGCTTTGAATTCATCACAAAGTGAATAGGAAACATCAGATCTAAAGTATCACTCTCTGATTACATTGTCTTTCTAAGTCTTGCTGTCAGTTACTGCCAAAACAACTATGTGGCATTATGCGCCTGTTGGTCTAACAGACTGAAAGGACCAACTGCCACCTGACACTCCATCAGGTTATAGTCAGATGAGTCACTCAGCTTTTGTATTAACTGCCAAGTAAGCTAAAACAAGCCCTTCAGGTACACAAGAACATTTTAACTTCTTTTCATTCTTCTGTAACCAAATGTTCAGGTTTTAGCCAACAGGCAAGGAAGAGACACGATGAATGGCACATCGTTCTGCCAGAAGACAGTGACATGATAAAAGTTGCTGGAAGAACATTTAAAAGACAATCAATATTTTTAATAACATATAGAAATGCATTTATAAACAAATATTTCACTCAATGCAACTTCTGAATGCAGCCAGAGAAAGATATAACATAACCATTCAATCACACAATATTGTTATTCTTGGTGTTATTCTGTTGTACACTGCCTTGGGATGTCATTGGGTTAAATGGTGTAAAAGTAAAAATTAATGGTGTCAATGTCAGACTGGAAAGCAGCCTATTTCACTTTAAACCATCTCTCTGTTGACTAAGATTTAGTGAGGACAGTCTCTTGAGGATACCACATTTGTCACTTTGTGGTAATCTAAGAGGATGTTCTTGATACAAGTGTGCCCGGTTTGAATCCCCTGCCTCTTCAGTTACAACTGAAGCCTTGCTAGCTTTTTTTTTTGGCCAGTTTAAGATGCATCTCTTCACCTGGCCATGGGTTCAAATGATGATGCATTGCCTTCTGTTGCTGTGCTGTCTTGTAGTGCTTTCAGCAACCTTTTGCTTTTAAATCTGTGTGGTCTTTTTTTCCAGGGTTTTTTTTAATGAATTCCATAATTATTGCTGTTGTTAATATTGTTTATTAATGTTTTATAACTTGCTTCCTTTGTTTTAATTAACTCTTATCCTTTTTAGGAATGTTTTTAATAATGAATATGTGGATTTTAGATTCTATCAATCAATCCATCAATCCATCAAAGCTCAGTGAAATAAAATCTAATAGACTTCGATGTAGAAAACTTTTTGGAATTGTGATACTGCTATAAAAAAGTCCTTTACAGATATTCAACAAGAAACTTAGAATGGTGGTAAGGACAATAACTCTGAAATTGATTTTAATTCCCAAGCAGGACTTGACAGGAGCAAGAGGCTGTAAGGTAACCTGATCATAAGAGATTTGGACTTTTAAATGTTTGAACTATATAGCTGACTTTTTGCAGAAATAAAAAGGAAGTCAACTGAACCTACTGATCTCTGCCCATTCCTATTGACACGTCTCTGTATTACTATACATATACATATACATATACATATACATCATATACATATACATATACATCATATACATACACATACACATATACATATACATTTCTTGCATTATCAAGGAAAAAATAAAATAAGACAGCAACCTTCAACTTAGCATAAACTTCAGTCTATGTATCTATCTTTAAAAAAAATAATTTTATTAAAGATTATAAGGATTATAATTGCAATAGTATTTCAATCTATGTATCTATCAACTATCAGTCAATCTACCTACCTAGATGTGCATTTTTTTCTATGCAAATGTATTCGATTCGATTTTATTTTATTTGATTACGTTTTGTTTAAATATTACCCAAATATCTTAGCTTACAATTCCCATTTCATTCTGGAATAAAGTTACCATTTAATCTAGAAAAGATGGCCTAGCTTTTTCTAGAACAAAAGATTTATCGTTGCTATTGTTTACAAATATCTGCTGTTAGCTGAATTATCAATAGAATAATTTCTCTGCCAATTTAATTAAAAAGAATTTTCCAGCTACATAGCAGTATCTGGCTCTGAATATTTGGTAATGCAATGCTTAGGGATCATCACCTGTTCTGCCAAGTGTCCAAGCAATGATCAGGTGCCCAGACAATTGGTTCTTTTAGATCCAGAGACAATAAACACACAAGTGAATAAAGAGATTTTAAGCTTTATTATTAACTTAAACAAACAGATTTAAACAGAAACACAGTTTAGGCAGATTAAACAGAAGCATAAAAAGCATAACATAAAAAAAAATCATAACATACCAAGCAAGTTGATACACAATCTCCAATAGGCTGTCAGGAGCCCCTTAATAAAGACAGCGGAGATACCCCAGGGCAGCTCAATTTCCACAGCACCCAGTGCTCAGGTCTGTGCAGAAGCTCCCAGACTCAGAAGGCAACCCTAAGGTTTTTATCAAAGTCTGGCCCTAAAAACTTGTGACCCTGTCATGATACAGAGACTGCAGGATCCGACCTTGACTGGATAGTTCCCAGGGTCTGGAGCACCTGTTTAATCCAAGAGCCTGGGAAACTATACAGATAAGCTAGTGCTTAACAAAAACAATCTTGGGGTTTTCTCTTCTCTTCCCCCCATTTCAAACAGAAATAAAAAACAAGCCAGCTAAACATTAGTATAACTCAAAATAAACTCTAAGCTTCTTCATGTGAAGGAGAAAATCAAAATATGTCACTTAAACTAATTGAAATACAACGATCTTCCACATTGCCACTACACCACCTAGTCACTAAGTCCACAAAATAAAATTTTAAAATGCCACTACATCACCTAGTCACTATGTCTGCAAAAGAAAATTTTAAAATGACCAGTCCAGAGACTTTATGAAATTAGCCCACTTCAAAAACTATCACTTTTCTAACAATCCAGAAAGTTCACAGTAGCATAGGCACAACACCCTCTTTTGCTTTTAGCAGTTGTCTTTCATTAAAAGAGGAAAGTGATTCCAACCTTCACTGAAATATAATTTCACTGTTCATGACTGTCAGAGTTCAGTGTAACTCTGACACTGAGGAAGAAGGAAACCAAACCCAAAGAAGAAACGAAACTTACCCTAGGCTGCAACGATCACGATCTCATGATGAACAGGTGCAGTTTCAAAAGTGCAACACCTGTGATCGATCTTGTGATGGGCGGAGGCCAGACTCACAGATGCCAAAGAAGCAGGTGCGGAGAAATGAACCTGGAGATGACCTGACAGCGCGGGAGAATCCTGAGCAGCTGATTGGTGCTCCAGACTCACTTCCTTGTTCAACACCAATCAGCGCAAGTCAAAGGCGGGCAGAAAGGCGTGCCCAGCAGCAGGAGCTCCAATTGGCTCCCAAAGAGAAAAGGCGGGCCAAGAGTGCAAAATAAAATAAATAAAAGAGTGCAAGAGCAAGCACCCAGTTGCCAGGGACAACTGTTCTACTCACCATACAGCAACTTCAGAGGAAGCACAGCCGGAATCATCAGGGAAGCCTCTTCCTGAAGAATTGGAGCCACAGCCTCTTCTCATCTCCAAACTGAAGTTCTTGCATTAAAACAAACAGGATATTTTCCTTACCATTCCTACTGCAGCTCAACTGTTAAGATCCTAGCTAAAATTGTGTAACTACACATATTCTCAGACTTCACACCAGACAATAAATCTTAACTCTCCAGATACTTAAACTTGTATAAAGTAAGTTTATATAGCAGAAGATCTCAAAAATAACATGGCTAGATAAGATAATTTATGGCAGACAAGATAAAAGACATAAATATGCAGAACATTTGCCTACTCACAACTCAGAAATCAATATACATCTCTCTGTGTGTGTGTGTGTGTGTGTGTTTGTGTGCGTGTGTGTGTGTGTGTGTGTGTAAGCTCTAGGCCTTTTCCTCCTACCATTTTGAGTGAATAGAAATGTGGCCACTGTTTCCCAGGCTTGAGATTGGTAGACATCTGCTCAGTGTTTAGATAATGGTTCTGTCTTGCTTGAGAACTGTGGGTTCCCACCTTCCCAGTGTATGTCTTTATACATATATTTCAAAATTGATTGGAATAAGCTACCTGAAAATAGGCTACCTGAAGAATAAGTATGATTGACTCTTCCCAAAGCTATGTATATGCATGTAAAAGCAGCAACTTCAGTCCTTCATGATATCTTCATCCTGGTACATCAAGTTCTTTGATAACTTACATAGCAAGTTAAATCAGAAATACAACCTGTGCATTTTATCAACCTCCCACATAAAAAATACTGCTCATTATTTCATAAATTTGGCTTAGGGTTGCAGCCAAACTATAACAAGTTAAAGAAATTATAAACAGACTAATACAAAGCATGCAAGTGCCTGCATTACGAAGCAGGTTAAGCTAGTATTGAATATACATGAATATGGTTTAAATTATTAAATGACCCCACAGTAACCATGGGAACATGGAGGTAAGAAGCATGAACATGGAAAGTTCCACACACTCAAAAATGAATTTAATCAACTATACATTGACATTTTAGGCATAATCATGTTGAGATGGAGTAGAATTAGACAATTTCAGTCAGAAGATCATACTGTTTATTACTCAGGTCATAAAAAACAAGAATGAATAGTGCTGCTTTCATAGTTAGGAAAGATATAGCAATAACAAAAGTTATCTATAGTGCAATAAATGACTGAATAATATCAATTAGACTTTCCCTATTATGATTAACCAAGTTTATTTTCCAACTACTGATGCAGAAGAAGAGGAGGTTGATAAGTTTTATGACCAAGTTCAATTTGAAATCTACAGAACATGCAAGCAAATGTGCTGCTTGTGGCTGGACACTTGAATGCCAAAGCTTGAAACACTACAGATGAAAATGTAGTTGGACTGTATGGCCTAGGAAACCAATATGAAGCAGGAAAACAACTTATCAATTTCTGCCAGTCCAATGATGCCTTTATTGCTAACACAGTCTTCAAACAAAACAACACCTACTGTATGTATACACGGACATAACCAGATGGAGAACCGGAAATCACCAGAAATCAAATTGACTATATTATTGGTAGAAGGAGGTAAGACAGCTCAGTTATACCAGGAAAGATGTGGCTAGGGCAGACTGTGCAACAGATTACAAATTGTTCATGTGCAAGTTCCATGTTAAGCTGAAGGGGAAGAAGAAAACCAATGAGTTTCCATGATATGATTTTCAACTAAGAAAACAAACAAATGGGTTGTTGAACAAATCAACCCAGAGTTCTCACTTAAGGTACAAATGACTAGGCTCAAATTATCATACTTGAGACACATTATGCAAGGACCTAGCTCTCTGAAGAAGTCTATAATGCTGGGAAAAGTGGAAGGAAAGAGAAGAGGATGACAAGCAGCAAGATGGATGGAGTTAATTATACAATGAAGGGTGCACTGTTGGAAGATCTGAAGGTCCAGTTTGGGGACAGATCCTCCTAGAGTATATCTATCTATGAGGTCACTAAGAGTTCACAGCAATTTGATGGTACATAATTATTAATCAATCCTTTATGGTACAGAATGAATCTAAATTATTTTGAAATAATTAGTCACCCCCCCCCAAAAAAAAACCCAACCCAAACACCCAAGCATTTAAAGCAGAGTTGAAATTATGTTTTCAATAATCTGAGCAAAATATTCAAACAAGCATCCAAAAGGCTTATATTCAGTGGATTAATCCAGCAGTGAGAAGCAATAGTGGTGGATTTTTTCCCCCAGTACCAAAAAATGCTAATATAAAAATGCACTTTTTTTAAAAAAAATCTGAATTTAGACCAGACCCAGCAAGGACATTATTATGTGTGTTAAATATAAAGCTATGTCCCTTTATATGCTTTTTGGAAATAAAACTCCAGTATTATTACTTCATTAACTATTTAAATGTATAGAACTCGGGCGAACGTAATGTTACCTGACAATACAAAGGGGACCTTTAATAATATTGTCAGTGTCAAAAACAATTAGTTTGGCAATATCCCTCTGTGTTCTGGAATGTCCCTTCACTCATGAGCAGTGATGCCCAACTGAGTTAATGATTTGGTTTTAATTATAAAGGGGACACTGAGCTGGGAAACCATTTTAATCCCCTGTATGTTATTACGGAGGCAATTCTTTATACAATTATTACCGCAAAATTCACTCTCTGTTACTATTATGCTGATGGAAGCCCACTCAAAATGAAAAGAGAACAAAGCAATCTTTCATAGTCTTCTGTCTTGATGAACTCTTGTACTGAAGGAATGAAATTCGTTTTGTTTTGTTTTTTCCTAATGAAATGTTAGATAAAACAAGACAGCACAGACATGTGCTGTTGTGTTTCTGTCATATAAATTTCACATGAAGCTGAGTTAGATAATCTGTTCATCTAACTCAGCGACTTCCTAAACGGTCTGGCAGAAGTCTTTTCCCATGCTGCTTACTGAAGTCTTTTTGAAATTGTGAAGGCCATTGTATAAAACATGTGTCAGTGTATTAGTCCACTAATGAAGAGTTATTCAAAGGAATCAAATGGGAAAAGGTAGTGGTCCCTCATCGTAATTCTTAAACCATCTGAAAAAGTTATTTAACCCCTTTCACACCATCAATGTGCCATGATATCATGGGGCCACATATCCGCTTCTCCATACCTACTTTTAATAGCCCGTGGGTTTGTACACTATACAATTTTGCATGACTGTCTATCATGTAGTAGCCCTTTATGTCATCATATTGATACTGTTCACATGAGGGCTCTTCCACAAAGGTGATTGTTTGAGCAATGGAGAGAGAGAAAGAGCGAGAGAGAGAGGGAGAGGGAGAGGGAGAGAGCAAGCTGCTGTGTGACTAGCAGAATAGAAGAACTCCCTCCCTGTTACTTCCAAATCCTCCAGTAACTTTGTTTGGTCCTGCCCTCCTCCATAACTCCTATGAGATAAACTAATACTAAATAGAGGTAAGATGAAAATGGTGTGGATAGGTGGTTCTTAGTCCTGGGAATTAGAAGGGTGGTATATTCTGGATTAAGGGGCGTGGTGGCTCAGCGGGTAAGACGACAGGCTTGTTGATCGGAAGATTGCAAGTTCGGAGGTTCGAATCCCTAGCCCTGCGTGCAGAGTGAGCTCCTGCACTAGCTCCAGCTCTTGCCAACCTAGCAATTCGAAAGCATGCAAATGCAAGTAGATTAATAGGTACCACTTCGGTGGGTAGGTAACAGCGTTCCGCGCGTGTCATGTGGCCACATGACCGTGGAAGCGTCTTCGGACAACGCTGGCTCTTTGGCTAACAAACGGAGATGAGCACCGGCCCCTAGAGTCGGACACGACTGCACAAATGTGCGGGGGGTACCTTTACCTTTATATTCTGGATTAAGAAACACGATTTTCAAAGGAACAGGCACATAGTTTGGGTGCTGTTCTTTATTTGAGTGCATCACTAAAGGCACAGATGCTCTCAATAACAAGGAGGGCCTATGTTTGGCTTTGGCTGACATGCTATCTATAACCCTACCTCAGTAGTCCATGATCCAAGTGTGATCCTAAACCATTGTTTGGAGATGTTATAATAATGGTAGAAGAGCCTTCCACTAGCTACAAGGAGCAACACCAGTGAGAGGAATGCAGAAAGTTCCATGGGCATAAATGACTGAAGGAATTCTACTGACCATAGACATAAAATTGTAGTGTTCCTGAGATCGAAGCAGCACATGCAGCTTTGAATCTGCTCTCTTGTGAACCAGGATTCACATTAGGATTGGGCTGGTTGAAACCAATGGGAGATAACATCATTAAGGCCAGGTAGAGAACAAAGATTACTTTCCGAACATCTGCCTCTAATACCACAAGCTGCCAGATTTTTGAACATGATAAATGATCATTATTTCCCACCCACCCTTGTTTAGGATTGCTCTTTAGGTGAACATTCCAGGGTGCGCCCGTGTGTGTAGAATCCCAAGGCTTTAGTTTATTTGAAATATTTAATTGTATTAATTCTAGCCCCATAGCTAGCAAACCATAAGAACATAAGCAGTGCCTGTTGGATCGGACCCCTGGCTAATCTGGTCCAGCAGTCTGTTCTCATAGTATCCAGCCAACTGCACAAGGAAGCCCACTACTGTCCCAGCAGATGGTCTTCAGATGTCACACTGCCATCAAGTTTAATAGCCATTGATCACCATGACTTCCATGAACTGGTCCAACCAATTTTTGAAGACAGCCAAGCTGGTAGCCAGCTCCACAATTTGTGATGGTAAATTCCGAGGTTGAATTACGGGAAGTGTAAAAAAATATTTTCTTATCATCTGTCCTGATTCTTCCAAGATTCAATTTCATTGGGTGACCTCTGGTTCTAGTATTTTGGGAAAGGGACCCTGACTGATCTCTAAAAAGCAAACCAGAAATAGACCTGGTTTATATTTGGAGGCCACAAAAAAACTCCAGGGTTGTATACTAGACTGGAAAAAGAAGATTATTGCAAATTTCTTCCACATTTTTATGAAAAGTGAGTGGATATATCCACGAAGTTTCCAAAAGATGAGCTCTACTTTACTTAATGAAAGCCTCACAATTCAAAAGATGTTATTATATTATATATTTCAATTCAAGAGAACTCATGTATTTTTAAAAACAGTTTGGTGTATGGTTTATATTTTTGAAGAATGTTTGCACCAAGAAAAGGATTTAAATTATGAAAATATATTCTAAAAAATCCAACACTCAGAGTAAGTGTCATTTGTACATGTGTGGTTCTCTGCACATGAATAAAATTGTTTGGAAATCAGAGAGCAAAGTATATTTGGGGACAGAAGACCAATTCATAATTAGTCTCATAGCTAAAATAAATGCATGGAAGTAAGAGTGTTCTGCATCCTTAAAGCTAAGAATTCCACAAAGGAACATGAAATTCTTGGATTCAAATGTGCTTATTCTCTATTGCCCTTCAACAGGAATTTATCTCTCAGAACAGCAAAGGCATCTGTAGGTCACAAAGTGCAAGATAATGTTTCCCCCCAGCTTCTCAAAACCAACCTTTTAATCTCATAATATTCTGAATATCTGTACATTTTAGCTGAGGTATTTTGTAACATTGGAGTCACAATCCAGAAACTGCAACTGGAGGGAATGTATTTTTATGGTTGAACTGAAGAAATCTCAAGGGTTCATCCTTCACTTTTCATACTGTAGAGTTAACATCCTGAAGAACTATTGGAAGTTAGAGAAACAGCATCAACAGGAGTTACTAAAATAACTCTGAGATGTAAACTTCTTGCAACCAATATCCACCACTAGGTGAATCAGATATAGCTTCTGCCAGATTGAACCCTAGCATCTAGACCATGGCTTCATAGTAGAAAGCACTTAGTAGAAAGTATTTAGTGTTGGCTTGAAGCTCCTAGATTCATTTGATGAGACATGCTCTGTAATGAAACTATATGGGGAAATAATGTGGTGCTTTATCTCTTGCCACCTACGCACCCCAAGTCTCTCTCCAGTTTGCTATCTTGATATTTAAGAAGCTCTGTGCCTGCAGTGTTATGTGAGATTCCCTACACTGATTTTAACTGCTGTTTGGCAACAGATGGTGGCTCTGCTCTTGATAGATTTTCTTACCTGCCTTTGTGTTGCACTGTAATGTGCTGCAGTCTGCTTACTCTGATTAACTTCAGCCATGCAGAAAGTTTTCTGTATTTCTTTTTGTACCACTTAGCTGATGAAAGAATCTGTTATGGAAGCTCAATTCAGTATATTGAACGCCTAAGTGGAAAGATACTGGTTGAGTCTATGAAACCGCTCAGATCTCTGCTTACTGGTGGCAATTTTGATTAATTTCAGTAATTCTTAATGGGGCATGAAAACCTGAGTCTCTGATTTAGTGCAGTGGCACAGGAAGTCACAAACCCACAATTGGTAGCCAGTTATAGATTGCAGGGAAATTGAGAGCCCTGACCTAGCTTCCTGCCCAACTCTGCCTGCTTAACCTTCCAGTGGTTCATTTTGCTGTATATGGGTTCACTGCTAGTGATCTACCCTGCATGTATTAGGTGATGGTGACCTTTTGGGGTTTTTCAGGCTTGAAGTAATCCAAACAACGTGTTGTGAGGCTAACAATATCTTTATTGATAGCATAAGGCAATAATGGATGTATAGTGCATTATTGCAAAAAGGAAAAATCAAAGCATAAGCAGAGTTCCATCACCAGAAGTGAGGAAAGAAAAACATCATGGTCTGTGCAAAGACCAGGCATAGTTACAGTTCAGATACAAGTACATGTAGATAGCAGTCTACATAAAGAAAAGCATAGGAAGAACATAAGGGAGAACATAAGTGAGAACAAATACCCATGGTTCATAGCTGAAATATACCCATGGTTCAGAAATTTGATTGGTTCTCTTTCAGCCTAGCATTTTGGTAGCAATTGTACTTACTATAAACCGTCACACGATGGCAGTGTGGCGCGTTGGCTTTCCCTCAAGATACTTTTTCGGTTCCCCTGGGAAAAACGCTGATAAGAGGTTGTTTAGACTACAAGGGCACCTGTTGTTTACGAATACGTGCTTGCAACAGGGGGACTTGTAACTTTCCACTTTCAGGCCAGATTCAGTGAAGAAAATGCCATGCGTTTAATTCTGCATAGAATACTTTTAACCAAATAACTTTAACAGCATGAGCAGTGCAGTAACTCAAGAAAAGAAATGACAGCAGCACAGTTGGTCACCGTAGCTGAGAGGCAATGCTATTGGAAGTGTTGGGCAATTGAACGGTGCATCTGGGTAGAGAAAAGTGACTCACACCAACACACATATATGTGCATAAGTGTGTATGCAAACACACACACACACACATATTCACATACAGTACCTGTCCATGGGTAATAGAAAAGTTTCAACCATTCTGTTCAAACTCCAGGATCTTATTATTATTTTTTTTCAGATGCTTGTCTCATGCAGCAATGGTGAGGTCTGCAACAAGTACAGTCTTTTCTGTATCTGGATGTATTATTACAGGATACAGCAGCAGTAACCAGGGGAAAATGTGGATGCCTTTTTCAATCGGCTTCCACTGAAGGAGTTTGAATGTTATTGTTATTATTGTTCTGTCTACAAAATGATCAAATATGACATCTAGATCAGAACAATAGAGGCAGGTGAATCTGGCATTAGCAGCCTGTGACAACATTATTCTGCTTACATCGCGAAGTAAGAGTCAAATAGTGGCCACACAACCTTTCTTTGGCTCCAGCTAGCATTGCATCCAGCCTTCTTTCCTCTTCTGTTTGAAAATTTGGCCAGAAAAGCCCCCACCCACTTCCCTAACAGAAAACCTTTCTGATTGCAAAAGTGACTACCCATATGCACTACATCTCATATAGGGCAGAACTGATGAAAAATTAGGTTCCCTGTCTTGCACAGTTGAAAATTGAAAGCTCCCCTGGATGTAAACTTTCTCTTTATTAATTCAGAGAGTCATAGAATCATAAAGTTGGAAGGAACCTGAGAGTCCATTCCCCTGGTCAGTGCACTAGAACCACTACAGCATCTCTGACAGAACACCATTCCACCTTTATCTGAAGACCTCCAATGAAACAGACACCAATTCACGTGGCACCTTGTTCCTCTGGCTCATACAGTCAAAAAGTTTGTTTATTACTGATAGCTCTATGCCACTTTTCTAAAATGGCTCTGAGTGGTGTAGAACAAGAAAATAGAAAAACAAAACAATAATAACAAGCAATATACATTATTACATTGTATTATAACATAATACATCTCCTCCCAAATGCTCTCTTCCACAGCCAAGTTTTCACTTCATTATCAAAACTCATTAGGAAGGAGGTAGTTCTTATATATGAAGGCAGGTTGTTCCACAGAAAGGATACCACCATTGAGAATGCTGTGCTACAGGGTCTCCGTAGATGGAACTGCTTTGAAGATGGGTTCCTTAGTAGGACCTAACAGATCTTACTAGATGGGCAGATTCACTTCAAAGCATGGCTCTTGGAGACAGCCAGGTCTTGAGCCATGTACAACTTTAAAAGTAACCAGCACCTTGAACTGAGCCCAGAAGGTGACTGGGAGCTAATGCAGCTCCTGGAGTAGAGGTGTGATGTGGGCAAATCTTGATGTGTCCAACACCAGACCATTGCTTGCTGAACTTCTGGATTCAGGTTTAAGCTAGAATCCAGTTTAGGCTTCTGGATGCTTTTCAAAGGTAGTCCCATGTAGAGTGATTTGCAGTAGTCCAGGTTCTTTCTGATATGTAGCCTGAACCTACTTCCTTTAATGCACTGATTTTGGTCCTATTCTATAGGGCAATAGCATTAGTTTGTTTGTTTGATGTACAGTATATGGACACCCATCTTGTGGAACACAACTGTAGATAGGTAACAAACAATTTAAAATTAATTTAAAATTAACAATTAAAAAATCACAAACAAGAAAAACAAGAAAACAAGAAACAAGAAAGACAGAATGAATAAAACAATCAAGAAAGAAGTAGGACCACTCATTCTGTATGACAACCCTCCAGATATAAGAAGACTGCTATCATATCTCCCCTCAGGCAACTCTTTTGTGGGTTAAATGTACCCAGATCCTTTAACTGTTCCTCAAAGGTTTCCTCTCTATTTGCACTAATTTGTGATAAAAGCTATTTAGACCCTGTTTCCTTTCTTTAGGGTTTAGAGAGTGATCTCATTTCTACCACTTATGTATTGCACAAATAAATGCAATTAGTGGTTATTTTGTATTTCCTTTTGGGAAGGTACCAAACTGAATGCATATTTAATATGCATCAATTTGTATAAAAGTATAGTTACCTTCTATACTTTTAAAACTTAGTTATTCAATATTTCAGGCTGACAGTAAATGCTATTTCCATCTTTGTCAAGGCAGTTAAGTGCAAGTCTAATTTCTGCCATGGCTGTTCTGATAAGCATAAGTGGGGGGGGGGAGCTATGATTTTGTGAGTCTTACATTCAAAATTCAGTCATCTGTTTAACAGGGATTTCCAGATTTAAAGCTATATATGGGTAAAAGAGCATATAACTCTTTAACTTTCACTTGCTATCCATAGATGCCAATTCAACAAAACCAACTATTACATGTGGAAGTGAGAGAAAAGAGTTTGTATGCATTGGTCTATATGTATTCCATGTCAATATTACACTTCACCACTCTCATGAACATAATCCTGTTAATTACAAGTTTAAAACAACATTTACTGATGTACATATTTTGTACATATCTTATATAAAACTTCTGCAAATGTCTATTTTTGCACACAGTTTTCTCAAATCTGAAAGATGTTATTTTTGAAGTAAAAAATATTTCAAGTTTAACAGTAGTGGATTCTGTGAACTGCATTTTTTTTTGGCTATCCTATATTCTATTTTGGAAGATTGTATTATTTTGCTTAAAGAGAACATTTAACTGATTCCCCCCCCCCAATATCCCTATATTAAACAAAGGAAGTATAGAATTATGATGAATAGTGCTTTCATCTGAAAGGAGTACATATTTCACAGATGTGCAGGAAACGAAAATATTAACTTTGATTATGAAGTAAAGAACATTTTCTTTCAAGGGCAAAGATATATAAAGAATGTTGAGAAATTCAGAGGTATATTGTGCTGTGTAATAAAATCTAGAATACAAATTACTCTGATGTTTTCACAAGGATTTTGAAATACAAGTGATACTTAAGTAACAAGATCTGCTAATATCTGCCATTTACACCAAAATAATTTATTGGTTTGAGGTCCTATGCATTTTATTCATTCATTCATTCTGCATCTTTCTACCTGGTCAAACATCCAAGGTGGCTAACAAAACATAAAACAAAAGCAGAATATAAAATGTTAAAAATATTGATTTAAATTAACTAATAGAATAGTCTAACAATTGAAAGCCTGGGAAGATTTATCCTTACAGATTTTTTAAATGCGGGGGGAGGGGCGCAATTCCCTAGAGCAGTTGGCCACCAGTGCAGATCTTTCAGTGTAAGCATCATATGAATTTTGCATCAGTTATCAGCCTAGCTGCTGAATTTTGCACTAAATGCAAGTCTTGAAAACTTCGCAAGGGTAGCCCCACATAGAGTGCTGATTTGAGTGAGTGGGGGGCAATGCAATGCCTCAAACTGCAGAAATATACTGGACAAATTCTATACTTTGCACACCATGCTTTGGAGTATGGGGATTAGTGGGGAAATTCTATAGGTATAGCTTGCCAAAGGAGAAATATTTTTCAACGGAATCCATGCCACCACATCAATAGATTGTGACATTAATGTTAGGGCCCTTTAGTAATAGGTGGTTCAAGGGAAAAGTTTCAACAACTTGTCGATGAAGGTTCTCAGTCATCCAGGTGGAATTGTCTGTAGCTTGAATCATGTCAACTGGATTTCTATTTTCTCAGTGGAAACGTTTCACTCCTTATCCAAGAAGCTTCTTCAGTCTGAGCAAAGTTTGTAAGGGAATCCTTAAATATGTTTCTAGGGTGGCTGTGTGACCTTGCACCTGGGGCTAGGTCATGGTTATTTGAGATGTTTATTTCTAAGTTCCTTTACCATCCAAAGTAGGATCGTTAAGATTACCTTGCTGTTGTTGAGATTGCGAAATGGTCTTAATCTTCCTAGGCACAGAAGACAAAGCAGGGAGGAAAATAGGGGAAAGATTGTGCCTGAGGCCCCCACCTCTATTCAAAGAAGGTTTTCCAAGTTGGCATAAATGGATTCCTTGACCCCTCTTTCAAACCACTTATCTTCCCTGTCTAAAAGGTGAACATTAATGTCCTCAAATGAGTGTCCTTTTTACTTTAGATGAAGGTAAACTGCTGACTCTGGTCCTGTGGTGTTGCTCCTCCTGTGTTGGGCCATCCTCCTGTACAAAGGTTGTTTGGTTTCTCCAATGTAGAGCTCAGAGCACTCCTCACTGCACTGAATTGCATACACTACATTGCTTTTCTTGTGTTTTGGAGTTTGATCTTTGGGGTGTACAAGCCTCTGTCTCAGTGTGTTGGTGGGTTTGAAATATACAGGTATGTGGGGTTTGCCAAATATCCTTTTTATCTTTTCAGACACGCCAGCCATGTAAGGAATGACCAGGTTCTTCCGTTTACTCTGAGTCTCAGCCCTGTCTGTCGCTGTTTTAGGTTTGGTAGACTTAGATTTAGTGAAGGCCCAATTTGGATATCCACAGGCCTTCAGAGCTGTTCTCAGGTGCTGATTTTCATTCTTTTTGGAATCCATGGAGGTGGGGATGGTTTCTGCTCTGTGTGACAATGTCCTGATGACTCCTAGTTTGTGCTGTAGTGGATGGTGGGAGTCAAACATCAGATATTGATCTCTGTGTGTGGGTTTCCTGTAGATCCCTATTTCTAGCTTGCCACCGGCCCCAATGAGGACTTCACAGTCTAGGAATGCCAGTCTGTTGTCCTTGGTGTCTTCTCTGGTGAACCTAATGTTGGCATCTATGGTGTTTATATGGTCCGTGAAGGCCTGTACTTCCTGGGCCTTGATTTTAACCCAGGTGTCATCCACATACCTGAACCAGTGGGTGGGCGCTGTTCCCTGGAATGTGTTGAGTGCTTTCTTCTCCACTTCTTCCATGTATAAATTGGCCACAATGGGTGACACAGGAGAACCCATGGCACAGCCGTGTTTTTGTCTGTAAAAGTCACCTCTGTATGTTAAATAAGTGGTGTTTTCTCTCTTTCCGCCTTCCTTGCCCCTCTCTATTCTCACCCAACATCAGGCACCTCAGTCATGCACTTTTTAAATGATAATTGCATCTTGGCTGAATCAATCTTGCCATACCTGACATTTTGCTAATTTTTTTAAAAAAACGGGACAAAATTGACATTTATATTAAAACAATGGGACGGTCGGGAAATGTGAAAAAATGGTACTGTCCTGTTTAAAACGGTACGTATGGTCAGCCTATATATATATGTAACAGTCACATTTGACTTCAGAGACCAGAGTGGTTATATGAAAAAAAATGTACAGTATATCAAGAAAAAGAAAATGCTGAGGCTTGGATATGATTCTGAATTCTTGCCCAAATTGCAAAATCAATGCAACTTTGTGTGAAGCGGTCACATAGCAAGTTATTTTTGTATTTCTGAGAATCATATCAGAATGACCACTTAATGAAGCAACAATAGTGGCATAGACACATTTAGAAACATTTAAAAAAGTTTTCACCTAGACATTTCTAGTTATATGTATATAGTATGAGAGAGATATTTATTTCATTTCGGTCAATGACCAGCAAAATTTTAAAAAAGAGACAAAGTACGATAATAAACTACAAACTAACAAAATATATCACATAATAATACAGCATTCACTCTGTTATTACTGTGTTAATACATTTGTTACCATTATGGGGTAAGCCTAGAACATTAGAAATTATACAATAAGAAATTATAACTTAAAAGTAAAAATGTATATCCCCTGACAAATTATCAATTAAAATGTTTCAAATTTAAAAATATACATTTAAAATAGGGAATTATTTTTTCGTCTGGATTTGTCTTATTTTCATTGCAGCAACACAAAATTTGGCAACTGTACACGTAATATAAGGTTTTAAATCCTGAAGTAGATAATTCACGTAAAAATTATCTGGATACCCAGGGAGTTTTTCTATTAGGGGCGCAATGTAAATTGACCTGATATCCCTATAAAATTTACAGTGTAGCAGTCCATGTAAAATAGTTTCTACTTCCACTTCACCGCATGGGCAGATGCGCTCAGTTACGGGGACTTTGTTGTGTCTGCCTTGGAGTAGTGCAGATGGGAGAATATTGAATCTGGCTTTTGAAAATGCGATTCTCAAGTTAGGGAACATTAGATTTAGGATATATCTTGCTGGTTCCCATACGCCTCTGTTTATCCAAATTCTATTATGTTGTTTATTCTTTGAATGACTATTTGTTTGGCTTGATCATAGCCTGATGATATTAAGAATAGAGGAGAGAGTCCATACGAAGCCAGCTTGTATTCTACCGCTTGCTTCCAGGGTGAAGAAAAATTATCTACTAGGACTAAAGGAGTTAAACCAACTGGAAAAAATTGGAATTTTAGCCAATAATTTATCATCAGCTTCCAGGCCCTCACTTGAATTGATGGCATTCCTGCCTCGAGCCTTAACTGGGCATTTGCTGTACCGTTGGGTGCAGCTGTATATAGTATGAACTGGTTATGTAATGTGTGAAACAGCCCTCAGAATGTCAAGTGTATTATGGAGGAGTATTGTTCACACCCTATGGGTTGTTTTGTACATTGCACAACAAATTCATGCTGACTATGTGTGCCCGGCAAATTATGCATAATTTCAGGAATTACCTGGCTGTGTTTGATGAAATATGCTATAGCATGCACATCAGTGTAACAGTCCAAAACTTTCATAATACTTGTTTCTTAATATGTAATCATTGTGAACTTTACATAAGAAATCTTGCAGCTATAATGAGGTCAGACAGAGTTAATTGCTGTGGGGATAATTAGAATATGTTCAGCAGTGCCACAGCAGCCAAGATAGGAACAATTTAGGGCTTCCGACACATGGACCGCTTTGGTTGTTCATAACTACCCAACTACTTTGCATTATGCTGTAAATTTATCCTTTTCTCTGCAATAATCATAGGAAGGCCGGACGGCAATGCTATACGAAGGCAATGGCAAACCACTTCTATATTATTTCTAAGAAAACAACATTTTGTCATCAAAAGCTGACCTTTGTTAAAGGGAAATGTTACCATCATGTACAGTATGTTATTATTCCTACCAACCAATTCCCTGAATAATCCTTTCTTAAATAACATTTAGTTAATTGCATTATTGTCTTGGATTGGACTTTTACTTCACCTTTAAGAAGTTTGCCTCCCCAGCTATCTAAACATGTCCAGGTTATATATTCTTACAAAGGAGGGAAAGGGAGCTTAATTAATCTTTTGGGAAATGATGGCTGAAAGTTTAATTAGTTGTCTTCTGATTCCCAAGTAAACTCTCAGTAAGAATGTTGGTTATATTGGTTTTATCAGGTTATTGTTACTTTTGTAAATTTTATTTTTGCTGTTTGCCACCCAGGGTTTTTAACAACCAGGTTAGAAATGGTGCTGAAAAACAAAGAAGATGGAAGAGCTATCCCTTTGACTTCTTTCTTGGTTTACAGAGGAAGGAGCACTCCCTTTAATATTCATATGTTTGTTAAATATGTTTCTGGGAGTAGTAACATGGTGTAAAGTGTTATAGAAGAAGAATGGAAAGGAAAGGACTGAAAAGAAGAAGAACTGAAAAGGAAAGCTAACAATTTATTATATGAAAAAACTTCGGTTCCGAATTGCAAGGAAAGTGAAACATTGTGACAGTAAAAAGGTACGTTTATATAGAGAATTGAGTTCCCAGTACAAAAAGCACCATTAGTTATTGGCTATTAATCTCACAGGCTTTGTGGTTATTGGTTGTTGTTTTGATAGTTCCTAAAAAGGCCCACCCTTTTCCACAGCATTAAAAAAGGTGTTCCCAATTAAGCAGTTAATTTCAAAGAGATAGCAGTGGATGCTTAAATTGTTAGTTTAATACTATGGGTTTTTTTTAGTGAATGGCCCTGGAAAGAATGTTATTAAGCCTTGCATTGATCCAGTCAAGGACAGAGAAGGAAATCTTTGCTTTGATTAGATTAGGAAAGGAAAAAGGTATTAGAGGGAGAGTCTTTGCCTTGATTCAATCATGGATGGAAAGATATCAGTGGAAAATCTTTCCCTTTGGACTAGTCCTTTTCATATGGCTAGTAGCAGGGAGGACTGGTTCATGCTTATGTGATTTTGGGTATGGAGGAAATTTTTATTATTTGTTACAAGATAAGTGAGTATGATGTTGAATTATATAAACAATTTGGAATTGTTTATATAAGCAGAACTATAGATTTACCAAGTGTGGGGCATACCAAAAAAGATCATTCTTCTACAGTGGAAAGACATGCAGCCCCAAATGTATAGTCTTGGACTGAAAATATACATTTGTTCTCTGCTTACTGGCTTCCTATTGATGTAATAGAAAGACCAATCAATATTACACCACGTGGTCAGGGTTTAATGCTGTGTGTAAAACTGAGCTGTTTTCTACAAGTTTTTGTGCTTTTTCTTTCATCCTTTTTTCTGTTTTTGTTTTTTTTATTCCTTTTCTATCTTTTTATCTCTTCATTTCTGTATATAATTGCAATTTTAAAAAATGAGGGAGCACACTTAGTAGGCAGGTAGGTGTTGGAACAACCACTTCTGCTACTACAAATCATATGCATCATAAACTTATTTTATTATTCAACCCTGTTTTACAAAATCAGCAACCTTGCTTAGGGAGAGATTTTAAGCTATAAACTTGTATGTGTTCCTCTGTGTATGATACAACAGTTACCAAGCTGCAATCATTAGAAAGATTAATTTAGACTTAAATTTTCTGGTTAAATACTATGCCTGCAACATTTATTAAGAGTGCACACAGAGAGAGACACACACAAATCATAAGCACATACAATACAAAAGCAAAGTATAAATGAAATTAGGGGAATCATTGAAATTCTTATATTAGCATCTAGGTCCTAAAGTCCATTCATTGGCGATCACTCGTAACCGAGTAAGATTGTCTTCCAACGGTAAAATTTTAACAGTGGATCCGTAAGTGGCTATAAAGGCCAATTCTGGATCCGCACAACCTCCCACAATTAGGGCATAGGTTTCTGGGTGGAAGACAGTCATGATGAGGTCTATGAAGGTTCTCAGTCATCCAGGTGGAATTGTCTGTAGCTTGAATCATGTCAACTGGATTTCTATTTTCTCAGTGGAAACGTTTCGCTCCTTATCCAAGGAGCTTCTTCAGTCTGAGCAAAGTTAGTAAGGGAATCCTTAAATATGTTTCTAGGTGGCTGTGTGACCTTGCACCTGGGGCTAGGTCATGGTTATTTTGAGATGTTATTTCTAAGTCCCTTTATCATCTAAAGGAGGATCGTTAAGATCACCATGCTGCTGTTGAGCTTGCGAAATGGTCTTAATCTTCCTAGGCACAGAAGACAAAGCAGGAAGGAAAATAGGGGAAAGATTGTGCCTGAGGCCCCCACCTCTATTCAAGGTAGGATTTTCCAAGTTGGCATAAATGGATTCCTTGACCCCTCTCTCAAACCACCTATCTTCTCTGTCTAAAATGTGAACTTCTTTCTGGAAGTTTTCTTTTAACTTATGTCTACTGCAAACATTTTTTTAAAAAAATCCTTTAGAATGCACATCTTCAGCTGATATATTCTCATTCCACATGGTTTTAACTAGGCTTCTCTATTATTATTATTATTATTATTATTATTATTATTATTATTAATTTATATATAACCGCCCATCTCCCCCGACGGGGAACTCTGGGCGGTTTACAACTCTACCCATGAGAATGAGAGGAATGAACACAGCAATCAGGTGAATTACATGGTTTCATCTCATGACAGCATCTCCTCTCATCCAGCATCTGGTTATGTAACCTTCTATCTTCAACAACTTTTTGTAGACAAGTATCCTAGAATAAGGCAGATTATATTGTTGCATTCTCATAATCAGGTTAAAAGATAATACCTTTCATTTTTTCCACCCACTGTTTTTCATGGAAGCAATTAACTCTCCCACTTTTTCTCTTTCTCTCTCATGCACTGTTAGCACAAAACACTCCACCACAACTCACCCATTTCACCACACCTACTCAGCCCTTGATGTCAGTTCAGTACTAACATGAAAGTGCTGAGAATGACTTCATGTGATCCTCACCTTACCTGACAGAAAAGGGGAAGGAAAAAGTTAATATAGCAACTGCCTTGAATTTGCTAATGGAGAGAATTCAGATTCCCATCATGTGCATATGTTCATATGTACAAATGCCACACAGATATTTATCTAGTCCAGCTGGAATCACAAACATACCAGGCAACATATCCAATGGAGATCCTGGTATCTCCCATATTACACTGATTTTTTCAATGGAAGCGCCATTTGAAGGTGCTCCAGGCGGAAACTAGGGAGAAGTCAACCATCTAATTCTGTGCGGCAATGGAACAGGGAGGGGACAAACACATTCAGATTAGTAACACCTTGGAGAAGCTTCAAATGAGTCAGCAGAAGCCAATTTCATTCTGCTTTTAATTTTCCTGCAAAATGATGAAGTACCTGCTGCTTTGTCAAAGGGAATAGGACCGAGGAGGGAGTGGGCTCTCAGCAGAGGCCTCAATGGGCTATATAAGGAAACTATTGAACCAAATATAGGCAATGGTATGCGAAAAGGTTCCCCATCTTGTTCTGTGTTATAAGTATAATCATTGTATCATCTGTAATGAGGCAGTTGCCTTGGCAAATGACAATTCCCAAGGATCCTTCTACAGGTTATTGCTGTTGGTAAAGCTTTCTAGATTACTAAAAGCCTGGGGTTCTGATCCCTCTGTTCCCCTGCTGTCCTCCTGTTTGAAAGAAATGAGGAAGGGGCAGAAGAGAAAGAAGGCTTGCAAATAGCTTAAAGTTATACCTGACATCTTTGTGAGCTTTTAAACAAGTGTAGGAAGAAGCCTGAACTAATTCTGAATAATTATTAAAACAAACAAACAAAACCTTATGAACTATGGAGTCAATCTATATGTGCTGCCACCTTGGCAAAAACAGAGATAACATACTGGGTTATTATTGACTGATTACTTTCCTTATATAACCTCTTATCTGTAGCTTCAAGCACTCATGACTTCTATCCCATGCTGCTTTTGGTCAATTACATTTCTTAACTTCAGCAAGCTGCAATCTTTTTTAAAATAAATACATCAGCAATCAGACAGCAGTATCTTTTTATATCAGTTCCCTGTGCTGGTCAAACATAAATTAAGCAATAGGTTTTTTTAAAAAAAAAAGTTAATTCAATATTTATGAAATCAGTGTGGTAGTCTTTGATTTATGACTTATAATGCAATCAGGTGACATGGCAAATACATTCTAGCACTTCTCTCCATGAACTCATACAGATACACAGAGTGTTTCTCAAACAGCTGGAAATCGTTCTTTGACTTTTTGCTTTGACTTCTTTGACCTACAGCATAGTGTTTGATTCCTAGATTCAGCAGGGCCCCACCATAGGGCATAAACATCTTTTTGAAAGATTCCTTTTGATGCACAAGTTTCTTCAGCACAAGTTCTATTCACAGTGTGAGCAGCCGAATGAGTGAAACAACTCTTTATAACATGTTTTCTTCCCAGACAACCTTCTTCAACAACTTCAAGCCAAATTCACTAAAGTCTCCAAAGGAGAAGATCATCTGCCCTTTGTGAGTGGTTATTTTTCCATATGATGAAACCCAAAAACAGTAGCTGGCCAACTAAGTATAGTTTATACACAAGTAAATAATAAATCAGATAATCCAAATTTTTCACTAACAGTGCATTGTCAACTCCAAAGCAAAATCCATGGAATTCAGTAGATCTTATTCTGAGATAAACACAGATGATGCAGTAGCCTCAACATCATATATCACATTAATAGTGAGCTGAAAACTCCTAATGGAAAGAGAATCAAAAGCAAATAGTGAGCCTAAATCTCCTAACAGAAAGAGAATCAAAATCAAACAGTAAACATGCATGAATAAATATAAAATGAAAACAAAGAAAGCCTTTATTTTCAATATATTTGAGCAGTGCAGAGCTGATTAACATGATTATCCTTTAGTAAGAATAGGACAAAAGAGATAAATAAAAAAAACAATAGAAATATTCTCAGTTTTAAGGCTGTTGGGTAAATGATGCATTGAGATCATGCAACCGTTCTTCAGAGGAGAGAAAGAGAAGGATTGATTCAGAAAATCTTAAATACTGTATGTCTTTTAGTCTTAAACTGGAGGTGTCTGCAGGGAAAATCCAAAAAGAGAAAATGGCAGTCATGACACTGTGACCCCTTTCTTTGTGTGTCATATAAAGGGGTAGCACTTCAGTCATGCTCCTTCAACCACCAACTTGCCTTTTTTGACCCCTCCCCTGTCCCAGATGCTGCTGTCTTAAAGAGTATATAGAATTGGTTTGCAACAAAATAACATTTGAATTAGCCTGTGCAAGGAATCTAGAATTCCACAATGAATCATAGAATTCACAATGGAAGTGATGCAATTCTCTTTGAGGAAGTAAAGAGGCAGTGCATCTGATCTTGGTGAAGCACAGCTTCATGTACAAGTAGTCCTCATTTAATGACCACAATTGGGACTGGCAACTAGTCACTAAGTGAAACCACAACTGTGCTTACAATCTTACTTCAGCTTTCATTTGCTTTACAGACTTGCGAAGGTCATAAATGCAAGGATTGGTCACAAAGTTACTTTTTCATCACTGTTGTAATTGCAAACGGTTGCTAAATGAGGCAGTTGCTAAACGAGGACTACTTGTACTGTGTTTATTCCTCCAGGACTTGCAAAAAGTGTCAGAGGGTATTGTCGAAATCCAATATTTGTGCAGAAGCCCATTCTGAATGTTCCAAATGCTGGAAGAGCTGCTTGTCTTTGATTTTAGATACGAGGAAACCACATTGCTTTTGTAAACCTGCTTCAAGGCAGTGTTTTGCACAAATTTTCATCAAGTGAAGCACTCCCTGAAAGATTTGCACAGCCCTAATCTTAATGCAGGTCCCTTGGGGAAGAAGATAATGAAAATAGTCATCTCTGTTTTCCCCCCTCCCTTAAATTAAAAGATTGGCTTGAAATTGCTGGAAATCACTGGATCAATAAGTTATATGACCTAGCTTTACTGTGTGTATTGTGAATTAGGACTGTGCCAGAATTCATTTCAGAGATAATTTCCAATTCAAATCTCCAAAGTGATTTGAAGCATTGAATCAAATTGGTAGCCTCCAATTCATGTTGGTGCGATTCAAATAAGTTTGATTATTGAAAATATTTGTGTGTGGGGGGGAGGGTTTTTCTACTTTGGGCTGAATCTTAAATAATGTTGCAGCTTTTGTTTTATATTTGTAATTAGGGGGTAGGAAGTTGAAATTGATTGTCTCTTTGATATTGTGATTGTCTCTTTGATATTGAGATATAAAGTTGTTTTACTGAACAAACAGCACAACATTTGGGCATTAATAGAGATTAATAAATAATATTAATAAGCGTGGCTGCACTTTGCTACAACTGTTCTGCTCCTCTCTATTCCTTATTGGTACAGCTGGAGGCTCTTCCTTTTTTTGGAAATCCCTGGCCTCATGGGCCCAATTTACAAATCATTTTCTGATCAACCTAATTATGTTTGTTTTCCTGTCTTGACTTTGGCCCCTTTTTCGAATTTATACCTGCCCTGTCACCTGGTGACCCTGTTGTGGATCAGAATAGTACAACTGGATGATTCCACTTTGTATTTGGCTGCTATTGCCATCTAAATGTTCTGCCCTTTTTCTTAGATACTGTACCTCTATGCCCCTGTTCCTCTTTTTCCTCGCGGTAGTCAGTGTCTTATTCTCTGCATTTTGGTCTCCTGTTGAAGATTGAGGCCCTTTGGGGTTTAGGGTTTTTATTTATGTCCATTTTCTCTATTCCTCTTGGAGGGTTTTGACTTTAGAGATCTGTTTCCTTTTCTTTTGTCCCTTGTGCTTAGCAGCCTACAGGCCAGACAGTTAACATATAAACCTCCTGATCAATGTTTTTGTGATGAAACCTTATATCTTGATTATGCTTGGGAGTCAACATGTCATTATTTCACTCTACTGCCAGTCTGAACTTGCCTGTTCTGTCTGTGCTTTAGTTTTTTATCGATTCACATACACAAAGGAAATCAAATACGCATTATTAATTTTCCTTTAATTGGGAGGAATATAGCCTAGCATGCATATTTTATCCATCTATCCATCCATCCATCCAAAATCAAATGTGCATGCTAGCTATATTCTACCCAAGTAAAGGAAAATTTTGTATTATATGAAAAATCTTTTTTTATTCTTTCATATCCTTTTTGACTTGCACCTTTAGAATATACCTGTGCTTCTATATTTCCTTTTTCTTGTACAATGCTACCAATTGTCTGGGCAATAAAATGGAATCTTCCAGTATCTTCTTTGGTCAACAGATTCTAAATTACTTTCTTTTGTTATGTTCAGTGCTAATTATAATGACTGTTTTAATTGACCATGAGCACAGAGAGATCACATGTAATGGGGGAGATACAATCTTATCAGTACATGCTCTGTGGACATGTGCTGTTGGGAGAATGTATTTCGGATGCACTGTTGTTAAATATATAAATACCCCTTTGAGATGCTATCAGGGTTCATCTCTCCAAGTTTGACTACTCCAATTATCCCAATGTTCACTTTTGTTTGCCTTTTGTCTGACTATTTGTAACAAGGGGACATATATATTATCCTGCACAGTGTTGGAATCCGGAAAATCAAGCATGCCTCATTAGCATATGGGTGATTGCTCTAGGAGGCAAACCCTGTGCTAGAGGAAGCTGCTTGTTGCCCCTCCCACTTCCTCTTCTCTCTCTGATTCTTCCACCATCGAGGAGGAAGCAGCATGTGGCTGCTCCTCTTCATGGAGAGGCCATGTGCTAGGCCTCAACTCCAGAGGCTTTCCCCCCCTTTCTTCACGCAGGCTCTGGCAGCAAACAGGGCCAGAGGTATACAGTTTAGGGAACAGAAAGAAGAACTGAAACCAATTTTCTACTGAAATGGCTGTACCTGGACAAAATAAATGTAAGAACTCTTTTGTACTTACTTTTTGTACCTGCAATGTCTAAGCATGTGTTTCTTTATGCTTGGGTGGGCTAAAAGTGCAAGAATATGAGTCTAAATCTCTCTAATGTGCTCACAGGCTGTGTTTTTAAACAATATTCCTTTTTCTATGCATGAGTTTACACAGCGTTAAGCTCTACTCCATTCACTGGTTCTAACAGGCCACTGAATGATCTTCAAATAGCATAAGTTTTGTTCTATTGTTAATCAATAGTGACCTGTATTGTTTATTTGTATTTATGTGTTTCCTGTAGGACACAAGTAGACTCAGAAAGCTTATGTCATATTCAGAAGTAATTTCTAAGCTGGGGTTTCCAGTCAAGTCCACAGGTGATGAGCAGTTATGAGAAAAAACTGCTTAATTCCTACACTATACCATCTATATCTGTTATGGTATATAGCAGGGGTTGGCAAACCGTGGCTTGCGGGCCACATGCGGCTCTTTGGCCCCTTGATTGTGGCTTTTCCCCAGGCAGGCGTGGCGGGCGTGGCGGGGGCAGGTGCTGCAGCGGGCATGGTGTGCATGGCGCGGGCATGGTGTGCGTGGCGGTGGGCTTGGCGGCAGCAGGCCCTAAGTGTGCACGATTGGCTCCTGCCCGCAAACCCCGCCCCCTTCCACGCGATTGGCCCCCACCCTCAAACCCCACCCCCTTCCACGCGATTGGCTCCCACCCTCAAACCCCGCCCCCTGGCCCTCGAGTGATATTATAAATTTTATAAATGTCAAAATGGCTCCTGGCATAAAAAAGTTTGCCGACCCCTGGTATATAGGCACTATTTGTCCTGCTTTCATAGAGGGAGGCAGAAGTATTTTTCATAAGTAAAATTGATGAGATGGAGAAAGCTCAAAGCAAAAGAACTCATTGTTCAGTCATTTTCAAGCTCTCCACCTCAATCAATAGGTAAAAGTGTTGCTCCTTCCACTGATTATGTGGTTTGCAGTGGCAATAAAAGTATGAATGAGGTGATAAGATCTGCATCTTCTTCTAAACAGTGTGAAGGTAGCATTGCATGGGATCATATCTTGAAGACAGAAGATGATTCCTTCTTTGTTGACCATACCCACTGCGAACTCAAGATCATATGAACATGAATGGAAAGCAGCTGGGCACTTTGTCAATGCATTTACATTTGAGGAATATAATATATCTGAGAGAGCCAGTTTGGTGTAGTGGTTAAAGCACCAGGCTAGAAACCAGAACCCATGAGTTCTAGTCCTGCCTTAGCCACAAAGCCAGCTGGGTTACCTTGGGCCAGCCCTTAGGAAGCCCTAGGAAGAAGGCAATGACAAACCATTCCAAAAATCTCACCAAGAAAACTGCAGGGACTCATCCAGGCAGTTGCCAGGAATCAACACTGACTCAAAGGCAGCAATAATAATAATAATAATAATAATAATAATAATAATAATAATAATATAAACATTATAAATAATAAATATAAATAATATATTTGAGAAAACAACACATCTTTTCCTATGAAACCCACAGGCAGGCAACAATATAGGCAAGACAAAGAAATACCCTTAGTAGATCCAAATGTTCCCTTCCTTGGCAGATGAAACAGGTCATCCTTATTTTGGTAGAACATGGCACATTTTGCTACTGAATGGAGCTAATGGCTCAAAGTACACCATGCCCTCATGTATCACTGCAAAAGTATCTGCTGCTTCTGTACATAGTCCAGCTAAGTGAAAAGTGGGTATTCAGAAAGGTAGGCAATGTTGTAATATTCAGTCACTGGTTTTAGATGGGTGGCTATAAAAATCAAATCAATAAATAGCATTTCCTTGGAAACAGATTTGATGAAAAAATCTAGTGTTCTGCAAAGTAAACCTTTCACCACTGGGATATACTGAGTTTTGGCAAGAGGCATGACGTTGTCACTTCATAGCATAGCTCAGTGAATTTAGGCTTAAGGAATGTTCTGTCACATATAAATTATTTTCTGGCCAGATTATTGTGATTCTAAAGCTCATTCCAAAATAAATTTCCCCAAATTAACATAGAAGTATAGATAGTTGCAGATTTTTGCATGTGTAAATGTGCCCATGCATAAACTGATTGTGCCAAAAGAGATTTTAGATTAAATCAGGAAGTTATATCATATATAATATAAAATTTCTATTTGTTTAACGCGAGGTTGGTTTTGTTTTGTTTTAATTCATAAATTTAACTAAAATTTAGGTCCCTAGTGTTGAACTTAGCAAAATCACCATATTTTCATAACTTGCCTATACTACTGCCTGTTAGATCCTCATATACTGCTTAAATGTAATAATGTCAAATTTTTAATTAAAAAAGAATAACAGATTGTCTTCTTTGAAAGTGATCCAAATATTTTGACAGTGGTGGGGTTTCAAGCCATGATAAACATTCATTCAGGAACTACACTTTTTGGCTGACAATTTAGATATTCTGAAGTTAAAATGCAATCATTTTCTCCCTCTGCTCCCCCATCCATTACTTGTACTACACTTTGCCAATGACACCCAACCTATGAAGCAACTGTTGCATTCATTATATTTTCTGATGGACACAAATCAGTATCTGAGAAGTTGTTTATATTTCTGTGTTGTGATCTCTGGAAACCTGAAAGAAATATTAAAGCTCTACATCTGCATGCCAGCACTCACCAGGAATTTTCTTTCTCAGTGCCTGGGGGCTGTGGGGGCCTGGATGGGGAACAACAGACTTCAACTGAACCCTGGTAAGATGGAGTGGCTGTGGATTGATGGCTCCTCTGGATCCAGGAAGTTAACATCTCTAGTTCTGGATGGTGTTGCACTACCCCACTCAGAACCAGTGCGGAATCTGGGGGTCCTTCTGGACTCACAGCTCCTGCTCGAAGAGCAGGTGGCAGCCATGGCCAGAAGGGCCTTTGCACAGCTTCATGTTGTGTGCCAGTTATGCCCTTTCCTGGATCAGGATGCCCTCCGTACAGTCACTCATGCCCTGGTCATCTCCCACATAGACTATTGCAATGCGCTCTACATGGGACTACCCTTGAAGAGTATCTGGAAGCTCCAACTGGTCCAGAATGAAGCTGCGCACACAGTTATTGGTGCCCCAAGATCAGCACATGTGACACTTCTGCTGCGCCGGCTGCACTGGGTGCCAGTATGCTTCCGGGTCCAATTCAAGGTGTTGGTTATCAGCTTTAAAGCCCTACATGGCATGGGACCAGGCTACCTGAGGGACCGTCTCATCCCCAGAACATCGAACCATCCCACTCGGTCATGCAGAGAGGGCATGCTGTGGACCCCGTCGGTAAGGGAGTTTCACTTGGCGCGGTCCAGAAGGCAGGCCTTCTCTGCGGTGGCGCCCGCCCTTTGGAACATTCTACCCCCGGAGGTGAGGCAGGCCCCATCGCTTCCGGCCTTCCGGAAGAACTTAAAGACCGGGTTCTGCCACCTCGCATGGGATGGGAAGGGTAACAGCTCCTCCTGGGGATGGCTGGTCCTATAGAGCCCTTTTAAAAACAATGTTATTACCTCTTGAATTTTATCTTTAATTTATTTGTATTTATATGCATATGTATTATATTTTTATTCATTTTTAATTATTGACTCTGTAAATCGCACAGAGTCCCCTTTGGGGGAGATGGGGCGGTGATATAAATTGAATTATAAATAAATAAATAAATAAATAAAATTTGAGTACAACATTTGCTTACTGCTTCAAATGTTGGTGTTTTTTTTTTGTGTGTGAAAGCTGAATTGTTAATTTGCAGCAAAGAATTCCATAACTCCAAAAAAGTAGAATGACACTGCTTTGCTTGTGGAAGGAAAGGGAAGTTTCCATTACCATGTAAGTAAATTAAGAGTACAGTGACCATATTTTCTTGGAAAAAATAAAGGACAAACCTGAAAAAGGGGTAAATCTGAAAGAGGTTCATGAGGATAAAAAAAAATGTTTATATTTATAACTATGCTTTACAAAGGAAAATTCAAGAGCAAAACCAAGAAAAACTTTACAAACACACATATTCTAATTAAAATCTAAAATCAAACCATATATGTAAATTTATTTTAAAAAGACAGTTAAATTTCTATATTTTTCACATGAATGAGAAAGACTGTGCAGTAAGTGGTATCATTTATATGGTAAAAATTAAATTACCAAAATAAAGGACAAAAGTGAGTTTTTGGAAAATCTAAAGGACAGCTTTCTGAAATAAAGGACTGTCCTTTAAAACAAAAGACATATGGTCACTGTAATAAAGAGGAAAGTTTTCACGGCCTCTTGAAGTCAAGTAATTAATATACATTCTATATGTGACCCTATGCAAAGTCTCTTTTCCATTGCTAAGTGGTTTTCTTTATGTAACAATGTGAGAGAATTTGTCACAAGCCTAAATTTGGAATGTATATTATATCAATGTGAGAGAATTTGTCACAAGTCTAAAATAAGAATGTATATTATATCATTCCTGTCCATATTTTTGTTGACCCTTTCATACTCTAAAAATAATGAGATAATTTTTCCATGAAACCACGTTACCTTTTCATCTACAAATATTTACTTTCTATATGATTAATAACTTTAAGATTTACAATTTACGTATAATAGAATATTCTAGACAGATACATCCACAGTCAGGGTGGGGACAAGGGGGTCAAAATGGTGGGCATGTGTATCTGTGTGTATATACAATATGAATTCATGTCCAAAGGGATGGGACTTCGATCTGTAGCACACCCACCATTCTGATCTTCTTGGCCTCCATTGCAGTCAGCTCTGGTTCTAGCCTTCCTTGCTAAAGAGGATTTAAATATATATACAGTTTGGGACTATTGAACTGCTTGTTCTGAGTTTGTCAATGAAATGTACAACTTCCATTCCACTACTCCACTACAATAGTTTGTTACTATTGGCCTTAAGATCTTCCTTCTTGAAAATATCAGCTCAGGCATGGTATCTATTCTGCCTCTCATGCAGTAAAGACAGATTCCAATAACACCATTGGCTTCTCTGCAGTATCCATAACCCTCTTTGACATCCCTTGATTCCCTTGTCATCCAGTGAACAAACTGCCTCCCACACTGATCTTGAGCTTCTGAGGTACATAAATCAGCCATTGTTGGTTTCACTATTATTAACATATGTTCCTCAGAAGTATTCCTTGCAATTTTTGTTGGCTGCTTGAATTTTCATTGAAACCACCGTGCACATGCAGCTTAAACTTTCCACTCAGGACTCTTATGGGCACTAACAGAGTATGTTCTATGCATGCTTTGTAAGCTTCCCTGTGTGCATGTTATCTTGATTTAGATCGAACTAATTTATTATAATTCACTTAAAAAAAGAGTATCAATTCATATTACACATTTAAAATATTATATACTTTGCTCTTAATATCTGGGTGAGGATTTCTGCAATCTCCTAGATTCTTTTCTAAAGTAGGGCTACAAGAAGTGCATGTTTCTGCAGGATTGACTGTTGGTAATTATGAGCTAATTATTTATTGAGATCTGGCTTAAAACACCAAATGCAGTTACTTTCCAATATTCCAACAGTGAGGAATAGAGAGGGGTAATTCCATCACTTTCACTGAAAGTTTTTCTTTTATGAAGTTTGTTTAATTTGGTCTGTTTATGAATTTGCAATAAAATACATCCTATGATTTTTTTTTCTTTTTACACATTTCTTTTATCCATTTCTTGGGCATATCTGTTTACATATTTATTGTATACATTCCTTGGGCATTTCTCCAAAGGTGAACATGAATGAATGTGCCCATTTTTTGCAAGCATCAAATGCAGTTTTGTGTATATTTTTTCTATAATGGGGACACTTATTTACTTATTTATTTATTTAAAGGTAAAGGTACCCCCCGCACATTTGTGCAGTCGTGTCCGACTCTAGGGGCTGGTGCTCATCTCCGTTTGTTAGCCAAAGAGCCAGCGTTGTCCGAAGACGCTTCCACGGTCATGTGGCCACATGACACGCGCGGAACGCTGTTATTTATTTATTTACGTTGTAACATTTTGGGAAGAGTTCATGCACATGGCTGAACAGCCTCTAATTATTATTCAGTGTTTCTCAGGTAACTGAATAACGTTGTACTGTTTGAAATTTCAGTTTGCTTCCTGAGAGGAATACTCTATTTTTAAACATTTTTAAATTTACTACTCATTGAAATAATCATTAGATTGTTAAAATAGTCTCTATGCAGCATGCAAAATGAAGCAGTATCTACTACTACTATTACTTTTACTGTAACAGAAGTCATGTAAAACTAGGCTGACCATACGTCCCGTTTTGAACGGGACTGTCCCGTTTTTTCACCATTTCTGGAGCGTCCCATCGTTATACTAAAAATCTCAATTTTGTCCCGTTTTTTAAACCTGGAGGGAACCTGGAGGAGGAATCGCCCCCACCCACCAGCACGCGGCAAAGGAGGTGGGAGAGGCGGGCCGAGCAGCGCGATGGGTGGAGGAGGAGCAGCTGATTGGAGGGAACCCAGAAGGGGAATGCCTCCACCTGTTAGGTGGAGGTGACTTCCCCCTGCCCCCCAATCAGCTGCTCCGCCTCCACCCACTGTGCCGCCCAGCCCACATCCCCATGCGCCGACAGGCAGAGGCAAAAAAATATTGGACAAGAGGAATGGGTGGAGGCAGAGCAGCTGGTTGTGGGGGGCGGAGGGGTCACCTCTGCTTGTTGGCGCGTGGGGGAGGTGGGCCAGGCGGCACAGTGGGCAGGGGCTGAGTGGCTGGTTGGGGGGCAGAGGGGAGTCACCTCCGCCTCTCAGTGCGCGGGAGGGGTGGGCCAGGCAGCACGATGGGCAGGGGCGGAGCAGCTGATTGGAGGGAACCTGGAAGGGGAATCACCTCTGCCCACCATGCCGCCTGCCCCCCCGCGCGCCAACAGGAGGAGGCAACCACCCCGTTCCATTTTCATCTCAAGGAAATATGGTCAGTCTATGTAAAACAGAACATTTTCATTTTTAAAAGAACTTTATTAAATGTCAGAAAAAGATAAAAGATACAGAAAAACAAAAAACTACCAAAAAACCTAAAAAAAGGTGTGAAAACACAAGAGAAATTTTTTTGAATAGAATGACTTCTGACTTTAAACATCAAGGATATACAATATTTTTCCATAATCCTTACTCTATATTAAACCAAAATCACATTATTTCTACAATTCAACCCCTTAGCACATTGTAACAATCACTAAATATCATTCCTCCCTCCCTTTATATTAATGTATATGTATATGTATATGTATATGTATATGTATATGTATATGTATATGTATATGTATATGTATATGTATCCCCTAATCAACATCTCCCCCAAAATAAAAATTACTTAATTATTCCCTTCCTATTACTATTCTATACATTCCTGTCTACTATAATAAAAATCAGAAATAAGCATATAAATTTTCTACCATTATAATTAATAATACAGAAAACATGAATAAAAAAACCCTTAATAATCATAATCCCAATCATTAACGAAAAATAAAATCAGCCAAAGCCAAAAGACCATCCAGATAAATATTTTTAGTCCCTTAACCCACATCAAAGTAAACCAAAACATTTATATATCCCCATAACAGGCACAAGAATATCTTCTTAAAGAAATCAAACAGCCCAACTGCTCCCCTCACAAACACAGACTTTTCTTCAAAAATCCTCCCGTACATAATAACCCCTTCTTTACCATAACATTCCATCAGAAAATCAAATTCACTCATGTCTTGCAGCTCAGTTTCTCCATTTAAGTTCATCGATTCAGCATTGCCAATTTCATCAAGGATTTCAACAGAAGCCCGAATCTCACTCTTGGGAAAGACATTTCCTTCACTGTTAAATTCTTCAGGTTCATCCACAATATCCTCGACCAAATAACACATTTCAGACCACATATTTTCCACAATTCTCTGAAAATCTTGCAGAATAACTTGGCAGGAATCAGAAAGAATCTGCTTAATATCTGCTATGATGTCTCGGCGAAGAATTATGGCACTCCCTAGAGCAGGGCTTTCCAAAGTTTTTCCCGTGGCGACACACAAACCGGCATTGGTGTGTCGCCGCGGGAAAACCCGGAAGTGCCGTCCTTGCGGCAGTGCGCAAAAACCCGGAAGCCCTGCTGCCGCTTTCGGGTTTTGCGTGCTGCAGTTGGTGTGTCACCGCGGGAAAACCCAGAAGCGCTGATGATGATCAGTGCTTCCGGGTTGTGTGGTGACACACCAGACTGTGTGTCGCAACACACTTTTGTGTCGTGACACACAGTTTGGAAAGCTCTGCCCTAGAGACTTAACCAGCCAGAGTGGAAGTCAATGGAAAATTACCGAACTGAGTTAAGAAAAGATACCAGACAGTTCCCAGAGAAAGCAGCGGCAGAAAAGTAAAAGTTCAAAATGGCAGATTCAACGTGTAGGAAAAATGCAGAAATTTTCAAAAATTAGCACAATAATAATAATAATAATAATAGGGAGATGATAATATATTCTATATATAAATAAATAAATAAATAAATAAATAAATTGGGTGTTTTAGAAATGGGATGGCTGGACTTAATGTCCCTTTAAGGCTGCAACGTGGTTTAGAAGTGATGATGACCCAGCCTCCCAGCGAACTCTTACTGGTTGATCACAGACACTGTTTACAATCTCTTGGCTTCAATTCGCTGTCCAGAGGACAGATGGGATGATTCCGAATGTTTTCCTTACCCCGGAAAAGCGATCCTGGGCTTCAGGAGAAACCAGCCTGAGCTTGAAAAAACTGCCACGATGCCAGTTCTACCCATGGAGCTCACAGGCACAGCTGGTCAGTCTGCCATTTCCCACCAGAAATCAAAACAGAACATTTTCAGAAGGCCTTGGAGTTACATCTTACAGCTATGTAGACTGGGGTTGATGTCATGATTATGGTTAATACTATTTTATTATCCCATTATTTTACTGATATTTTAAATTGCATTTCATTGTCTTTTTTATTTTATCTTGTACTGTAAACTGCTATGAGTCAGTTCGATTCAGTGCAATACATTAAATAAGCAACAATAATAACAGTTCTATGTATGTATATATTTGATTTATATAGCCGCCCATCTCACATATGTGACACTGGGCAGCTCACAAGTTAAAACAGCAAAAAACAAAACCCATAAAATAAAAATTACAAACTTAAAACAATTAAAACAAGTTAAGCAAAAAACAAAGAATATGGGGGAGAGTGCCACCAGCTTACAAACAATGCAGCCGTTTTGCAGGCTCCACTCCTTCCCTCCCTCCCTCCCTCCCTCCCTCCCTCCCTCCCTCCCTCCCTCTCTTTCTTTCTTTCTTTCTTTCTTTCTTTCTTTCTTTCTTTCTTTCTTTCTTTCTTTCTTTCTTTCTTTCTTTCTTTCTTTCTTTTTTAGTATGCTGCTATGAATATGGTTGCATCCTATATCCTCATATTCCATTCCACTTAAAGAGGTAGTGAAAACTTTCTTCCTGCTTAAACACATGTATTCTCAGTGTGTTTAGAAGGACTGAAATTCATATGTTGGTGAAAAGCTATTTCATGTAAGGATGCTTTCATAGTTCTGCTTATTTACATCTGAGGGTAGCATGCCTTATCAGGGAATGCTGTTGTGCCATACCTACACATGTTCCCATGCGAATCTTACCATACTGTGAAGTGTTTGAAGCCCATTATCCAGCAGGTACGTAGCATAGCTAGCATCAGCATCTCAGTAGAAATAGTGGAGAATAGATGTAGCTTAGCACAACAGGCAGGAACAAGCAAAGATAACACAAAACAGCCAACCAAGCCAAGTAGTGTAATCAAAAACAGGCATAGAGCAACCCTGATCAAGGCAAGTAATATAAGTACACATAAAATGCCAGCAACCCCCACTCTGTCATGTCAAAGCACTGACAATGTAACCTAGTGTGGTAATGAATGTTTGCAAGAAGAAAACCCAGCTCAGTGAACACCAAGATCCCAACATGAGCACCACTGTTCTCATTGCCATGTTGTCTTTCACATACTGAAATTTGACAAGCAGAATGTCAATAGCTGGGCAACAAGAACATAATTAGTCTAGATAACTCATGACAATAACTTTTGTAGTAATATAAACAAGGAGAGAGTATGTACTCATTCAGAGAGTCCTCTGCTGATTGGGATCCAGGAGTTTTGTTTTATGCTGTCCTCTTTTGTCAGAAGATCATATTCAGAAAGACAGCTCATTAGCCACTTTTGCTTGTGCATCAGGCAGTCCTGCATGCTAGCTTTTCAGGAACAGGAAACATATAGGCCATAGGCTCACACATGGCACAACAACAGGGAGAAGGAGAGAGGCCAACAGAGAGAGACTATAACATCTTTATCAGCTCCTCCCTCCCTCTCTCTCTCTCTCTCTCTCTCCCTCTCTCTCCCCCCCCCTCTCTCTCTCCATCCCAGTTGCAATTGGTGTGGGATTAGACTGAAATTTAAGGCTTAGAATTTAGAAATTGGTATGTGGTATCAAAGCTTGCTAATTGCTACATTGCACATTATTTCCTTGTTTTACTTTCTTGGAGGATGTATGAGTCTTTTTGTTACATTTTCACTAAAAATAAAAGTAAAATTCTTTTTGCTCTCTAATGAACCTTGTCTTATGACTTCTTCTCTGCATAGGCATTAATTCATACACTGAAGGAAGTAGAAACAAAAGCCCATCAGGTCCCTCATTCACATTGTTTCTAGTACATTGTCTGCTGTGTGGCTTATCCATGGAATACCCTGATCCTCCATAATCACTTTAAGTGGGGACTGAGAAATGGTTTTGTTAGACCTTAACCTGACACTTCTATGGCTGCAGTTGCTGGAATTCACTCTAAGTAAATTAGCATAGGAAGTCTAATGTGGAGGGAAAGCCCAGGGAAGCAGGTTAGAGAATCTGAAACTAATTGCCTCTTAAGGAAAAGTGGTTGTTTGGAGCTGGGTCTTCATCAGGAGTTTGTGGCAGCAATGTAGTCCAAAAGGGTAATCAAGAAGATGAAGTCATGAATCAGTTTTTGGGTCCTGGCACACAGTTTGGAAGATATGGGAGAGACTCATGAGATGCTCTTGGAAGAATCTCAGTTACAAGCAACTCTGAGGGAAGTAAGAGGCAAGCACATATCTGCAGAGTAGTGTGTCCCCTCAGATGTGTCCAGAGGTCTTCTCCAAAATACTACTTCTGCCAGAACCTCCAGCTCTTGAATTCAAGTGTACATTCTGCCTTTGCTTCAGCAGACTATTTGGAAGCTAAAACTAAATCCAACCTGACTAGAGAAGAGAAATAGGGTAACGCAAGGTCAATCCAAGCAATAACACTGACTAGAGACAAGGTCCAAATAAAAACCGAATATCAGCAAACAGGAACTGGCAAAAAAGTAGGCATCAGGTGCACTAGAAGACTACCAAAAATTGGTGATTGGCATTGATGCAGCACTTTGCTTCTCAGAAGGGTTGGCTTTTAATGCTGGGTTCTCAGAGCCCCGCCTAAAGTTCAGCTGCAGAGGAATCAGAGGTTCTCCTTCACGGAGTATACTTATAAGAAGAGACACAGTCATGAAGAGTTCAGTCCTTGGTTCCTTGTATGGGCATTTCTTCACTTGGCCATCAAATGAGTGTGCCTCTCTTACTACTTTGATTCTTAGGACTAGATCAGAATCAGAGGATCCTATCTCATCCCAAGGGAGACAAAATGTTTCCCTTTCAGGAAGGAAGGTTTTCTGGTTATCTTCAGAGTCTCAGAAACTATTTTCTTCTGGTGAATTTCTTAACTGAGGACACTCTAGTCCTTTGAAAACAAATCCTCCAGGGCATGGAGGCAAATATGACAGTATAAACCCTTTGGGCTGTTTTCATGCTGTTAATCCAATTAAAATATCTCTAGAAGCTGTACCCAAGCAGTTATTCTAAAATTAGGCTCAAAAGCCAGCACATTTTGTGGCAATTTATAATGTTATTTTAGTATTGATGATAACCAGATTTTTTTTTAGAAAGGACAGTTGAAATTGCTTCTTCTAGCCCTCAAATCTCTGCACCATTTTTGCAAGAATCTTGCGTGAATTCTGTCAGCCGAGGTATACATCATGCACAGACTAAACCTGAGACTTTTGCCTCTCCGAGAATATAGTTATTGCTTTTCCTCCTTCTCTTGACTACTCATTAAAAGAAAACAATTTTTGTAGTGAGTAGGACATTGGTACAAATCCTTGCTATTTTCAGAGGAAATTGGCTGTGCAGTGCTTTATATGGTTCTTATCCATATTAGAACCTGAAGTCTCCATTCTGCTGCTGCTAATGTAAGATATGTATTAATGGCTTTAAAGCAGACGGAGAAGGTTTATAGTGAGATATTTTCATTGTGGTACTGATGAACAAGCCACTCTGTATTCTCTGTCTTCTCATTTTCAGGCTTTTCCATGGTAGAGTTTTCTCTACCTTTCCCAATCTTTTAAACACAATTTAGCATCTGCTGTTTCATCCTACAAATGGTCGAAGAAACTTGATGCATAGCTTGACAAGAAAATAACATGTTTTCAAAGAGGTGTAAGCTGTGATCCTCTTTGTGCTATCTTAAAAACATTAAATAATCCTTTAGTAGTTAAGATTTCAGTTAATGCTCTAGCTCCTTGTCTGAACATAGGGAGGTAACTTATACCTATCCTTAGTTAGGTTGGCAAAAAGAGAATTTCTGAATGTGGAATTCTCAGACATTGACAATTTTTTGCATAATTTTGTAGTCAGAATTCATTCCTTCAACAACAACAACAACAAAAATAATATTTTTTTCTGAGACTTTTTCATCTTTTTTTTCCCTGATACCCACACACTCTGAGTCCTTTTAGGTAAACAGTGCAAGTCTATGTCAACAAATAAGTTTAAATATATGGTTCAATCTAGGGAGCAATTGTATATCAATGTATTTGCCAATTCATTAGTTTTTCATCCCACCTTTCCTCCAAGAGCTGAAGGCTGCATTCATAGCATGTCCTCTAATTTTTCACAACAATCTTGTGAGGTTGGATGGACTATGAAATAGTGACTGGCACAAAGTCACCCAGTTTGTCATGTTTTACGTTAGATGGTCCTAAAGGCGAAAAAGAGATAAAGATAAAAATATAGAAGGAGCCTTCTCTACTTTAAAAAGGCTTCCTCAATTTGTTCTGTGGTAGTACAATTCTCAACAGGGAAGCCCCTGCAGAGATTCACTTTTACAATCACTGCCAAACAGAAATATTCTTGCTTTAAACAACAGAGACTCAAGGCTCAAGAGAATTCAAGCTAAGTCAAGGTTTTAGGCACAAGCATAGTGCAATAAATGTTTGACTGACCTGGTTCCAATTGTACAATTTAAAACATGCCCTGAGCTGCTACACAAAAGTCTCACATTCACTCACAGTTGTACTTTCCAATGGCCAGTGGATATTTACTATATTCCATTTTACTTTATAGATCATGCTGGAAGCATTTTTTTTCTACTTAAAGTGACCATTTTATATAAATGCTGGAAGCATTTTTTTTCTACTTAAAGTGACCATTTTATATAATGAATATGTCTATTGATCTCCCTTTCCCCTTTTCTCTGCCTCAGAAAAAGGAATGTGTAGGCTAAGATCTTTCCCTTCCCTCCATTTTAAAAAGGAAAATCACTGTCAAAAGGTCACAAAAAGACAGTATTAACATTTTCCCTCAGTGCAGTGTCAATTTTTGACACTGCCAACATTCTCATCAAAGAAGACACTGTGGGATAAGAAACACATCAGGATTTACAAGCAGTAGCTGCAATGAAAGTGGAGCTGTCCCAGATGAAGACATTTCTGTAATGTTTGGATCCTCTGTGACTTTTTTTAAAAATATTTTTTTTTAATCATGAGCAGAACTTGCACCATCATTTAGAGGCACCTTCCTTTGGCAGCTTTGGGGATGAAGAAGGAAGGGAGCATCATAAGTGAGATTACCTTAATTTCCATAAGCTTAAATTCAGCTTTGTTGAATAGCCTTCCCTGTAGGAAAAACAGCAGGTGTCAAACACAGTAGCAAAGAACAAGTCCCATTAGCAGGTGACCTTTCTCTTCCAAGATAGAATGGCAGTGTTTTTCAATATTGCTCTAAGAGGTCATTAGCAGCTGCTGTGACAGATGTTGTCAGAACTTTACACTTACACTGAGACTTGCATAATGGGCACTGAAGATCACAATCTGGCCCTGGCTTTTCTGAGAGATTTCTGCCTTATCTTCCCAAGACAATGCCATTCTCAAAGTTGCTCAAGACATGGCTTTCTTTAATAGACTTTGGAAGGGAATGTGTAAAGTTGGTCCCCTTTGTGGCCACTCTGGTATTGTTCTTGTTACTTGTATTGTAGGTTGTCTGGAGGGCAAGGTCTAATTCTGTTGGATAAAAGAAAAAGTTACCAAAGAGCATTTACAACTTGCATTAATTTTACTAAATCCTTCTGAAGCATTTACTGCACGACATTGGAAAGCAGCAGAAGGATGTAAATGTATGGATTGTTACAGGAAAATATGGATGATACCATAGCTCATAAAAATAACTTATTTGTGGAGTCCTTGGTGCTCTCTGAGCCTTGTTGTTTTCCTGCAGATGTTTAATTGCCAGACTAGGCAACATCTTCAGTGCGAAAAGGGAGTGGGACTTGCTCTCTGTTTATATACCATGGCTTGTCCTGCTTGTGTTGGTGGAGGTGTTGTTCTCCTCTTAGGAGTTCCTAAGTCTGTTGGTAGTTTCTGAGATGTTTCTGATGTATGGCAGTGTTATCCTTTTCATAGCTTCTGTTGGTTGTATTGTAGTGGGTTGGGTGGTCAGGCACTTTTTGATAAAATTGAGTGGGTATCCATTTTGCTGGAAGATGCTGCATAGATGATCTGTTTCCTTTTTCTGGTGTTCTGGGTTGCTGCAGTGCATTAGTGCTCATCTGAATAGTGTTCTTACACAGCTTCTCTTGTGGGAGGTTGGGTTGTTGCTTTGGTAATGGAGCACTTGGTTAGTATGGGTAGATTTCTGGTAGACTTGTGTTTCTAGAATGCCCTCATTTCCTCTACTGATGAGGATGTCCAGGAAGAGTAGTGTGTTGTTGTTTTCTTCTTCCCTTGTGAATTTTATTCCATTGAAGATGTTGTTGATGGTTTCATGTGTTTCCTCCAGTTGTTCCTTTTTTATTATGACAAAGGTGTCATCTACATACTGGATCCATACTTTGGGTTGTATACATGGGAATTCTATCAGTTCTAGAAGCTGCATTACAATCTCTGCTATGAGCCCTGAAAGTGGTGATCCCATGGGTGTTCCTTTGATTTGTTGGTATATTTGTCCATCAAACTGAAAGTATGTAGTGAGGCAGAGGTCGATGAGGTCCATGATTTTGGGTATTACTATCTTAGTGTATTTGACTAGGTCGGGTGTTTTTCATGGAACTGATGCCATGGATTCTTTCGCTAGTGCTGGGTCTATGGATGTAAAGAGTGCAATGACGTCAAATGACACCATAATTTCATCTTCTATTTTTATTTATCTTCTACTTTCAGGACTAATAGCAGAGATTGTAATGCAGCATCTAGAAATGATCAACTTCCCCCCCCAAAGGAACCCATTTACTTACGTAATTCCTTCCTACCGCTATTCTATATATTTCTGGCCATTATAATAAAAATCAAATTATAAAAATATTAAATTATCTACTTTTATACTTAATAGTGCTATAACATTCTTAACCTTATTAAACTTAAAAAATCTTTTTTCATTTTCTGTTTTTCCACTTTGTTTCTTTTTTTTCTTTTTTCTCTTTTTTGTAGTTTTTTTTGCTTTTTTGTAGTTTTTATCTTTGCTTCAAACTTAATAAAATTCTTATTAAAAAAATCAACCAAGCAGCAAACAACAGCCCAATCAAGGAACTCCTAAGGAGAGAACAACAACACCAACAACACAAGCAGGACAAGCCATGGTATATAAACAGGGAGCAAGTCCCACTCCCTTTTCACACTGAAGATGTTGCCTAGTCTGGCAATGAAACGTCTGCGAGAAAACAAGAAGGCTCAGAGAGCACCAAGGACTCCACAGTTCAACCCTTAGCTACAAATATTCTCTTCAATTAATAACTTATTTTGCTAGAGGTCAACACAACTTAGTAATGATTTTATCCAAAGAATATAATAAGTGATAAACTTTTGGCAAAATACATTTCACAATAGGATTTAACTATATGTAGTTCAATGCAATATTAAAGATTGTGTTTTTGTTACCCTTTGTACTTTTGGTATCTTTTCCTTCAATATACCCACGCTAGTTTTATTTATTTTTTATGAAAGAAAGAAAAGTTGCAAGGGAAAAGATAGTATTGGCACTAGTGCAGGACAATATATCATTCTTCCTTGGAAATTACAAATGAAACAAGGGTTCTTTGTGTTTTTTTTAAAATAATTTTTATTGAGAATTTTTACTTAAATAAAAGAAAAATAAGAAATATATAAAAGAAGGAAAGAAGAAAAAAGAAAAAAGAAAAAGAAAAAATGCAGGAAACAATACAGTTAAAAGAAAAGAGAGAGAAAAAAGATAATTAAAGAAGTGAGTTCCAACCTTCATTACAGCAGTTACAATCAAAATTATTATTCCTCCTCCCTCTTAAATGTAACCATAAACCCTTCATCCCCTTATTCAACACTTTTTCAATTGTCCAGTCTAAAAATCATAATTTCAGCTCTTTCCATTTTCAGCAAAAAGTCCAGAAAAGGTTCAGTATTCTACAAAAGTATTTGTTATTTTACCTTCTGTTGTGGGTACTTCAATATATCTCCATTTTATACACATATAATAATCTTGATGGCCAATGAAATAGTATCCTCTTCTATGAATTTATCTGTCATAAACAAATATATTCTTCTGGAGTGGTCCAACAATCCTCTCCTCCCTTCTATAACTTTCACTCCCTTTAGTAATAAACATTTTTCTTGATTTCAAATTTATAATCCATAAAAGGGGAGTAAAAATAAGAGAGGGTTTTTTTTCCATGTCCATAACACTTTAGTCCCTTTCAGCACGCCATACTTCTGTAATCACACGATCTTCTCAGAACTTCATGTTTCTCTTCTTTTTCTACTTATCTCTTTAACACAGTCAGCTAATCAGCTTCCTTACCAAAGTTAAACATTCTTCTTTCCACAGAGATATATATTACCTGTTTATTTAATTCTAAAAATACTTCTAAATGAGGCAATATTCCAAATTTAACAGTCCCTTTAGTCCATCTTTTAACTTTTTTATTCCAAAATCCTGGTAAGCTTTCTGCATTTAATTCTTTTAAAATCTTTTTAATTGGTTCCTTCCTTTTTACTTTAATCTTTCCCAGATTGAAGGTACACTCACCCAGGTGGCTCTAGGACAGTGTTTCTCAACCTTAGCAACTTTAAGATGTGTGGACTTCAACTCCCAGGATTCCCCAGCCAGCATGTTGTTGAAGTCCACATGTCTTAAACGTTGCCAAGGTTGAGAAACACTGCTCTAGGGACTTCCGGGTGGAAACATGGAAGACTAACACATCTCCAAGAAACAGACAGGGTGCTGTAGAAGCAAAGATCAACAGCTGGGCGATATGCCCGAGTTAATGGAGCTTTTCCAGACAAGAAGAAGCCATGAGATTATATGCATGAACTCGGGGAGGGGGGGAGCTCCTCGAAAGGAAGCCTGCAGGGTCTGGAGGGATCCTGCAGGCAACCTGCAAGTACAGTGCTAGGAAACACAGAAGAAGACACCATGCCCCCAGCCTCACATGAAGCCTGTTTAAAGAACACTGGGTCTGCCCGATCCACTTTCTAAAGCACTTTTAAATGGACAGAGACTTTCAGAGCAGTGAAAAAAGGATTCTTTGGACAAATATATATATATTTTCAATCTAACCAGCCCTTTTTGCCTTCTGCCATCAGAAATGTGCATTGTCACATTGGCAAGCAAGATAGTTCCTTCCAGTTCCATGTGCATAAGTTAACTGGCCTGGCAGTTTTATTAAACAGAGACACACACCAATGCCCATAGCCAACAGCTCACCATTATTTGCTGTGCCGTGTTTGGGGATATGACATAGGTTGCTGGCTTATGGAACTCTTTTACAGCACCTTCCAATGCTGGCTGCCTCAGACAATTGCCTCACTCTGTCTAATGGTAGAGCTGGTGGAACACTCTTTGCTGCTGACCAGAGCTGGTATTCATGCTTTCAGTTCACGCTGACTGCTGATCTTTCCTCTGTCTCTTGCCTGGTATCTTGTGCTGTTTGATTGTTCCTCTGGTGCACATAAACCTAATCAAGGAACTATTAATTCAGTCAATCATCCAAGCAGGAAACAACAGCCCAATCAAGGAACTCCTAAGGGGAGAACAACACCTCCACCAACACAAGCAGGACAAGCCATGGTATATAAACAGAGAGCAAGTCCCACTCCCTCTTTGTACTGAAGATGTTGCCTAGTCTGGCAATTAAACATCTGCAAGAAAACAACAAGGCTCAGAGAGCACCAAGGACTCCACAGTTCAACCCTGAGCTACAAATATTCTCTTTGATTGGTAATATATAGCTTGCTAGGTTAAGCATGTAGGGGGGATCCATGGATGTGTTTGGGTGTGGTGATCACAACTTGTGATCAAAGCACCACTACTTTTATGTAGGTGTTGACACCACAAACACACGAAGGAATGAGGTTTCAATCACATAGTTGTGACCACCCTCTCTCCAACCTCAGACTCTGCTGTAAGCACATATAGCTTGATATAAATGCAAATTGACAATTATTGTATATATTTGAATGAATGAATGAATGAATGAATGAACACAGAGAGACAGACAGACACATATATCCTTAGTGAACATGATGACTTATTTGCAAACTTCCATGCTGAATTGATGAATCTTTCCACAGTACTCTTCATTCTGGAAGTTGGATGCAAGGATAATTAACAAAACTGCCATGTTCCATTTAAAAAGAATAGCTAAATTCAATCTCTCTCTTTCTTTGTATGTGTAAGTATGCTTCTCTCTCTCTCTCCTCCCTCTCTCCCTCTCTCTCTCTCTCTCTCTCTCTCTCTCAAGGAAGGAACCACTCAACAAAATGCCCCAGCCATGACCTTGCTGTTTTTCAGAAGGAGGAAAATAAGAGGCAACCATCACCCACACTGGTGATAATTAGAAGTATAATAATATCAAATAAAAAAATAGGCAGCACAATCCTTTTATGTTTTTAGGGAAGCTTGAGAAAGATCAAATAATTTTAATGTAAATGCAACTCTGTCCAGGCTTAGCAATATCAATGCAGTCATTTATGTTTAAATGATTTTGTGAATAAAACTACAGGAGATGGATTAACCCAGATGGGTAATGTACAATTCTGGAAAAGCCATGGATTAGCAAATGCAAATTATCTGCTAAGCAAGGAAAGCAGATGCTGACTGTAGATTTGCCATATTGTGAGTTGATAGATGAGGGGAGAACCCAGGACATCTACTTTTCATATAATAAATGGCATTAATATGTTTAAAAGTATGTTTTAAAAATATAAATAAAGAAAATGTTAAAATCGTGTCTGAGCCATGAAAAATTGCTTCTTAGACAAATTTTAGGAACTGTTAATATTTAAATAACAGAACAGAACACTCTCATGCATGTTTGCTTACATGTAATTTCCACTGTGTTCAATAAAATTCATTTTCAGGTAAAAATGTATAGAACTGCAAACTTGTTCTATTTTTTCTTTCATTTATTAAAAGTATTTAGAATCTCCATCTCTATTATATATGTTACAAGATAAAAACAAGGTGTGAAAAAGACAAATATAAGTTGGAGCTTAGTGGTTGGAAGAGGCCAACATAAAAAATGGTTAATATTTAAATCTGTCTTGGTGAAATAAATGGATGGCTTATGGATATGTCCATAACACCTAGAGCCTCTGGTGTGAGGTGCTTTATAAAATTGAATGAATGAATGGCTTTGAGTATTTGCAATAAAGAAAAGAGAAATAGGTATTCATTTATTCATAAAGTTTCCCGTTGGGGGAGGTGGGCGGTGATATAAATTTAAATAATAAATAAATAAATAAATAAATAAATAAATATTTAGTAGATTTATACTTTGCATTTTCTTCTCCAGAAATTCAAGGTGATATCCATATTGTGTCCTCATAGAATAAATAACTTAATGAGTTACAGGGGCATCTATGGGAGCAGACAATAAAAATATCAAGAAAATGGTTGTGGCCACACGATCAAAGCTCCACCCCTTTTGTACGTGCATTGCACAGTTGCAACTGCCACCTTGACTTTTTGACCCTTCCCCCTGCAGATGCCACTCATGAATCCGATTAAGCTGTTCGAACTAAAATATCCAGTCAGCTAGAATAGACTGATCTTGTATAGTTAAGTGTACAGCAGACTTGTATAGTAAGAATGTTGTATGTTACATTATGAAAATACAATTAGGGGAAAACTTAACCTGTTGACTTTCAGTCTGCTATCCATCCTACTAACTTGCTTCACTCCTGCTTGATACTTTTTCCTGTGAGTCAGTGGCCCTTCAGAAAAGGGATGCCCCCTTTTCCTTAATCAAAATAAGAAGTCATCCAATCTTTTGCTGTGATGAGAAGTAATGCATTTCTGTTTAAATTGTAGCCATTTGAACATATAAAAATAGATAAAAGTTTTATGCAAATTTTCACCCCTTTTTCCAAATAGGATGGAGAACTCAGTCTTCATGCACTGTCCTGAAATGAATAGCTGCAAAATTTTAGTTTCTTGGGAGGAGGGGGGAAGGATGTTTCACAATTACATTTTAAAATAGTATGAATCCAAATAAAGTCTTTTCTCCAAAGAGTTACTTGCAAATTGGGAAAATCCACATAGCCTCCACTCTGACCACATTTAAAACGTCTATAAAAAAATGGCTTTTCCCCCAGGCTTTGGTTTAGGGTGGGCTGCAAAGCTCTTATATGATTTTATACATTAGTTTGAATGTTATATATTCTGTACACACACCATTCTTTACTCTTGCATGGGTTTGTCCTATTTTTAATACTGCATGCTGCTCGGAGGCTTTCTGGAGTTGGGTGGACTTATAAATTTGACAATTAATTAAATAATCTTCCATTCAGTAAGAAAGATACTGTTGAAAGCAAGTGGGTGGGAAGAAGAGACAACTAATGAAACCAGATAGCTGAAACTGAAGCAGGAGAGGAGGAGAAATCGTTGCTATCCTTTTTGGGGGAACAGAGATGAGCACATAGTACTGTCCTCCCCTTGTCACTTTCCATGTGTAGCTGCTGGAATGGTCATCTGCAATGGTGAATCTTGTTCATACAGGGAGGCTGTGCCTGGGAATGAGGATTCGGGAAAATCAGAACCCTTGATCAGTGGGATGATTCTTATGCTTACAGCAGCAAGAATAATTTTTGCTCAACACTGGAAGAAAGACACAATCCCGACAATATCTGACTGGGAACTTAAACTTGGAGAATACACAGCAATGGCAAAACTAGCAGTATATTTACACAATAGAAGTCTAACTAAATTTAAGCAAGAATGGTTCCCATACATACAATGCAGCATGCAGCATGGTAAATATAACTACTTAAAATCTGGCTTTTAAGGGGGCCTGAATGCTAAGAAATTTTGCAAATTAGCAAATATATAAAAAGGGGGGAGTCAGAAACCAGTAGTCCTCCTCCTCCTCCTCCTCATCCTCCTCCCTTTTATCATATATGTATTTGTTTATTCGTTCAGTCGCTTCCGACTCTTCGTGACTTCATGGACCAGCCCACGCCAGAGCTTCCTGTTGGCCGTCACCATCCCCAGCTCCCCCATGGTTGAGTCTGTCACCTCCAGAATACCATCCATCCATCTTGCCCTTGGTCGGCCCTTCTTCCTTTTGCCTTCCACTTTCCCTAGCATCAGCTTCTTCTCCAGGGTATCCTGTCTTCTCATTATGTGGCCAAAGTACTTCAGTTTTGTCTTTAATATCATTCCCTCAAGTGAGCAGTCTGGCTTTATTTCCTGGAGTATGGACTGGTTTGATCTTCTTGCAGTCCAAGGCACTCTCAGAATTTTCCTCCAACACCACAGTTCAAAAGCATCTATCTTCCTTCGCTCAGCCTTCCTTATGGTACAGCTCTCACAGCCATAGGTTACTATGGGGAATACCATTGCTTTAACTATGCGGACCTTTGTTGTCAGTGTGATGCCTCTGCTCTTAACTATTTTATCAAGATTTGCCATTGCTCTCCTCCCAAGAAGTAGACGTCTTCTGATTTCCTGGCTGCAGTCAGCATCTGCAGTAATCTTTGTGCCAAGAAATACAAAGTCTGTCACTGCCTCCACTTCTTCTCCCTCTATTTGCCAGTCCTCAATCAAGCTCGTTGCCATAATCTTGGTTTTTTTGAGGTTTAACTGCAACCCAGCTTTTCCACTTTCTTCTTTCGCCTTCGTCATAAGGCCCCTCAACTCCTCCTCGCTTTCAGCCATCAAAGTGGTATCATCTGCATATCTAAGATTGTTAATGTTTCTTCCAGCGATTTTAACTCCAGCCTTGGATTCCTCAAGCCCAGCACGTCGCATGACGTGTTCTGCGTACAGGTTGAATAGGTAGGGTGAGAGTATACAGCCCTGCCATACTCCTTTCCCAATCTTAAACCAGTCCGTTGTTCCGTGCTCTGTTCTTACCGTTGCTACTTGGTCGTTATACAGATTCCTCAGGAGGCAGACAAGATGACTTGGTATCCCCATACCACCAAGAACTTGCCACAATTTGTTATGATCCACACAGTCAAAGGCTTTTGAATAGTCAATAAAACAAAAATAGATGTTTTTCTGAAACTCCCTGGCTTTCTCCATTATCCAGCGTATATTGGCAATTTGGTCTCTAGTTCCTCTGCCTTTTCTAAACCCAGCTTGTACATCTGGCAATTCTCGCTCCATGAATTGCTGGAGTCTACCTTGCAAGATCTTGAGCATTACCTTACTGGCATGTGAAATAAGTGCCACTGTTCGATAGTTTGAACATTCTTTAGTGCTTCCCTTTTTTGGTATGGGGAGATAAGTTGATTTTTTCCAATCTGATGGCCATTCTTGTGTTTTCCAAATTTGCTGGCATATGGCATGCATCACCTTGACAGCATCATCTTGCAAGATTTTAAACAGTTCAGCTGGGATACCGTCGTCTCCTGCTGCCTTGTTATTAGCAATGCTTCTTAAGGCCCATTCAACCTCACTCTTCAGGATGTCTGGCTCTAACCCACTGACCACACCGTCAAAGCTATCTCCAATATTATTATCCTTCCTATACAGATCTTCCGTATATTCTTGCCACCTTTTCTTGATCTCTTCTGCTTCTGTTAGGTCCTTACCAGCTTTGTTTTTGATCATACCCATTTTTGCCTGGAATTTTCCTCCGATGTTTCTAATTTTCTGGAAGAGGTCTCTTGTCCTTCCTATTCTATTGTCTTCTTCCACTTCCGCACATTGCTTGTTTAAAAATAATTCCTTATCTCTTCTGGCTAACCTCTGGAATTTTGCATTGAATTGGGCATATCTCCCCCTATCACGGTTGCCTTTTGCTTTCCTTCTTTCTTGGGCTACTTCCAGTGTCTCAGCAGACAGCCATCTTGCCTTCTTGGTTTTCTTTTTCTTTGGGACGTTTTTTGTTGCCGCCTCCTGAACAATGTTGCGAACTTCTGTCCATAGTTCTTCCGGGACCCTATCTACTAAATCTAGTCCCTTAAATCTATTCTTCACCTCCACTGCATATTCCTTAGGAATATTAGTGAGCTCATATCTAACTGATCTGTGGGTCTTCCCTATTCTCTTTAGTCTGATTCTAAATTTTGCAATAAGAAGTTCGTGATCTGAACTACAGTCAGCTCCAGGTCTTGTTTTTACCGACTGTATAGATGTCCGCCACCTTTGGCTGCAAAGGATGTAGTCAATCTGATTTCGGTGTCGACCATCTGGTGAAGTCCATGTATAAAGTCATCTTTTAGGTTGTTGGAAGAGAGTGTTTGTTATGCACAGTGAGTTGTCTTGGCAAAATATATGGCATATATGTATATATATAAAAAATTCCCTTCTCACCCCTATGGGTGGTATGTGTCTTCCTCAACCTTGGGTCCTCTACCTGGGAGGCCTGGGAGTTTGAGGGTTCTGCGCAGTATCTTAGCTGTTCCTAGCACTGCACTCTTCTAGACAGAGAGCTCTGATGTTGCTCCTGGGATCTGTTGGAGCCACTCTTCCAGCTTGGGAGTCACAACCCTGAGTGCTCCTATCACCACTGGGACCACTTTGGCCTTCACTTTCCACATCCTCTCTAGTTCCTCCTTCAGGCCCTGGTACTTCTCCAGCTTCTCATACTCCTTCTTCCTGATGTTGCTGTCACTTGGCACCACTATATCTATCACCACCGCTGTCTTCTGGTCCTTGCCTACTACCACAATGTCTGGTTGATTGGCCAGTACCTGCCTGTCTGTCTGGATCTGGAAATCCCACAGGATCTTAGCCCTGTCATTCTCCACGACCTTCTGTGGAATCTCCCATCTGGACTTTGGAGGTTTTGTGTGTGTGTGTGTGTGTGTGTGTGTGTGTGTGTACATACTGTATATATATAATATATGATTGATTATGTGCCATCAAGTCATTTAAGACTCCTTGCAACTACATAGATAGATTTTATCCATTACGATCTATCCCAACCTGTTCTTTCAAGTCTCCCAATGGTGTTTGTGTGTGTGTGTACTAATAATGCAATTAGATTAAGATCGAAACCATTATTAGAAAACCAATACTTTGATGTGAGTTGCAGTGGTTCTTCTTTTAATGTTATATTGAACTTTGGATGAAAAAGCCAACTAATTTTATGCTTATAATATTGACATCCTAAATTGTAATTAACATTGATACATTTTTTCTTTCTTCCCTCTATTTTCAATACTTTAAGCTATCTAAATAGTAGAATGTTAATAATCTCTAATCATATCATATAAACATCACTGCATTGAAATAATACAAGGTATCAAGATTTATAACAACATAATAAGAAGGGAAAAAATAGAAAAAAATCAGTGTGATGATTCTAAGGAGAGGGAGTCTCACCACTGCAGACAGTCAAGGTCTATACAAGAGGAGAATGGGACTAACATGCTCATGAAAAAGGACTTCAAGTTCTAAGCTTGCTAGCAAGAGTTTTTGAACTCAGTGGGGATTATGACAGAATAAGGATGCTTACATTTTCTTGTGCTTGTGGGGTAAGTTCAATGATCTCTATTGACCGCTTTCCTTTAAAAAAAAAAGTTCAATGTTGCAGAAATCCATCCCAAGCATAGCAGTAGCTCATACATATATACTTGGTACTTAGTACCATTGAAAAATGGGACTTCTTAAAGGGTAAGTATGTCTAGATTTGTGCATTAACTGTCTAAAAATGTATGTGCATCATGAAGTATGTGCATATGTCTAAGAGGGGGAGAGAGAGAGAGAGAGAGAGAGAGAGAGAGAGAGAGAGAGGGAGGGAGGGAGGAAGGTTGCCCAGGAAGAAATAAATTATATGTATATTTGTAGAGAGGATCAAGACATTTTACAAATGGGGTGTCTTATTTTAAAGGCAATAAAAGGATATTTGGTAAATTAATAGTAATTGCATTACTATTGTATACATACACAGAGAGAGACAGACATACACATGCACACTCACATATTTGCCCACCAAGTCTGCTGTGCTGCCTCATTGGGGTGGTGGCGTGTGTGTTTGTGTGTGCTTCTTGGGAGGGATGAGCAAAGAATACCAAGAGCGTATGCCAAGAGTATATAGTCCCAGAAGGGTCAGCCAAGGCATGGAAGTTATCCCAGCAAGCAGGTACCTATATTGGGCAGCAGCAGTATAGCAAGATGCTGGAATTAGAAGATCACTTTAATAACAACGGTAAAGGCATAATTCCCCACTGTGTGGGAGAAGGCAATGTACTTTGCCTCCTGTATTTTACCAAGAAATGGATAGAAAATATAAAGTCAATATAGTGCTGGATGATGGACCAGATGACACTCAACATGCTATGGAGGAAAATAAATTGTTCATGTCCAAGTTAAACTAAAGCAGAAGAAGAAAGCCAACCAATTCTGACAATATGATACTTATTGGATCATATATCCACCATTTTCAAGGAGAACATCAGGAATCATGTTGAAGTCATGAACCTCATTGATAGAGAACTAGAGGAGTTGTGGAATGAACTGAAAGTCATTAAAGATGAATATGAAAAAATGCTTGTTTACCCAAAACACTGGATTAGTGAACTCTTGGTAAAACATATGTTTTTTTAAAAAAAGCATCTTTGTAGAAATCCTCTTAACACTCAGACTTGGTATCTAATATTTTACCAACAAAAACTTTGCTAGTTTTTAGTTTCTTCACTTTGAAGTATATCTTCACACATAACTTAATGTATTATATTAAGTATTGTGTTCATCTATCTATATCCATAGTAGAAGAGAAGAAAGTCCTTTGCATATCAGTATTTGGCCTAGACCCAGGAGCTGCCTATTCCTGATTTATAGAGAGATCCAGATTATGCTGGGAAATGTAGCTCTCACCTTTAATAAAAGTTCAAGAAAAAGCATGGTAAACAAATGAAAATGATAATATGTGCTCTAAAATTATTTGTTAAGAAGAAAAAGAAGAACAAGAAGGAGGAGAAGAAGTCCCTACAGATTTTGGTCAAACCTAATTGTGTATGTCATGGTACTATCTAGTTTCTAGCCCTTGCTATGTGTGAGGACACCTGGGCATCCAAAGTTGCACACCTCTGCTTTTATCCAATGTTCCAACCCATTTTTCCTCACAGGCAGAAAGTGTCCCATATCTATCATTCAAGGTTGTGTGGTTGTCCTAACTGCAGTCAGCTGCAACAAAGACTGGGCACCAGTTTTATTAAAGTAATGAATCAACTGCTTTGTTTCTTGAGATGCCAGGTAGGCTGATTCTGAGAAATAAGCACTCACAACCATGTTTGGGGGTTATCCATCGAACCAGATTGAATGGACATCCTCATGAATAATCATAAACAAGGAACATGTGCTATGAGTTCTGTTCATACCCTTCTGCAATTCTGTTGCTTCTCTTTTTCTTCAGTTGGCTCTGTACAGCTCAGCTTTCGGTCTTGTTTTCATTCTGGCAGTCCCTTGTTGAATCATCAGTGCCCACCAAGATGGTGTGATGAAATCCTTCTGTGTTTGCGAATGAGCATAAGTTTCTTCATTGGCTGACTGACTGGAGGTAAGTGGCTATAGCTCAGGAATTCACAAATTTCTCAAAACTATGTCTGTCTACAGATGCATCAATCAATGAACTGCACAGTTTTAATCAAGTTTGAAGAATTAGGAAGCTGCTTTCCTTACTTCTTTCAAAATACCAATGTTTTCAAAGAGTGACATTTTGCCACAGATGGCAGCTGTGACCAAGAGGGCCTTTACTCAGTTATACTTGGTGCACCAATTGTTCCTACATTGGGAGGCTTCCAGACAGTCACCTCATGGTTGGACTATTACAATGCACTGTACACAGATCTGCCCTTGAAGACCTATCAGAAGCTACAACTGGTCCAGAATGCAGCAACAATGGCAGTGTTCAGCCATTGAACTTTGAAAAATAAATAAATAAATAAATAAATAAATAAATAAATAAATACATACATACATAAATACATACATACATACATACATACATACATACATACATACATACATACATACATACCTTGGAAAGCCCATGTGACACCTGTTCTGTGAGCTGCATTGGCTGCCAGTAGGTTTCCATGTGTAATTAAAGAAGCTGGTTATCACCCATAAAACCCTTCATGGCATAGGGCTAGGTTGTCTGAAGGACTGCCTATCTCCCATGGTTTCAGCCCATCAGGTCCCCTCAATCAAATAATGTAATTTATCAGGACCCAAGAAGTGTGCCTTCTTTGTTGCGACACCTGCCCTCTGAAATGATATATCTCCAGAAAGTCAAGTTGCTCCCACCCTGATGATGTTCTGGAAGGCTTTAAAAATTTAGCTGTTCTCCCAGGCCTTGAGATAGAGTGTTTTTGGAACCCTGTTGGTGATGTTTTTTGTTAGAGGGAATATGTTTGTCTGGATGCACAGATTTCCTTGTTTTGTTTTGTTTTCAAATCTTTTCTCATTGCTTTTATTTGATATAAGCTACCCAGAGTAATTTGGGCGAACTCTAAATCTCATAAATAAATCTCATAAATAAACAAACAAATCCTTACTTCTTTCAAAATTTCAGTAATACGCTGGGAAAAAAGGGAAATTTCAGTAATACACTATACAGACAGATAGATAGAGGATGGATGGATGGATGGATGGATGGATGGATGGATGGATGGATGGATGGATGGATGGATAGATAGATAGATAGATAGATAGATAGATAGATAGATAGATGATAGATAGATAGATGATAGATAGAGATGATAGATAGATATCAACTTGTAATTGTACAGACTGTGAAAAACATGTAACCTTAGCAGTATACTCAGAAGTAAGCCTCACTGGGTTAATAGGCAGGGATGAAGGAAATATCATTCAAATACATTTGGAGGTTGCATTGATGGAGTAGTTGGGATACCTCTTGTTTCTAGGAAATATTGATGACGAATTGCACTGTACCTTAAATTATCTACTAAAGAAGGACTTTGAGGGGGAATGCTAGATGGAACCTCATCATCATCCCTAAGCCATGATTTAGATAGGATTTAGCAGGTTTTAATATTTAGTGAGCTAAGCTGGTAGGTGCCTGAAATTCTTAGCCACACTTAAACTAACAAGGCACTAACAAGATAAGCAAAAGTGTTAACCACAGGAATGCAAACCAGCCACAGGGGGTTTATTACTAGGTTAAGAATTATAGCAGCTAGCACTGGGAACCAAGTTCTTTAAGTAATAAAAGAAGAAAAATATCAATTTAAGGATGGCTTTAAAGAACCTTTGTTTTAAGCTAAGCCCCATTGTTTGAGAAGAGTGGCTTCATATAATCCATATCCTATAGGCTATTAAAACTGGATCCAATCAGTAATATAGAATGAGAGTTGCTAATGGGAAGTGACCAATTCAATTTTTGCTGACTTAATGTAATTATAATGCATCCAATAAAATGAAACACTTGATTTGCATAGTCCTATAAAGAGGGCCTGTATCCTCACCCCTCTTTTTGATGATTTCTGTTGCCACTGGTTAACCATAATTGTCAATACATCAATGTATGTTCGACATAAATGTGTTCAGGTCTCTGATTTAAATGAACTCCTTTGAAGACAACATTTTTATTACAATATATTTTATTTATTTATTTATTATTTGGATTTATCCCCGCCCATCTCTACCGTGGCAGACTGGGCGGTTATGCTTAGAAATCTAAAGGAAGGACAAAGATAAATGAAGAAATGAATAAAAATAATACTATCAATGGTGTCTATTATAGCCAATCAGCAAGAAAAAGCCATGTATAATCCTTTCCTAAAACAAATTTCAGAACTTTATAAAAAGCACAAATTAGTAATGATAAAGGACTTCAATTACCTTAACTTGTATTAATAGATAATTCCATTTTTAGTGGTTGCTTTTCTTGGAAAAAGCCCTGGTTTCTCTTTTCTCCTCTCAGAATTTCCTTTCAAAAAGTTCACTTCCTTGGAAAATGTAATCTGGTACAAATAAAACTTCTAAATGCAGTCACATTTTTTCCCCTCTCCTCTCCTTTTGGATGATCAGATATATGCCATAATTTGACCCAAGAATAATTAAAGTGATTTCTCAAATTTCAGCTCTTCAACACTTGTGCAAGTAGAGTTGTTAGTGCAATAGGTCCAGAATGTGTGTGTATGTGTGTATGAATAAAATAAAGATTGGGTACGCATCCTGCCTTTACAAGCACTACCCCTACCACACATTGTTTACAGTGATTGGTAGTAGCTTTTCCTGTGGTTAGTGATATTTGAATTTTGGCCAGGGAAAACGGCCAATCTCTGCCCTTACAGTGTTGCATGGAAGAGCTGTACAGAAAACTATACAACAGGGTCCCCTTTTGGATGTATGTTAAGGGCATGCTGTGAGAGCAGTGTGATGTATGCATAGATGATATCCTCTTGGTCCCAGGACAGGAAGGATGTGTGGCAAGATGTCCATGTGGGTGTTCCGTGACCTTATCCATTTTTTAATAGATTATCTATTATGAATGAAGCTAGCAATACCAGGACCAGAAATTCTCAGACTCAAGAGAACTGTTTTGTCAGCACAACCCAGTTGCATAATGGGGAATCAAAGGGCCCAATGAGTCCTGGTCTCAATGAAAAGGAGGTCTTTGGATTGTGAAACTGTAGTATGTGCATTCCCAAAACCATTGTAATATGTAATGGGGAGGATAAATAAAGTTGTAGAAACTCCAAGTGATTGCCAATGGTATGTTCTAAAGGTATTAGACACTCATGAACTTAAGAACAGACATCAACTCTAACCAGAGTTTGGACAAACTGGGTAGATAAAGCATATTTACATAAAATGGGAATTATATGAAATTGCTCATGGTGCTGGAGTCTACCAAGTTCTGCAATTTTATTTCAAGGTCAGTCAAAGTTTGAAGAGTAACATAGAAATATAAATGGCAAAGTATAGCTCCACATGTCTGATCTCCATTCCATCTGTGGTTATCCTAGCATTTGATCCCTTGGAGGCTGGGACCACCTTGTTTCCCAATAAACCAGTGTAAGGGTTAGCTTAGCTTAACCAACGCCATCTTGCTTTTGGAACCTGCTTGCTAAAGGGAACTAGATTATAGGAGACTGCAGAGACCTTGCTGCTGTCTCTAGGGAGATAACGCTCTCCAAGGATTGTTTGGAATACCAGGAGACATGCAGACTGCCCCTGGAGGTTTCTGGGATGCTTATTGCTAGCAATGCAGATTTAGGAATCTTGCCCTCTGACTAGGAGGAGGGTTCACTATGCTTTCTTACTGAGCTTTGCAAACCCTATATAAGTACTGAACTTGTGATGTGTGTGTGTGGATCTTCCCAGGCATTTTACTGTCATGATGTCTGTGGAGACCTCACCCAGCTTTGTCTTGGCCAAAATAAATGCTGTTACTTTAAATCTCCAAGCCTCGACTCAAGACTGTTATTAGTAACTTCAGGAACTTGGGTAAAACAGTGTAAGCAGGGGCCTTACACCAGATTTCAACTTCTTAGTACTTTTGGTTGCAACATGCCCCTCTTGCAGCAAATATATCACTTTGTTGATGCTTTGGAAGGGTGGTGGGACTGTCAACAGGTACCCAGTTTCCAATAGGTTTAATGTCATAGGTTTAATGTATGTTGGTGCAACTTTCCTCAAGCAGATAATGCTGCTTTTCTAGCTCCTGGCTGCATGGGTTCAATTTCTAATGACTTTAAGGTGTAAAGGGAAGGAATAAAGTTAATGAATTGTCTTTCCTTCTTATCCCATTGTCTGCTGCAATTTTTCATATGCTTCATTGATGACTAAGCAATCAGGATTAATGCTGTCATAGTCATTGACATGCCTTACAAAAGAGTTTGTTCCATGTTTCCTGCTAGTTCCATGTTTCCTCTTTGAACTAGACAATTAAGCCACTTTCATTCCAACAATTTCCTGAGCTAATAGCTGAAACTCAACAGACAAATATCTTCTCCTAGGTGGCATATTTCATGTTTTTTTTAAAAAAAATAACCATTATTTATTAAAACGTGTTACAATATCTTAGTACAACAAATACAGTAAATATATACATGATTAAAAGAGAAAAAAAGAAAAAGAAATTTTTTATTAAAAAGAGTTTCCGACTATCACAACTATAGATTTATTTATTTAATCAAACTTATATCACTGCCCATCTCCCTCCACTGGAGGGATTCTGGGCGGTTTACAACAAGATAATAAAACAAAAGACACAAAATATACATACAATATAAAAATACTAAGATATAAAACAAGATTAAAATCCAAGAATAATAAAAAGATCTAACTCAATCCAATGTAGGAGAGGGGCTCTCTAAGGTATTAGCCATCCTCAAGAGTGACTACTTGTTCCTTGGCCCCAAGCAAGGCGGCAGAACCAAGTTTTCAGGTTCCTCCGGAAGGTCAGGAGCGAAGCGGCTAATCTCACCTCTGGGGGCAAGTTGTTCCACAGGGCGGGAGCTACTGCAGAGAAGGCATACCTCCTGGACCCCGCCAGATGGAACTCTCTTGTAGATGGGGTCCGCAGCATGCCCTCTCTACATGATCGGGTGGGACAGGTAGATGTATTGGGGACGAGGCGGTCCTTCAGGTAACCTGGTCCCATGCCATGTAGGGCTTTAAAGGTGATAAGCAACACCTTGAATTGGACCTGGAAGCAAACTGGTACCCAATGCAGCTCACGTAATAAAGGTGTTATGTGTGCCGATCTAGGGGCACCAACAATGGCCCATGCAGCTGCATTCTGGACCAGCTGAAGCTTCCGGATACTCTTCAAGGGTAGCCCCATGTAGAGCGCATTACAGTAATCTATATGGGAGATAACAAGGGCATGAGTGACTGTTCGAAGGGCCTCCCAATCCAGGAATGGGCGTAACTGGCGCACAACACGAAGTTGTTCAAAGGCCCTTCTGGCCACGACTGCCACCTGCTCATCGAGCAGGAGTCGTGAGTCCAGGAGGACCCCCAGATTCCGCACCGGATCTGTCTGGGGCAGTGCAACCCCATCCAGAACCAAAGATGATAATGTCCAAGACAGGGAAGAGCCATTAATCCACAGCCACTCCGTCTTACCAGGGTTCATCTGAAGCCTGTTGGACCCCATCCAGGCCCCTACAGCCCCCAGGCACCGAGAAAGGGCAGTCACAGCATCACTTATCTCACCTGGGACAGAGATGTATAACTGAGTATCATCAGCATATTGATGATATCTTATCCCATGGTGGCAGATGATCTCGCCCAGCAGTTTCATGTAGATGTTAAATAGGAGTGGAGAAAGAACTGAACCCTGTGGCACCGCACAAAGGAGGGGTCGAGGGTCGGATTTCCCATTCCCTATCACCACCGATTGGGACTGGCCCTGGAGGAAGGAGGTGAACCAGCATAAAACCACACTGCCCACCCCCAACTCCCTGAGCCGACCCAAAAGGATACCATGGTTGATGGTATCAAAAGCCGCTGAGAGGTCAAGAAGAGCTAGGATGGATGCACTGCCTCCATCCCGCTCCTGCCAGAGATCATCCATAAGTGCGACCAATGCTGTTTCTGTCCCATGTCCAGGCCTGAAACCTGATTGAAAGGGGTCTAGATAATCCGTTTCATCCAGAATCCTCTGGAGCTGCAACACCACCACTTTCTCAACCACCTTCCCCATAAAGGGAAGGTGGGAGGCTGGACGAAAGTTATCCAGTACCATAGGGTCCAGCGATGGCTTCTTGAGGAGGGGGTGCACCAATGCCTCCTTAAAGGCAGTTGGAAACACCTCCTCTCTCAAGGATGCATTAACCATCGCCTGGACCCAGCCACATGTCACCCCCCTAGCTGCTTTCACCAGCCAGGAGGGGCATGGATCTAGATGACATGTGGTGGCATTTGCTGTCTGAAGGATCCTGTCCACTTCCTCAGGTCCAACAGGATCAAACCGTTCCCAGATAACTGGGTAAGTGCATTCCCCCGGTATCTCCCCAGATTCTGTCTCACGCCTGGAGTCCAACTTGGAATGGATCCGAGTGATTTTGTCCTGCAGATGCATAGCAAACTCCTCTGCACGGCCCTGTAGTTGGGTCTCAGGACCCACCTTCCCCAAAAGGAACCAAGTGATCTTAAACAGGGCCGTTGGGTGGCATTCTGCGGACGCATTAAGAGCGGAGAAATATTGACACTTCGCTGCTCTTACCGCCACAAGGTAGGCCTTAACAGCAGCTCTAGCTTGTGTTCGGTTGGGTTCGGACCTTGTTTTTCTCCAGCAACGCTCTAGATGTCTCTTAATCCTCTTCAAACCCTCAACTCCTCTGTGAACCATGGGGAGTGTCGGGTTTGATGGGCCAAGAGAGGTCGCATAGGCGCGATCTTGTCCAAGGCACCAGCCACCTCCTTATTCCAGGTAGTGACCAGTGCCTCTGCTGGACCATGCAGTAGATCCTCAGGTATAACCCCCAGCTCCCTCTGAAACCCTTCTGGGTCCATCAGTCGCCGGGGGCGGACCAATCAAATAGGTCCAGCCTCCCTGCAGAGGGGGGCGGCATAAGAGAATCCCAAGGTCACCAGGGCGTGATCCGACCATGACAACGGGGATAGATGCAACTCTCCCCTCAGATCACATTGCCACTGCTCTGACAAGAAAACTAAGTCCAGGGTGAGGCCACTGTCTCGAGTCGGGTCCCGAATAATCTGGGACAGGCCCATGGCTGCCATGGTAGCCATGAACTCCCGAGCTGCCTCCGAGGTCCTCCCCAGGGAAGGCAAGTTGAAGTCCCCCAGAACCATAAGCCTGGGGAACTCCACCACCAACCCCAAGACGGCCTGTAGCAGCTCAGGCAGGGATGTCGCTACGCAGCAGGGATATACTTATAATTACATTTAAATCATCTCTTATCTCTATTTTCCCCTATATTACCATTATTTCTATTTAACTAATTCATTAATATATAAAACCCATAGTCACAACTTCATTTTTTTCAGTTATAAGCAGGTAATCAAGAAGTGGTTGCCATAATTCCTTAAATCTCGAAATATTTTTATCTTCCATCAAGACTGTTAATTTTGCCATTTGTGCTATATCTAATAATTTAACCATCCATTCTTCTGTTGTTGGTATATGTTCTTTCTTCCAATATTGAGCATATAAAATTTTATCTGCAGTAATCATATATAATAATAAATTTCCATATTTTTCCCAAGTTCTTCCTCCATTATTCCTAATAAAAATAATTCTGTTTTTTTATTATATTTACCTTAAGAATTTTTTGAATAATCTTATGTATCTGTTCCCAAAATTTCTTAGCTTTTTTACAAGTCCACCAAAGATGATAAAACGTTCCTTCTTCTTGTGAGCATTTCCAGCATACATTTGATATATTTTAATACATTTTTGATAATTTATCTGGCGTTAGGTACCATCTATACAACATTTTATAAAAGTTCTCTTTTAAATTATAAGTCAAAGTAAATTTTAATCCCCTTGTCCACATCTTCTCCCATTGTTCCAACATATAACTGAAATTCCTTGCCCACTTAATCATGCAATCCTTTACTTGTTCATCCTCTAAGTTCAATTGTAATAACATTTTATACATTTTTGTGATAACATGTTCATTGTTCATACATAATTGTTTTTCAAAATACGTTGTTTCATTTATAAATGTATCATTCTTTTTATCCAATTTAAAAAACTCATTTAATTGCATATATGTAAACCAGTGGCATGAATAACCTTCTATTTCTAATTTTTCTCTTGTTTTAAATACAAATTTATCTTCTTCATAATTTAATAGATCTTTATATCTTAACCATTTTTTCTTGTCGCCCATACTTTCCTTCCTTGCAAATGCTTCTTGTGGTGATATCCACATTGGTATATTTGGTTAGTCTACTTTTATATTTATCCCAAACCTTTAATATAGCTTTTCTAATAATATGATATTTGAATTCCTTATTTAATGTAAATCAAATGTTGGAAAGAAACTTTGATGACTTTGAAGAGAGACTTGAGCAAAAATTGGATAAGATGGATAAGAAAATGGATGGGAAAATTTTAAAAATTAATGAAAGGGTGGATGTGTTAGAAATGGAAAGAGAAAATGAATTAGATAGATTGGCATTGTTAGAGTTAAGAGATAAAGAATATTGTTTCATCATCATCATTGGCGATCACTCGTAGCCGAGTAAGATTGTCTTCCAAAGGTAAAATTTTAACGGTGGATCCGTAAGTGGCTGTAAAGGCCAATTCTGGATCCGCACAACCTCCCACAGTGGGGGCATAGGTTTCCGGGTGGGAGACAGTCATGATGAGGGTTTGCCTGACGTGCCTTCCTTTTAGCTCTTTTCTCCCTTTCGCCCTGTACTCGTGCTTCTTCAAAGTCCATAGCACCATTAATAAAGGCTGACCTCCAATTGAAACGCTCATGAGTTAGGGCTTCCCAGTTCTCAATGCTGATATTACATTTTTTTAAATTAGCTTTGAGAGTATCTTTGAATCTCTTTTGCTGTCCACCAATATTCCGTTTTCCATTCTTAAGTTGGGAGTAAAGTAGCTGCTTTGGAAGACGATGGTCAGGCATTCGAACAACATGACCGGTCCAGCGAAGTTGATGTTGGATGATCATTGTTTCAATGCTGGTGGTTTTCGCTTCTTCTAATACGCTAACATTAGTCCGCCTATCTTCCCAAGTAATTTGCAGAATTTTTCGGAGGCAGCGTTGATGGAATCTTTCAAGAAGTTGGAGGTGGCGTTTGTAGAGGGTCCATGTTTCACAGGTGTACAGAAGGGTTGGTAGTACAATGGCTTTGTAAACAAGCATTTTGGTCTCCCTGCGAATGTCCCGATCCTCAAACACTCTACGCTTCATTCGGGAGAAAGCTACACTCGCAGAGCTCAGGCGATGCTGAATTTCAGCGTCGATGTCGGCTTTTGTAGATAGGTGGCTGCCGAGATAAGAAAAGTGATCGACATTTTCTAGTGACACACCTTTAAGCTGGATTGATGGCGCTGCGGAGGGATTGGTTCGAACTTGCTGGTAAAGCACTTTGGTTTTTTTAATGTTAATCGAGAGGCCGAGTTTTTCATATGCTTCTGCAAAGATGTTTAGGATAGTTTGAAGATCTTCCTCGGAGTGTGCACAGACTACGTTATCATCAGCGTATTAAAGTTCTATAACAGAAGTTGCAATTACCTTATTTTTTGCTTTCAGCCTACTAAGATTAAAAAGCTTTCCATCTGTTCGATATATAATTTCTACACCAGTAGGAAGGGATTTGGCAACCAGTTGACAACAGCAACACGAATGGAATCTTACTTCTGACTAAATGTGCAGAGCATAACCTTGTCATTACTAACACACTCTTTCACCAGAAAAATAAATTTAAAACATCATGGAAGCACCCACGGTCGAAGCACTGGCATCTTTTAGATTATGTAATTGTCCGTGCTAGAGATCGCCGTGATGTACTTCTCACCAGAGCCATGACGAGCGCCGATGACTGCTGGACAGACCATCGATTAATTCGATCCACGATGGCCATAAAGATTGTCCCTCATCGTAGGCTCCAAGGAAGAAAACCAAGGCGTAAAATGAATACACTGACCCTTCAAGATCCTATCAAACGAGCTTGCTTTCAATCAACTCTCAAGGAACATCTGCCTATGGAACTTCCTGAAAATGTTGAGGAACACTGGACTAAATTGAAGACTTCTATTATTTCAGCCTGTGAACAAACTATCGGATACCAGACTAAGAGACATCAGGACTGGTTTGATGAGAACGATAGTGAGATTGAACATATTATTGACAAGAAAAGGAAAGCCTTCCAGATATGGCAAAAAGATATTAACTGTGCCGTTAAGAAAAAAATCTATGCCAGTGCAAAGGCAGAAGTCCAAAGAAGAACTAGAGAACTTAAGAACATATGGTGGATAAAAAAAGCCCAAGAAACCCAACATTTTGCAGATGCTCATGATGCACGGGGCTTTTTTAATGCCATAAAGGCCATCTATGGACCAACAAACCATGGTACAAATCCCTTACGCTCAGTAGATGGTGCTAAACTTCTAAAGGACAAAGAGTCTATTGCACTGCGCTGGAAAGAGCATTACTACAATCTCCTTAATCGTCACTCCACTGTGGCTGATGAAGTCTTCTTGCAAATCCCACAAAAACAAATAAGAAATGAGCTTGCAGTACCCCCTAGTTTGGAGGAAGTCAGCAAAGCCACTAAACAAATGAAAAATAACAAAGCTAGTGGACCTGATGGGATTCCTGCTGAAGTCTTTAAAGAAGGCGGGCCTGAACTTACACAACAACTTCATAAGCTCATCGAAAAAATCTGGATGAGGGAGGAGATTCCAGCAGACTTTAGGGATGCCATAATTATCACTCTCTTTAAAAAGGGTGATAGAACAGACTGTGGAAACTATCGAGGCATCTCCCTTCTAGCCACAGCAGGCAAAATCCTGGCAAAGATCATCGCAAACCGTCTCCTATCTGTATCAGAAGACATCCTCCCTGAAACGCAAAATGGCTTCCGCCCTTCCAGGGGAACAGTGGATATGATCTTCACTGCACGACAGCTTCAAGAAAAATGCAAGGAGCAAAACCGCCCTCTGTACATGGCGTTTATTGATCTGACTAAAGCTTTTGATACTGTAAATCGTACTGCTCTCTGGACCATCCTTCTGAAAATCGGATGCCCCGATAAATTTGTGAACATCTTGCGGTTACTCCATGAAGACATGATGGCAACAATCCTGAATAACAATGGCTCTCAAAGCGATCCATTTAAAGTGGAATCCGGCGTTAAACAGGGATGTGTTATTGCTCCAACCTTATTCGCTATCTTCATCGCTATGATTATATTGTTTAAGATTCAGAGGAATACCAGAGGGGAAAGAGGAAGAAATGGAAGAAATGATCATACAAACTTTGGCAAATTTAATTGGTTGGGATGAGGAAAGGATGATAGAAGAAATAGAAAAGATTTTTTTGTATAAACTCAAAATATGCAAATATACATCATAAACCCAGAGATACACATTAGTAGAATTTTCCAGGAGGAAGACAAGAGACATGAACCTACAGGCACATTTTGATAATAGAATTAATATTAAGGGAGAAGATATAATAGTATTAAAAGAAGTATCAGTAAGAATTTTAAGAAAAAGGAATACACATTTCTAACAGATACACTGAAAAGGAATAAAATTCTGTTTTGTTGGGAAAGATCAGAAGGGGTGAGTTTTACATTCCAGGAAAGAAGATATAAACTGAACTCAATTTATAAAGCAAAAGATTTCTTAGAGAGACATAGGAAAGATTTGGAACAAGGTAAGAAAAAGGAAAATGAAATACAAAGAAAAGAAATAGCCACAAACTCTAAGGAGTATGAGGAATTACTCGCATAATATGGACTTAAAATGCATTACCTGGAACATAAATGGAACTATGTCTATGGAGGTTCTCAGTCATCCAGGTGGAATTGTCTGTAGCACCTCTATTCAAGGAAGGATTTTCCAAGTTGGCATAAATGGATTCCTTGACCCCTCTCTCAAACCACCTGTCTTTTCTGTCTAAAATGTGAACATTAATGTCCTCAAATGAGTGTCCTTTTTCCTTTAGATGAAGATAAACTGCTGACTCTGGTCCTGTGGTGTTACTTCTCCTGTGTTGGGCCATCCTCCTGTACAAAGGTTGTTTGGTTTCTCCAATGTAGAGTTCAGAGCACTCCTCACTGCACCGGATTGCATCAACTACATTGCTTTCTTGTGTTTTGGAGTTTGATCTTTGGGGTGTACAAGCCTCTGTCTCAGTGTGTTGGTGGGTTTGAAATATACAGGTATATTTATTACCTTTATCACATTTTAGACAGAGAAGATAGGTGGTTTGAAAGAGGGGTCAAGGAATCCATTTATGCCAACTTGGAAAATCCTTCCTTGAATAGAGGTGGGGGCCTCAGGCACAATCTTTCCCCTATTTTCCTCCCTGCTTTGTCTTCTGTGCCTAGGAAGATTAAGGCCATTTCGCAAGCTCAACAGCAGCATGGTGATCTTAACGATCCTCCTTTAGATGATAAAGGGACTTAGAAATAACATCTCAAAATAACCATGACCTAGCCCCAGGTGTAAGGTCACACAGCCACCTAGAAACATATTTAAGGATTCCCTTACTAACTTTGCTCAGACTGAAGAAGCTCCTTGGATAAGGAGTGAAACGTTTCCACTGAGAAAATAGAAATCCAGTTGACATGATTCAAGCTACAGATAAATGGAACTAATGCTCCACAAAAAAGAAAAAAAGTATTTCATTATTTAAATAAATTAAAACAAGATGTGATTTGTTTACAAGAAACACATATTAGGAAAACGGATGTAAAATATCTGAGGAATAAGAATTTGGGAAAAGAATTTATATCAGCTAATTCAAGGAAAATGAATGGGATTGTAATTTATGTTAAAACTTATTTGAAACCAAATTTACTACTCTCAGAAGAACATGGTAGATATGTAATGATTGAAATAGAAATACAGGGAACTAAAATGATAATAGTAGAAGTCTATGTCCCAAATGAAGATAAAAAAAAATTTTTTTTTAGGAAATTACTAGATGAACTGTCAGCTTATACATATTCATGTTGGTGTTTGATGGGGGACTGGAATGGGGTTACCATGCCACTGATAGATATGAAATCAGAAAAACAAATTAAAATCAAACAAGGAAAATTACCAAGGTCATTTTTTGAATTAATGGAAAATCTGGTACTTGTAGACTCTTGGAGGCATAAAAATGGAATGGCGAAGGATTATACATTTTATTCAGAGAGATATAAATCATTTTCTAGAATAGATATGATTTGGGTTTCAATGGATTTGGCAAACAAAATTTCTAAAGTAGACATTTTACCAAAAACATTTTCAGATCATAACCCTGCTAATATAATAATAAAGAAAAATTCTAGATGTTTTAGATGGAGAATGAATGAAAATATTTTGAAAAAAGAAGTAGTAGAAGAATGTAAAAAGAAGCTAAAAGAATTTTTTGAAATTAATTTAGATAACAAAGTAGATATTAGAACTGTATGGGATACTAGTAAGGCAGTAATGAGGGGTCATTTTATTTCAATCAAATGATAAAGAAACAGTGTCAACAAAAACTACAAATAATTATGGATCAGATTATATTAAAGGAAAAAGAATTACAGAAAAAACCTTCAGATAATAATATAGTATATCAAATTAAATTACTACAGCAACAAGTCTCGATGTTAACAGTGAAAGAAATTGAAATTAAATTAAAATATGCAAAACAAAGACATTTTGAATTTGCTAACAAACCAGGTAGATGGCTAGCATATAAATTAATGAAAGACAGGGAGAAAAAAATGATTACTAAAATTCAGGAAAATAATGTAGAATTAGTGGATAATAAAAAAATTTAAAAAGCATTTTATATATTTTTTTCAAATTTATACAAAAAACAAGAGATTTCATTAGAAAAAATTGATGAATATTTGAGCAAACAAAACTTACCAAAATTGTCACAAACACAGCAATTAATAGTTAACTAATAGGGTGGCCATGGAGTGCCCTCCCCATGGACTTAAGAAGATTCTGCCATTTGGATTTTACTATATTTATTATATTATAAATAGTTAATTAAGATTTATTTTAGTGTATTTATAATTGTATTTTAATGAGTTATACTCTGTTTGTAAACTGCCCAGAGTCCCCCTCGGGGGAGATGGGTGGTGATAAATCAAATAAATAAATAGTTAATAATCCAATAACAACTCAGGAAATATTAGAAGCTATTAAGAAACTTAAATTAGGAAAAGCACCAGGCCCAGATGGAATATCAGTAGGATATTAGAAATGTTTTATGGATCAGATTATTATCCCATTTAAAGATTTGTTGAATTCGATTATGACAGGATCAGAAATGTCAGACACATGGAGAGAAGCAAATATCACACTTATACCAAAAGAAGGACAAGACTCATATTTGATTAAAAATGATAGAACAATATCATTATTGAATAATTATTATAAAATATTTACATCAATACTAGCAGAAAGGTTGAAAGTAATTTTACAATAAATTATTCACCACGATCAAAGTGGATTCTTACCTAAAAGACAACTGAAGGATAATGTATGAATAATATTAGATATCATAGAATATGCACAATATCACAATGAGTGTCAGATAGCCCTTATTTTTTTGGATGCTGAAAAAGCTTTTGATAACTTAAATTGGATTTTGATGTTTAAGGTGTTAGAGAAGATGGAATTTGGAGAATCATTTTTAAAAGGGATCAAATCAATCTATACAACTCAAAGAGCTAAAATTATTGTAAATGAGGAATTAATGGAAAATTGTAAAACAGAAAAAGGAACAAGACAAGGATGCCCCTTATCACCTTTGTTATTTATTTTGGTCCTGGAGGTTCTTAATAGAGATATAAGAGAAGATAAGCAAATAGAGGGGTTAAAAATTAAAAAAGAGATTTTCAAATTAAGGGCATTTGTGGATGATTTAGTTCTAATATTACAAAATCCTTTAGATTCAGTGGATTATTTAATGAAGAAATTGAAAGACTTTGGAATGTCAGCAGGTTTTAAAGTAAATAAACAAAAAACAAAAATGTTAAGTAAAAACATAACACAGGAAAATCAAGAGACATTGATGAAAAAGACAGGTTTTAAGATCGAAAAGAAGATTAAATATTTAGGAGTAATTATGTCAACCGAAAATAGTGTGATATTCCAAAATAATTATGGTAAAATTTGGAACGAGATTAAACAAGATATGATAAGATGGGAAAAACTACATTTATCTCTCTTAGGAAGGATATCTATAATTAAAATGAATGTACTACCTAGGATGCTTTTTTTATTTCAAACAGTACCAATTTTAACAACTGAGACAATATTTAAACAATGGCAAAAAGATATATCAAAATGTATTTCGCAAGGTAAAAAACCAAGAATTAAGTTCAAATTATTACAGGATGCCAAAGAGAGGGGAGGGTTGGGGTTACCAGATCTAAAATTATATTTTGAGGCATGTTGTCTTATGTGGATGAGAGATTGGATAACATTGGAAAATCAAAAATTGTTACAATTAGAGGGTCACGAATTGAGATTTGGTTAGCATGCGTATATATAGTATGATAAAGTTAAAATAAATAAGGTGGCATATTTCATGTTGACAATCAGTTGCTTGATAGGATCCTGTGAGTTTTGATTGATTGATTGATTATGTGCCATCAAGTCATTTGCTACTCCTAGCAACCACATAGATAGATTTTCTCCATGACAATCTATCCTAACTTGTTCCTTCAGGTCTCCCAACAGTGCACTCATCACCTCTATAACTGAGTTCATCCACCTTGCTGTTGGACATCCTCTTCTTCTCTTTCCTTCCACCTTTCCCAGCATTAGAGCCCTTTCCAAAGAACTACATCTTCACATAAGACTTGCCACAAAAGTTGTGTAGTTTTCTTCTGAATCAGAAAGTGGGTTGCCCTTTTATAGTTCCCCCAGTCATTAGACTAATTTAAATCCTATGTAGGTTCAGTCAGTAGGGAAGACATCTGGACATATAGTTCTCATTGGGTAATAAAAGAAGTAATATTAGAAAAAAATCCTAATAATTAGAGCAGTTTAATAGAGGAACCAATTACCCAACAATGCAGTAGAATCCTTTTCACTGGCGATTTCAAGCAAAAGCAAGACAGATAATTTTGGGAGATGCTTTAATTTAAATTCCTGTAGTGAGTAAGAAATTGGATTTGATGGCCTAAATGGCCCATTTCCAACTAATTAATTTCATTATTTTTTTTTGGAGAATCACATTTTTATATTCCTAATAACAATATCAGGATGACTATTAGTATATTCCAATATGCCATTTAAGAACTTCATATGTCCACAGCACAGTTTTGGAATGACACCAACAACTTAGCAATGTTTGTTTTAAGAAGAATGACCTACGATATTGTAAGGAATGTGGATAAATATACTTTTATTAGTGATCTGTAGGAACAATGACTGAACAGAAAGAGAGAATGTGTGTCACACAGTAGACAGTACATTAACAGAAATGGAAAGCAATGGTTCTTTTCTAATAAAAATTAAGGTAAATATTTTTTAAAAATGAGATGTTTTGAGATTTGTTGTGTCAATATTAGGTAGGATTATACTTGATATTGTTTTGTTAAAAGAAGGGTGGTAATACATTTCATATTTCCAAATTCTCTGAAGATGTGTTAGTTTTCCCATTTTGTTCTCTGTATACTGCAAAAACATAATCTCTGTTTCTTTTCAGTTAGGAAATGTTACAGCAGTTTTATTTTTTTAAAATAAAATCTACATATGATAGAACATATAACCTATGGGTTATTTGGGAGCTGGGGGTGAAACTCTTTTACATTAGTTGATTGGAAAAATAAGGTAAACCAATGCATCAGTGAAGGTTTCATTTAAAAAAATGATCATTAAAGAAAAGAGAGAAAAGTAGGAAGCTCAGGGAAATAAATAATAATAATTAAAAGTTTCTGCTGAGTTGCCCACCAGCAGCCTTCTCTTCACAAGGCAACACTTATAGCCATAATACCATTATTGCACTCACAGTAAGAATAGGTCTAAAATACATTAAAAAGAAACAAGGCAACATGACAATAAGAATTTTTCTTTAATTGCTTGTTCTGCTTGCATGTATGTGGTTTTGATGCTTTAACTTCATATATAAAAAATAATTTAAGTGTGTGTTTATGTAGCTCTCTTGGCAACGATATGGAACTTGTTTGCCCCGCCTTCTTCTTGTGACTTCTGCAATGTGTGTGTGCATATTCTTATTATTCTTATTATTCTTATTATTAATATTAATATTAATATTATTATTAATAATAAAATTATTAATAATTATTATCATAATAATAAACATTAATAATTATTATCATAATTAATAATAAACATTAATTAATATTAATTAATAAACTATTCATTATAATAAAACACATGAGTCTGATGAAAGCAGCATCATGCCATTGTGACACAAGCCCCACCCTTTTTGAATGCGTGTTGTGATATCATACACATGTCTAGAAGGAACAGAACCTACAGTGCAATATTGCTTTTGATTAAAGCAACCAAAACTGTGGAAGTCAGATGATGCCTCCTTCCAAGGTGTTATTTGTTTCTTTTTCACTTCCAAGTCTATGCTATAGCCTTGGCAGTTCCTGGCTCATAAAAGTACTAAACAGGCCTATCCCTGCTTAGCTTTGGCGCCCAGACAAGTTCTGCTTGCTGCTGCGATTGGGTGAGGACTACACAAATTAGGGCTGAACAAACATTTTTCCATTTCTATTCTCAGATGACTCTCATTGCTCACTTTCATTATTCTTTCTTCCTTTTTCATTTTATGATTCAGGTCAAGTTAGATTTTCCCCACAATAAATAAATTCTTCCAATTTACTTATTTCTCTGTATACTGTCTGTAATCTTCTATTTTTATTAGTGTTGTCATTGCTCCATCTGCTTCAACGTCTGGTAAAGAGGCATCCAAGCTGGCAAAGCACTGTAGAAAACCATCCATTGAATGATTAGTGCTCTTTTGACTACAGAAAACACTGGAATTACAAAGAAATGACGAGACAGAAAGGCACCCAATACAGAAAGAAAAATAAGAAGTCTCTCATGTAAAGATTTTGAAGGGTATTACATTAAAAAGATAATCCATTTGAGTTGAGCACATTGATAATTTAGATGGATGAAATAGATTTTGGGGACATAAAGAAGATAGGAAGCTGTTTTATACTGAATAAGATATTGCTCCATCAGTATTCCTGATGTTAACTGGTGAAATCATCTTCAGGTTGATCGGAAGATGCTAAACCTGAAACCTTTAAACAGGTAGTCCTCGCTTAACAATCACAATTGGGACCAGAATTTAAGTTGCTAAGCGAAGCGGTCATTAAGCAAACCTGACCCGATTTTACGACCTTTTTTGCGGTGGTCGTTAAGTGAACCACATGGTCATTAAGCAAATCACGCAGTTCCCCATTGATTTTCCTTGCCAGAAGCCATCCGGGAAGGTCAAAAATGGTGATCATGTGACCATGGGACGCTGCAACGGTCATAAGTGTGAGGACTGGTCATAAGCCAGTTTTTTCAGCACTGTTGTAAGTCTGAACCATCACTAAACAAATGGTTGTTAAGTGAGGACTACCTGTAAAGCATATAGTCCAGGGCTATAAACGCTGGATTGCAGAACTCCAGTGGAACAGTAGCAGCAACATCCACCAGGGAGGGTCAAGCCTGTGGGTGTGGCATTGTGATTGAAAACCTGCATGTCATCTTCTAAATTTGACCTCCACCCTACTCCATGGATGCCCATGACCACTAGATAACAGCAGGGACTTTGCAATCATCTAATTGTTATCTAGATTTTTGCAGACCAGATCTGGTGCCTTAACTGAAGTAAAGTTGGTTACTGCGTACCTATAACTTTGTTGGTGAAGGATTAGGAGGAGATAAAGACTTAGCTAAACACATTTGAAAAGGACTGTGGCAACAATTGGCACTATTAGACAGGTAATTCCTACCTAAATTCCAAAATGTATATTTGGGTTACCAAAAATCCCAAGTTTATAAAATCACTCCCTGGTTTTCTACAATGTGCATATGTCGGCTTCCGGTGGGGAACATGGCCGACTGACCAGCTGCATCCACAAGCTCCGTGGGCAGATCTGACAATGTGGCTTTTTTGGGGGCACAGGCAGACTTTTCCTGCAGCCCTAGAACGTTTTCATGGTTAGAAAATGCTTGGAATCATCCCACTTGTACTCCAAAACGCCGTCTTGCAGCCAGAGAATTGCAAACAGTGTTTGCGACGATCCGGTAAGAGACGACAAGAGGTGGGGACATCACCATTTCCACGCCACGCTGTAGCCTTAAAGGGACATTAGGTCGAGCCCGTCCACTTCTAAATTACCCAATTTATATATTTTTTAAAGTTTTTGTACCCTAAGAGAGGCTTTCTACAGTAAGAAGAAGTGGATTCTCTTGGTGTTTATCGTTATTTCTGGATTAATTTTTAAAAGCTTTTAAAGTTTTTTAAGTCTTCCCATTTAAACACTAAGGAGAATTGAGAATAAATAATTGCCTCCCTGTTATTTTTGTACTGAATTTGAAGGATTTAATATTTTTCTGCACATTGAAATTGCTGTTTTGAATTTCTAGCTTTCTGCTCGCTTTCTCTGAGAGCTGCTTGTTAGCATACTTTCTCTTGTCAATTTCACTTGGAAGTTTTTTATTAACTCATTAACTCCTATCTGTGCCAGTCAAGTGTCTAGGGGGCGCTATAATCTACTGCCTGAAACATGGAGGATTGTTGTGAACCTGAGCAGACTTATAAAGAGATTCTTTCAGATTTATATCAGACTATTCTGCAGAATATGTGGGACATTGGGGAAGAGATGATTTCTAAAATGTATCATCTGGCTGAAGTTTTTATGGAAGAAGATGGAGATCTTGATAAGGATGAAGATTTTTCTACTGACAACAAAACTGAAGTAATGCCAGACGAGGATTACATTTTGGTGCTGAAGGGGTTAAAGTGACAGTCTGAACTGCAGATTACTGACTGAGGTCAGCAGGATGGCAGTGCAAGCCATAACCCTTTTCTATGTGGCTTGTGACATTGCACCCCCACCTAAAAAGAGCAGAGCTCGCAGGATCATGTTGCAACACCATTTTCATCAGAATAACCCAAATGGTGAGTTCCTATGGATGCCCCTGTTCCAAGACTTTTGGGGGGCAGTTCCATGATCAGAAGAGGCTCCTATGCATGTGCTGCACAAGTTCAAAAGCCTTTGCTGATTTTCCAATCAGCCTTTAGAAGCAGCAGTGAGAGCATGAAGGCAATGCATAGAACCCTGTTAAGAAGAACTGCATCGCCTCCACATCTGAATGAGGCAAAGAGTATGGGCAGCATCCCATTGAAGCAAGGGTAGCCTAAAAGTAATTGGCCTAAAAGTAATTGGTGCACTGGGGACTGTTAAATGGTCAACATCATTTTTATCTGGACAGTTTTGATGATGGTCAAAGGCAATAACTTACCCTGGATTGAGAAAACCTAGAAATCTATGTCAGATAATTAAATTGAATTCAGATTTACCACTATTAAATATAGCAACAGATTTGGATAGGTGGAACTCACTTAGGCTGAGAATTTGTCTAAAATTAATACTTTAAAAATAAATGTTTGGCACAGGTAATTTATGCTTCCTGATATTCCTCTACCTATATTCCTAAAATATATTTTCAGATATTTAAGCACTACTTCAAAGGTACATTTGGGAAAATTGTTTTTCACTCTGGAAGCTTAGTCTCAGTTGACGTCTTTTCAAATTTTGCAAGAAAACAACAAGGCTCAGAGAGCACCAAAGAGACCACATTTTTCAAATTTTCTATATTTAAGTTTAGATCATAAGGTATATTTTTGTTCTGGTTTTAACAAATGGCATATTTTGGATGCTGAAAACTTGGCACTGTAGGCCAATGTGGATATATTTGATACCTTCTATAAGTCAGAAGTGTTAGGTCCAATTATGTTGACAACTATGTTAGCTACTAGGGAGGCATGGTATATAAGTCCATGCCATCTCTGGTTAGATCCTTAAGATAATTCTAAATTAATATTATGAGGGAATTAAACCATAAAAATTGCAAAGGAATCCTTTTGCTGAAGAACCATGGTAGAATGTGGCATGAATACTTTAGATCAATTGACAGAATTAGATGATAAAGTGCTGATATTGCACTTTTGTACATCTAAAATTACAATTAATTCAGACAAGAGGGGAGAAAGAGCTTTCTCTTTGACTTTCATATCTGAGCAGCCAGTTTATGTAGAGACTCTCAATATAATATTAGATGGAAAATGTGGCATTCTACACTTGGATTTCCCAAACACTCTAAAACGTATAAAATAAAACATATATATTTTATGTTAATGAAACTTGATAGACACAAAGCCTTGGAATACCACCATAGTTGGTCAATTTCCATGTAATTGGAGATGAAAAATTTGGGGGGGAGGGCAAATGGTAATTTAGTTTCACTTTTGAGTATTGAAAATTCAAGGGTTTTCCCAGCATAGTTATTTGGCAGAACCCAGTCTCATGCATTATGACATCAGTATGTAATTCATGTTATTTGAATGATGACATAATGATGCACATTACAACTTTCTTCTTCCACCCATTTGAATAACGAAGGTGTCCAGGCATTTGTTACTGTAGAATTCATAAAAAGATTAGAAATGGTGAAGTTGCAATGAACGTGTAATTGCTCAGGAAAATCTCATTTTTTGGTGCAGGTTCTATAATGCTCTGCAAAGAAAAGGATGGGGAGGATTAACAAAATTAAGTAACAAAACAGATGGGCTAGAAGAGTAGGTGGCTGATTGGGATGGGCATTTTGACTTGTTTCTTTGTCTGGCTGAATGGAGTCTTTCCGATCATGGGAAGGTAGCTGATGATAAATGATATATGGCAGCAGAGGAGGGGAATGAAGAGGTCTTGACCAGATGGTTAAATGTCTTCTTTCTGAAGCATGAGTGGAATCTGGAATGCTTTATACTCTCACCTTTTTGTTTATGGAAGAAAGACACACATACATCACACAAACTAGCCAATCAAAAGAGACAGAAGAAAGAGAGAGAGAGGCACATAAATGCTGGCACTGCAGTGTCCTTCATTTGTCAAAACAGATTGTGTTTGAAACACCATATGCTTGTAATGCTAAAGAAGTAAGAGAAACAGCAGAAAATAAATATTACCCAATATAGATGCTGAGGTATTTTGTTTGATTTAAGAAAAGGACTATCTACATATCTACTGTACATAACGGTCACTCAAGCCCTGGTTGTCTCTCATATAGATTACTGCAATGCACTCTACATGGGGCTACCCTTGAAGAATATCCGGAAGCTACAGCTGGTGCAGAATGCGGCGGCACGGGCAGTTTTAGGTGCATCAAGATCTGCACACATAACACCTCTGCTCCGTGAGCTGCATTGGGTGCCAGTTTGCTTCCGGGTCCAATTCAAGGTGTTGGTTATCACCTTTAAAGCCCTACATGGCACGGGACCAGGTTATCTGAGGGACCGCCTCATCCCCATGACATCTTCCCGTCCCACCCGATCTTGCAGAGAGGGCATGCTGCGGACCCCGTCTATGAAAGAATTCCACCTAATGGGGTCCCGAGCCTTCTCTACAGCGGCTCCTGCCCTATGGAACATCCTTCCACCAGGGATAAGACAGGCCCCCTCGCTCCTGGATTTTAGAAAAAATTAAAAACCTGGCTCTGTGACCTCGCCTGGGGCAAAAAGGAAAGCAGTCAAACCTGGGGATGGCTGATTCCTTAGAGCCACCTTAGATATCTAAAATATTTTAATCATAGTCAACGTCACTTTAGAACTATCTGCCTCTTGGATTTTATTTTATTTTATAGTATTTTATTGTAATTTATTGTAATTCTATTTTTATCATAGTTTTTATTATATTTTGTTGATATTGTGTTGTGAACCACCCAGAGTCCCTCCTTGAGGGGGAGATGGGCGGTTATAGAAATTCAATAAATAAATAAATAAATAAATAACCAGACTTATCCCACTCTCACCCTCCATAGTTTAAAATATAGAAAGGGCACACAATTGGAATCTTAGATATTTTTCAGAAATCAGAGTGTCCCTATTTTTCATCCCTTCATGCTCAGTATTCATCACTGTGATTGTGCCTACAGAACTCTAAACTCCCAGTCTCCAGTTGATCCAGAACGTATTACCAAAATGTAACACATTTAAACAATGTTTAAAGTATTGTCAGGAATCAATGGAAATGTATAGTGAATTCTTTCAAGGTGGCAAGACACTAGCTAAGTTGCACTAAATATTTTGCAATATTAATACATTCTGTTATGAAAGTGATGGAAAGACGATACTATGCCAGAAGCTTAAAAGTTTATGGGGGATTTTAAAAAATGCATCAGTGTGAACCATGGCTGTTTGGTGGCCCAATCTTAGATCTGTATGTCTCGGAAAGGCTTGCTGACAGTCAGCAGCATCTACAGGAAGAACAAGATCTGCAAGATGGCAGGTTTCTTCCTTGGGTGGGGTTCAGATTGCAACACTGCACCTATCATCTTGCAAAATTTTATTCCCCCAAAAAAGACACCAATGCCAACAGAGTTGTCAAAAAGTAAAACATTGAAAATCATGCTTAAGTTATACACAAAAGTTGTATACACATAACACAATAGCCAAATACTTTTTATTAAAAATCGTACTTCCATAACATGCAACAGGACTTACTCATAAGTCAGTGTGCATCGAACTACAGGTGTCTTCCATGATACTATGATAATCTGTTAATCAGGTCTTGCTTTTATAGAGGTGATTTTATATTAGGGTCATAAAAAAAACCTGTCAGCATATTTATTTTCAAATGAAATGCTGCAATCCATCAAAGTAGACTGACAGTACAGAAGGTATCAATGAATGGAGACCTCTGCTATTTATCATTATTTATTAGAAAGGTTTGCATACCAATTGGCATGTTTGAGGGAATGATACCTAGAGCTCAGTGCATTGTTAATGAAATTACATAAAAACAACCCAATGTATAATTTAATTGTTGCAACATGAAGCATCTCTTGTAGAAAGTTTCATAGCAAAGAATGTTGATTAGAGGTGCCTAAAGAGGGGTAAACAAAGTGCATTTTGCATACAAAATTGCTTGTATTTATTTATTGGATTTATATCCTGCCTTTATTTTGTACAACTCAAGGTGGTATACATAACCATGCCTCAACATGGTTGAGATGGGTTGGGCTGAGAGAGCAGAAGTGGTCCAAACTTCTGTACCTAAGGGAGGGCCAGAACTCACAGACACCATACTGTTTTGTTTTTGTTTTAAAATGTTTTGTAGAAATCTGTGCAACAATTAGGAAAAGTTCAGGGAGAAGTTATTTTACAAAAGTTGGTTTTGACATTTGATTGAGTAGAACAAGATGCAAAAAGACAGAGTTCTCATCCCAAATGAGTTTGAATTTTTATAGATATCTGTACTTTACATCACCACATTTTTCAACATTAATTTTATTATTACTCATTTTGTAAAATAACTTCTCTGAGTTTTGCTCACATTAATCATTGGCCCCATTCCATGTTTAAGATACTATGTGTTTGTAGAGAAAAAAAATGCATTCTCTTGATACCTTTTGAAGCACAGATGAAAATTTTTACACACCATAAGATGAAGGCATTTCATTCTTTTAAAGGAAAATGCTGGACCTTTCTCTGAATCAAACAAAGCCTGAGAATATTACATTGTTATAAGTTAAGGTTAATGCAGATGTTAGACATGCCATATTGAGAATATGGAATACATACAAGCCAGGTTGTGCCCCAAAACACCTTTGTGGCTCTCAGCACAAGAAGCATTTTACAGACAAGAAATAATAAGCAAACCCAAATGGCTAACTTATTGTGAGATGTTAGAATTTTTTCAAGGGGAATATAAAATAAAATCAAGAGAAGACCTGGTAGCAGAGGGATATACTTGTCAATGGTTTTCTTATGTACCATTAGCAGAAAGATTTAAAGTAGATAAAAGAATTTATGGTTTTGACCATTGCAAGACTGAGCTTGAAACAGAATTGTGTACAAATGATGAACATGCTATTGCTAAAATGTATAAACTGTTATTGAAATTTGAAACAGAAGAAGAACAAGTGAAAGAATGTGTGATAAAGAGGGCTAAAAACTTTGGCTATAATATACAGATGGAACAATGGGAAAATATGTGGTTGAAATTTACATTATGTTATAATCTTAAAGAGAATTTTTATAAAATGATGTATCATTGGTATATGTCATCAGAGAAATTGTCTTGACTGTGTAAAGGCACCTCAAATATATGTTGGAAATGTGAACAACAAGAAGGGACATTTTATCGCGTTTGGTGGATGTGCAAAAAGGCTAGAAAGTTTTTGATTCAAATACATATGCTAATTCAGAGGATTTTAAAGGTTAATATACAATTGAAACTGGAGGCTTTTCTTTTGGGACTGATAGACAAACAGTAGGAAAAAGTACATGGAACTTTGTTTTTATATATGATAACTGCAGCGAGATTATATGTGCAAAGATGGAAAGGTTCGGTACTACCTACAATGGAGGAATGGTTGGTGAAGATGATGGAATTTGCTGAAATGGCCAAACTGACTGCTTTGATTAGAGAAAATACAATACATACGTTTATTGCTGACTGGAAACCCCTTATAGACTTTTTGCGTGAAACAGAAAAAAATGAACTTACGGTTTTGACAATTAAAAAGAATAGATTATAGAAAAAATAGAGATATGTTGTAATCATAGAGCAAGAGGTAAACTTATAATTGTACTTATAAATGCTGTAAAGAAAATCAGAAGCTACTTGTATTTGTATTTTCTTTCTTCCTTTGTTTTTGCACTTTTTGTTCTTTCTTTGATCTTCTTTTACTTTTACTTTTTCTTGCTCTATAGTCGTGTCTATTCGTTTTTTATCTTCTTTCTAAATTTTTAAAATAAAATTATATTAAAAAGAGAATATTATATTGTTCTAATTTATTTCCTCCTTTTCATCCACAGCAATCAAGGAAGACTTTACAATCAGATAAAGCTGGTGGCTAGAGGAAACCTTTTGAAGTTAAATTACCACGATAATAAAATCATCAGAAAGGCTACAATATCAATACAGTACATTATTTCTTTTAGATTTGGATTTAGTATAGCTGCTGTATAGTTTGTTGTGGTGTTGAACACATTACATGAACAGAAAATCTGAGGCAGAAAAGGTATTTCATAATATTGACAACAATTTTAAACAAAGTTTAATTTTTTTTAAGGTACTTCAGAAGTTATGACATAAATCATAATCTGAGCTATGGAAAGAGAGAAAATAAACAGGAAATATTGTCCAAAAGCAAATTCTATTTTTATTTTTTATCATCCAATGTTTAAATTCACAGAGGCAAAGAGCTAAATTTCCCTGTTGTTCAAACAAGTGAAACATTAAATCCCCCCCCCATTATCCTGCTTAGCATCACTGACCACACCGTCAAATCTATCCCCGATATTATTATCCTTCCTATACAGATCTTCCATATATTCTTGCCACCTTTTCTTGATCTCTTCTGCTTCTGTTAGGTCCTTGTCATCTTTGGTTTTGATCATACCCATTTTTGCCTGGAATTTACCTCCGATGTTTCTAATTTTCTGGAAGAGGTCTCTTGTCCTTCCTATTCTATTATCTTCTTCCACTTCCGTGCATTGCTTGTTTAAAAATAATTCCTTATCTCTTCTGGCTAACCTCTGGAATTTTGCATTTAATTGGGCATATCAATATCATATGAGCAACTACCAAAAAGCTTATTTCTAAGTCTTCTTTGGTTATTCCGCTGAGCTGAACTTTGTTAACAGAAGGTTACCTCCAATCTAACCCTCAAGCATGATTAAAGGTGCTATCATTCACCAAGCCAGCGTAGTGCAATGATTAAATGTTGGTCTATAACTGGGGAGAGCCAAGCTCAGGTCCTCCCTTAGCCATAGATGCTCAGTGGAGACTTTAGGCCCAGCTGCTATCTTTCACCCCAACCTACTTCATAAAGTTATTGTGGTACAAATGTGGAGGTATGGATACTGTGTATTCCACCTTGGAGGAAAGGCAGGAAATAAATGTAATGGATAAATTAATAAATATGCAGCAAAGACAGAAGAAACATTTGGGAAACTCCAATAGTAGCAGTTAGTCAATGAAAAACAACAAAATACAAAACACACATGTAGGCAATACTTTTTAAAGAACCAAGCTGAAATCCCCAAACAGTATGGCATTTTTGTCTTTTCAGATAAGATATACAAAAATACAAGAATAGACAGTAGTAATGGTCATGGTACTTCTTTATCACCATCAATGATGAAAAGCATCGAAGTAGCATATTAGTAAAACTGCTAAAAGTGTAAATGCTAATAAAAGGTTAATTCTAGTCAGTCAAGTTTGTATGAATTCTACAAGCAATATAGCAGAATTTAGAGACATTCAGAAAGATTAAGTTCTGATCTGACAATAGACACCAAAGACAGAACAAGCATTGTAAAGGAAGCTATTAGGGCCTCAAAAGTATCATTTAAAAAGTGGAAGACCTGTCCTAATAAAGAAAACAAAAAGGAACATAAACTCTGGCAACAGAAATGCAAAGAGATGGGGAGGGAGGCAAAAAGAAAAATGGAGGAGCTTTTTGCCAAAACTGTGAAAAAGTTTCTTCAAATACATTAGAAGCAGGAAGCCAGCCAGGGAAGCCACTGGTCCTTGGATGAAGGAGTCAAAGGTGTGCTAGGAGAAAAGGAAATTGCAGAATAGCAAACAAATTATTTGTTTCCATCTTCACAGAAGAAAAAAATGGATAAGCCTGACCTCTTGTTCTTAAGAAGGGAATCAGATGAACTGAGCCATAAAGATGGTATCCACCCAAGGGTTATTAAGGATCTTAAAGCTGAGGTAGTGGACTTTCCAAATAAATTATGTAACCTATCTCTACATTTGGCCTCTGTAGTTAGGGACTGGAAGATGGCCAACGTAACTCCAATTTTTAAGATTGGCTCATGGGGAAATCCAGGAAATTACAGGCCCATTAGCTTAACATCTGTCCTGGGGAAGCTAGTGGAAACTGTTATTAAAGATAAAATTACCAAACATTTGGAGACACAGGCCTTGCTCAAGGATACCCAACATGGCTGACTAATCCACTAGAGTTTTTCTGAGTATGTTAATAAACCTCTAACTTGGCCCAATCAAAACCCAGAGCTAATAGTGTTTCTTGTGAATACCCATAAAAATTCAACCCTTGCATAACAGTTCCTTTCTACCTGGTAGTAAACTTGTCAGCTAAAATTAAAGAAACTAATCCAGAAGGGGGGGGAAAAAGATAATTTTAGCTGGTAATTTAGAGTGTTAATCCACAGCACAATTCCACCTCTAATTATACCAGTGTCTTGGTGAAGAACCACATTTGGGACATACCAGGATGAAGAAGGATAAGCATAACATCTCTTGGCTGCAAAAAAACGGTTAAACACTAGATAACAGCAAATATTTAACATTTTCGGTTCCTCTTTTCTATCTAGTTGTTGTCTTGATTTTTCAACCTAGTTTCTGGTCCAATGTAAAGAGGAAAAGAATATAAGTTGAATGCTACATACATAACTGTGAAATGTTGCTATCTGGATTAAGGATAAACTTCCAATTCTATATTACCCAATTGTATTAACCTGTATTACTGTTGTAATGACCAATTCTAAGAGCACTGTCCTAGATACTTGGTGGAGTGTAACTTATTTGTCTAAGAAAGATTTGCAATGCTATGTCCGAAATCACTGCAGAATAAGTAAAAAACACTTAAATTAAACTCAGATACCATATATAAATGGTATCCCTTTGTCTATCAAATTAGTGTGTGTGCATGTGTGTGTTTGCATCTATAAGAACCCAACACTTCAACCCTGAGCTACATATATTCTCTACTATAGGTATAGTAATTGATTTTATTCTCTAACATAGCTTATTTTTGTATATGTGAAACATATCCTATTCTGGTCAGCCATTCACTTCTATAAGAGAAATGATATGGAAATATACAGAAAGCAATTGACTGGAAACACATCCACATTACTGGGATAATGCTTCCTTGGTTGGATCCACATGTTTAGATTGTATGAGAAAAAAATTGTTAAATAGGGACACATATTGTAAATGTATTGAAATAAACACATTTCTGCACTGCCTTTGTGTAAAGGTACAAAGTTTGAATATAGGCACATACCTAATGCAACTATTGTACTCTAACATTGAATTGTGTGCAGTGGCATGAATTATCAGATACCTGCTGGAATTCTGGGTCCCATCTATCTGGTGTAGTGCAAATCACTGGAGACCAAGAAGGTAAGAATTTGGTCATGCAGTGCTGGTGAGCAAGAATACATTAGCATACATGGCCAGCCACTCTGACATGGTTGCCTAAAAAAGAGATGACAACTTTCATCAGGAAACATGAAAACTCAATTTAGCTCTGAGAAGTCAATGATAGGTCACTAAAGAGATGTACAAATCAGCCAAGATATGATTCAAAATTTAAGATTTGAAGGATATCAGTTTGTATTCAAGCTTTGAGATTCAAAGACAATAAGATTCAATTTGAGCTGATTCAACAGTTAATTTGATAAAAGCTTCAACCTCAGGCTATAATAAGGAAGCAGAAAACCACTTACAGCTGTTTCATTTTTAACAGGGAAGTAAACCCTTTAGAGGACAAAAATGAGAATGAAACTGGTAGCACCTTTTTGGACCAATTTTATTAAAAGTCATAAGCTTTCATGAGCTACAGCTTACTTCATCAGCTGGATGGAGTGATGAAATGAGCTGTAGCTCACAAAAATTTATTTCTTTTAATAAAATTGGATATTCTGAAAAGGTGCTATCAGAGTCATTCTGATTTTTGGCTATCATAGACTAATATAGCTCCTCTTACAACCTTTAGAGCAGAGCTTTCCAAACTGTGTGTCGTGACACAAAAGTGTGTCGCCACACACAGCGTGGTGTGTCGCCACACCACCCGGAAGCGGCGGTGCGCGCGTGCATGGCGGCAGCGGCAGCGGCGCGGCATCAGTGCCTCTGCATTTTAGCAGAGGCTGCCGCCGCCGCCACCGCCATACACGCACGCACCACCGCACGTCCTCCCACGCCGCCACCGTGCACGCGCACGCCGCTGCATGCCCCCCCGCGCTGCCGCCATGCACGTGTGCCCCCCCGCGCCGCCGCCATGCACACGCGCGCCACCACTGGTGTGTCACCAGCGGCAGCACTTTGGAAAGCCCTGCTTTAGAGGACATAGCTACTACCAAATTTCATCTAGTTAGTTTCAAGGGTTTGTATTTTTGAAATATGTTTATGTATTTATTATTCCAATTTATATAGCTGCCCATCTCATATATTTTCCCTGCACATCTTTTGAGGCAGGGGGGCAGGACAGAGAAAAGAACAGAATATAGTATGTATAGGAGTGGTGGTAAACTTGTTTTTTTAAAAAGATTGACATCACGGCAGCTTGGTTTTTTTTGAGTGAGCAAGTTTGTTAATATAGCTCCTTGGAAGCTTAGCCTCTTCCTGGAATGAATCATTCCATGTGGCTTAAGCACCATTTTTAGAAATCTCTGTGAAATGCGTTATAACTTTTGTATTATCATGATTGTATATTGTATATAATATTTCTGATATAAAGAAATAATTCATAACATATAGAACAGTCTAGCAGCAAAACACTATCTCAGATCCAAACATACACCAAAGAAAACTCCATATAAGACAAGATAGAAACAGGCCAATATGAGAAATATATTAACATAATGGAGAGAATTCAGATTTGAAGAATAGGAGAAAGGCTGGGAACAGAGACTAAGAGGGACTGTGCTACTGGTCAAATAGATTAAGAGTTAAGGGATAAGGGAGTAGGGATTTAGAGAAAGATAGAGGATCACACATAAGAATGTCAAACAAGATGATGATGATGATGATGATGATGATGATGATGATAAAAAAAATCAGAATAAATCTGATTCTCATTTTCCAGGTGAATCTGCCTGAACAAATAGCACTCCCCTTATTCCTTGCTCCCCATGGTGTCAGGATTAAATTTAGCTTCTACTCAGGTTTTGACTGTGGTTTCTTTAATGGAAGTGCCAAGTTGCTATTAAGATATCAGTGTTTTTCTTTGATGCCCATGGAGTTCTCAGCATTGTTCTCCTACTGTTCTGACTTGTTTTGTGTTTGAAGCACTGCTTAAGTTAAATAAGCAGTTTGAACAAGCCACTTATGGGGAAGGAGAAGAAAAGGTCAGGAACCTGTTCTGGATACAAGAGTGCTCATTCCCCACTCCCCCATCCCAACTCCAGAATAGGTGAAGATTAAGAACTTTCTTTCTTTATTTTTATATTTCAAAAGTTTCCACCGTCCATCTCCCCCAGAAAAGGGGGACTCTGGGCGGTTTACAATAGCAGACACTTTAAAAGAGTAGGGATAAAAACATCTAAAATATAAAAACACTTGCTACCATATTGCTACTGTCTCACCTGTAAGGAACAATAATTTATTCTCCTTAAGTAATAAATATGATCCACTAGAACACCTTGAGCTGTATGGGAAGGAGAACTTCCCTGTACCTGACTTTCAGCCAGAGGACAAGGTCCCTCCTTGGGAGCCATGCAAGAAAATGAATCCACTAGCCCTTGTTAGGTCTTAACTACAGCAGTTGGGAACCAGACCTACTGACCTTACGGCTAAACTGTGTCTTCTACCTGCCAAAATTGTGCCCTTTATTTTTAAAGAAAGGTGGTCAATAATGAGATATTTTCCAAAGTCCTTTTAATTTCTACTTCAAGGGCAGAATGGAAAGGTATTAGGAAGCCCATGGAAAAAATAATAATTCCTGGGCTGTAGTGAAAGTCAGTGACATAATCAAGTCATAAAAATGACCTAGTTTCTTCAAACAAAACAAAATGGTGTGTGCATTTCTACCTGAAAAATTAATGATTCTTTTTAGAGAGAACAATATTAATAAAGGAAGATAGTAATCTCAGAAAGCCATCGTTTTCCCCTTAAGTTGGCTCCTATGCTGTCAAATATCTCAGGTGGACCTGAAAATGGCTACCGAGAGCCATTGACAGTTACAGAATCCTGCTGAAGCTCATATTTCCAACCATTTTATTAGTATTTTTCAAAATGAGGAAATGCTTGGAATCCTTCCAAATATACCCAACCTGCTTATTCCAAGACATCAGCATTAGAGCACTGCTCCCAAAGGAAACAAATGTGCAGGACTCTAAATCAGTCCCCTGTTCAGAAGTACACAATGTAGATAACAAGACAGTGCTAGATGAAGTGACCTTGAGGAGAAAAAGCAAAATAAGGTTGTAAAGAGCCTTTAAAACTGCCTCTGCCAGAAGCTGTCCCTGACAAAGAAACTGTAAAGAATTCCTTCAGTATGCTATCTAATGATGAACAAGCTGAAAATATATGCAGGCTGGAAGACTATCTCTAACCTTTCTTCATACAGACTTTGCCCCACTGAAAAACATGCCATGTCCCCTCTTGTCAGTTTGGAGTTCAGAAGAACCACTACAGCAGAAAGTATCCCAATAAATAGTTGCTAGCCTGATCCCCTCTAGTGACCAGTCTGAAGAAAGTTTGCCTAATCAAATCTTAAACTGGTTGATTATGTCACAGCAGCCTGGATGATAGGTGAAGGGAGAATCAAAGTAATATTGGAAGCATGATCTCAACCAAGGGGATTGCAACCTGCAGTACCACATAGGAGAGTAATGGCAACCTGCAGAAGACCTTTGTATTTCGTGGAGTTAGGTGGCATGTTTTGATTTTCCTTCCCCACACCTAGGAGATTAGAGTTTATTTTGAGTTATACTGATGTTTAATTGGCTTGTTTTTGTTGCTGTTTGGCATGAGTGGGGGGAGAGAAGAGGCATATGTTCCCTCCTCCAGCAGCCCTTCAGAACATATCTCTGTGGGAAGTGGGGGGGAGAGAAAATCCCCAGATTGTTAAGTTAAGCATAGGTTCACTCCTCCAGCCACTCCTTTAGCGGCTTGGAATGGGGGGGATGATAAGATATTGTTTTGGTTAAGCACTTGCTTATCTGATGGTTTCCCATGTTATTGGAATGATGTCATGGTCAGGTGCTGGACCACATGAAGAATCCCAGTCAAGGTCAGGCCATGCAGCTTCAGTGCCATGGAAACTTGGTCACGGGGTTTGGGAGCCAGGCTTTGATAAAAACCTTAGGATTGTCTTTGGAGTTTGGGAGTCCACACAGGCCTGAGTGCTGGGTGCTGTGAAAGTTGCCACCTTGGGGTATCTCCACTGTCCTTATTAGAGGGCTCCTGGCAGCCTATAGGAGATTAGGTATCACCTTGTTTGCTTGGTATGTATGTATTTCTGTATGCTATGCTATGCTTGTTATGCTTTGTAAACTGTGTTTAGACTGTGTTTAACTTTGTTTGTTTATAATAAAGCTTTAAGTTTCTTTATCCACTGGTGTACTTATTATCATTGGATCTAAAAGAACTAATTGCCCTAGCCCCTGATCAAAGAGGCGTGGACTCTTGGCAATACAAGGAGATCCTTATTTAGAGTTAGATGTCTCTTGTAGCTAGGCTGACCATATTTCAGGATGGCAAAACAGGACAGGGTCTTATGTAATATTCCATATTCATGAAAAAGACTGGGGTCCCCACCCCCAGTCCGCACGATTGGCTCCTGCCTGCAAACCCCGCCCCCACGGTCTGCGCTCCGGCTTGGATCCTCCTTCTGCGCCATTCCCAACAGGTTTGAAAAACGGGACAAAATTGAGATTTTTATGAAAACGACAGGACGGTTGAAAAACGCTTAAAAAACAGGACTGTCCTGTTCAAAACGGGATGTATGGTCAGCCTACTTGTAACCTAGAACTGGAGCTTCTAGCTCTTGGACTATAATTGGGAAGCCCCAATATGAGCTACATATATTGCTAATATTACAATTCATGCTTTCCATGAAAGGGGCCCTTACCCATTTAAGCCATTCTACAGACCTCGACCTGCAAAACAAGCTGAGTAGACCTATTTTTGAGATACCAGTATGAATCCCCACTGATATCCTGGACAATCCAAACATAACCCCTCCTTAAGTAAATTGATCTACTTAATGTTAACTTATTATAGGACACTTGGGGTTTTGTAATGGAATGTGAAAATGACCTTGGAAGACGGGGGGAAGAGGTGCTGCCTAGGGAACAATTTTATAAAAGAGAGAGGAGTCCGCAACTGAGTAATGGGAAGAGGAAGAAACTTAGAAAGGACCTGCCCTAACTACTCAGGCTGTAAATAGGGAGGGCGGGAGGTTTGTACTTTCAGACTTGCAAGATTTTGTTAATGTAGCCTAACAATAAAGTAGAAGTAGCTCATCTAGTCGTGTTTCCTGTCTGGTTTACCTGGGAGGGCTGACAGGTGTTGAGGACCTAGAGCTGAGGACCTAGAGCGAGGACCTATTGCTGGAAGGCTTTGGGTTGTACACTCTGCAGACAAAACCCAGTTCATAAAGAAGTAGAGCTCTTGGTGGGTTAACATCTTAATCTCAGATAGACTCCAATGGCTGGAGTGGAAACCATGTTATGAAACACATTAGCCATGGTCTTTAACCTGAATTTTGGAAGTTGTAGCTTCTTATTATCTAATGCCTATCTCTCTCCATATAGGTTGTTGGAACTAGCAAACAACAATTGAGATAAGCTAGATATTCTATTGGAACATCTATTACTATACCTTCACTCAGATTTAATATTCAGATCAATGACTTTAATGCCACACTGGGCCAAAATAACAATTTTCTCTAATCTTGTTTCAATAGTGAGACCTGACCTGCTTTTATCCCTGTCACTCAAAAGATAACGTGATTAACCAGGGGGTTGTTGTATGGTCCAAAAAGTTTTTGAAATGTATTTATCCATTCTAAAAGGGACTGTAGAAGACCATTCTGAAAAGGGTGTGGAACAGGTATCAATTTTGTTTCAATATAATCTGGCTTTACTAATTTTTTAAAAGCCATACTCCAAACACCTCTGTGTGTAGCTATCTTTGTATTATGCTTGGAATCTGGGCTGGTTTCACTTGCAACACATATGAGGCTATGCCATCTCAGAGTTTGGTCCAAATTGATTTTTAATCCAGGGTCTTTCACCTCCTTAACAGTACTGGATGGCTACCAATCAGTTTGGAAAGAAAATATGGCTTAGCAATTCAGCATTTCATTTCACTGGTGGAGGTAGGTAGTAATTCAGAACTGAAACAATGTGCCCTGGACTCTGATCTTCAAAATGACCAGAATTTTATACCCACTTCTTTATGATCAGGCCAAGGCTGTTTATTTAACATCTTATTCTTGCTGTACCAGGCAACCTTATCCTTAATGAGGTTTAATCCCTTACCTTCAGTGTTATTGAAAGGGAGATATAACAATCTAATTAAGGACAAAATATATCCATGACAGCTGGGAGTCATTAAGATGGACACATGTATGTCTATTCTACTTGGGCTGGTGTGGAGAGCTTTCCTCCAAAATTATTTTGGTGGGTTACGTGAGGGGAAAACGTGGACGACCATACAGAAATCTCTAGAAAGGTAGCCAAGATCTATCCTATAGCCGTAACTGTTTGGAGACTCTTCCCAGTCCCCAAATGTACATGTACTCTTCTTGCACCTCTGAAAAATTTAATTCAGTCAGCATTTATTTTTGCATTGTTTACCTTTCAGTTTACTATGCTCTATATTGTATATTTATATATTCATTTCAGAGGGTTTGTTCCTTTTGTGATTCTGGTCTTCAACTGTAATAACATCTAACTATTGACCTAGTTCTCTATCCATCTATTAGAAGAGCAAGGCACAAGCAACGGAGTAGCACATATCCAAATATCACAGATAAGGTTTGTGGAAGTGATAAAAATCATTATTTATTTAATTTCTATCCCGCCTTTATTATTTTTATAAATAAGTCAAGGCGGCAAACATAGCTAATACTCCTTCCTCCTCCTATTTTCACCACAACAGCAACCCTGTGAGGTGAGTTGGGCTGAGAGAGAGGGACTGGCCCAAGGTCACCCAGCCGGCTTTCATGCCTAAGGCGGGACTAGAACTCACAGACTCCTGGTTCCTAGCCCAGCACCTTAACCACTAGACCAAACTGGCTCTCTCATTAGCTAGCTATTTGTGTCAATATCAGTGTTCCCACCAGAACCCCATCTTCTCAGATTGTCCATCAATGGAAGAAATGCTGGAAGTATGTTTGAGACTCTCCAAAGCCAGAAAGCAGCAGAAAATTGATACAGATCCCTGAATCACCTTTAACCTTTTCTAAAGCTACAGGAAGTACAGTAGCTTTTCCTAAAGCTACTGAAGGCAAAAGGAGAAGGGGACGGCAGAGGATGAGACGGTTAGATAGCATCACTGATGTAATGAACATGAATTTGAGTAAACTCCGGGAGACAGTGGAGGACAGGAAGGCCTGGCGTGCTATGGTCCATGAAGTCACGAAGAGTCGGACACGACTAAACGACTGAACAACAACAAAAGCTACAGGAAGGCATCTAACTGGATTTAATGGAATGATTTGATTGAATCTTCTTCAAGTCAAATCACCCCTTTGAAACTTCACAATAGTCCTAGTGAAGAGGTTGACATGAGAATGTAGTACCTCTGTCTCCCTTAACTTCTAGATCTGCTTTCAAGCTAAGTAAAAGAAGGGCCATTTTCAGGCCATACAATTTTAGCTGGTAGCCAGCTGAAATGAATTGTCCAGCCATGTTCAGTCCAATTTATATCTCATTGCACTGAGAGTGTACTACTTCAGTAAAAAGAGATGCATGTTCTGGCTTGTGCTCCTAAAATTAGATTAATTTTTACATTCAGATCTTTCAGAACTGGATATTGTCTGTGGCATAACTGTCTTCAAACTACACAGTCCAGTGTAGAACATGCAGGTTAATATTGTTATTCTGAACAAGTAGGTATTGTCCTACATTTGATTCAAAGTGGGCCTGTCTTAATCAGATAACATGGAGAGCATCTGCTCGATATTAGGAATTAATCCAATTTTAAAATTGATTCCATATTGAATTCGTGTATTTCTCAGCTTTGTTGAATTCCTAACAGACTAACTGTTAAAATATAACAGTTCCTGGCAGCATATCTCTGCTTTTAAGAACTGGGTGTTGGCCCAGGTTTCTTCATTTCAGAAAATGCACATCAGTGGTAGCAGAAGTAGCAGCAGCTTTTTCACTTCAGGCAGTGAGTCTTCTTGGCTCATTCCAGCATAATTTAACTCTATAAAGCACCAAGGATCTCAAAAATATGGAGAGTATTCAAATGTGTTATGCTTTGCTTTCAAAACAAGCAAAGCAATGTTCTTGGATCTCTGTATTTAATATAAGTTTCTTTCTGCAGACTTTCTGCAGACTTTTAAGCTAATTCTCATTTGATTTTCTCTCTGCCCCTAAAAAGTTTCATGGTCCAAAAATGATCTCTTTCAGAGAGCAATTTCCAAGGTTTCATGCTGCCATGACTCTGGTGTTATAAAAATCAAGATGATTACCCTTGATTAGAATTGTCAATGTTTTTACAGATGTGCCTGAATTGGTAATTGCTTTCCTCTTTAAAGTGACAAGCAATCATTTCAATTCAACCACCGTTCTCACCCCTCCAGCTTAAAATCACTCATTGATTTTTTTAAAAATATGTATGTATGTATGTATGTATGTATGTATGTATGTATGTACACACAAACACACACACGTTCTCTCCCATATATTCTTGTAAATAATGAGTACAAAGGCATGGCACCATGTTTGAAGTCACACCTCATCACCTTTGATTCAACTCTTTTCACAGCCTTGAATCTTGATGGGTTCTGATGTTTGCTTCCCTATTGGAAAAGGTGATGCAAGCTGTCATCTATACTTCCAATTAATACATATCAGTTACAGTCGAACAGCCTGTACAAATGTAAAACTACCAAACATTTCTTCAACTTTGCCTAACCCTCCCCAGGTGTTGCTATGATTCCTAGCTGAGCAGGTAAAAGTAATGTAGCCTGGATTTGACAAGCATGTTGACAAGGAGAAGTTTCCCTTGTGCAAAACAGGGAAAATGTGTAACAAGGAAAATGAGCCTCATGCTATAGCACATTTCGATTTATTAATGTTATTTTGGTAAACTAGTAAACATTATCACGGGGAGGCCTTATTACAATGGTAAGAAAGCTTCTGATGACACTATAAATAAAAACATCTGTCAGTAGCCAAATTGGTGTGGGGGGGTCCAGATGTAAAAAAAAGAGACAGGACTTTTGTAAGATGCAGTTTTATAGCCACATTTCAGCTGGTATAACAATCAGTTTGAGTGCCTGAAGATACATTTGATCACTGGTTGAAGATTTAACTAGTTAAAGTGAAGCTGGGAAAATGTTCCCAGGAGAAAAGATTTCCCCCCCCCCCACAAAAAAAAAACCCAAAAATGGGCATGCTGCTTTGATCCTAAGAGAATCTGATCAAGAAATCTATAGCTGAATTCTGGTGCATGAAAAAATACCTGCAAGACAAACTTTGTCCATAGGTAAGTGAATGTTTCACATATTCGCCAGCTGACAAGTTATATCTTTCACAGGAAGGAACTGGCCACATTCATACATGCCCAGCTAACCAACAGATTGTATCTAATGCCACTATGGGTGTCAAGCTCAAATTACATCAGAGGCATAGAGTTTGGAGTGAGCACAATTATACTTAATACAGATAAGTAGGCACTGCATGGCAGGACAATGAACCCAGATCTGGGCTGCCAGATTCCTCTAGATAGCAACAAAGGCTTAGAGTTTCCTGCATCTCTTTGCTGCCATATAGTGGTCATCTGGATTTAAAGTGCAGTTTGGTTTAAGGAGGCATATAGTTCTACTGAAGTTTATGAAATAAACTGCCCTTGAGCCTTCGTATTCTTGATATAGCTTTAAGTCCCACTTTAGGATTGGTCTTTAACTATGAAAGAAGGGTTACGAACTTTATAAATAAATAAGAATAGGTATCTGCTTTGGGGCTGGGAGAATGGTGTTTCTTCAGTGTTCAGCTTGTGTTCTGTTTGCCATGCATAGCATTATTTCATACTAGAAAGGATGAAGTAGGCATTTCAAGGGTACTGCTCAATAGAATAGGGTATGCCCTGAAACAGTGGTGTTCTGTACCATTCATTGTATTTGCTTTGAAAATTAAAACTTGGAATGGTTTGGCATATATTTCTGATCTTTGGAATCTCAATTCATCACTGTTGCCTTGAAGTAATGAACTTCACAGGTTAATTGCATCTCAAGGGAACAAAGGCATTGTATTTCTATCACTATTCTTTCAGTTTCTTCACTTGACTCAGTTTGTGTCATCCCAAAATAAATCTAGACACCTGCCACTGAACTGAATTTTTGTTCTGTGATGTCCATCTTACATGCCATTTCATATTCATAATGTAATGCAGCCACCAGTGTCTCCTTGCCAATGATATCCACTGAAATTAGATTCATTGCTATTATTTTTGGTACTAGACTTGCAGTTGCTATTGTATCACAGTACCAGACCAATAGCAGGTGTAACGGTGTATTAAAAAAAAACATGACAGCATTTCTGTCTGTAACTTCATCGTTACCCTAACTGAACACCCATGTGAAAGTTATTCATATTGCAGCATTATCTCATCCATCATTTAGCTAGCAAGGAAAGTAACAATTACTCACTAGAAACTGTTTACTTTTCAGCATGCATTCTTCTCTCTGTTTCTTTGTATGCTGGAGAATGATAGATATTAATAAAATGGTTGACCAATACTATATAGAGAAAATAGTTCTAGAAATTCTAAGAAGAATTCAGAGTTAAGAATCCAAGAATATAGCAATATCTGAATGAAAATATTCTAGACAGAAAGAGGTGATATATCCAAGGATATAGCAAGGATAAATAGTAAAAGAAATTAGGCTTTTTTTAAGGTTAAAAAAAATCCATCTGCTCAAGTACCAAATTGGTGTTTGCATTTGACACTTGGTATTTGGCATCAGCTCATTAAACCAACCTTCCTTCCTTCCTTCCTTCCTTCCTTCCTTCCTTCCTTCCTTCCTTCCTTCCTTCCTTCCTTCCTTCCTTCCTTGTGCTATCTCAGTTTAGGACTAACTTCCCAGCAGTGGAGTAACGTCAACAGGATCTACCAGTCTCAACTATATATCATATCTATATATTATAACTATACATCATATTTATAACTGCCCAGAGTCCCTCCTTGTGGGGGAGATGGGCGGGATATAAATATGATTTATTTATTTAAATAAATAAAATATCATAAGCTGGAAAACTGGAAACAGATCTATATTACCTATGTTGTTTCTATTTCTGTTTCTTTCCTTTCTGGGACCATTTCTATTTTTGAAATAGAGAAGGAGTTTTGAAGCTGCTACTGATTCTGCTTTGTGAGCTGTTGCTGAAAGAGAAAATGCTAAATGGATTCCTTCACTGTGAAATCCTAGCCTGTAAAATGGAATTTTCCAAGTTCCTCTGCTGTAAGCAGTTTCCCATAACAAAAAGCATGTAAACACCAGATGTGATTTTCTCTAGTCAAAACAATGTGGTGATAACAGTCTTGTCCCATGAGAACTGTTCCCCGGGAGAAAAGCCAATATGCAACACCGCCATCTCATGGCAGTTTATAGTAAGTACAACTGTTACTACAATGTTAAGCTGAAAAATGGCCTAGCCCACATTAGCCAATCAGAATGTTGAACCATGGGTATAAGTCAACTATGAACTATGGGTACTCATCTCACTCACTCATTTTCTATGCTTCTTTTGACTGATATCTACATGTTGCCATGTACTTTGTTTCTGAACTGTAACTATGCCTGGTCTTTGCATAGACCATGATTTTCTTTCCTCACATCTGCTGATGGAACTCTGCATATGCTTTGTTTTTTCCTTTTTGCAATAATGCACCATACATCCATTATTGCCTTATGCTACCAATAAAGATATTGTTATCCTTAAAACACGTTGTTTGGATTAATCTGCGCCTGGAACCCCAAAAGCCAGCACCACCCCACAGTTCAAAGGAAAAAGAGATGATAAAAACAAAACAAAAAACAGATACTCACTTGGCTATCATTTCAAACTATAGTTATGGTCAATAAAATTATTTAAAAAGAGTCACTATAATATATAGTGGTAGTTGGCTTAAAAATGTATTAAAACTCCAAGCCACACAGCAGATGTCACAAAAGTACAAATAATGCATTTCCATGCTACAATAGGTCTGGATTATCAGAAGTGTTCTCAGGATATGATGCTTTTATTAAAGTATTGCACTGTTGTGACACAAACTCTACCCTTTTCATGCAGTACAATGTTACAACACGTGCACAAAAGGGTGATGCTTGCATCATGATGGTGCAATGCTGCTATTGTTGTTTGGCCTCCTTCCCCCTGCAGACACCTCCATAGGTCACAGTCTGATTGTAGTGCATTTTATACAGTGGGCATTGCTTTTCTGTGGCCTATTTGCTACCTTTCAGACAAGTTAGTACAGCAAGGTGGAGCACAACACAGAATTCAAGGCGATAAACATTGCTGTGTGAATTTACAGGTATGTACTAAAGATACAGAGAATTTAGATTTCAATTTTAGCTATTTTTTTAAAACAACAATTGATAAAATTTCAGAAAACCTAGCTATTCTCCCAAGGTTTGGGGTAGGGTGGATGGATCCACCTGTTTAAGACTGGTGTGTTGTCTGGATTGCCACCTTTAACTATTTTGTAATTCTCCTTTGGATTAATTTTACTGTATTCTTATTTACCTGTTATCTGTTTTTATGCTGTTCTTTACTTTGTGAGCCACCCAGAGCTGGTTGGAGTTGGGCAGCATCAAAATCAAATCAATCAATCAATCAACAGCAGAATTTCTAGCCCTTAAAAGTGAAGACACATACCTGAAATGGCAATGTCTACTGAAATCTCAAAGAGTTGTCTGAAATGAATTTTCCTGCATGGATTGATTTCCCCATGCAAAACTAACTGAAATATTAAATAAACTCATGCAATGATTAATAATGGTTGCATAGTTTTCTTCCCAGCATCACATTTTCTGTATTAATTAATTTTGTTGGAGATCACATGCAGATTGGCCTCACGTTGTTTAACAATCTGACTACTTTTAGGATTGGGCCTTGCCCCATTCCTGAGATTTTTCAATCATTCATTACAGAAAGTCTGAAAGATGTAGCTCTTCTAAACACCCAACAGGTTAAAGGATTGAATCTTAAACCAAAGCATACCTGATACTGTGCAGCAAAGGAAAATTAAAAGAATTAAGATTTATATTCTTGAGCAATCTTTTCTCTAAGACAAGCTTCTGATTAATAAGATAAACATCAAGAAGAGCTAAAGTATAGCATGGGGTGTTTGATCCCTTTCCTTTTCATTTATAGCTAAATGAGATGATGAGCTTGAGGAAGTGAAGAGATTTGCAAGACGTTTATGAAGTGCAGATCTAATCAAAACTTGGGAGGAAGATTTTGCCTTAGTTCAAAACAAGATAAGAATTAGAAATGAATTATAATAGGCATCTTTTCTTCCGTAAGAAACTGAATTGCTGAAAAACCTGAGAGATTTACTCTCTGCTAGAAAATCCTCAAGTTTCCATGAACCCTTTCATTTTTATATCCTGGATAAGGCTGGATTTTGAGGGAACTAAATTTTTTCTCCCATTCGTTAATTGGAAAAATAGCTGAATTTCTTCCTTAAAAAAAAAAAGATGACAGAAGCTTTCGAGACAGCATTGGTAGTGAGTAAAAGACAATCCCCCCACAGCCTAGTCTGAACTATTTCCTCAATTTTAGAGCTTTAAGAATTTGCTCAAGCTTTTCTCATGTGCAAGCTAGTTCTTTTCTTCTTTTCTTTCTTTTTACCATGGCACTGACCAAGGGAACCACAAGGTGTATAACATCTCTTAGTTTGTCACTCATGACTTTGATGGAAAGTGAGAAGACTGTACTGGTAGGGAACAGAGTCAATAAAGGGGGGATTGAAAATAGCAATGAGGACAGCAAATTTCAGGTCAATATAGTTTTCTGTATACTTCCTCAAGACTTCACCTCCATCTTATCTCTTGCCCATTGCTAAGGCATCCTAGAACCATCTTTTAGTTCTTCTGGTTTAGAAGTGGTTGTTTTCCTTCTCCTCATGTCGACAATCTAAGGTTCTTTAGAAATAGGCTGACCATATTTCCTTGAGACGAAAACGGGACAGTGGGATGGCAAAACAGGACGGGATCTTATGCCGCCATGCTGGTCTCCAAACCCCGCCACCCAGTCCGTGCGTTTGGCTCCCACCTGCAAACCCCGCCCATGGTCAGTGCAATTGGCTCCAGCCTGCAAACCCCGCCCCCGGCCTGCGTAATTGGCTCCCATCTGCAAACTCCGCCCCCCAGTCTGCGCAATTGGCTCCCGCTTGCAAATCTCACCCCCCCCCCGTCCGTGGAAAAATTGTCTTCCACAAAACCGGTCCCTCGTGCCAAAAAGGTTGGGTACCCTTGCTTAAACAGATTATTGTTTATATAAAAAGATTTTTGTTTTCATTAAAATGAAAAAGTTTTATTACATTAACATATTGAGCTAACAATAATTCTTCAGTGACAGAACTCATACAAAAATTTAGGTACACGTAGAGGGGGACTGTATTTCATCACAATCATACCATCAATATTTCTCCGATGAAATAATCTTATGCAGCAAATTTTGGTCTTTCAATACCTTATCATAAAACTTCTCACACTCCATGACACCTGTGTTGTGGACACAAACTCCACCCCTCATATACATGTGTGCAACATTACAACCCAACTACAAAATAGTGTAGCTTGCACTGTGACATCATGACTTACATTTTATTACTTTGGCATCTTTGTGATAAGAAACACACATCTAGGATGACAGGTGCTACATGAGCATTCCTGCTCACTTGGAAGCACTTTTTTATGCTTAAATCCAAAGAGCTGCACAGCTCTCCTGGTCTGTTCTTGGATGAGGGACCACCTGGGTATCCCAGGGCTGCAGGTTAGCTTGGGTAGATCAAACATGCATCCTAATGTTTCAGCCAGGAATATAACCCTGAAAAAATGTTTCAGCCACGAATATAACCCTGACTTCTCAAGTCTGTGCCAATGTACTTCATATTTTGGCTTCCACACAACACGGACAGATTAGACATCAGTTTGTCAAATGGAAGAAAATGGAGTGTTCCAATTGCAAGGTGAAACAAACACTGGGCTGAAGCTGCAGCCCTGGTCTCAGAGGAGCGACAGCTATTAACTGTAACAGCTCAAACAAGGGTTTCCCTTTTCCCTTGTGAAAAACGAATCCTGTATTTTTCTTGCCACAAGTAGCTCCCTCTCTCTCCCCCAGGGCAGTCTGTCCTGTGAGTATGTGAGTGTGTGTGTGTGCATCTGATCGGGCTTGGCTGAGGGAGGAGAGTTGTTGGACCGCCGAGCAGGAGCCGGCCGTGCTGGGGGGCTTCAGCGGGTGGCATGGGGCGGAGTGGTGTGGCTGAAGCCCCCCAGGGCGGCCGGCTCCTGCTTCTCCTGCTCGGTGGCCCGACAACTCTCCTCCCTCGGCCAAGCCCGATCAGATGCACACACACACACTCACAGGACAGACTGCCCTCAGCAGAGCTGGCCACGCTGAGGGGCTTCAGCCACACCACTCCGCCACTCGCCACCCACTGAAGCCCCCCAGCATGGCCAGCTCCTACCGAGGGCAGTCTGTCCTGTGAGTGTGTGAGTGTGTGTGTGTGCATCTGATCGGGCTTGGCCGAGGGAGGAGAGTTGTCGGGCCACCGAGCAGGAGAAGCAGGAGCCGGCCGCCCTGGGGGACTTCAGCGGGCAGCAAGGGGTGGAGTGGTGTGGCTGAGGCCCCCCAGCGTGGCCGGCTCCTGCTTCTCCTGCTCGGCAGCGGTGGTGGCGGCAACTCTCCTCCCTCGGCCAAGCCCGATCAGATGCACACACACACACACACACACACACACTCACAGGACAGACTGCCCTCGGCAGGAGCCGGCCACCCTGGGGGGCTTCAGTGGGTAGCAAGGGGTGGAGTGGTGTGGCTGAAGCCCTCCAGCACGGCTGGCTCCTGCTGAGGACAGAGGCCCACCACCACCCCAGCCCCCTCGGGCTTGGCCGAGGGAGGGAGGAGAGTTGCTGCCGCCGCTGCCACCACCACTGCCACTGTGCAGGAGAGGCAGGAGCCGGCCACGCTGGGGGGCTTCAACCGCACCACTCCACCCCTTGCCGCCCGCCGGGCTGTTGGAGCTCCTGCAGCCCGGCAGGTGGCAAGGGGCGGCGTGGTGTGGCTGAAGCCCCCCAGCGCGGCCAGCTCCTGCCGAGGATGGAGGCCCACTGCCACCCTGGCCCCCTCAGGCTTGGCCAAGGGAGGGAGGAGAGTCACTGCTGCCGCCGCCGCCACCACCGCACAGGAGAAGCAGGAGCCGGCCGCGCTGGAGGGCTTCAGTCGCACCACGCTGCCCCTTGCCGCCTGCCGGGCTGCGTTTGTGCGTCACGGCCCGCCTCTTCGCGCCCTCCTTTGCCACGCACTGATAGGCAGGAGGGCTTCCTTTTCTGGGCTGCCTCTGAAAACGGGACAAAACCGAGATTTTTTTCAAAAAGACGGTACGGTTCAAAAATGTTAAAATAACGGGACTGTCCCGTTCAAAATGGGACGTATGGTCAGCCTATTTAGAAAGGGCCTACAGATTACATGGTCAGGAATATGGCTGGTTAAGTCTGTTGCAATACCACCCCTTCTCCATACAGTTAGTGAGCCTTTGCTGCTATTTTACCTTGACTGTGAAGAGCCTGGTGTGCCCAGCCTATTTCTTTGCAGTGGGGAGGGGACTGAAAAGGGGAATATTGATCTCACGGAAGAGAAAATGTTCCAAAAAAGATTTTTTTTGGACAGGAACCCTTGTCTCATACAATGTATTTGATTTGGGATCTCAAGTGATGATGATCTGAAATAAATTTCTTTTTTAAAAGTTGATAAATTTCTAGGCTGCAACCCAACCTGAAGTACTTCCACAATTGTCAAGCCTCTACAGACACTCACAAGCAAGGCTACAGAATCCTATTCATCAGATTTATTAGAAGGAAAAAAGGGGGTTAGCTGAAGAATCTTGGAAACTGTGTCCTTCACCATCCCTTTTTTCCCCCTTCTTCCCATGTGCATTCCCCCAATAGAAATATGGATGCTGATTCCACCAACCTGGCAGGTTTTTGCCATGTTAATATCAATCTTTGAATCATTGATATCTTCCAGAGATTGATCTTTTAAAAACCTGATCCTTGGCTATACCCCATCTCTGTAGTTCCTACAGGACGTTTGGATGAGCCCTTAGTCTGCATTGGTTCCTTCCCTATGTACACACGGTGCCAAGAGCATTACTAGAACAGAATGCTATATAGACAGCCAACTGACAACTTACCAGTTTGAGCCAACCCTGGGGCAATTTCATCTATGCCAGGCAACCTTGCCAATTTAAGTGAAAAAGTATTGTTTCATTTAAAGTGCAAAATATTTTCTCCAATATTATCTTGCAGAGGAGCAATCAAATAACATAATATACCCTAATCAACTCTGGCGTGGGCTGGTCCATGAAGTCACGAAGAGTCGGAAGCGACTGAACGAATAAACAACAAAACCCTAATCAAGGAACTATTAACTCGGTCAATCAACCAAGCAGCAAACAGCAGCCCAATCAAGGAACTACCAAGGAGAGTACAACACCCCCACCAACACAGGCAGGACAAGCCAGGGTATATAAACAGAGAGCAAGTCCCACTCCCTTGTCTCACTGAAGATGTTGCCTAGCCTGGCAATGAAATGTCTGCAAGAAAACAACAAGGCTCAGAGAGCACCATGGACTCCACATTATCTTGTACTACCTAACCAGCTGATCTCCTTTTGATTTCTTTATCTGAACCTTACATATTTTCTCCTGAATTAAGTGGGTAGAATCTTGATGGTAGAATTAAGTGGGTAGAGTCAGTTTGGTCTAGTGGTTAAGGCAACGGGCTAGAAACCAGGAGTCTGTGAGTTCTAGTCCTGCCTGAGGCATGAAAGCCGGCTGGGTGACCTTGGGCCAGTCACTCTCTCTCAGCCCAACTCACCTCACAGGGTTGCTGTTGATGGGAAAATTGGAGGAGGAAGGAGTATTAGGTATGTTCACCACTTTGAGTTATTTATAAAAATAATAAAGGTGGGATAAAAATTAAATGAATAAATAAATCATATTTGTGATTTAGGCTAACAATGTTAGGCTAAGAAGTCAGTGATTGAAAATATAGTGAAAGGTTACACCCAGTGTCACAAAAAATTCATTTCCTGGGATCTGCCCGATCTAAACTTAATAGCAGAGTGATTCTAATTCATATGTTCATATTTCCTTTAATATCCTCAATGATATATAGGAAATAATAACAATACAAAGATTATTAGGCAACAAATTCCACCAAGAACAAAGATTCTGTAATGTTCAAGGAGCACAAAGAAAAGTTTAAAGATGAGTATAAAGCTTATCATTTGGACAAAAAGTGTATTTAACAAGAAAAATAAAAATGAAATTGAATCCTTATTTTCTCTAATCAATGAGGTCTCTTCTCAGGGATTTGGCTGTGATTGCTCTTGTTTTCTGATTCCAGCTTTCAACCTTTCAACAGATTCTGTCTGTTGCTCCCCAGCTCTTCCTAGCTCATCCAGTTCACTCTTCCTGCCAATTCTCCATATGTTCTGCCTTGCCAGGACCAACCAGATGTCAGTAAGGGATTTTCCCCTGCCTTCATTTTCAGACTGTTTCCAACCTGAGATGGAAATAGAACATGCACTAAAACAAAGAGCAAGAATGGCCAGGTAAATACAACTTAGGAAATCTCTACTATCTGCTTATGCATGCTAAGTTTCCAAAGCTTGCTTGCTAAAATATACATTATTAGCCTAGACACCAATTTGTGCAACATTTTCAAGTTCATTTTCTTTTCCAGAATCATCTCATCATTTAAGATTCATCACTGTATCATTTCTGAAATCAGTGCCATAGATTCAAAAATACCCCTTTCCTCCAGGAGCAAAACAGTGCTCATACCAAAAGCCCATTCCTCTATATTTGTTGTTGTTGTTCAGTCGTTTAGTCGTGTCCAACTCTTCGTGACCTCATGGACCATAGCACGCCACGCCTTCCTGTCCTCCACTGTCTCCCAGAGTTTACTCAAATTCATGTTCGTTACATCGGTGATGCTATCTAACCATCTCATCCTCTGCCGTCCCCTTCTCCTTTTGCCTTCAGTCTTTCCCAGCATCAGGGTCTTTTCCAGAGAGTCCTCTCTTCGCATTAGGTGGCCAAAGTATTTGAGCTTCAGCTTCAGTATCTGTCCTTCCAGTGAGCAGTCAGGGTTGATTTCCTTTAGGATTGACTGATTTGACCTCCTTGCAGTCCAAGGGACTCTTAAGCGTCTTCTCCAGCACCACAGTTCGAAAGCATCAATTCTTCGGCGCTCAGCCTTCTTTATGGTCCAACTCTCACAGCCATACATTACTACTGGGAAAAACATAGCTTTAATTATATGGACCTTTGTCGGCAAGGCGATGTCTCTGCTTTTTAATATGCTGTCTAGGTTTGCCGTAGCTTTCCTCCCGAGGAGCAAGAGTCTTTTAATTTCATGGCTGCAGTCACCGTCTGCGGTGAACTTGGAGCCCAAGAAAATAAAATCTGTCACTGCTTCCATTTCTTCCCCTTCTATTTGCCAGGAAGTGATGGGACCAGATGGCATGATCTGAATTTTTTTAATGTTGAGTTTCAAGCCAGCTTTTGCACTCTCCTCTTTCACCCTCATCAAGAGGCTCTTTAGTTCCTCTTCACTTTCTGCCATTAGGGTGGTATCGTCTGCATATCTGAGGTTGTTGAAATTTCTCCCGGCAATCTTAACTCCAGCTTGTTATTCATCCAGCCCGGCATTTCTCATGATGTACTCTGCATATAAGTTAAATAAGCAGGGTGATAATATACAGCCTTGCCGTACTCCTTTCCCAATTTTGAACCAGTCGGTTGTTCCATGTCCAGTTCTAACTGTTGCTTCTTGACCCGCATACAGGTTTCTCAGGAGACAGGTAAGGTGGTCTGGTACTCCCATCTCTTTAAGAATTTGCCACAGTTTGTTGTGATCCAATTGACTGAAACTGAATGACTGTGTTATGCAGTGGTACATCAAGGCCAACACAGAGTTGGGGGGGACAAGAATCTATTTGGGCTTGACCTCAGTTGTAAAGGTAAATTCTCCCTTGAGTTTGACTCCTCTTGACTACATGGACTTGTCTGTATTGTTTTCATGGAAGCAGTATGGGAGTGATTTGCTATTTTGTTCAAGGAAACTCCAACCCTGAGATTCCCTAATGGTCTCCCATATAAATGTTAACCAGTTCTCATCCTACTTCTTTGAGAACAGTCAAGATTGACGAGATGCTGCCATCTAAGATAGGAGGCCTCAATTTTAGAAACTTACTAATGGCTAAATGTTTTCCTTTAATTCAAATTATTTCTGGTATGTGAGGTGGACACATTTCATATTCTTGAGAAGCTTTACTTTGAAAGACAAAAAAAAGAGGTTATTTCTGCACATGCACAAAAGCCACTTTTGAGGTGTGAATTAACTTCTCTGTTCCATTGTTTAGGAATATGAAGGCCTCCTTTGGATGCTTCAATCAAACTTTTTGTTGAAGCAAGGCACCCCTTTGAAGCTCTGCACAACCCTACAAATTGTGTTTCATTTTAATCTGGTGTCATATTTTGCTTTTGTGTGTCATCATTTTAATTTTTTATTAGGACTAGAGACCTCAGCACAGGTAGCAGCCAGGCTTCTCTGAATTTCTGAAAGGGCCTCAGTGACATCTACAGGGGTTGTGAAGGTGGTATAAACTTTTTTGTCTATTCTATTGAAGAAGTTTGCACCAGAACCTTTAAGAGATCTTGTATTCATGTTTGTATGAGGCCCATCTCTGCTAGTTTCTCCAAAAGGGAAAGTACAACTATTTCACTAAAGCATGAGTGAAATTTTAGCTTTGAAAAATATAATATAGAATTATCTTTCCACACTACAAGACCATTGTATATAGTCATCTCATGCCAACAAAGATGAACTGCCCATATGGACAACTCCCACTGGATCATCACAGCTAAGGGCAGATGGCTGAGACTTTTCACCAAACAAAAGGCATAATTAAACTAATAGCAGAATGCTGAGAGCTAAAAGTCATCCAACATTAATTAAGCCCTGGGCACTGGGATCAAGGAGGAGGAGAAAGTTTGTTTTGGCACCCCATAAATAGTTGGACGTTAAGAATACCAAATAATGTTAGCATAATGTATTAAGCATACATTGCCTTATTGTACTTGCCATGAAATAACTTTCTTAAAAAGTGAAATATTATTTGGGATGGCTGTTACCCGTGAGTGCATAAATGGGGCATGCTTCTCTGAATAAAGAGTAATATTATTGATGGCTAAGTTCTCTTTTCTCACAGATAGCTAAAGGAATTATGCTTGGCTTTTGCCCTGGGCTCATCCAGCCTTGGAAAATGGTGACTGTCTCTTACAGGAATGTGCAGGAAGGGAATCAGAAAGCAAATATGCTTTTATTCTGATTGGTTGTCAGAGCAGATGTCAATTCATTGTGAGGAAATGTTAAGTTCCCAAGGGCCTTGACTATTAAGCTATGCTTTGCTTTCCACCAAAAAAAAAGTGGGGGGGGGAAGTCATAGTAGGGGGGGAAACCACACGCACAGAGAGAAATGCCATGCAATCATTTATACAAATGGGTTCAAGAGCTGCAGTTCCACATATGAATAACGATCAGTTGACAGGAATGGTAATTTTTGGAAGGATAATCCAGAAGTAGGAGTATAATTCAAACTAGAAATTTACAGTGATTTTATCACCGTATTTCAGTTTTAATCTGCTAAATATTTTCATTGCAGTTTTATTCTTGCAAATGAGCCAGTGGAAAAACAAAGCAGAACATACTTAATGCAAAAAGAAAAAGCAAAAAAGAGCAAAGCAAACAAAACAGCACCATTATGGCTGAACCGTTGCAAACTGCTATTTTTCAAATGCAAAATACTTCTGTTTTCTCACCTATTAAAATGATTGAGATTTAGCTGAATTGCAAATGGCAAAGAATGAAAGAAAGAAACCTAAAGATATCATGACTGTTAGATCCTTCATATTTGTCAGCAGCAATCTCTACAAACTGTTCCAATACCAGTAGAGATACATTTATTACTTCTTCAGAAACTTCCACATACCTTGTTACCAAAATATATTACTGTTGCAAGCTTCAGTTTTCTAATTACCATAAGCTATTCTACTAGGAAGTTTCTAGTAAGTTTATTTTATTTTATTTCATTTTGGATGAAACTAGTTTCAGGCATCTACTTCTGCACTGGAAGAGTTTGTATCATTTATGGATGTTAAATGTTCTAATCAAAACATTTCTATTTTGGTCTTTCACACTAGGCTATCTCCAATCTCTTGATTCATATCACAAATGATGCAGTAGGAGTTAGATATAAATAAGATCCCTATAAATTTCCCATAGTGATATACCCTTTAACTCTTTTCCCAGAGCAAATCAGGGATGCTAAGTATTTTTCAAATAGTTGGAAAATATCTTTGTTAATTTAGAAACCAAAGCAGACCAGATTATTTTTTTTAGATAACATCAAAAGTGCAATAGGGCTGCCTGGGCTCTCTTATCAAACCTGCTACTCCTAGAAGAGAGAAAGTGATTTCCGTCTCTTAAAAAAGGAAGAGAAATTCATTTGCTTCAAATTTTTCAATATGGCTTTCCCATCTCCCAGACCTGCATGCCAACTGGAAAGCATTGGTGTGTGCTTAACTCGCCATTCTCCAAAATGATGTGACTGAGTTTGTAAGTTATAGTATATGAAAGAGAGGAAACGTGCATAAAATGCATCTATTTGAGAAATATTATGTGAGATAGATAGATAGATAGATAGATAGATAGATAGATAGACAGACAGACAGACAGAGAGAGAGAAATGTTTCATACAAACTATGCACATGATGCTAGAAAAGTGTATGCAAAAATACATGTTATCAAAATGCACACACAAATGTGGAAAAATGAACAAGGTAAATGAGCCAAAAATGACATATTCAGCTGTCTCCTGTTCTCTCTCCTCTTTTTTTCCTCTTTCCCCACCACTCTTTTTTTTCCCGTGAGAATATTTCTCATAAAGCAACATGAGGAGGGAAGGAGAGAGAGAACAGTCTACCACACCATTGCTTCAGCCACAGTCACAGAAGTGGTTTATCTAGCTTATATTATGTTTTGAGCCAGAGAAAAATTCTCAGAGAATATGCCTTTGGTTGGAATATTGATCTGGCTGACTAGCATTTCAAAGTAATATTGTGAAGAGGGGTTATTACAAAGATCAGCCCGATTAGTAATTGCGATCATTGTCCAGAATACAAGGCAGCTGGTGAAGACTGTATAAAGTAAGGCAAACATTGGTGTTGAGTCAAAAGCTCTCATATTTTGGGAGGCAAAGTTATAGCAATGTCTCCTTGTAATATTTGAAGAATTATTTTCAGAGGTTGCCTCCTTCCTTTGTCCAAAGCCTTTGGAGTAAGACTATGTCCCTACTAGTGACTCATAGTCTCTTACAGCAACATCCAGCCACAATTAAAGCAATATAAAGCCTGTCCTCATGGCTCTTATTTTGGCAGAATGATAGCTGGATGACTCTAGAACAGTGTTTCTCAACCTCAGCCACTTTAAGATGTGTGGACTTCGACTCCCAGAATTCTGAGAGTTGAAGTCCACCCATATTAAAGTGGCTGAGGTTGAGAAACACTGCTCTACACTGAGCTTGGGTCGTAATGACTTCATGAACACATCCATGTTATTTTCTTGGTAGTAATATGGATGCAAACTGTCATTCCCTTCTTCTGGGATGTTTTTTGTTTAATTTCTGGTCTAGCCCACAGTCCTGGTATTCCCAGGAGAAATCCCCCTTCTCTCCCCTCATGGCATTTCATCTTGGGCTGCTGGGCTGCTAGTGTTTGTAAGACTGGCAAATCTCTTAAGCCAAAATAGCCAAGCTGATGGGTGGGCTGGAGAATGGAGAAGAATTTCATCTCCACCCCCCTTTTCTATCCTACTTACTTGTCAGCTGGACTACTTTTGGTCAGAGCTTTACCAGTCTTACGGAAGACGGTAGACAGACCATTCTTCCCATTACTTAAGAAAATGGTTACCAGTGTGAAACACCTCCACATAGGTGCCCTGTCACTTGGGCAACTGGAAAGATGGCTACAGCCTCCATCCCAGGCCCCCAGTCAAGTTACACTCACCCCAGCCTGTCCTGAGAAGTGGTTTTTTCTCCTGCCGGTACCTGGCACCAAAGAAAACATTACTCTTTCTGCTGATATCCTGCCCCCCGTCCTTTTTATACAAAGGTAGAGAAGTATCTAGAGAAGATGTGCGCAACTAGATGGGTGGCTATATAAATTGAATGAATGAATGAATGAATGAATGAATGAATGAATGAATGAATGAATGAATGAATGGAAATGAGAGCCAAATGTGAAACAGGGTCTCTACTGCTTCTGTCATATTAGGCCAATTTAGCTTCCCTCACTCTTTCTCCGTAGCCCCTGGCTTTATAAGCCTGCCATCCCATCAATTTTTCTATTCTGTATCCTGTTTGTATGTTTGGCACTTCCCTTCTTCCAATTTCAATTCAGTCTCTGCTTGTCCTCTAGGCTTGAAGTTTTAGTTGTACCTGGGTTTTATCAAAAGTATTCTACTTATCATCTATTTTATTCAGTTAAAGGTAATTTTTATATTTTATTCCAGATTTTCTAATAAACCTTTCTATAGCTATATGCAAAAGTTTAGGTGCTCCTGTCCAAACTGAATCCCTAAAGAAGCAGAAGCTGGCATAGCCTCCGCATGGAACAAAGTTAAGCATGACATCCTTCTGCAAATGTTTAGACAAGTTAATGTCCAACAACATAGTGATGAAAAGGAAGCCATAAATGCTATAAGAATGTTGAAAAATGGGAAAGCTGAAGGTGTAGATGTTAAAACTGGAGAAATGTTAAAATATGAATGTGGTTTGCTTACAGAGTGGCTGTGTGACTTGTTTAATGTGTGTGTAAAGGATGCATCTGTGCCTGATGATTGGAAGAATGCTGCTATGCAAAATGAAAAATAGCAAGTGTGAATACAGAAACTACAGGGGGTTCCTTAAGTATGCCTGGGAAAGTGTTTGGCAGCATTTGGAATGAAGAGTAAAAAAGTGACAATGCACAAAAGTTGGGAAGTGTAGTGTGGCTCTATGACAGGTAGAGGGTGTGCTGAGCAGATTTCTGCTCTTCAGCAGATCATTGAGAAATGCATGAATGTGAGAAAGAAAACTGATTGTATGTTCGTTGATTTGGAGAAAACATACAGAAAATGAATAGCCCTTAATTATGGAACATTTTGCATGAATATGGAGTTGAAAATAGGTTGCTCCATTTTAACTTGCTTCTGAACAGCCAACAGGGTCAGACACAAGCCTGATCTCTGGTGGTAAACTATGCTACAGTAAGGGGGGAATAAAAAAGAAGCATATTCTCCTAGTCTCAGTCACTCTGATATCCCAGTACTGGAGGTTGCCAGCAGTTTTTTCTGAGTTGCCTATATTTGGATGGGTCGATTCTGGTTGAAGAAGGCAGCCCTGCAGGTATCTTGATATCTAGGCATCTAAACCTTAAGAGATTAAAACCAGCACTTTAAATTGCACCCAGAAACCTACTGGCAGCTAGTATAGGGATCACAGGTGTCATACGTTCATGGCATTTAGTGCCAGTCAGCACATGAGCGGCTATATTTTTGTATCGACTACAGTTTCCAGGTGGTCTTTAAAAGCACCATTATGCAGAAACTTGTAAAATCCATTGCAGTAGTCCAACCGAGTGGTGATGAAAGCATGAGTTATTCCTCTCATTCATGGTAGGGATGCATCTGGTACATCAGCTGGAGCTGGGCAAAGGCCCTCCTGGCCACAGCCTCCCCTTGTCCATTCAGCAGTTACTGTGAATTCAAGAAGAGCTCCAAGTCAAGCAGCTACTTTCTTAGGGGAATTGCAACCCCTTCAAGAGACAATACCAGTGCTGACAGAGAACCTTGATATATAAAGAGCAACTCCATATTGCTTGGGTTTAACTTCAGCCTCTTTCTTATTTATATAGCTTATTTGTTTGTTGGTTTGTTGGTTTGGTCCACACAATTGACTAATGACTCAGGGTGACATACAGGAGTGTTAAAAGCAAAAATTGACAAGGCAATAAAATAATTGATACAACAAACATGCTGGGGGGGGGGATAAACACTTAAAACCAGCAGGTTCATAATTTGTTCTAACCCAGTGCCTGCTGGAACAGCTAGGCTTTTAAGGCCTTTCTAAAGGACAGCAGGGTCAGGACATTATGGACCTTCCCATCCAGACTGTAACAGCTATCAAACACTGGGTTAAGACTTTGACTGCATTGCCAGTTCAGCCTGGGATGGCAATTTATAATTGGTTTCATATAGATGTTGAAAAGTAGGGAGGAGAAGATTGAATCCTGTAGTACTCCAAACATCCAAGGCTGACCTATCCTTACCTACAACCACCAACTGGAACTATCCACTGAGGAAGAAGTGGATTGTAACCATTGAAGCGCAGCAGCCTCCAATCCCTAGCCCCTGTAAGTGGTTCTTAAGGATAACTTAGTCAATAGTACTGAAGGCCACCAAGACATCTAAAAGGACCACAAAGGGTGAACTGCCCCCATCTAGGTCCCAACAAAGGTAGTCTACTTGGAAGACCAATACTGTTTCTGACCCACATCAAGACTTCAGCCCTAACTGAAAAGGCCCCAAATAATCAGTTTCTTTTAGAGTGCTCCGTAGTAGCCTTCTCACCATAATCTCAACAATGATTTTTGTATCAGAAGCTGAATTCCAAAACTCCTACACCTATGATATTTCTATGCTATGTGTCAAGCTTCATCCTTCAGAAACACTTATGTGAATATTAATATTATCCAGCACAAAAAGATCCACAAAATGGATCTTTCATTTTAAGACCAACTCACCTCACGGGGTTGTTGTTGTGGGGAAAATAGGAGGAGGAAGGAGTATTAGGTATATTCGCCGCCTTGAGTTATTTATAAAGATAATAAAGGCGGGATAGAAAATAAATAAAAATAAAATAAACTGTGCTTATCTGTTAGACTGCCTGTTCTTCAAGAGTTTAAGGCAATAACATCTCCTTTCATTTTATCCCCACAACAACTCTGTACTGAGCTGAAAGAGAGTGACTGGCCCACAGTCTCCCAGTGAGTTTTCATGGCTAAGGACTTGAACCTAGTCACAGTCCAGCAGTAGTTAATCAGCACATCACAATGGGTAGGATTTTCAAACAACTTCAGATTTTGCCTTGAGCCAAATTAAGCCTTTTCTCCTCAAAAGGATTAAATTTAGAACAGTTCCTCTGATTTATGCACTAAATCAAGTGTTTTAGTGATTGTGGGAGGTCTGAGCTTGATGTGTGCATCAGCCAGACTTTATTGTATTTTCCCTGCTCTGATTGTGTTTGTCCCCTTGTGTTTTTCTCTTCTATGACCTTGCATTCTTAGAATGTTGAGAGTCTGTCGGTATTCTTCATGGTACACATATTTTGACAAGCTTGGTAATATTAATTGGTCCCTCAGGAGCTTTCTGTAATAAATCTGTCTTACTGGCAGTCAGAAATACATGCGAACTCTGGTTTTCTTATCTTCACTATTCAGTGGAGGCCACACCATGGAAATATGAGGAGATATGACAAAGCTGCCCCTTCAAACACCTCTTTGCACCTCTGCTTGTGGTGGTGTGGGAAGGAAAAAAAACCATGATCCCATATATTGCAAATCTTGCCTTGTTTTACCACAATGGTTTTTTTGAAATAACACTTCTATTTCTCTTATATTATATCTTATATCACATTTTTCGTTTGGTTCTATCATAGTTCTATTTCTAGATGTTCAATTACAATACAGCAACCAGACTTCGGGCAAACAGCATTAGCAATGTATCAGTGCTGTACTGCTTTCGATATAAATATTATTCCATAAAGATCCCACTCAGGGCCTGATCATTATGATTATGATTTATTTAAATTTATTGGCCACCCAACTCCAGTGTGATTCTGCACACAGTGTGATGGTTCTAAACAAGTAGGCATGTGACCTAAGAACGCCTATCAAACGTTAATAATATTACTCTCATTTTTAATGAAAGGAAAGAAAACATGTTTTAAAACTACTGTTCTAGGAAGGGAGGGAGGGAGGGAAAGAAAAAGATAGATAGATAGATAGATAGATAGATAGATAGATAGATAGATAGATAGATAGATAGATAGATGGATGGATGGATGGATGGATGGATGGAAGGAAGGAAGGAAGGAAGGAAGGAAGGAAGGAAGGAAGGAAGGAAGGAAGGAAGGAAGGAAGGAAGGCATAAAATCAGTTTCTGATCTGCTTGAAAGAATAAAAACCTCTGAATCAACTGCTGCCCCCCCGATTCATCCTCAGATGGCGTTGGAGAAGGTGTTAGACAATCCTTCCTAGGGAGAGCACTCCACAAAGTGTCAGCACTAACATGAATACCTTCTTTCCATTTATTGTGTCTCTACTCACAATCCAGCACACTTTAAACAATGGGAAGATCAAGAGTATTATATCTCGGTAGAGTGATAGATGATGATGATGGATAGATTAGATAGATAGATAGATAGATAGATAGATAGATAGATAGATAGATAGAAGTTATATAGTCACCCATCTCACAAAAGTGGGCACTTAGGGCAGCTTACAGGATTAAAACAACCCCACCAAACATAGTCAGACAGTATATTTTTCATGGATTGTATACAATTATCCATTTATTCAGATAAATTATTCCAGTTAAAGGGAAAGGAAAGCTAGCTCTCTGCAAACCTTACATCTATAGTGGAACTGCTCAAAAACATTTTTTTTAAATCCTTACTGCCATAGATAAAATCTTACATGTAAACGCTTTGATCTAATCCATATAGTAACTAGCAACCATTTCTTATCTTTTCAGTTACTATAGTAAGTTTATTTAGGTTATTTTATATTCATTTTCATTTATTTATTTATTCAGCTATCAAAATTCAAACCAAGCAGTATTATAAAAGGTTTTAAAAATTAAATTAAAACTTAAGGTAAGTTCAAAATTGAAAAGCTGTTTCAAAAAGTTGCATCTCTATTAATGATCAAAATCCTGAGAAGTCTTAGTATAAGTGCAACTTAATTTGCAAATGTCAACTAGTTCCTCAAATATGTGGGGGAACCTCTGCTAAACCTAGCAAAGCTATTTTGAGTATATCTGTACAGCTCCATACCCTGAAAAGAGAGCTGCAAATGTTGGTCTTGTTTCATTCTCACATCTTCGGATGCTGTAAAAAAAAGGTAAAAACTGAGGGTCTGGCTGCACAGAGGTGGTCTGTCCTACATTCATGACATAGGAGGAACAAATCAGATTATTTCTATTTTCATATTTGTTCTCTTGCATATTCCTTCAGTCTTGTTTCTGAATTAACCTGTATTAAAAATGATTTTGAAATAAAGTTTTTTTTCCCTCAGAACAGGGGTAGGTAATGCAATTCCACAGATTTATCTTGGCATTCTCTGGGCTTTCTGTTGCACCATTTTTTTTTTTTTAAAAAAGAAAGACTAATTAAAGAAATAAACAAATAAAAGAAATTGTCCTGCTGCAAAGCAAACACCAGTCTCTACTACCCAGTTCATTTGCAGGAATTTTTTTAGACCTTGTAAAGATTTCACTGGAATGGTATCAGTGTCCAGAGTATATCACATCCAGTTTGCATGGTTAATTTAAGATTTTTGAATAATTGAATCGAAAAAGTCAGATTCTTAAAGAAAATAGCTTTTCTGTATATGCACAAGAGAGCATTGTGTCATTGGATTACTTCTGACAAAACCAATTCAATTTGACAATTCAGTCCAAACTGACAGACCCATTCAGAAAGTTGATTTGGTTTGGAGTTTCAGTCTAATTGCTTTCAAACTGAGTCTCCAAATTGAATTTTCATACAGCCCAAATACAGAGCATCCTGGGGGAGCTCATTAACCACTATGTAGCCATTGTGTGAATAAACAAGTCTCCCATGGTGGCCATTTTGTGAGCCTGCCCACCATGTACTTCCAACTGTCCCTGGCTCCCCAAATTGCTTACTACTTCTTTAGACTATGTCAAAATGTGTGTCTAAAGCTAAAACTTCTCACTATATACAGTTTCTTATATAGCCCCATTTGGAATTGTGGATTCATCTATTTGGAAGGAGGTTCCTGAAAGGCATAATGGAGCACTTTTCAACTACGTATGTGGACAATGTATCTGGTAATTCCTTCAAATGGGAAGGTTTTCTTGGTCCAGAAAGTCCCACTAGTACCATATCTTCAGGTTACTTGGCGTTTGAGACTGCATTCATGCATTTATAGGAATGGATAAATCACAATCTTAATAAATGTATGAAAATAATTCATTCAAAGAGAACAATTGGTCCAGTCCTCAATTAATATAAACTGATGTATTTTTTATTGGTTCCAGAGAATGAACCAACAATGATTTGCACCATTATATAAATTACTCCTTTTGAATTGAATACTTTCCTTTTCATATATTTGAGAGATTAATATATTTACCATAATGCAAAAGCCCTTTAATATTTTATGGAAGATTTTGAAGGAATAGACTGCCAACATTTAGAATCAGAACAGTTTTGCTTTGCACTGATGTTCATAAAATTAATGCAATTCTTATAACTGCACATATTATTTGGACATTCACTGAAGGATATTGACTTTAATTACAAAGCTCATATGCATACTGATGAAATTGCAGTTTGATTACCATCTTATGGTCTTGGGAGTATTAGCAAACTATTGCAGGAGTAGAAGAAAACCTTATTTATTTTTTGTGACTAATATCTGGAAACAGGAAAGGAAGTTATCTTAAAAATATTCAGTGTTTATACAACCACACCTACAGGAACCATAGAGAAGTATCTTTACAAAGAGATCCAGCGTAATTCAAGATATTCTTAGAAAAATATCAGATAGACGTCAGAATTTAATAAGACCAAGCACGGATACTGATTTGCTGACTGTCAAGCATCACCTTCTACAAATCAAATAGTATTAAATTCTTCGCCATTAAGAATATATATTTCATTCTAGCCTTGTTTAAAAAAAATAAATGGAAGTCCAGGAAAACAACCCACTATTCCATGGTGTTCTGAATTTTTGCTCAGTTTAGAAAGTCTTTTATTGGTCATCCCAGCACGTCCTTGATCCTTTTCTCTAGGCCTTGGTTCCCAAAATTGTGTGTGTACATGTTTGTGTGTGCTGACAGTAGACTTCATCCTTCCCTGGTTTCTTTTCTGTCACATGAATCACAGGACAACACTCCTTCTCAGTCTGTGCTGGGCTGCCTAGAATCATTTGTGGTGCTTGTGGCAGTCCTACTCTAATGTCCTATTAAAGATACATGTGGCTACTCTGCCCAGACTTCATATCCTTGTCTCTTTCATTACGGAGATATGTTGCAGTCAGAATTTGGCTGGGCCACCTCTCATTATTTTCAGCTGGATTTGTCTGGGGCAGTTGCTTGCTTTGTGAGGGCTTACAAAATAGGCTGTACCTCAGCACTTTGATCAAAATTATGGAGATAAGGCCAATCTGCCTTGACTGACTGCCTTTTTCATTAGAGTAGCTTCTGCACATGCACAGATGCAACTTTTCGGTGAAATTGTTGCTCCACTGTTTAGAAGTGGTAGAAAGGGAGTTGCTCTGAAAGGGTGCATTCATAATCCTTCACTGAAGCAAAAGTGCCCCTTTGAAGCTTTGCATAGCTCTGTTTTCCTCAGATATTCTAAATTCTCACTGCTCCTGGGGTGTTCTCCCATGGTGTCCACAGGCATCAGAGACTTGACTTTCCTTCCAGTGTAAACACTGAACAGTTCTTCCCCTTCACTTCCTCCTCTGTTGGTTTGTGAAAGCATTAAGAAGAGTTCCTTATCTGAGCTAAAAACATAGATAAGAAGGTTGTTTTCAAGGTGGCTACTTTATGTACTCCAAAGTAAACTCACTGTTTCTTCACCTTCGGTGGAAGGAGGCATATTGCTAAATGAATGTATTTGCTGGCTTGCTTTCTTGCTTGCTTTCTCTCTCTCATCAACAAAATTGAAAACTTCTGCAGAAAATATTTTTCTGAATGTTTGAAGTCTCTCAAAATTTGCAGAATCTATTATAGAACGTTATCTACACAATTATCAACATTACTATCATTATAAAAGAATATTTCAAGGATGACACTTTTGAAGCACTTTTCTCTCTGGTCAGGCAGAAGGAACTCATGAGGAGAGCCTGATGGAGGGCTATGGACAGAGTTGTCAGCTCTTATGTATAATACACATTTAATTTTTCATTTTATATTTCTGACCCAACTGTGGTCTGGATTGTATAATGATGATTTGGTCTGGCCTAGATTAGCATCATTCAGAAATATAGTGCCTAGGAAGATAGGCTTGCTAACAAATGGGAGAACAGGGCATCTAAAAATAACTTACCCCTTCTTATTTCCCTCTGCTACTGAGATACATCTCTGGCTTTTTCATTCCTTGGCTCTATGCTGAACATTTGAACTACCTGTGATTACTCTGGCTACACACCCTAAACTCTATTACCATTGAGGTTTGCTCCCTAAATTCATTTTTTTTAAGTGGGACCTATATAAAAGCTGGAGTTGGAGGTGGGAGCCTTAGCTCTGGACACGTTGAAGTTCATTCTAATCATTCTTGAGCACTGTAGGACTAACAGACAAGCATGGCATCTGCATAGAAAGGGGCTATAAAGATATAGTTATATTTGGCCCCACATTCAAAACTGGAGAGTGGCAGATGATGCCCGTTACAGAGAAGGCCCTGCCTCCATTGCAAGATACTGTAAGGTGGGAAGTTGATGAAGAACACTTTTTAGAAAGTTCTATGACAGAATATTTTCAGAAGTCTAGGATGTTTATGAAATCCATGTGCCTATTCTTTATTTTTGCCTTTGAGTCAGTGTTGACTCATGGTGACTACCTGGACAAGTCCCTGCAGTTTTCTTGGCAAGATTTCAGAAGTGGTTTGCCATTGCCTTCTTCCTAGGGCTGAGAGAAAGTGATGGGCCCAAGGTCACCCAGCTGGCTTTGTGCCTAAGGCGGGACTAAAACTCAGTCTTCCAGTTTCTAGCCTGGTGCCTTAACCACTACACCAAACTGGCTTTCATGTGGCTATTAAAATAAGCAAATAAACAGTTGCTTTTATTTAGAAGCTAAATATTGATGTGAGGATCATTTAACAAATAAAGAAAGCCTCCTCAGTTTTCTCCATTTAACATACCCTTTATATTATTATTTCTATTGCAAAATTGTAATAGTCTGGTAGATCAATCCTGTATGTGCCTGTTTAGGAGTAAGGGCCCTTTAATTCCAGGGGACTTAATTAGAGGTTTGTGAGTATAAGAGACCAACCTGAACGTCTTCTGTTGAATATTTGTTCCATATCCTTGCTTGTGCAAAATTGCAAAGATGGCTACATTGTTGAAACTCATGTAAACCCCTTCACTTTACATATCAATATAAATATATTCCTCATGTTGTATATTATCAATTCTTAATGACTTTTTAAAAAAATGCATCTCTTCTTTAGGCTTTGTTAAAGAAGTGCCTTTAACGTGTCCCTAAGAGCTTCAGAATGCTTTATTTTGCCATGTTGTTAATGGTGATATTTCATGGTTCATTTGCTCTCCATAATAACCTTTTTGCTCTTCAATGGCAAAAAAATACCAGTCTGTTTGATCTCTGTGGGTCAGTAAAATGAGTCCTTGAAATTTCTTTAATTTTCCTCATAATTAAGTTGCAGGCTAGAGTGATTTTTCCCTAATTAAAAATAAACTTGATTTCATCCTGGTCAATGTACTAGACTAAAACTAGCATTATGCAGAATACATGGATCTTGAGCATTTCCCAAAGCTTATGTTTTATGGACTGTTTTACCAATGCTATGTTTCTCCATGTGAGTAATTTTCCCATAGTAGGTTGATAGAGAAGTAATGGCCATACCTTATCCATATATATCATGCCAAGCTATTTGATTATATGTGATGACATGGTATGAAGCAAGCTCAGAGATTTAACAAGTCAGGATTCTTCAAAACTTTGGCTATCAGTACCATTACCTTGTGCAGAGACAGGTGGATTTGAGATGAAGATGCACAATTTTAACAGTAAGGTAGATATTATTCGATGATAGAAAACACGAAGCTTATGCCCCTTCAGCTGCTCAGAATCATTCTCAATATGGCAGTATATGGACCCCCTCAAGCAGCAGTGCCTTCAGGGGGATCAAAAAAAATCAAGATGGTGATTGCAACCAGATGGTAAGAGCCTGCACCTTTTGTACATGCATCAATATTACATGCACATACAAGGAGAAGGGGCTTCAGTTGCCAGTCACAACCACCATTTTAATTTTTTGGGCCCCTTGAGAACAGTGCTGCCCCAAGGCAAATGCTTCATCTTGCAACTGGTGGTCTGTCAATTATGAAATTCAAAGTAACACAGGGATAGGTCATTTTATAAAACACAGACTTCCACTCCTAATTTCAAGTCAGAAAAAAAAGTTTAACTAAGCAGGTGTGTCATTTCAGACTAAGCATTGCTAGGGATATGAAATAAGAAGCAGAAAAAAGCATGTTTACCACAAATAGCTCCAGACAATTCCCATTCTGCCTGCCAGGGATCATATGAATCCTTGGGAATCTGCAATGACCAACTGATTCATCTCCTTAAAAATCTTCCTCAAACACTGTCTCTTCACTGTCACTGAATGGCTGGCAGGCTGGTGCATTCTTTCTCCAATGCAAAAGTTTTCATTCAAGAAGTTTTCAAACTGTGGAGATTAAAATAGGCGGAGGCCTTACGGTCCAATTATTTTACCCAGATAAGCCCTTGCCTCTTGTTCTTGTTCAAAACCCAATAGTTCTTTTTCCTTTTTCCTATATATATTTCTTCTTTTTTCTTTCTTTTTAGTCATTTTTTGGTATTTTAACTCTTGATAAATTTGTTTTATTTTTCCTATTATTTTTTTCCTTTTATTGACTATATATGTAATGGAGACTTCAATACTAAGTAACCATCTCAAGACTGAAATCTTTATTATACATTTGTACAACAAATACTTCAATGTAATCTGCGGTAGTTTTCTCTTCTTAATATTATATTCATTCTCGTATGAAAAAGTCAAATAATTGTATGCTTGTAATAGTGATATTCTAAACTGTAATTAATACTGACAGAATATTTCTTTCTTTCTTCTTTATTCCCAGTACTCTGTTATCCAAGCTAGAGAATCTCAAAAACTTTAATTAATACTATATAAATATCATTGTACTGAAACAATATATTAAGATGTATAACAATATAATAAAAGGGGAAATAAATAAACAAATAAATAAATAAATAAATAAATAAATAAATAAATGCCCCAGCTTCAATTCCTGCCTAGGTGGGTGACAAAATATGCTGCAGAGACTTTTTCCTTGAGGAAATACTTCAAATTAAATTAATGGCCTCAAATCAGCGAGCTGGGAGGAAGGAGAGGAGAAGGGGGAAAGAACACTATTGTCACCCCTTCCTTCCTTCCTTCCTTCCTTCCTTCCTTCCTTCCTTCCTTCCTTCCTTCCTTCCTATAAGAGGCACAGAGGAAGGAAGGAAGGAAGGAAGGAAGGAAGGAAGGAAGGAAGGAAGGAAGGAAGGAAGGAAGGAAGGAAGGAAGGAAGGAAGCAAAGTAGCCCTACCCTATAGCAAGACAAGAAAATAACCATAAAATAGCAATAATGGAATTGGTGGGAGAAACCCTCCATCTTACTAGGACATAATTGCTACATGTGTTGTGAACCATTCTTATTCTAGACCAGTGTTTCTCAACCTCAACAACTTTAAGATGTGTGGACTTCAGCTCCCAGAATTCCCCAGCCAGCACTGGTCTAGATCAGCTGTGACCTAACCTGCGTGCACCTTTTGTGCCCTTCTGCATGGAATGGGAACAAAATTGGGGGGGCTATTTTTGCAAAAGAAACACTGAGTTTCTTTAACCTTGCAGAGGCTTAAGGGAAGCATTGCAACCCCCTTTTATGGCAACATAAAAAAAACAGACCTCCGGCTTCAGCTACTCTAGCGACATTGTTTTCCACTTGCTTTTCCATCTGTTAGGGAAAAAAAATAAGAAGAAAAGAAAGAATTGCATTGTTGTTGCATTTATCAGAAGAGGGAGCCACAGTCATGACAAAATGAATCTTTGGGTCATTGTACTCCTTTACTGATGAAAGAATTGTGAATATCATTAGGAGGGGATATGGCTAATAGCAGCCTCCTCACCACAAAATGTAAATGAAAAATACGTCTCCCAAATCCTCATAAAATAAAATAACATAAAAATTAAAAAAGGGAAAAACAACGGCCACATTTTCAAAGCAGACCTTAGTACGCCATGGAAAGGGCAAGGCATTCCTTAGCCAACAGAAGTCATGTTCTACTGCCCTAGATATGGTTGGGTTACATCATCCCTGTCCACCAGATTGTTTCCTTCAGGGTGCAGAAGAGAGGAAGGATCACCTGGTGTCCTACTTTTCATCTCTACTCTGCTGCAGTCATGCACATAAAGAGGTTAAAGCTAGAATAATCAAAGGCTATTATCTTTGGAACTGTCTCAAAATTACGTTGGGTAATTTCCCAACAGATATTAGGGGTGGAATTTCAACCAGTGTCTGTGATAAGCTTAGGAATCAAGGTGTTATACTTCTTGTCACAGAAGAGGGTTTGAATAAAAGTTGATAAGGCCTGAAGCTTTATAGGAGGGAATTATAATACATTTCCTCCCATTAAAGCTGCCTGTGTCCTATACTAGCTTTCAGTTCCTTTATGACTGCCTAATATGACACTTTCCTTTTGGAGATCACCAAGGAAGGAAGCCTTCCTGCCATCAGCTGTAAGAACTGGGTTGAGCTTCTCTACTTCAGTATATTTAAAACTAGATTTCATGTGGATGCCACCAAATTGTGTGTCCCCCCCAAGATAATATATATTAAAGAGCCAGCATATTTCAAAATGGTCTGCTTTCTTAGCAGCACAGAAGGGGGGGGGGAGGAGATTGCTGGAATTGTCTTAAAATACTAGAGCCCAAATGGGACCTGTAAGATTTTAAAATTTAGCTCAAAGCTCTGTGGGATTTCTGCAAAAGGATTTGCAGTTTTACATCATCATACATAAAACAGCTGTAGTAAATTGTCAAGCTCTGCTTTGTGTAGTGGCATAAAGCTATTAATTTTAAAGCAAACAAAGTTAATTTAAGGACCTTTTTCAATCATCTGTACTACATTTTGAGAAAAATCCAATAAGGGAAGCTTATTTATTTTTGAATCATGGTTGTTTTCATGCAGTGTTAATTTCCTTACTGTTGCATCAGATTTCTCAAACAAATTCAGTGAGTTCTTTGACCTCCACAGGGATGAGGGCAAATTGTTTGGTCATTGACCAATTAATAGCACAGGATAACCATATTATGCTATATTTCTTTTTTTTTAAAAAGTCTTCCTCCAGCCTCCCATTTTGAATTGCAAAATGGAAAACAGCTTAGTGCAGCTCAGTTTTCCTTCTCCAAATCAGTTTGGAATTTATTATTTATTTATTTATTTATTATTTCAATTTATTCCCCGCCCATCTCCCTTGCAAGGGACTCTGGGCGGGTTACAACAATTGAAAGTTAAAAACTATAAAAATATCATCTAAAAATACAATAATAATAAAATAATAATATACAATAATAAATTATCTAAATCCAAGATGGATTGGAGACCATGGTGTAGAATTAATTTCTAGTCAAGGACAAAGAGCTGAAAGCAGCATGAAGCTTTTCATATACCAAATAGTATGAAATGCAACCTTTAGTTTTATTATATTATATGTATAAGCTTTATTGAATGTTATTTTAACTTATTTATATAAGTTAATATTTATATAACTTATTTATATATGTATTTTAATTAACTATATTTTATTGTAAACCGCCCAGAGTCCCCCTTGGGGGAGTGGGTGGTGATAAATCTAATAAATAAATAAATAAATAAATAAATAAATAAATAAATAAATAAATAAATAAATAAATTTAGTTGAGCCTGTGCAATAGCAGTTTCAGTAGGTTGTATCTTAAATCAACCAACATCACATCTTAATTCCTCTATATTACTTCATGTGCCTATTCTTTACATTATGTATTTGCTAGACAGAAGCCAAGAACCAGTAATCTAATAAACTAGTGCTCTTCTGATTTTTTTTTACCAGTTCCTTCATTTGGGGCATGCTGGCTGGCAGAGATATGACTGCTTTAAGTAGTCAGCTCCTTAAAGCAACTGTGTCTCTCCTTACAGCTTCATACAGAAGTCTGTAAAAAAGACATGGCTATTTTAAAGAGCTGCCATGTTTGCACATTCTGAAGGAACTCTTCTGAATAATCTTCAAAACATGAACAGTCCTGAAGTAACAATTTTAAGACTTCCTGCTTTCTGGCTATTAATCTGTCTTCCCCCACATCTTTGAAAATAGGATTTAAGCTTTGTGTTAGGTGAATTGTTTTTTTCTAGCACCATATTCTTATCTCCTAAGATTTAAGTTCTCTTCATGCAGCTGTATTCATGTGGCCTTTCATATTTTCACTTCAACAGAGACAAGTGTCTGGGGAATAATCATGATTTAACTGGTGAAAATTCTAACAGGATGAAAGAAGATGATAAATGGGAAATTCTGCTATTAGTTGAGATTAAAGCTACAAAAATCCTAACAACTTCTAGATGGCAAGAAAGAGGTTAGAGAGAGAGAATTCTAATTCTTGGCTGCCATCATATGGTCATCGAAATTTAGACAGAAGTCTAAATTAAGTTATCTTTGAATTTCTCCTTCCTTCCTTCCTTCCTTCCTTCCTTCCTTCCTTCCTTCCTTCCTTCCTTCCTTCCTTCCTTCCTTCCTTCCGGCCGTCATAAGTAGAAAAGAGTTTAGAAAGCTTTGTTGGGAAAGTTCTAATGTACCTTCAATGTAGCTGAAAAGTCAATAGTTTATCTGGATCAAGAAACACACATATTTGGAATGTTGCTAATATCAAAGACAGCAATATAGTGTGATCATTAGATCCTCATTATCAAGACAAGAAGCTACAATCATCTTTGGTTTGGGCAATTTTTCTTTCTTTCTTTCTTCTTTCTTTCTTTCTTTCTTTCTTTCTTTCTTTCTTTCTTTCTTTCTTTCTTTCTTTCTTTCTTTCTTTCTTTTAACGGTGCCATCATTCAGTCAAAAAAGTACTGTCTGCTGTAATTTACAGCTACACAGAAAGATTACATTTGGACCATGGCAACCATATCTGTGTTGAAAAAAATTCACATAACTACTAGTAGGCAATATTTTCTGCATTTGTTTGCTTTTATATAGGGGTTGTCTGGATTTTTGCAGTCCAGATGTAATAGCCTTAATTTGGGCTCAATATTGTCAATCCTTCACCCAGTTACCTGGAATAAGTCCCATGTTCTGTGGCAGGATTAACACACTGCACTAAAACCTACATTGGGTTTTAACAAACCCTTGTTAAAACAGACTATGACTTAGCATGGAAACCCAGAAGATAATTTTTACAGATGAACTGCAGTTTAACATGAAAAGAAATGTATTTAATATCTATGGACTTTACTGGATATTATAAGCATGCCCCATTTGTTGTTAGATAATGGCTACTAAATTTCATAGGACATATATGGTAAATATGAATTGCTGTTTTAGAAACACTTACATAAAAATAAAAGAAAGTAGCATTTTAAAATAAGATGAATCACAATTTCTTCCACCTTTTCTTTTCCAGCAGTAAAAAGATAGCAGACAGCCATCGTTACATTAGAGAGATAACAGGGATAGAGGTGATAAGATGCAGGCACATTTATTTATATATATTTCAAAATTAGTCACTGCCCATCTTACTCAAAGAATGACTCTGGGCGGTCTACAATAAAACAAGAATAAATAATCATTAAAATATAATAAAACAATATTCTTAAATAAAAATATGATACATGCCAAATTGTAGGAGCTTTGGCTTTGGCTTAGTAAGTTACATTAGAATACAGAAAAAAATTGATTTTACAGACCATTTTGGGGGGAAGGGTTGACTGTAAAATCCACATGTCTGTTCAATCTAGGGTCTGGGTCCTTCACATAATTTGCATCATTATGCACCATTGGCATTTGCATTAACTTACATCATTTCTGTTATTATATAATTATGCTAATAATATAATTTACAAGATGTAATTATATGAATAATGCAAATTTATGCAAATAAATTAAAACACAACTTTACTTATGTACAAAATCTACCCCAGTATATTTCAAATTACCGAATATACTTGCGTATAAGTCCATCCACGTACAGGTGGTCCTCATTTAAAGCCCACTCCTTCAGCAATCATTCAAACTTATGATGGTGCTGAACAAGTGGTAGTTATGATCGGTCCTCATACTTACAATGTTGCACCATCCAGCGGTCACATGATCACGATTTGCGACCTTCCCTGCCAGCTTCCCACAAGCAAAGTCAATGGGGAAGCCAGCAGGAAGTCAGAAGTTGCGGTCATGTGAGGTCTTTGCTTAACAACCCGTGTGGTCCTCATTTAACTACAGCAACCAGGACTGCCGGAACTGCCATTGCTAAGCGGCATGGTCACGCCAAACCCAATTTTTTGGGTGTATTTTGGCACCTAAAACTCTCAGCTTATCCACAAGTATATACGGTATCCAGATTTTGTCTATTATTATGTGGGGAGGGGAATACCTGGATCCAGATTTTTAATTGAATCTAAAATCCACTAAATGGCAATGTATTAAATCAAAATTTTACTATATTGTGGCCTCTAGAGCATGGCAAATTTGTGAGAACCCTGATATTGTGGAATTATTCAATAGATCATAATTAAAACAAACTAGTGCCTGTGCAGTATGAAACCCTGCCAATGTCTACTGGTTAAGGTTAGAATGAACCTGGGAATACTTAGGCTAAAATCCTCACTCATTCATGAAGCTTACTAGTCACCTTGGTCTCCTATCTCTCAGCCTTACCAGCCCCATAAAATTGTTATTGGAATAAAATATCTTGAACTCCTTGGAATAAAAATAGATTTTTAAATTTTTTATTTAACTTTTATCCTGCCTTTATTATTTTTATAAATAACTCAAGGCGGCGAACATACCTAATATTCCTTCCTCCTCCTATTTTCCCCACAACAACAACCCTGTGAGGTGAGTTGGGCTGAGAGAGAGTGACTGGCCCAAGGTCACCCAGTGTTAGAATTCAGTCTGAGCCCTGCAGTAAAGGCGGGAAAAATGCAAAGCTCTGCTGCAAGGATAGAATTGTTGCAGCAAAGCTTAGAAGAAGCGCCAATAGAGGAGCAAGCCCATTGGCTGCTACCTTCCAATGGCGCAAAAAGGAAAGTATAAAAAGAAGGACAGAAGAACAGGTTGTCGGGGACAACCGTTCTGCAGGAGCCTCATCCAGCAATTACTGGCAAAACCAGAACTTCGGGGCCGCAGCTCGACATTGCCTCGCCTGGATCGTTTTGCCTGTCGCTGCGGAGGGTGCCTACCTCTCACCACCTCCTCCGCCGCCTACCCACGCTGCCAAGCCTCTGCCTGTTGCTGCCAACTGGAACTGCCGTTCACCAACTCCTCTGCTGCCTACCCACCCTGCCAAGCCTCTGTCTGCTGCCACCAACTGGAACCATCACTCACCTTCATCTCCGCTGATGGCAACCATGATGACAACCATAGCCTCAGGGATCGCTCACGAGGCCACGCCTCCACTTGCTGCTGCCCCTGGGTCCTGCTGCCTGCCTTCTCTTGCACTGCTCCTTGCATCAGCTGAAAGGACTTGCCTCTCCACAACTCGGCCGGCTGCTGCTGCAACAACAAAGGATTGCAGCACAACACTTGTTAGCCGACCTTTGAGTCCTTCTAAAACCTTCACTACCGAGCCTATCCTCAGACACCCGGGTCCATCCAGGGCGTTCATCATCAAAATGGATGTATCCAATGTAGCTATCAGTGCAATCTTGCTCCAGGTCGAACCCTGGACTGGCATCTTATGCCCCTGTACCTACTACTCCCGGAAGCTCGCCCCAGCTGAGAAGGCTTATACCATTTGGGACAAAGAGCTTCTGGCGATCAAGGTGGCATTTGAGGTATGGAGGCACCATTTGGAGGGAGCGCGTCACCCAGTGGAGGTAAGGACCGACCACCAGAATTTAGAAGATTTAAAAACCGCCCAGACCTTGAATCAGCCACAAATCTGATGGTCCTTGTTCTTCTCTCGATTCAACTTCAAGGTGACTTACATCCCAAGAGGCCAGAACCAGCGGGCAGATGCGCTTTCAAGGAAGCCCGAATATGACCGCTTAGAGTCTCCAGTACTGCCCCAGTCTGTCATCTCTCCAGAGTGTTTTGCCGCTACCACCATACAGGGTGATCTACTTCAACGGATTCGGGAAGAACAGAAAACAGACCCCTGGGCAAGGAAAGTGTCAAGTATTGGCGCATCTTCCTGCAGATCAGAAAGAGCAATGGAATTGTAGTCATGAGACACTATGTTTCCGGGGCCACTACTACATACCCCCAGGAGAGCACTGCAAACTGGCCTTACAACTCTGCCATGACAACCCCGCCACTGGCCCTTTTGGGTTCTTCAAGACACTGAACCTGGTCTCCTGAGAGTTTTGGTGGCTGCGCATCCGGGACAACGTGAAACAATATGTGTTCTCTTGCCCAGAGTGCTGAAGGGCAAGAAATATTAATGCCTCTACCCACACGAGAATAACCTTGGGAGGCTATTTCCATGGACTTCATCATGGACCTCCCAAAGTCCCAAGGGACCACCACCATTCTGGTAGTGGTGGATTCCATGACTAAGATGGGCCACTTCATTGCATGTGAAGGCTTACCTACTGCCCAGGAGATGACACGCCTCTACATCAAACATGTCTTCAAATTGCCTGGCATAGCAAAGAGCATGGTATCAGACTGAGGCTCCCAGTTTACGGCCCAGTTCTGGAAGGCACTCCTCCAGAATTTAGGTATCCAAGACCACTTCTCCACAGCATTTCATCCACAATCGGATGGAGGGATTGAAAGGAGCAGTACCTGCATTGCTATGTGAACTACCAACAGGACAATTGGGTAGACCTCCTAGCCTTGGTGGAGTTTGCATACAACAATGCACAACACTCGTCGACCCAGATGGCTCCGTTCGCAGCAAATTATGGCTTCCACCCGCGATCATTTCCCCTTGCTGCCCCAGACTCGGCCATATCGGCCGCAAACCAGTTCCTCCAGGAATTGCAAGCCAGCCACCAAGTGCTTTGAGAACACTTAGAAAAGGCCAAAGAGGATTACAAGTGCTTCGCTGACCACCACTGGAAGACGGGATCTCCATTAAAGATTGGTGACCTGGTTTGGTTGTCTACAAAGCACCTAGCCTCTTCCTGGCCATCTCGGAAGCTGGACCACTGGTTCCTGGGACCATTTCCAATAGAAGCCATAGTCAATCCAGTGGCTTTCTGATTAAACCTTCCTCTCCACATGCGCATATACCCCATGTTCCACAGGTCCCTACTGGTCCCCGATTCAGCTGACAGCCCACTCAAAAACAGGAGGACACCACCTCCTCCGGTCATCATCCGGACAGACGAAATATGAGGACTGCGCCTTCAATGAACTGAAAACTGCATTCATGTCCGGACTTATTCTGCAACACCAGGATCCTACACAACCCTTTGTGGTGGAAACCGATGCTTCAGACGTTGCTATCGAAGCCATGTTACTTCAAACCAATTCAAAAAATGGTCTACTATGTCCCTGTGCCTACTACTCCCGAAAATTGACTGATGCAGAAAGGGCATATATAATCTGGGACAAGGAACTCCTGGCCATCAAGGTAGCCTTCGATGTATGGTGGCACTACTTAAAAGGGGCCTGACATGTTATAGAGGTCAGAAAAGACCATCAGAACTTGGAACACCTCAAGACTGCCCACAATCTCAATCAGAGGCAGATCCGCTGGACATTGTTCTTCTCCTGCTTCAATTTTTTGTCACGTACATTCTGAGAGGTAAGAATCAGCAAGCAGACACGCTATCTCGCAAGCCTGAATACAAGGGAGTGGGGAAGGAGTCTCCTACCCAAACTGTTATTCCGCTGGAACAAATTGCAGTACTACAAGCCTCATCCAGTCTCTTACAAGACATCCAGGAGCAGCAACAGAATGACGCCTTTGTGAAGAAACAATTGGGTGAAATTGACAGCCTCCCTAGGGAGCAAGCAGTGCAGTGGAGCTAGACCGACAAATTGCTACGCTTCAGAGGCCGGTATTACATACCTGCAGGGGAACTGCAGGGACAGATATTACAACTGTGCCATGATAAGCCCACTGCAGGTCACTTTCAATTCTATAAGTCCCTCCAGTTGATTTTGAGAGACTTCTGGTGGCCACACATGCACAATGATATCAAGACCTACATAGCCTCCTGCCCCACATGCTGCCAGGCCAAAAATCAACCTGGCAAACCATCGGGACTCTTATTACCTTTACCAACACCTGGGCGACCGTGGGAAGCTATATCGATGGATTTTATCATGGAGTTCCCCAAATCCAATGGTGCCACCACAATATTAGTAGTGGTTGATCTCCTGACAAAAATGGCTCATTTCATCGCATGTCCTGGTCTACCCACGGCTCAAGGTATGGCACAGTTATACATTAAACACATCTTTCATTTGCATGGATTGGTGAGGAGGGTGGTCTCGGATCGTGGTTCCCAGTTTACTGCAAGATTCTGGAAGGCCCTTCTTAAAGGTTTGGACATCAAAGGTCACTTATCATCCTCCCATCACCCCCAATCTGATGGAGAAACGGAGAGGGTCAACTCGATAGTGGAGCAATACTTACGCTGCTATATCAACCATCAGCAGGACAACTGGGCTGAGTTGTTATGACTGGCTGAATATGCCTACAACAATTCTCAACACGCTTCTACCAAACTGACACCGTTTATGGCAAATTATGGCTCCCATCCCTGAGCATTTCCACTAGAAGCCTCAGATTCTGATGTCCCTGCTGCAAACCACTTCTTACAAGAACTCCAGGCTACTCAAGACCCACCTAGAGAAAGCTAAGGAAGACTATAAACATTTCACAGACTGTCACCGTAAAGTGGGGCCTTCGCTATCGATGGGAGATTTGTTCTGGCTCTCTACGAAAAACCTCAATTATTCAAGACCTTCGAAGAAATTGGATCACAGGTTCATAGGTCCCTTTCCAATTGAAACCATCATCAACTTGGTAGCCTTCCGGCTCACGCTTCCCTCACACATGAAGGTCCATCCAGTATTCCACCGATCCCTACTGGTTCCAGCAGGTCCACCAAGTCCACTGCAAATGGTCAAGCAACCTCCACCTCCGGTCCTGGTCGAAGGAGAAGCTGTATATGAGGTTTCACACATTTTAGATTAACGCTTACACCATGGCCGTGTATAATACCTGATATCGTGGAGAGGTTATGGACCTCAGGAGAATTCTTGGGAAGATGTGTCTCATGTCCATGCTCCAGCAAAGCTCCATGCCTTCCATCGACAGTACCTGCTTAAGCCCGGTCTCCACAACCAGAGGGATGGGGGTGCTGCGGGGGGGGGGCAGTGTTAGAATTCAGTCTAAGCACTGCAGTAAAGGTGGGAAAAATGCAGGAACAGATACAAAAACTCTCTACTACCTTCACTTCCACTGTGGACATCATCTCAGGAGGCATATGCCAGAAAAGAAAGCTCAAATGATAAAAAATGGTTAAGATACAAAGCTCTGCTAAACTTTAGGGGAAATAATTATGAATTTAAAACAAGAGAAGAATTAGAAAAAGAGGGGTACAAATGTCAGTGGTTCTTATATTTACAATTAAAAGAACAATTCAGATTGGATCAAAAAACATTCAGATTTCTTAAATCAACAGAAAATTGGGATAATATATTATGGAAAGAAAATGACCACTTAATTTCAAAATTATATAAAAAATTAATAGATTTAAAAACTAATGACATAATAACAAAATTATATGATAAAATGGGAAGAGAATTTGAATAGAGAGATCAGTTATGAAGATTGGCAAACCATTTGGATTAAAAACACTAAATTTACTCTAAGTAATAATTTAAAAGAAAACAATTACAAGATGATTTTCAGATGGTATATGACTCCTGAGAAATTATATAAAATGAAATGTTTAGGATCAAACATTTGTTGGAAGTATAAAATAAAAGTTGGATCTTATTATCATTTATGGTGGTCCTGCAAAAAAACTAAAAAAATTTGGGAAAAAATTCATAAATGTATTTGTAAAATTATTGGAATAAATATGGAAAAGAAACCAGAATTCTACTTATTGGGACTTATGAACACAAATTGGACTAAAGACTGTAAGAATTTACTACTACATTTGATCGCTGCTGCAAGGATAACCCTAGCGAAACATTGGAAAGAAGAACAGACTCCACCAATAGAAGAATGGATTTTCAAAACAATGGAATTAGCACAAATGGACAGATTAACGAATTTAGTAAAAGATAAAGAAATTGGAAATTATGAATCAACATGGAAACCCTTTTTAAATTTCATACAAAAGGATTACAATATAAAATTATTTTTGTAAGATAGATAAAAACAATAACAAAAGAAAAAGTTGAAAATGAAATTAATAAATGAGATAAACTACAAATATAAAAACAAAATATTAAAAAGGAAGAAAAAATATAAAGAAAATAGTATTATTGAACAAAAGTTATAAAAGTTTCTTCTTAAAAGAAATAGGAAGTCACTTTATTTTGTATGTAACTTTGAATGTTCTTATAGTTTTGTATTTTGTGTTTTGTGTAAGTATGTTATGTATGTGTTGTAAATCTTTGTAAATGTAACTATCGATGTGATGTGTAAATATTTTAAATAATAAAATTTATTTTTTTAAAAAAAAAGGAAAAATGCAAAGCTCTGCTGCAAGGATAGAATTGTTGCAGCAAAGCTTAGAAAAAGCGCCAATAAAGGAGCAAGCCCATTGGCTGCTACCTTCCAATGGCGCAAAAAGGAATGTATAAAAAGAAGGACAGAAGAACAGGTTGTCGGGGACAACCGTTCTGCAGGAGCCTCATCCAGCAATTACTGGTGAAAGCAGACCTTTGAGGCTCAGCTCGACATTGCCTCACCTGGATCGCCTGAGCCTTCGCCTGTCGCTGCGGAGGGTGCCTACCACTCACCACCTCCTCTGCATCCTACCCACGCTGCCAAGCCTTTTCCTGCTGCCGCCAACCGGAACCGTCGTTCACCACCTTCTCCGCTGCCTACCCACGCTGCCAAGCCTCTGTCTGCTGCCGCCAACCGGAACGTCGCTCACCTTCATCTACTCTGCTGGCAACCACGCTGACAACCATAGCCTCGGGGATTGCTCACAAGGCCACATGTCCTGACTTTGAGTGAAGGAACACGCTGAGACTCAGTGTAAAAGCTCTAGTGTTTTATTGTTCTACTCTGCTAGACAGAATCCAGCTAAACTGAAATGAATTAGTGATGCTCAGAGAAAAGGCCCAAGAAACTAGGGTGAGGCCTTCTTTAGCCTCTTGGGAGGAAAGCAAAGCGATTTAGTACTGTGCATGCATTTATCCCCCTGGAGGGAGCCCCCTCCTTCTTCACCAGTTATCTCCCTGACACCACGCCTCCGCTTGCTGCTGCCCCTGGGTCCTGCTGCCTGCCTTCTCCTGCGGTGCTCCTTGCATCAGCTGAAAGGACTTGCCTCTCCACGACTCGGCCGGCTGCTGCTGCAACAAAGGATTGTCGCACACCACTTGTTAGCCGACCTTTGAGTCCTTCCCAGCCTTTCAGCCTAGCACCTAGCCTTGCCTTGCCAATGTTTGACAGCTGCTATCCTACCACTGCCACAGCTCCTGCCACGCCTCTAGGTAACCTGGGAGAAACTTAGTCACCTACCTTGTTAGTCTGGTGCTGCTGGGAAATGTGTGTGTGTGTGTGTGTTTGTGTATGTTGTATGTTATCAGTCTGATTCTGTATTATTATATTCTTATATGGTATTGCCTTGACTTGCTCCTCCTTATCTTTTAGATCCTTATCCAGTGATCAGTGTCACCAGAACTGTACTGTAATCAATCCAGAAAACTATTTGGGGTTTGTCATTTAAGGAACTTGTTCACACCTTGTTACTCAATGAAGCTGTTAAAACGCAATCAAGAGTCAGTCTTGACCGGAACAGGACACCCAGCTGGCTTTCATGTCTCAGGCGGGACTAGAACTCACAGACTCCTGGTTTCTAGCCCAGCACCTTAACCACTAGACCAAACTGGCTCTGTAATGATTCAGTGATAAAATCCAAAATCCACAAAGGATGTATGAGTTGCAAGCATTTAAGTTTCTTCAAACTTTGCACCTGTTTATTGAATGGGAGAAACAAATCAGATTTTTAAAGTTTTCCTGTTAGAAGACTTGGAGACAAAAGTGTGATAAATCCTCCTTGATCTTCAGAAGATCCCTGTCTGTTAACAGGCATTCCTGGTAGCCACTGCACTGTGGGTTAGTGGTTGAGGTGTTGGCCTACAAAAGAGAAGAGACCCAGATTCAAGTCCAGCCTTTACTATGGAAGCTCACTGGGTGACTTTGGGCCTGTCACTCTCAATCAACCTACTTCAAAAGTCGCTGATGTGGTGAAAAACTTGGAGAAGGGAATTCTGCATACATTGCCTTGAGGTCCTAGAAGAGATATGGAATATAAATCTAGCTACAGTATATATGAAAGCCAATCATGATTCATAATACAGAGTGTGAATGAATATAGACAACTATGAGTTATTTATTAAACCATGGTTAATGGATGGCCAAGAGCTCTGTATGAACCCAGGAGTGTATACTTTAATATATATTCAGAGAAACAAGAAAAAAAATCAAAACTATATTTGGAAAAGCATTGTTAATTGAGGTTTACACTCTTTTATGTGTGGGACAAATCACATGTTGTTGTTACACGCATGAAAATAATAAGATCATTTGGGGAAAAATAGCCTCTAATAGGAACACTGAAATCATGGGAGCAGAAAAAGAGATAGCTATTCTCTCTGTACCACAGTCCTTCTGAAAATTGTCCCAAAGCTGCTGTTAACTTGGAAGCTTCTGTTAATACCAAAACAAGTTTCAGTTCCAAAGCTATTAGTAAGATCAAAGAGAAAAGCAACGATTTTTGGTGGAAACATAGAGTTCAGCTAAAGGGTTAACTTGCTGTTTCTGAGCTCCTAATTATACTCTGGGGACACTACAGCAGTTCTAAATTAAGTAAGTAAGTAGAATGAACATTTGCATACATTGAAATTTAGAATAATAAATAAATAAATAAGTAAATAAGTAAATAAGTAAATAAGTAAATAAATAAATAAAGCAAGCAAGCAAGCAAGCAAGCAAGCAAGCTAGCTAGCTAGCTAGCTAGCTAGCTAGCTAGCTCCTGGTTAGAGCTTGGAAAGAAAATGGAGAATAATCAGAAGGAGCTCAGTGTCAGTACATATCAGAAAGCATGTCTGAAGTGGAGCAGGAAAGCATGACTCCAGGCTGTCTCCACCCAAGGAGAGAGGCAACTGAGCATGATCTCATTTATGGAATATAAGAGGAGTGGTTTGCAGAAATGGCTAAATCAACTTATTTGATTAAGGAGGGAACTACAATTACTTTTATAAAAGACGCTATGGACTTTTTGCTGAAAATGCACAAAAATGAACTGGTGATTTTGGGATTTATTGATTAAAAAGGTTTGTCTATGGGAAGAAGGGATCCATGTTATGTAATTTGGGAGGTTGGAGATGGTATTTGTTATGTTTGCAACTGCTGCAAAGAAGATTGGAAGTTGCTTCTTTAGATATCTTTCTTTTTCTTTTCTTTTTTTTATCTTTCACTTTTTCTTTTACCCTTTTATATTTTCTTTCTTTTCTTACTTTTTCTTTTATGTTTCTGTAGTTTTTAAATCTATGTTAAATCTTCTTTTAATAAAAATTAGTTTTAAAAAAGGAATGTAAGAGGAGTTCATGGTAAAGAACATGAATTAATCAATTTAATGAATTAATCAATTAAATGAAAGAAAGTAGATATTTTGTCTGTTTGAGGAACGGAAAGGATGTAATAGATCTGAATGAACATACAGGTAGTCCTCATTTAATGACCACTCATTCAGTGACTGTTCAAACTTGCAACAGCACTGAATGAGTGGTAGTTATGACTGGTCCTCATACTTACAGCCACTGCAGCATCCCCCGGTCATGTGATCAAGATTTGAGCCCTTCCCTGCCAGCTTCTAACAAGCAAAGTCAATGGGGAAGCCAGCAGGAAGTCACAAGTTACAGTCGCATGAGGTCCTTGCTTAATGACCCACGCGGTCCTCACTTAACGATGGCAACATGGACTGTCGGAACTGCCGTCACCAAGCAGCATGGTCACATGTTTTTTTGACTTAAGGCCATGTCGCTTAATGACAGACTTTGTTCCCAATTAGCGTAGTTAAGCAAGGGTTATGTGTAATCTGACCTTGTTGAAGGGAGTTGATGAATACACATAGGAAAATAAAAGTGCAGGTTTAATTATGAAAGGACTAAAATGTATGTCATAAGGTATAAATTGATGTCATCCAGACTGTTATAGATGCACATGAATTCATATATTGGTGATGGTTACATGTTTTACTTTATTTTCATTGAATGGAAATAATGGAAGAATCAGGAATTTGTTTGGAGGAAAAAATCGGGTGGCATTCTCAATGAGTGAAAGTAGCTGTGCTTCCTCCTGCTTATTTGCAATCCCAGGAAAAGATGTGTTTGACTTAAGGAGTTGCAAACAGGTGCCACTTTGCAGTCCCCTGCATTCTGAAGTACATTTTTGCCTCTGAATATAAGAGTGGTGCATAGTCCTAATGATGAAAATCATTGGTGTAAACCAGATTTAATTAGAATTCATTTTCTGTGATCTTATTTCCTGCCTTTAATTTATTTGGCTTACTACTTCTTGCTCTTTTTCTGCCCTTTGCATAACACTGCTCACCCTGAAAGGCATGATGGGGAGGCATGTATATATGTAATTTCTCTGTCCATAAATTTGATGGAGAATGTCAAAAGCATACAGTATTAGTGCTCAACTCAAGAGATTTCACTTTAGCGCCCACCCCAAACCCCAAACAAAGACTAAATGTCCATCCTGGCACATCAGGCCCCTGTGGACCCTGAAGGCTGAAAAAAGAAATTAAAACAAAATTAGTTATGCATCCCCTGAACTCTAAAATGTTGTCCACCCCAGGAAAATCCTCATCTTTATTTACTGTCAAAAATAATTATTAGTAGCCACTAATAAGGTATCATGTGAGCTCCTCTTTTTATTGCAGCTGGCATGTGCTTCATCCCATCTGAGATATGATGTGAGAGCTTTCTTACTATTGTCCTTAGACTTAGGAACTCTCTCCCTAAGGATATCTACTTATCCTATTCCCCACACTCATGACATATTACTTTCAACTCACCACAGTTTTATTTTTATCAGTTATTTGGCATCTATATGCTAGCTTTGTGTTTACAGTATTCTTATTGCTGTGTTTAAAATTGTATACTTTAGCCATCATGAACTGTTTAAGAAAGATGGGAAGTAGTGTGGATGTATGTACGGATGTACGGATGTACGGATGTACGGATGGATGGATGGATGGATAGATGGAAGAGACTGATATGCATATAGACATGCAAAATGCTCAAATATTTGTCAAAATACTTTAGGAAGCAATATATTTTCTTAAAGTTAAAGTAGCAATACATGCCCATGGGAGATAGTTAATGAAATGCAGCAAATCACTTTGAATGGCTAGTCATAGCAGTTCTATTCCTAATGCAAAACTTAGCCATTATGAAAGAAACTAAAGTGGATTTTTGATATTCCCATTGTAATTGCTGTTAATTAACATTTTTGCATAAAATGAACTGTGTGAACAGAAATACAGAGATACTGTATAAGGGTAGCACTTCTAAAATATTCCCATTAGGAATCATGGCACATTAAAAAGGGGGGGGGATTTTTTTGCATTTAGAAAAGATGAAAGCAGTTCAAAACTGTGTACAAAGTACGATATTTTCTTAAATACTCCCACTCCTTTTCAAAACAGTTCCATGATTCTTCCTCATCTAAGCTGTTTCATTCTCTACCATGGAGTTACCTCCAACTTCTTGAAAGATTCCATCAACGCTGCCTCCGAAAAATTCTGCAAATTACTTGGGAAGATAGGCGGACTAATGTTAGCATATTAGAAGAAGCGAAAACCACCAGCATTGAAACAATGATCATCCAACATCAACTTCGCTGGACCGGTCATGTTGTTCGAATGCCTGACCATCGTCTTCCAAAGCAGCTACTTTACTCCCAACTTAAGAATGGAAAATGGAATGTTGGTGGAGAGCAAAAGAGATTCAAAGATACTCTCAAAGCTAATTTAAAAAAATGTAATATCAGCATTGAGAACTGGGAAGCCCTAACTCATGAGCGTTTCAATTGGAGGTCATCCTTTATTAATGGCGCTATGGACTTTGAAGAAGCACGAGTACAGGGAGAAAGGGAGAAAAGAGCTAAAAGGAAGGCACGTCAGGCAAACCCTCATCATGACCGTCTCCCACCCGGAAACCTATGCCCTCATTGTGGGAGGTTGTGCGGATCCAGAATTGGCCTTTATAGCCACTTACGGATCCACTGTTAAAATTTTACCTTTGGAAGACAATCTTACTCGGCTACGAGTGATCGCCAATGATATGTCAGAGAGGAAAAGGGGCAGACAATTCAGTATTCAGGGGATTGGTTGATACCATCTAACACTGTGCAAATGGGGAGTAGGATTATACCAATTCTCCTCCTAGCATCCCGCATTCTGACTTATCTAAGCCTTGACCTCAGTGTGTATAGACTGAAAGTCTGCAAAAAGGATGCCAACAGTTTGTATGAATGGATTTGCCATTAGGATTCCAGATTGTGTAGATGCTGCCACATCTATAGCTATACAGCATGTGTGAATTTTTCCTTGAGAGCATGGGACAGCAAACACAGGGATCTTCAGTATAAAAAGAAGTCAAAATTGACTCCTGGTAACTAAGTAGTTTTCTTGATGACAATATGGAAGTGATTTGCTCTCCCTTTTTTTCAGGATGTTGTTGTTGCTGCTGCTGTTTACTTGCCAATCTAGCTTATAACTCAAGTACGAACCAGGTCTGACCCCACTTATTTTTTGAGATCAAGGCGAACAAAATGTACAATTCTTTTAATGAATTGCTGTAAACTGCTTTGGAGGGAGGAAAGGAAGGGCCTAGCTACAAGAAGATCTAATGACCTCATTTCAGCTCCCTTTCTTGTTGTGGTCCCCTTCCTGCTGTGAAACAATATGGACCCAATGGCAGGAAGCACTGTCTGAATCTCACTGAGCTGACTGATTCCTGCATTTGTTTAGTGATTCATGGGAGTCAGAATCTGACAAACAATTTAGCTGAGGCACAGGAGGCAGGCACAAATGTTTTCACCTACGCAGGACTCCATATGGTTTGAGTACTACTATGAAATGTTATGTATGTATGTGCCAGCATGGCTCTATGCATTATTCATCTGAAATGGCCACCTTCTGAGCCATAATCTTCTGTATGTTGTGGTGGTGCATGTGAAAGAGTTGTCACAATGACATGTATTTTCAGTGTGACATTGGACCATGTGAAATCCTGTATGGAGAAACATTTTGCTTCCACCTTGCATTTCATATAAGATAACTATCATTCAGAAAGTAATGGAAACACAAAACATAAGGTTGGCATTATGTATTTTGTGACAGTCTCATAAGTAAAGGTGTTCCCTTAATAGGGAATATTTAGGAATCATAGGCAATCTCATATAAATATCAGTTGTAAAAAAAAGCCAGCTGGATGATGGTTTTCCAACTCAGTCTGTTGTGATTTTTCATGTTTCCTTTGTATAGGAAACAATTCCTAATATTGTAAACATGTAATAAAGCTATTGAAAATAACATGAAAAGAGAGGAGATAGGAAATCTACAGTTTTAAAAGATTTTTTTAAAAAAAATCCATCTAATTTGCTAATGAATGTTTTACTGCTACTTTGCCAGTTTTTTAAATTGTATTCATCTACTTTCATTGCAGGGTTGATTAATGATCAATAAATCAAACTCTCTTTTTTCCTTTCTATTCCTTTCTATTCTCAGGGCCATGATCACAGTGTGACAGTTAAAATATCAAGAATAATGGCACAAATCTGTGTTAAGCTAATGATGGAAAAGGTCTGTTCAAAGAATGTTTTCAAGTCTAGGAAAGTATTTTTCAAATGGGATGCTGAACTACAGTATATCACAGCACATTGCACTAAATGAAAAATTGCACTGAAATTAAGTTAGGATTCTTTAAGATAATTACTTAGGGGAGTCCCAAGGCAATCCTGTTAATGGTGTGTTATCTGCCTTATCTGCTATGACCTTCCCCCAATCTTACCAAAGCACCTTGAAGCCAACCTACAATAATTTTCATTTCAGTCAACTTTGAAACACGGAGAACACACAGAACTCACCATGAGTTAAGCAGCCCTTCCTCCAGCTCAACACTAAGAGTGTGCAAAAAAAGAAAACAAAATACAATTTACCAGCATTTAATCACTGTCTCAGTTCCTGAGCTGTTTCATTTCCTGGAATCACTAAACAAACAAACAAACAAAGTGAAATAAATAGGATTGATAGCTCCCCCATCCATGTTTTTAGTACGTTTTATGCCTTTGTTGGTCCGTTTGCCAGAAAATCAGATTGTTATGAGTGAGAGCTGCAAAGTCACCAAGCCACCTTTCCTCTGTGAGAATGAAAAGACGGCATGGTGGCATTTTTGCAGCCAATAGCTTTTCTCAGTTTATTTATTTTTATTTTTTTATACTTGTATTTATACCCTGCCCATTTCCTCCCTAGCGGAGGACTCTGGGCGGCTTACATACATCGTTTATACATTTCAATTCAATTATACAATGTTTTTTCTAATCCACGCGCAAGGGAACCGACCCTTCCTGGCTTCCGGACTACATGTCCCAGGGTGCCTTGTGTCGGAGCCGGCTGCTGACGTCCTGTAGATGTTGTTGCTTCCGGGATCTGTCGTAACCGCCGCCATTCGAAGAGATCTTCCGTCTGGTGGATACTCACCCCCAACAGGACACCAGCATATTTTCCCACTTTAAGGTGGTACCCAATATATCTACTCGCTAGCTTTCGAACTGTTTGGGTCGACAGGTGCTGGGACTAGCAACAAGAGCTCACCTCGTTGCGCGAGGATTCGAACTGCTGACCTTCCGACCGGCAGCCCTACAGCTTCAGCGGTTTAACCCGCTGAGCCACCGCGTCCCTTTTAAGTTATTAATCATTTGCATGTTGCTGCAGCTAGTTATTTATTTATTTACATTTTTGTGGCCACCCGTTTCACAGAAGTCACTTATGTGAGAAGGGTGGCAAACACAGTTAAAAGCAACAGTAGAATAATACAAAATGAAAATGAAAAATAAGAATACAGTATTTGAGTTTTTCCTTTATAAGTTCTATGAAGTACAGTATGTATGCTGTTTCTTTGGTTGCCCCATTGTGGTTTAATTCTTTTTCTTAATATGGTATTGATAAGAAAACTAAGATGTATAAAGATGAGAAAGTGAAGTTAAATTGTGTACTAAATATTTGGAATTTGTCAATCTGTTAAGAAATTTGGGTATAACAGGCTTAGGGTATAGCAAAGAAGATGATGATGTCTGGCTGGAAAGAAATCACAACCTCAAATGTAGAATCTTGTACTGAAGAAATGTGTTCACTTTCAGCCTCTGAATTGTCCCTTTTAGACATAACAGGAAGACTGATTAATATAACTGTCTGTGGTCAAGGCTTAATCTGTTCAAAAAGTAAAATGTTTATAATGTGATTGTAGTTTATGCACATGTGATTTTTAAGTCTTTTTCTTTGTAAACACTTTTCTTTATAAAAATAAAACAGTACATTTTTTAAAGTCACCTTTACTCCACCAAGTAGTGACAATGAGAACATAGTCTGATTGGTTATTTTCTCAATAATATAATGTATATGTGGCTACAACAATTGGAGATGGGAAGAGATATTCCAAGAGGATTCTGATACATGGGGAGGGGAAGGTTGCCTGAAATCCTGGAAACAAAGTTTGTTTATTTATTTATTTGCTTGTCAAATTTTGAGGCCCCATGACTTCCAGATGACTCTGGGAGGCTTACAATTAAAGAACAAACAAACAAACAAACATATAAAGGAACACAGCCAACAGGAAGAGCAAAATATCAACCCTAAACCTACCAGAACCAAACCATACCATACCAAAAGTAGAACAAATCCTTTACATAAAAGTGTCATTAGTATCTGTTAGTGGGGGAGTGTTGATGAATATGAGTTGTAAAAATGCACCTCCTTTCGGAAACTCAGGGAATTTCCCCCAGGGAATTTCTCAAGCAGCTTTCTGCTACAGATCTCAAAGTATCCTGGGTTTATGACTGTGAAGAAAGTTTTGCTCACTTTCAAGTGAACCTGTGCAAGATTTCCATTAAAATGTTGTCACCCAACATCAGGGAGTGTCAGACAGGTGACATACAGTAAGTGATCAGATGAGTATGTGCAATCCTATTTCTTTACCCAATTTACACTAAGAATTACAGAGCCTGAACTAATACATTTGGAGGGCCTTGGGTTAATACACATAACACTACCTTAAATACTCCACTATAGCAGACCATTCTGGAAGAGTCAGCATGTCTCTGATAGGATTCCAACTACATTTTGTGAGAGACACTGATATAATGTATGCTTATTCTTTCTCTTTACTATGAGATCATATAACTTGATCATTGTGTGAGGAGACCACCAATAGTGCTGATTTATATGCAAAGTTCATTTCACACGAACTTTGCATATTTATTTATCATTTAGAACAATATATATCAACCCATCTCAGATGAATCATCAAGGTGAACTCTGGTCAAGTCTCAGAAAATTCTGTAGGCTAAGTCCCTATTAAATCTTTAAATAAGTTAAAGGTCTAAATGTGCCATGTATCCCTGACATTAAAGCAAATCAATAGCTTACAGAATCAACCACAAGTTAAAAAAAATAGAATTCTAGCCAACACAAATAAGTCTGCCCTGGGTTGGAGCCTAATTCCTAAATATATCTGAGCATCTCTCCAGACATATTTCTAAGAGCAATGTTAAAATAAAACCTAACAACAAAAACTGCAGGACCAGAATAATAAATAGTATGTTCCCCTCTTTGCATCAGAGCTGTGGAAATAGAAATGGACTTGGTATTTAAAGTGATAAGTTTCTGAATAGATGTGATAGTACAAATTTCATGAATAAATTTGGGATTTGGGGCATCTGAAATGTCAATTTCCACTCAGCCTAAACACAGTTTCCATTTTTAGTGAGTGCATGTTGACAGAAGGGAAACAACATTTTTATATAAAACATCAAGGTCTTGGAATGTTAAACTGAGTGTTCAATCAAAATCAACACCCAGTAACATTGAATTCATGTCAATCAAAATAGACTTGATATCTGACAATAATATTTGGGCATCATGTCATAGAGGTAATATCAATACATATACACACACATACATGGGCACTCCTGAAATCTGTTAACCATGTGGTGGTGTAAAAAATAAAGAGTCTACTAAGATTTTTTTTTCCTCTGAAGTGCGTTACCAAAATAGTAATAACCAGTAAAATTCTCCATTTTAAAAACAGATAAAACATAAAAGTTATGCATAAACTGCCCAGAGTCCCTCTTTTTGGGGGAGATGGGTGGTGGCAAAATTTGGAAAATAAATAAATAAAACAAAAGTCATGGATTCATTCATTCTCCAGTCTGGGTTTTCTTCAGATCTGTGTGCAATGCCCACTCAGTAACAACTGTGGAATGGAAGCAAAAAAGACAAGCAAAAGTAACACTTGACTAGAACTTTCTTGTGTTCAGTCTACCATTCATGGGCAGGAGAGGTATGTTACGGGTCCCAACTACAAAAGAGTGTCTGTCATCTGGTGGGGCCCAGGAAGAGAGCCTTTTCTGCCATGGCATCCACCCTGTGGAACATCTTCCCCAAGACCTTAGATTGGCCCCGATTCTCCTTGCCTTTACGAAGGCCCTGAAGACATGTCTCTGCTGTTATGCCTGGGGGCCTGGCAATGGTGCAGAGCATTTAAAATGGCTGTGTTAAGCTAATGTATGGGTAGATTCTGCCGCTGATCATGATTTTTTGTTTTAAATTGATTATTTTTTGTAAACCGCCCAGAGTTCCCTCGCGGGGAGATGGAGCGGTAAATACAAGTCGAATTATAAATAAATAAATAAATAAATAAATAAATAAATAAATAAATAAATAAATAAATAAAATATGGATAGTTTTTATATGTTTGTATATTGGGTTTTTTTAAAACTTGTTTTAATTGGATATTTTTTACTTGTTGTGAGCTTCCCAGAGTCACTTAGATGATAGGGGTGGCCATAACAACAACAACAACAGACCCTCCATGGATACCCCCTTGTCATGGGGGAGGGGCTTGTAATGTTCTAATGAGGTTGAAAGCTATGCTGGTGGTAGTGTATAGTACCAGAAGCACCACCCATGCCAGGCATGTCTCAGCAGAAGAGCCAGACTAAGTGAATCCATCAACCCATTAACTATGGTGAGAAAACAGAAAAAGAATCCTATACTGGGTCGGTCATCACCCAGGTCAACACAGACCACGTCAGGTGTTAGAGTTCCTGGGCATCTGTCAACAAGTGGGCAACAGGACTCAGGAGCTATGGCTGGGCAACCAGGGCTTAGTCTTGTAGGATTACTGGAAGAACAACAACCACAGAAAAGACAAAAGTATACTGTGTTTGAAAACCACACCATTATAGCCTGATATTATAATCAGAACCAACAAAGCAGGGCTACTTAAAGCGAATGTTTGAACTGTGGAATGGAATTTATCCATACTCAAATATCACTGAACAACAATTAGCAGATCAAAGGAGATTCATTACCAGAAATAAAATATTCAGGGATGCAGAACTGGAAAAGATTCAGAAAAATTGTGAAAATGGAAGACCCCAAAACAGTACTAGAATAGTAGAAAAAACTGAGATAACAACAATTGGAAATATAGAGGAAACAGCTGATATGAACTACAGAAATGATAACTTAGAATAAATAATAACAACAGAAACAGTATAGGTCAGCACCGAAACAACCTATGAACTGATCCCCACCCCCCGCGACAAGAAGAATGAAAAGAGAAAAATATGGTGTATGGACAATTGCCAGTAGAAAAAACCAAAGACTGGCAGCACTGAAAGCAGTGTCCGAAAAAGACCTGGCCCCAATAATGAAGGATGTGAGTAAGACTTGCAAGGTTTAAAATAACATCTATTGAACAGGCATCTCTCAGTGTGCCCATGTGTCACCACTGCTGTGTGAGCTGCATTGGCTGCCAGTTGGCTTCTGAGTGCAATTCAAGGTGTTGGCTATTACCTATAAAGCCATGTGTGGCATAGGCCTGGATACCTGAGAGACTGCTTGTCTCCAATCATTTCTGCCCACCCAGGGCATTCCAGCAGTGAGTGCATGTAATGGCAACCTGCGGAAGACCTTTGTATTTCGAGGAGTTAGGTGGCATGTTTTGATTTTTCTTCCCCCACACCTAGGAGATTAGAGTTTATTTTGAGTTATATTGATGTTTAATTGGCTTGTTTTTGTTGCTGTTTGGCATGAGAGGGGGGAGAGAAGAAGCATATGCTCACTCCTCAACAGCCCTTCAGAACATATCTCTGTGGGAAGTAGGGGGAGAGAAACCCCCCAGCTTGTTAAGTTTAAGCATAGGTTCACTCCTCCAGCCGCCCCTCTAGCTGCTTGGAATGGGGGGGGGATGATATGAAATTGTTTTGTTTGGGCACTGGGTTATCTGATCGTTTCCCAGACTATTGGAATGATGTCATGGTCAGGTGCTGGACCACATGAAGAATCCCAGTCAAGGTCAGGCCATGCAGCTTCAGTACCATGGAAACGTGGTCACGGGGTTTGGGAAGCAGGCTTTGATAAAAACCTTAGGATTGTCTTTGGAGTTTGGGAGTCCACACAGGCCTGAGTGCTGGGTGCTGTGAAAATTGCCACCTTGGGGTATCTCCGCTGTCCTTATTAGAGGGCTTGTGGCAGCCTATAGGAGATTAGGTATCACCTTGTTTGCTTGGTATGTATGTATGCATTTCTTTCTGTATGCTATGCTTGTTATGCTCTTTGTAATTTAGTTAAACTGTGCTTCTGCTCAACTTTGTCTGTTTATAATGAAGCTTTAAGTTTCTTTATCCACTGGTGTGCTATTATCTCTGGATCTAAAATAATCAATTGCCCTAGCCCCTGATCAAAGAGGCGTGGACACTTGGCAACTCACTTGGCAACGAGGATGGGATCCAGTGATAATTTCCCGGTGGTGGGGTAAGAAGTCTGATAAGCAAGGTGATAAAAATGGCCAGAGCTATATTCCTGGATGGCCCAGCAACAAATGTCTGGGCACCAGTAGCTAAATTATTGCACAGGATAAACCCCCCTGTGGCATGGGATTCTGAGATGAAAGCTTTTGAAGATCCCATTCCCCATTTATTGCTAAAATGCATGCAGTTAATGGGGGTGGGCAAGAAACAAGGGAAGCAAGAGGGGAGTCTTGAATGGCTCCTTCTCACAGCATTGTTTAATGTGTGGAAACAATTAGAAATCACTCAGAGGAAGGTGCAACAGGAGGTTGAAGAAGTGACTGCTTTTAAAAGTCAGCAGGCTTTTTTGGAAGAAGTGGATGGGGCTCAGGGTTGGCTGATCCTGGGTTGGCTATTCATGTTATACTGGAGTTCAGTTGTGTACTGGCTTGACCAGTTAGAGACCTCAAGGGATTGGGGGGGCAGTTCCAATTTCCTGGTGGAGATTGGGCAGTGCCTTGAAATTTTTGCATCTGTAAAAGCTGACAGGCGAATGCTTGTTGCTGGGACTGGCTAGCTTTTGCTGGAGGCCCTGAAAAGGGTAGGTGATGAAAATCACACCCTGAGAAGAAAGTAAACTTCAGAAAGAATTGGAGCAGGAGGAGATTTAATTGTTCAGTTTAGAAGGTTTGAAATCATTGAGTAAAAATCTGGTTAATTACTGTTGTTTTTGTTTTGTTCTTAGTAATGCATTTGAAGGTATTTTAGCAAAAGAACAAAAGAGATAAAGTTTGATATGCTTTTGTTTTGTAAAGTTTATAATTTAATGTGTGCATTTGAACTTCCTTGCCATCGCAAAAGGAAATGGCAGGTTGTTGTCAACTGTGTGTATTTTGTCCTTCTTTCCTTTCTTTTGAAGTCAGAGAAGGAAAGGGCTGATAGTTAAGGCTATACATTGGATTAGCCATTTATTGGATAAACAGAAAAAATAATGGCTTTAGTGAACATAGGAGATGAGTGCATCCTTGTGCATGGAAAGCCAGCAAGATTCCAGGGACCCACAGTTTACGCTGATGGCTCTGGAGGTTTTGGTTCCCTGGAAATAGCAGAATCTCTGAAGATAATTAATTTTGTAGTCTGTTAGGCTTGGAGGGGTGGGGAGAAGCTTGATTCCTACTCTGGTGTAAAAATGGTTATAGTAACTGGACTTTAAGCCCCTTTGTTAGAATAATATCTAGATTTTGTGATTGTTCCTCTTGAGGATCTAAGCAGTCTCGGAGAAGCAATGATTTGTTTATTGCCATTGCTTATTTGTTACGCTGCCTGGTTTTTTTTTTACCAGCAATTTCGCCCCCCCTCCCCCTGTTTTGCAGCAAGAGTCCAGCATTGGCTGGTACGGGCTCTTGGACAGAGGGAAAAAAGGGGTGGTAGTAAAACTTTATATGGATTATAAAGGGAAGTTAATTGAATTTCATTTGTCCCTCAACATGGCAAATGATGAAGTTATTGAGAAATTAAATGGCATTAAAGTTTTTGCAATTGAATTGTATAATGTTGCCTTTATCTAAACAGAAAGTGATTTGGATACCTGCTTCCCTCTCCTAGCGTTTGGTTAGATGGAAGCGGGAGGAGGGGGGGTGAAACAGCAGTTTGTCTTTTTACTAACAGAGGTGAGAGAGGACTTTGGATTTCCCTTACAGATATTTACTCTGCACTCAGTGAACAGACAAACGGCCACTGGATGATACCTAGTTGGCTTGCATTTTAGAAAGCAGCAGAGCAGACGCTGTCATTCAATGGGAATTTGTATTTTGTTAATACTGGAAACTAACCTTTTGTTTCCTGGAACTTCAGCCCTGCCCTGTCAGGGTATGGAGGCATGCATTATTGTGATAATGTTAATCTTTGATGATTTATTTTTACTGTAGAAGTGTTCAACTGATTTGCAAACATTTTTAGAGGAGTCCTATGGTTAGAAAGGACATGGATTTTGTCTCACACCATGGGTGATAAGGTACAAAATTTTCCCTTCCCCAGACGGTGGAGGAGTTGTAGAAATTTTGAAGAGCGTTGGGATCCTCCTACACTTAGCACAAACACTTCGCTCCTTATACAAATTCATAAATAAAGGGGTGGATAGTGATTCCAAAGAAGAAAAACAAGTTGAGGTCAACGTAAACCTCTACTTTGACAAAATGAAAAAACTTATAAAGTAATTGTATTAGGGCAGGGCTTTCCAAAGTGCTGCCGCTGGCGACACACCAGCGGCAGCGGCGGCGCGCGCGCACGGCGACAGCGCAGGGGGGCATGCGGCGGTGCGTGCGCGCACGGCGACGGCGCAGGGAGCGTGCGGTGGCGCATGCATGCACGGCGGCGGTGCGGGGGGGCGTGCGGTAGCACACGCGTGCATGGCGGCCGCCGTGCACGCGCGCGCCGCCGCTTCCGGGTGGTGTGGCGACACACCACGCTGTGTGTGGCGACACACTTTTGTGTCGCCACATACAGTTTGGAAAGCTCTGTATTAGGGGATTTTTGCCCTCCGCTTTTGCAAATGATTTGAAAATCCTTTGAAGCCTACTTTGGCTTTAATGTACTAATGCCTATTTGAGGCACTCAAAAAGCAATTGGGCTAGATGTCTATACCTCTAGATCTGTGGTCATAGCTGCACAAAAAGTTGATAGCCGGATTGTCCCCAGGTCTAGTTTGGCTGTAAAGGGAATCCAGGTATTAAGAAGTGTGTAATAGATCCAGATTGCAGAGGAGAACTTCAGGCTGCCCTGTATAATAGAGGGACAGCAGTGTGCCTATTGAGAAAGAGAATTGAATTGCCCAGCTAATTCTGGAACAACTATGAAAATAGATAAATGCCAAAATATAATACCTTAAAGGGTTATGGTGGAGTTACATCTACAAGGAAAAATTTTGGTACAGCAAGCTGGCAAGGGTGAAAGTGCTAGCTATAAATCTGTTATTGTTTCTAACTGTTTTCTATCTCCTAGATAAACATCTTTTTGAGCCTGCAGAACATTGGGGTAACAAAGAGCATAAGTATGCCTCAATAAGTGATCATTATAATTGTTGGATTTGTCCTGCTTTATTAATACATTGGCATGGTGGGTTTCTATTCCATATAGAGTTTTTATTGGGCTATGATTATTATCAATTAGACCTTTTGAGGAAAAAAGTTAAAGGAAAAGTACATTTCTTTATTTTAATTAACCAACAATAAATTTTTATGATTGTATATAAGGATTTTTATGGCAGAAAGGATAGATGGAAAAAGCAGTGTTTTTGGAAACTGGGGTTATGGGTTATCTTTAATACCTTTTGTTAAAGTGAAACATGTTATGATTAAAGTATGTGAATTCGTAGATTTCATTTTAGAGTCCTTGGACACTACAGTTGATATCCTACCAGCAGTAAATCGGGAACCTTGATGTGCTAACGGCTGCTGCTTAAAGAGGAACATGTGCCAAGCAGGAATGCTGTTTGTTCATCCTGCATCCACAGTTCAAGAAAGCAGAGCAATGCCATCGTATGCCCAGAAGTTGCTGGAGGAGCTTAATAAAGTGTTTTCAGGATAAAAGTGTGATGGAAAAAAGGTTTTCATATTTCTATGTATAATTGTTGCATGTTCACTTTTATTGTGATTGTGTAAAACACCCATACATGCATAAAACACTAGCTAAAGCTGAAAGATTGTCATATAGAAATCCTGTTTATGCAAACACCACATTATTTAGTCCACCTAACCAACCCTGAGGGAAGCAGAAGGCAATATGGCTCATTATTATTTTTTACACTGGGGGTGGATTGTATACCTTGGACCAAGCTAGCACCATATTTAACCATTGCATGGGCTTTTGGCATGTATATTTTTCTAACAGCCGTTTTTATCTTGTTCATACTGACATGTATTCTGTATATTAAAGTTAAGCACTTATATACAAATGTACAGGTTATTACCTGGACATGTGGAATTTATAGAATGTGAAGGTGTGGAGAAGAAATTCAAATATGCCAAGGGGTGGAATGTAATGGCAACCTGCGGAAGACCTTTGTATTTCGAGGAGTTAGGTGGCATGTTTTGATTTTTCTTCCCCCACACCTAGGAGATTAGAGTTTATTTTGAGTTATATTGATGTTTAATTGGCTTGTTTTTGTTGCTGTTTGGCATGAGAGGGGGGAGAGAAGAAGCATATGTTCACTCCTCCAGCCACTCCTTTAGCGGCTTGGAATGGGGGGGGGGGATGATAAGAAATTGTTTATGCTTAAGCACTTGCTTATCTGATGGTTTCCCATGCTATTGGAATGATGTCATGGTCAGGTGCTGGAGCACATGAAGAATCCCAGTCAAGGTCAGGCCATGCAGCTTCAGTGCCATGGAAACTTGGTCACGGGGTTTGGGAGCCAGGCTTTGATAAAAACCTTAGGATTGTCTTTGGAGTTTGGGAGTCCACACAGGCCTGAGTGCTGGGTGCTGTGAAAATTGCCACCTTGGGGTATCTCCGCTGTCCTTATTAGAGGGCTCGGGGCAGCCTATAGGAGATTAGGTATCACCTTGTTTGCTTGGTATGTATGTATGCATTTCTTTTTGTATGCTATGTTGGTTAAACTGTGCTTCTGCTCAACTTTGTCTGTTTATAATAAAGCTTTAAGTTTCTTTATCCACTGGTGTGCTATTATCTCTGGATCTAAAAGAATCAATTGCCCTAGCCCCTGATCAAAGAGGCGTGGACACTTGGCAACTCAGTGCACGCCAGGTCCCCTCTATTAAACATTGCCATCTTGTGGGACCTAGGAAGCATGCCTTCTCTGTTGCGGCCCCCACCCTCTGGAACAGCACCCCCCCCCCCAGTGATAAGGACAGCGGCCTCTCTTCTAGGGTTCCAGAAAGCTTGGAAAACCTGGCTTTGGTCTGAGGCCTGGGGTTGATGTTTGTTATTTGTTTAATGGCCCTGTTTTGTTTTGTGGATTTTGTTATTAGAGCAGTTTAGTCTGGGCTGCCTGTTGGTTTAATGTCTTTAGCTGTTTTTATGTCTTTTTTAGTTTTGTGCACCGCCCAGAGTCCACTGGAGTTGGGTGGCCAAAAATTTAAAAATTATACTAATAGTAATAGTAATAATGCCTTAATGTGGAGATGTGTATATCACAGATAAGCAATGGGGGAAAAATATCCACCTCAGCCTCCTCATCCCTAGACTGGGAAAATATTGACCACTTCAGAATTTTTTCCAGTTTCTTTAGAATCAAGACCTCTATTTTTTACTATGTTTTTGTCTTCCATCCCAATGCAGATGGTTGAGTTGGTTTCAACAATTGTGTTCAACTGTGTTAATATTTCTAAATAGATCCTGTCCTCATAGTTTCTATATGACCTGACTAAAGATGCTAAAGAAAAATAGCTGTAAAAGAATTTCTGTAATTCATCAAAGCATTTTGAAGTGTGAGTTGAACAAAGGAAGTATGTCAAACATAGAATTAAGTTAATAGCCTTTAGTGATTACTGACCTTTCACGCTTGACCTATGTGTAAACCTGAGGAAGTCAGCCATGAAGATCTTACTGCCATTATAAATTCAAAGTAGCTTGCTCACAGTTTCGCTCAGTCAAATTATTGTTTGCATTTATTTTAGTGGCAACAATTGATTGATTTCTTGGCCTTTTGATGGTCAAGACCTCATCCGTTGCCTTTTAAGATAATTGTGAAAAATGGATGGTTCTGTGTTATTTGTTTGTGTGCCTGATTAAGGTGCCAGTCCCAGGTTCCTAGTAGTGGTGGCTTCCTAAATTAGACTATCATTAGTTGATGGAGCTTCATCACAATTATACATACATTATAAATAGGTTATCATTAATGCGTATATGGCAATCTCATGGGTTACGTTAGTCAGAAGATGTCCACTAAAAATTGAATAGTAGAATATCTCAGAATTATTCTAAGAACTGCAACTGGATCTTATAAAAAAGTAGAAATAAGTGGTAGAAGGTTACATATCACATACCACTTCTGATTGTTTCCCCATGTTAAACAGCAAACAAACCAGAAATAAAAAACCAACATAGTAAGAGTGAAAATTTTAGGGCTTTTGAACATTGCAGCAAACTGCACGTCTTCTGTGTGTAAACAGGCTAGAAATGAAGCCAGCTTAAGAAATTCATTTCTGGATCTGAAACTCTTCTTCCTATTTGGCATGGTGATGGTTGGATGGTCTGTCCAGATTGTGGTTAATGTGGCCCCTGATTGGTGGATCCCTCTGCTTCTTTTCCCTTCCCACCTATGGCAGGAAAGCGAGCACCAATTGCTTTTCATTCTGTGGGTGGGCCTTTTGAGGACTGGCAAAAAAAGAACTGACAACAGTTTTACAGTTCTTTCAGTCACTTGGACTAAAAAGGAAAACTAAACTTTTGTTAGTTTAACCTAGTTAAAACAAAGCAAAGCAAAACAAATTACCAGCATTTTATCTTTCCACAGCTGAACATGTTTAAAACAAAAGAAAGCAAAAGACTGGCCAGCCTTTCCCCATTCCATTACTGAACCTTTTATTTTCTCTTTAAAAAGAAACAAAATGGTTGCATACAAAGTCCTTTTTACAAATTTGGGGAGGAAAAAAGGTTCATTAAGTCCTGTATTCTTTGAACAACACCTTTGTGCACTGATAAGAAATCTTCTCTTCAATAAGGAAATAAACAGAATTGAAAAACGAGAAGTGTTTGGGTTTTGTAGATAGACACTTTTTAAATTCTGGGTTTCCGCCCCCCCCCCCCAAGTAACTGCCTATTTTTGCTTTTGGATAGCTAAAGCAGCCAGCCCGTTTGATGCCTGGGGGCTCTGAAATGCCCCTCCCTCCTTTGTGCCCGCAAGGCTGCCTGCTCCACCTGACTTGTTATTTTTTTAAAAAAACTGTTTTATTATTTATTTGTTTGTTTGTTTGTTTTAAGAGGGAAACTGGCATGCTGCAAAGTTGCCAGACTCCTTCATTTTCAAGAATTGCTTATTTCCATGAATAACTTTGAGTCCCAAAAAGCCCCATAACCTTTCTTAGAAAATACAAATGATGGATGGTTGCTCCCTAAATTTCTATGTGGCTTGGATTGATTACAAAAAAAAATCATTTGACTCATTAACCATAACTGGGTTAAGAAATGTTTGGAAATTTTTGAAATTAGTAAAAAAAAAATACATAAAAAATTAGTAAAAAAAATTACATTAAGTTTTAAGTAATGCAATAAAAATGGGGGAAAAAACACCATAGAAGACCTAGGAGGAGTCAAAATCAGAAAGGATTTTTCTTAGAAGACTGTTTGACTCCATTGCTTTTTTATATGGCTGTGATTCCATTGATGATAACATTCAATAAAATGTCATCAGGCCATGAATGATCCAAGCAATGGACAAAAGTTTCCCATTTTTTCTACATGGATAATTTGAAACTACATGCAAAATCATCTAATGAAATACAGTCACTTTTAAATACACTTCAAACCTTTAGTAATGACTTCAAAAAGGAATTTGGCAATAGAGAAAGGAAAATTTGAATACCCAGATGAAATTGACCAATGGAATGGCACTAAAATCAAAAATTGACAATACAGAAAAGTTACAAGTATTTGGGTATATTAGAAACAAATAATATTTTGATGGATGCCCCAGTGAAAAAGAAAACCAGCTCTGATAAAACAAGTCAGAAAAGTTTTAAAACCAAAGTTCCATGGGATAATGCAATCAAAGATTTAATACCATGGGCTGTCCATGGAATACATTACACCACAGGTGTTATTGACTGGACACATGCTGAACTAGATACTTTAGATCACAAGACCTGAAAACTTATGACAATTCATCAGATAGGCATCAGATAAGATCTATCAAGAAGGAAGCAGAAGGATTATTATTTTCAGCACAAGAATAAGAACTAGCAACAAATGCTGTAAAAATGAAATTTAAAGAAAAATGGAAACAAGAGCAAATGATTACTTCCATAGACTATGGAAAGATAAACAAGACTGTTGACTACCTAATAGGCAGTTGTAGCAAAATTGTCCAGATAGATTATCAGACAAGACATGATAAAAGGTAAAGGTTCCCCCCGCACATTTGTGCAGTCATGTCCGACTCTAGGGGCCGGTGCTCATCTCCGTTTGTTAGCCAAAGAGCCAGCGTTGTCCAAAGACGCTTCCACGGTCATGTGGCCACATGACCCGCGTGAAACGTTGTTACCTACCCACCGAAGTGGTACCTATTAATCTACTTGCATTTGCATGCTTTCAAATTGCTAGGTTGGCAAGAGCTGGAGCTAGTGCGGGAGCTCACTCCGCACGCAGGGCTAGGGATTCGAACCTCCGAACTTGCGATCTTCCGATCGACAAGCCTGGTGTCTTACCCGCTGAGCCACCATGCCCCTTCAAGACATGATAGCACGGCAAAAATTGTACATTTTTTGTTAATATCTCAGAGCATTGGTATGATCACAGCACTGGAAAAACAGCTCCAGAATGATCAAGTACTGTAAATATTTTGTGGCATTTGCAAATTCAGATTGATTGAAATCTAGAACATAACATGCTGAACATCACAGTATTAGAGAAAATCAAGTTTTACATATAGATCAGAATTCCAAACATTTTTAAATATTTCAAAATCACAGCTATGCACTACAATGTACTGTAAGTCACAGACAGGAAAAATAAAACCAGATACGTGGTAATAATAGCTAAGATGTTAGACACACCTTTTCCTTTATCTTCAGTCTCAGAAGCAGAGAAGACATTCCAAACTTGTACACGTGGGGCCAAAACTACAATCTCATTAAGGCCCAAGGTGTTTCCTGACTCAAAATGGCCACAATGCAAGTTGTCCTATTGAAGAGTTCTGTGGTTGTGGATCAGAGTTGAAATACACAGACACAGGAAGAATAAATGCCAAAGCAACTTTATGCTAGAAGATTCATAACTCTGTTTCTGTTTGTTCCCCAAGTTTAAGAACTTGTCTTGTGTTACAAACTGCCTTCTGGATTGTGACATATTTCTGATTACCACTGATCACCCTTTGAATTATGGAGTATTTCCTTGCTCTGACCATAATGCTGACCATGTCTTACAAATTCTTATGAATTCTGCCATATCATGCTTTCTGGATTGTTTCTTGATGCCTGAGCCTTTGCTCTGAAGTCTGATCATATTTTGTATTCTGATCTATTTCTTGTCTTTGAGATGATCACTGCTAATCGTGACTGCTCTTCAGGCTATTACCATCTTGTCAGAGTACAGTGATGCTTTTACATGGATCCATGTGTCATTGCATTTTGAACCTTGGAACATTTCAGTTTGAGCTATTCAAGTTGTCATATTTTATGCTATGACCCATGTTCACTGTATGATCTCTGATTGGCTGTAACTTCTGGGAAAAAAGAACAAAAGGCACAAGAAATGCACATGGCTAAGGAAAACGGTAGTTCTGAAGCAAAAGCATCCTGTAAAAATAATAGTACCAAACTGAATGGAAGAAGTTGAATATTCTCATTTTGTGCTGGAAGGCTGGTAGAGGAGTGTATTACCTATTGGACTGCAATAGTCTCTTTTTCTTTCCAACTTTGAAACTAGAAAATGCTTAGTACTGCAGTCATTTTTATGGAGCGTAGATTAAATATATTCAAAACAACACCTTTATGGAAGATGGATGGGAGAGAAAGAAGGACATCCTGCCTGTATCTTATAATTCATCAATTATGTTGTTGATTTCAGAGGACTGTGGATTATTAGAAAGAAACTTTTCATAAGGTGTCAGTGCTTTAATTAATTAGCAGGCAACTAGGAGGAAAAAGAGTGAAGGTTCAGCTCACAGTTTTATTTAAATGCCAACTATCTCTGATGTAGTAGAAAGAAAACCAAGTCATAATTTATAGCAATTTAATTTAACTTTCCATGGTTGAATTCTAGGCATTTAAACATGCATGTCACAGTGTTAACCAAACCGCCCAGAGTCCCCCTTTTGGGGGAGATGGGTGGTGATAGAAATGTGAAAAATAAATAAATAAATAAATAAATAAATAAATAAATGTGCTGCGTTTGCACATTAAAATGAAAACCAAATAATTACTCATTCATACTGACCTGAAAACATTTGTGTTGGTGTTAGCCTCAGGTGAATATTTTTGGACAAAATTTAATCAGCTATCTAAGAATTAGGTGAGGCTGAAATAAATTACCTTTTTTTTTGTATGATCTAGTCAAACAGTTTATATAGCAACTAGAGCAGAAAGCTCAGCAACCAAGTATGGTTCTTTTAATGAATAATAATAATAATAATAATAATAATAATAATAATAATAATAATTTGAAGAAAGGTGGTCCATATGATTCTTTCAGCAAAGTTCTAATTTATGAAGTTACTCCATTAGGTGATGACTTTAAATGGGGAAATGCAGAAAGGATAGGGGAATCTTCAGCATTTTAGCTGTGCTACCAAGACATCATTGGCTCAAAGATGCATGGGACTCTGCAGTATGTCAAGGAATAGAGCATCCAGTGAACTCCCTCTGCTATAACTAGGGGTTCCCAAGGGAATTAGTATTTAGTTTAGAAAGTGCTAATGCTTTTTGGGCAGAGTCTGAAAAGGCCCGAAAAATATGTGCATGACATGCTGCCTTTCACATACATTGTACTCTGCTCTTATTTGACTATTTGCCACCAAATTCTGTATACAAAAGATCATTTTAAGAATACATTCACACAATATGTTTACCGATAGTATGTGAACCATGGCTTACTCAGTTACTCTAATGTTCCATTAATCTAACATTTATGACACATAAAGTAATCAGATTAGCTGGTCTTGCACAGCAGGGCAGCCTAAAAGGGGATTGGCTGGCTTTGTGTTCTGCAAACACTGCCTAACAAAAGTACATAAACTTCTCCAACCATTTTCTTCTATTTTTCTCTGTTACTCAGCGCAACAAAACTGAAATCTACTGTAGCTTCATGAATCACAGCCAATCCATTCATTGTCAGGCAAGGACAGTAGAAATGTCATAAAAATTCTACTCCCCACTTGGCAGAATGATATGGATGACCAGCCTCTTATCTGCAACTCTATTTTCATCTTCTCCCTGGGTATGTTAGTGGGAGAAAGGGAAAACATTTCTTCTTCTGGGCCCTCTGTAGGGATGCTCCTAATGGCTGCAGTGGTTCAAGGCTCTTCTTGCCCATCTATCTAAAGCCACAGACATATTTCAAAACCGAAATGTGGCAGTGGTATGGCAGGGCCATCCTGTTCTCTTCTCTTTGCCCAAAACTCAAATTCTTTTAAAAGTTAAAGACTGAAAGAAAAGGTACAGTGGGGCCTAGTGCGCAGCTAGGAAGTTAAAAACATAAACCAAAAAAAGAGAGGATGGGATAGAAGAAGAACATCAAGAGGGAAAAATGGGAGTGGAGGAGATAAACTGAGAAGGGGAAAACATTGAAGCATGTATTCCTTCTCTCCCTCCAACAATCAGATATCTTACCAGGGGCCCTTTCAATCCTGGCTACATTGAGCAACTAGGAATGTTCAGCCTCCTCTTCTAGTAACTAGGAATATGCAGCCTTCATGTCTTGCCTTGGCTTTCTTGCCAACTTCCCCTTGTATGGGAAGGCGGGGAAGGTTTGGCTCAGCATTCTGGCTCAGTCTCCATCTTTTCAGTCTCTAAGATGGAGCATGGAAGACCTCTTCTTGCGGGTGATTTATAAGGCTGTCTGGTGCCAGCAGGAGGTCTTCTCTCTGGTGGCTGCTTTCTCTAGGATGTTTCCATGATCCTCTCTGTGTTTGCAAATGTTTTGGATTGATCTGGATGTTCCCCTCTGTTTTGAAAACAGTTGTTGTAAAGCATTTATGCTGCTGTTTAAGGAAAGGTGGTTTTACTGGAATAAAAAGGCAGTGTTGGGAAGATTTTCCTGTATGAAAATAGACAAATAAATGAAGCTGAAGCGGATCTTTAGGGAAATATGACTGTTCTGATGTGATGAAAGAAAGACCTAGGATCCAAAGAGCCACTTATAATTATAATATGTAATGCAGTGTTTCTCAACCTTGGCATCTTTAAGATGCATGGACTTCAACTCCCAGAATTCTCCAGTCAGCATGCTGACATGAGATGATGTCATCTCTAGTCCATAAAAGCTTTCCACATTTGTGTGTGTGTGTGTTTGTGTGTGTTTTAACAGGGCAACTTTGCTTCTGAGTTTTGTTTTTTTATAAGCTCAAATTTTAAAGTCCAAGCTATCATGTGGCTTATATGGATAATGTTCTCCAACTCAGATTAAAATGTGTGGATTATTAAAGCAAGGATCAGTTTCAGGATTGTGGGTATTCAAGCTACCCAAAGCAAAATTCTCCCAAAATTCATTTTGAAAATGACATAGGAAGGAACAAAAGTGCATGTTTGCTTTTGAATGACTAGTTAGCAATGTCTAGATGATATCATATTAATTATATTTAATTTTAATTAAATCTAAGTAACATTTATTAACTTTTTTAATGGCTTATTCATGGCCTAGTGTGTATAACCCTAGTTATACACTTCTGATCTAGAGGCAGACTGTATATTTTCCAGGGAGTTTTTTTGCATTCTAAGTTTGGATAAAGATGCTATTTGATTAAAAAATAAAAGCAAAATAAAATGTATGGGTACAAGCTCTAGCTCTTATTTTAAAGAGCCAGCAGAGTGTACGGGTGAAGGTGCTGGACTGGGAAGATCCAGGTTCTAGTCCACCATCAGCCCAGCCTCCTTTACAGGGTTGTTACACTCCTTTCCCATTCTTTATGAGGCCAGCACAACAATAAGCCCAAGCAGAAGCTTTCCTAGACCTAATCCATTTCTTTGTATGTTTCAGCCTTTAGGTCTTGCCTTCTAGCTCCAGTTTTAGACTTCTGGTTCCTCATGTTCTCTGGTTCCAGTTCCCAGGAACAGCTCCTGAACTGGTTAGGTACCAGCACTATCATACATACATTGCACACACCAAAAATGGTCCAGTGGTGCTGTGCATAGGTTCCACTGTAAGTACATCAAAGCTGATTTATTTATCTGCCGTTTTAAAATAATTGGCTACACATGAAATCTGAGGCTTCAGGAAAAAGAGATAATACAGTATGTAATAGCCAGAGAGCTAAACTAAGACAAATCTAAAATATTAAATAAATACAATGGTCTTTATGATACCTATAATCATTAAGGCTATAGAAAAAAAATGTTGGACTTGTTCAGTTCAATTCAATTGAAATTGAATTGAATTGAATTGAATTGAAGGTTGGACTTGTTAAAAAATTGTTCTTTAATTGAAATATATTTAAACCCTCCTACTTTCCTTTATCTTTCTTTGCCCCTTTTTGCTGTTTATGTCTGCGATTTTTTATTTCTTTTTATTAACTTGATTTTATTTATTAATTTATTTATTATTTAAATTTATCCCCGCCCATCTCCCCGAATAGGGTTAACATAACATAGGGTAAACATAATAACATGTTTTTAACATAGATTGAATTGTATTTACCTTTTTTCTAAATTTAAAAACTTCTGTTGCTGTCGGTGCCATCTTTTCAGTTTCCACAATTTCCAAGATTCCAAAAGCCGGACCACTGACCACCAGTGACGTCAAGCTTATTAAGAATCTTACGTTCTATCATAGCGCAATAAATGAGTCTCTATCCCGCATGCGCAATGGTTTTACTGCACAAGCATTGTTGTTGTTTATTCGTTCAGTCGCTTCCGACTCTTCGTGACTTCATGGACCAGCCCACGCCAGAGCTTCCTGTCGGCCATCGCCACCCCCAGCTCCCCCACGGTCGAGTCCGTCACCTCCAGAATATCAGCCATCCATCCATCTTGCCCTTGGTCGGCCCTTCTTCCTTTGGCCTTCCACTTTCCCTAGCATCCTATTGATTACAGTTGTGAAAAGATAATAATGCCCATGGGCTGGTATAGTTTTTTCCTATTTTGGTTGGGAAAGTGCTTTCAGAATGAGAGGACTTTTAAATCTGGCAGATGCGGACCCTATCCTGATCTCACCCTGACAGTTCCCACCTCACCTTTTTGCCGAAACTGCTAGTGGACGCCAGAGCTTCCTCTCAGGCCGTCACCATCCCCAGCACAAGCATAGACCCAATTAAATTTGTGTCAGCCTCCTGACTGCTGCTCAACCACATGGCAGCACTGAGCTGACCTCGTTTATAACCTTATAGTTATAAACTAGACAAGGAAGTTTGAAAATCATCCCACAAGGCAATGACAAGCCACTTGGGTTCTGTGGCCAAGAAAGTAACGTCAACGTGTCCACGTCACCAGGAGTTCAGCAGAGCTTGAAGGAGACTTTACCTATCTGGTAAAATGTAGTCAAATTATCTTTTGACAGAGAAACAAAACATGGTAATGGAGATAGATCATCAAATTTAAATTTTTAATTTGAAGCAGTCTTGCCAATAACTTTTCTGAAGGGAAGTCAACCAAGGTGAGGTCAAATACAAGTGCAGTTTGAGGTGCAATGAAATCAGAGAATCTCCTATCTCCAAGAATGGAAATTGGAGATGGCTAGCTTCAGATAACTGTTCCAAATTTAACAAGTTTTCCAGTGATCAGATTGGAGCTGTTGAGAAAACTCTGTGATGTTGCACACACTTCTGTAAACTCTTCCTTATTGATTTTGTGAAGATTGTTCCATTTTTAACTGGTGCAGCACTTTGCAGATTAATTTTTCCATCAAAAAGCAACAAGCAGATAGATATTAATGGCCTTAGAAAAAATGTTACCATAGCACCGCACCCCAGTTTTCAACGTCTTGCAGCTATTTTGGCCAACTTCTATTAAATAATCCTCTCTCCCCCACCCTTTCTCAACTAGAGGAACAGTATGTGGCATTTTTTTTCCTTTGCTTTGTTTCATGAGATGTGTTCTGGGCAGTATGGAGTAAAGTTGTTTATTCTGTACTTCCCATTTTTAAAATCACATCTAATGCTACTTTCATTTTGTTTATCTGAAGGGAATTACCCAAAATGAAGGTGAAAACAAAGCCGCAACACGCTCAGGATATATTCACTGACATAAAGCACCTATAGTTCTAGACACCCAGCTGTTTCCGGTGGAAGACCAAGAATCTGCAGCATTTTGCTAGTGCTCCCTGCTGAAAAAAACAGAACAAAAAACAAAATTTCAGCACAACTCAGGTGGTTGGAAATACACAATTGTGCAGCCTTTTCAAAGTACTGCATAACACATTCAACTCATTAGGGACTCTGAGGTGAAGCTCTTGTCTCTGTTGTTTTCTGCTGTGATAGCCCGGCATCACAAACTCAGGAGGGCATTTTCAGGGTGAAGGAAGGAGGGATATTTATGTGTTTGTGCTTCCTCTGTCCTTGCCACTTTGTTCCCCATGCTGAGACTAATCAAATGTATTTACAATGAGCAATGGGATATGGGTGGCCCTCCAGGTGGTTTTGAATCACAACTACCAGCATCTCCAGTGAGCAAGATAAGGGAAGATGAGATTTTCAGTTCCACAGCTTTTAAAAGGCCTCATTTTGTCCACATACTTATAATTTGTGTTTGTGTATGCATGTATAAATGATACTCATTTAATTCTTCAAATCTCATGTGGCAAATGTGATGGATATTCTTGTTTTTGCATGTGTATAGTTCTCTTTCATTCCAGAGTGCAAGGCATAATGCACTGAATAATGCATTACGTTACAGGAAGGCAGATTCTGACTGATCTAACAGTAAGAGCAGTTTAGTGATGGAGCCAATTATCCTGAAATGTGGTGGTCTCCTCTGCATAGGATGTGTTCAAGTGGAGGCCAGATAGCCACCTGTTTGGGATGCACTAATTTGGATTCCCACACTGACCATGAAGTTGGGCTAATCATGGTAACTCAGTGTTTCTCTGCTATGAGAATCTAAGTATCACAGATCCATTTGGCCCCCAAGTCAGATGTCAGGAAGTATCAATCATGATAAGCCATGATAAGGTGGAAACCTGGGTGAGGAACAGGGTAAGTTCCTCATAGCTTCCAAAGTGTGTGTCGCGACACACTACTGTGTTGCCTGTGGTGTCCTGGTGTGTTGCACAAAAACCCGGAAGCGCTGATGGGGGAACCGAAAGAAGCGGTACCCCCACCAAAAAGCGCCGCCGCCCTAGGGGGTGCCATAATCTACTGCGTGTGACATGGAGGATTTTAAACAGATTTTTTCTGACTTCCATCAAGATTTTAAACAACTTTTCTGACTCCTATCAAGTTTTTATACAAGACATTCAGGACATTGTGGAAAATATTTATTTTTATTTATTTATTATTGTATTTATACCCCGCCAATCCCCTCCCTAAGCGGAGGGCTTTAGGCGGCTTACATTCATTGACATCATACATATTATATTATACAGCATATATATATATATATATATATATATATATATATATATATATATATATATTTATTAACAATGATTTTACCCGCGCGTTAGGGAGAGGGTGAGGGAACCGGCTCTTCATCCGCAGGCCGGACTACATGTCCCAGAAACCTTTGCTTCTGAGCCGGCTGCTGACGTCCAGGAAGTTGTTATTTTGGGATCCGCTGTCCTCTGCCGTCCTCCGCCGCCATCTACGGGAATCACCAGCTCTTCTTGGTCCGAGGGCGACCCTCCGAAAAGGACGCCAGCAAATTGGCCCACGTGAGTGGTCCCCATTCATCTACTTGCCATTAGCTTTCAATCTGCTGGGTGGGCAGAAGCTGGGGCTAGTGACGGGAGCTCACCTCGCCACGCGGATTCGAACTGCCTTATGGTCGGCAGACTAACGGCTCAGCGGTTTAACCCGCTGAGCCACCGCGCCCCATATGAGCTCTAAAATGTGTCATCTGGTTGGGATGTAGTGGATGAAATTGAGGAATTCAACAGTGATAGAAATGTTTCTTCTAAGAATGAGATTGGAATTTATGTTGAGATGCTGGATGAAGATTGGATAGTGGAGTTGGAGAAATGTAAGGGACAGAGGGATTTGCAAGCAATAAGTAAAATTGACTTTTTGGTGAAATGCCATGAAAAAGAAGGGGTCATTATGTATGGGAGGTTTTCTGAAGAGAAGTTGGAATTTTTGAGGGGGGCAGTTGGGTTGTTTTATTTTTTTAAGAGAAAAGCTCTGTGCACATTGTAGGGATATGTAAATGCTTTGCTTTATTTTGAAGTGGGATAAGGGTTAAAGAATGTTTATTTGGAATGTTTTTAGGGTTTGACTGATGTTATTTGTTTTTAAGGATTTGGATTAAGATTATTAAGGTATAAAAATGTTTATTTGGATGGTTTTAAGGATTTGATTTAAGGTCATTGTTTCGAATTGCTTTTCTTTTTTGGGTTTATTAAGATTATTAAAACTGTTGTATCATTTAGTATAATGGCAGACAATTTATGTGCTTTTTAGTTTGATTTTTATTATAGAAGACAGAAATGTATAGAATAGTAGTAGTAGGGGAATAATTAAATAAGTGTTATTTTTTGGGGGGGAAGTTGTTTAGGTTTATTTGATTTTTTCCCTTTATTTTAATATAAGGGGAGGGTTACTGTACTTAGTGATTTTTATAATGTGCTAAAGGGGAATGATTTATAGAAATAACGTGATTTTGGTTTAATATGGAGTAAGAGATTATGGAATTTTTTTGTATATCCTTGCTCTTAAAAGTCAGAAGTCACATCTTTTTTTAATGTTGAAAAAAAAATTCTTTTGAGTTTTCACACCTTTTTAGTTTTTCTTCTCTTTTTTGTAGTTTTTTGTTTTTTTCATAGCTTTTATCTTTCTTTTCAATTCATAATAAATACTCTGGGGAGAATAAAGTTGGTTGGTTGTGTTGTGTAGTTCTTGAGCATGTGCAGAATTTAGAAGCAATTTAGGCCAGTGATGATGCCAGGCATTTAGGAAAGTTCAAAGTTGTTGCTTTTATTCAAAACAGAGAATATAAGCAGCTTTCCTCTTCCAGAGCCCTGGAAGAGGTCATTCTCATAAATTTACAAAATAGCATCACACACACAGTGCTAACCAGACAGCAAAACACAAGCATGTCTGAGAGAAGGCTAGAGAATACTAGCAATAGAGAATTGAGCTTACAGAGGCTGGCTGGCTTGGAGGGCTGACCAAGGCAGGCTAAATAATGCTGAAAAAACAGTACCACACTGGAAAAAACTGGAAAGCCTAGCTTGGAGAGAAAAACCTCCTTTTTATATTCTTTCAATCTGGATCACCTGATGCTCAGACCCGGACCATTGTATCAGTTTGTATCTGTTCAGTCCAAAAACCATTGGAACCTGAACATTTTTTTATACCTTGCAGGGCCTCTGCCATGTGACTTCACCCTTTCAAATAATATATTTCAACAGGTTGATTGTTTCCTTGTGAAAGGAAGGCTTGGACAGGATATGGGTGCAGAAACCCCACCATGGTATCTTTCTTACATTAGCATTCCACCTACAACTTCACTATAGGCAATATGTTTGTCAGGAAGAGACATGTAATTAGAGATGGCTTTCTGGGGCCCAGGGTATCTGTTTGTCCCTTCAGGGGTATGATTTTTTCTTGTGCAATTCGTTGGAGTAAGAAAAGAAAGTGATGGCAACAATAAACAGGCAGAGGAAAGAAACAACAGCCACAGAGGTTCTTTTGGCACCACATTTATACAAAAAGTAAGGCAGATTTTATTTGCTATCAGTTCCTTAACCCTCCAGTCCAAGTTTTTGTGTGTGTGAGAGAGAAGAGAGTGTATCTCTCTTAACTTTTACCCTGAGCAAAATCGAGCCATTGTAGTTTATTGTCTAAGCCTCCTGAATTGCATTTTTGCTCCTTATCATGCCTCTGTATGCAGAGGAAGTTCCCAGGAGTCCCTCCTATGCCTGCATGCACTTGCAAAGATCTTGTGTGAATCAATAGAACAACATGTGAGTGGCTACTTTTGGAACTGCAAATTGGATTTCAAGTGTTGCCATTTGCAGGCCTGTCTTGGGAGCTGGTTGTGTATATTATTTGCTCACAACAAGATATATTTGTGGGTTGGAATGACCTATGGGAATCCTCTTTTGTCAAAAGTAATGTAACAAAGGCCCTTACTGAGCACCATATAAACACATTTCCCTTCTCCTTCTGCCTATAATCATACTATACTGCTGTATATTTTAAAGAATGGGGTAGAAGAGAAATTGCATAGAACTGCTGTATATGAGTGCTAGCAAAAGATGAAGATCCTAATTCGCAGAATATTGTTAATGTCTTGGTTGGTTCTGCAAATATAAGGACACACATGCTTTGTTTTAAGGTGTATCGCAAATGCAATTGTCCCACTTCACACCAATAATTATTTAGGCATAGTCATAACCAAGGAGAGGAGATGGACCTTCCACCACCGCTTTTTTCAGATTTTAAGGAGTTCTTTTAACCCCTTTTAACTTTAAATGCTCAATTGTACTAAAATGCTAAGTATACTCTGCGTATGCTTAGTCCACCCTCAGCTAAAGAAGCTCCTCAGGTGACTTTGGGCCAATTGCGCTCTCTCTCTCAGCCCATCCTATCTCACGGTGAAGGGATTTAGTATAATAAACTGTATTTTGTATTACTTTGTCTTGCAAAGTTGGTGCAGGCCTAACTGCCTTTTTGCAAAGTGGTTAGCCCATTATGTTATACACATACAACTTCTGTTAAAAATTAACTGCTTGGTTTTACTTCTCAAAGCACTGAGAAAATTCACAGTTACTCTATACCAGAGCTTTCCAAACTGTGTGTCGGGACATGTTAGTGTGTCGGCTGCAGTGTCTGGGTGTGTTGCGGCTGCTGCTGCCTCCGAGCCCTGCCAGGATTCCGTGCAGGTCCTAGTGCCTGCCTTGTGCCCTGCTGCCTCCAAACCTGCTGTGATTCTGCACAGGTCCTAGTGCCTGCCTTGTGCCCTGCTATAAGAGTGTGTCACGAAATGATGCTCTGCTGTAAGAGTGTGTCGCGAAATGATGCATGTCAAAAAAGTGTGTCACCAACATGAAAAGTTTGGAAAGCTTTGCTCTATACTGACAGCACCTTCTAATCACAGGAACATACACCAATGACCTCTACTTCTTTGTAACCAGTGAATATACAGTACATTACAAAAATCATGAAGAATTAGTCTATCCTGACATTTAACCTACTCTTCAAATAATGATGATCAGTAGCAAACCTGACTTTTTTGTGTATCTCTCACCTTCTCTCTTTCTTTTTATTCATTGTAATTATATATTATGATAAGGCAAATCATAATAATGATTTACTCATTTAATCTCAGCTAGCAAAGAACCTTAGCAGCACACGGCCAATGTCCTAAAATGTTCTGAAATAAGGAACATGAAGTTATACATTTATTTTTCCATACGCAGTTATTGGCAATATGTTTTATACAAAAGTCAAAAGACCTTTAAAATGACCATTTGTGGTGGAGGAATACTGAGTAATTTTCATGAATGGCAAAAAAAAAAAAAAACACCATTGGCCTAGGCACACTTCCTTTTAAAAATGAGAGGGATGCTTTCTATGAGCGTCCTCTTGTCTCCAGCCATTTCTGTCTGCCCAGTACATTCTGGCAGAGTGGGTGTGCTCCACATCCCCTCTATTAAACATTGTGATCTTGTGAGACTGAGGAAGCAGGCCTTCTCTGTTGTGGCCCCTGCCCTCTGGAACAGCATCCCCCCAGAGATAAGGATGACGCCCTCTCTCCTGGGGTTCTGGAAACCCCTTAAGATCTGGCTCTGGTTCCAGGCCTGGGATTAATGTGTTATTGTTTATCTAGGGCCCCTATCTTATTTGATTTTTGTTGCCTGTAAGATTATTTCAGTCTGGGCTGTTCGTTTGGTTTAATGTTTTTATGGGGTTTGTTTTTCAGTTTTGTTTGCTGCTCGGAGTCGATTGGAGTTGGGTGGCTTATAAATTCAAATAAATAAATTAACAAACAACCAGTAATGCAGTCTATTAACTGCAGTAATGAAACAAGGAAAAAAAAACATTTTTCCCATGTGCACTTTTTCAAAAATGTAATTATGAAAATGCAAAGACTGTCCCCTCCCCACTGAAAAAAATGTTAAAAACAACAATTGCAAGAAAATGGAGAACTTAATTCATTACTTCTAACAGACGATGAGTTTGCAAAGAAACACTTATTGTTAACTGGGGTAAGTTGTGCTGTTTTGGGAAATCGATCTGCTGGGATGACACTGAGAAACAGAAATAATCATCTAAAGAGAGGGGCAAAAAGGAGAACAAATGTTGGCTGGAGTTTTGTGGCTGGAAGAAAGACTATGAAATAAGTATATTATGTCTGAATAAACACCTGGGCATCTTTCTGCTTTCCAAAAAGCCTGATTGCACACGAGTGCAATAAAATTAAGATTTTGTAGAATAGGCTTGATCCCTCAGGCTGTCACTGAACATTTCAAAGATGTGTGGCTGTTGCCAAATGCAGTGGTGCTACAGTTCCTTTTTCTGCCTGGTAATTCTAGTAATTCAAAATATGTCATTTCTGAACCTTTTAAAATGATAACGTGTGTGCACATGCAATGCACTATCAGCATACTTTCCTCATCCCATTTGGTTTTCTTGGCTGCTGTTAGCAGAAGCAGAGAAACCAGAGCTGGCAATGGGATTTGCTGGCCAACCAGTGGAGAGAGATTAGCTTTTCCATATCTACCAAAAGAAGCCCTAGCTCTTTGCTAGATGATGCTCAAAATTACTGCTATTTCACTTTGTATTCTGTCAAGGCATCAGGGCTGCTAGGTAAAGTATAGCTAACATGTTCTATAAAGGGATTACCTCCACCCAAATTAGCAACAATGGTGAACATTGCTGTAGTTCTCATCACAATACATGTAGCAAAGCCATATAAGAGGAAAGATGTTCTCTGCTGTAATAACATTGATGTGATTAATTAAGGGTTTCCAGAAGTATGCTATTTGCAGTAGCTTTCATTACCCATTGTGATCCAATGAACATAAGCTAGTGATTGAAAATAGCTGAATAACATTATTGCAGCATTGCTTTATGTTCTGACTTTATTAACTTATAGTCCCTGTAGATTCCCAGGCAAGTTTGTTCCCCCAACATTTTTAACTAGATTTTTTTTACATAATCTTGCAATGCTGTGTATAAAGTGAAACTCACATCTGCTAAATCACAAAAATACAAATAGAGTGTTATAGAAGAGTAGTTTCTTTTCCTTTTGAGTGAATAAATCTCTGTGTTGTTTGGTATAATCTGATGCAGACTTAGGTAGCTTCATGGATAGTTATTGAAAAATTGGTCAACTCGTTACAAGAAGCTTATCATGATAAGTAGTTGGATGTGTGAAATTGATCATAACCAGTTCCCATCACTGGTTCAATTCAGATTCAAGTCAGTTTGATTTGCAAAATGGATTCAGTTAGGAGGAGAACAATTGTGCACAGGTACAGAGGTCCAACCTGATTCAGAGGCAGACAATTCAAACTGACACCTTGGTTTAGAAATCCAATTTGATTTCAATAAATCAGAACCCAACATCCTGAGTCTGTACGGAAGCTCCCAAACTCCAAAGACAATCCTAAGGTTTTTATCAAAGTCTGGCCCTCAAACCCTGTGACCATGTTTCCATGGTACAGACGCTGTGTGGCCTGACCTTGACTGGGATACTTCCCGGGGTCTAGAGCACCTGTTTATGACATCATCCAAGAGCCTGGGAAGCTTTACAGATAAGCCAGTGCCTAACAACAACCATCTCTTATCCCCCCCCCAAACCAAGCCGCTGGAGGGGCTGTTGGAGGATTGAACCTATGCTTAAGCTAACAATCTTAGGGTAATCTATCTCCCCCTCCATTCCAAACAGAAATAAAAGCAAGCCAGTTAAACATCAGTATAACTCAAAATAAACTCTAATCTTCTTTGTGTGAGGGAGGAAGATCAAAATATGTGTGGGAAAATATTGCAGTCAAACCAACAATTCATGTTTTGCTAGATAGTCACATGAAAGGGGGTGGAGGCTCACAGAGACTTCCTGAGTAACTTCCTGAAGAGAGAACTCTGTGAGATCACTTCCTCCTTCCTCCCTCTCTCCTCCACCATGCTTCCGAAGTGAAAGCAACACTAGTGTTTGAGCCCTCCAACTCAGACATCATTTTCAAGCTTAGATATTCTATTTTTGTAACTTAGTATGTTTAAACCTGCCTTGACTCTACTACTGCAACTGCTGTTTTGAGACCTAGATTATGTGAGTAAACATTACTTTTATTTCTTCACAAAACTGTGTGATTGTTGTTTTAAGAGGGATAAAAGGGGTAATACCAGGAAAATCCAGTCTGCTTCACAGCATCCTGGATTATTGTTTTTCTAGAAGGTTAAACCAACCTTGTCTTAAGCTTCCAACTTTTATGCTGCTAGGGATGGTACTCTGCTAATCTCACTCAGGTGAGAAAGGAAGAATAATATCTAAACAATATATCCTCTCCTGGTATCTTAACTCATCCCCAAGAATATGTCACTTAACTCCTCGAAATAACAAAGGTCTTCTGCATTGCCACTACACCATGCAAGTAAAATACAGCCAAGCCACCATTTAATAACTCCAGAGAAAGAAGTTATCAATAAGTAGGCTGGCAGAGGGGGTAGCTTTTCTCAGGATGGTGCCTGGAAAACAGCATGTTCTTATTGGCCTGGTCTGCAGAATACCCAGCTAGTACTGCTACCATATCATAGGAATAGTTCTACGTATCCGCTGCTAGTATTCCTGCTAAGCATATTGAAAGTTATTGTTTTATTTTAAATCAGCCTTAGGACTAAACTGGAGTTTGAGTAAAGGCAAGGATCTGGAAACTTAGGTCTTTCCTAACCATCTAGGAAGCTGGAGTCAAGCAATGAGCCAAACCATAGGGAGCACCAAAATATGACTTTGCCTAGGGCACCAAAATGTCTAGGCCCTGGGTGTATAGGTGTGCATGCTTTAAGAAGTATCCAGAAAATGAAGTAGAAACAGAAGCTTCTTTTGTAGAGCAAGACTTTTTTTTTGAGAAATCTGCTTTAAAGGCTTCTGTTTTTCTATTTTATTTTCAGCATACTTGAGAATATCATTCAAATTTCTCTTGCTGGTGTTTTTGAACTTAGTGTTTGAGAGGGCAAAAGGGCTATTCTTTGTGTTGTCTATTATACATCTTTCCATCCTTGAAGCCTCCTTTTCATTCTGAAAAAGCCTAATGGGAGAAGTTCTTGTCTTGGGATTTAACTGAATTATGGGAAGCCAGGAAGACTACAAAATGCTGGAGAGACGATTGTATCATAAAAAATGAGGCATTCACACACCTCTGAATTAAATAGTTTTAAAAACATCAGATGATGTTTCAATGAGACTTTCGTTTGGTTATCCTTTGAAATAAATGCTGAAAGCAAACACTTTATCATCAAAAACAAAGAGCTGACAAACATTTAGGAGAATTTGTCTGCAAGACTCTTAATTTCCTTCCCCTTGATGCAACTTTCAGCCTTAGTATCCAGTCTGCCAATTTCTTTCTTCAAGGTCTGGAAGCATGGAGGTGGTGCAGGTATTACTGAAACTGTGTTATTCATACAAATCATTGTTCATCTGAATGTTCTGTTCATAGAGATAACCATACAATCTCCCTTGAATGGACTGAACTGGTGATTACATTGGCATGTCCAGATAGTTTTCTTGGTAAAAAATATGGAAGTGGTTTTGCCATTGCCTTCTTGCAGAATGTTTTTGCATCTTCCCAGTGTGGCCTACGGCCTGGGGATTTTCAGGTGTTCTCCCATCCAAGGTCTGTCCTGCTTAGCGTTTTGAGATCAGCCAAGGATGATTAGGTGCTCTATAATGTTATGGGAGGGAATTCCTAAGTGGATGCTACTCCATGATTAAAAAATTAATACATTAAAATCAACATACGTTTTCTGTAAAATATTGAAGCACAATCGCTTGCTTTCAATACCCAGTTTTGCATTTTTATCTACAGTATCTGTTCTTCTCTGTCCCCAGCTTTCTTGAGTTCTTTTTTCTTTGGTGGGCAGGGATCTGTCTTTTATGTCTGTCACCATAATTATTTCCAAATGTAGAAAAAAATATAAGTCAAACTACAGAAGTAAGGAAATAGAAGTTTACATAGATCTGACAACCTTTAGCACCCTTTATCCAAGATCTTTGACTGACGAATAGGAAAAAGATGATAAACCTGATTTGTGAAACCTGGATGATGGCTATTGATTATTTCACATTAGCTACTGCAGAGGTATAGAGAGCCAGTCTGGTGTAGTGGTTAGAGCACCAGGCTAGGAACAAGGAGATTGTGAGTTCTAGTCCCGCCTTAGGCATGAAGCCAGCTGGGTGACCCTGGGCCAGGCACTTTCTCTCAGCCCTATAAGGAGGCAATGGCAAACCACTTCCGAAAAACCTTGCCAGGGAAACTGCAGGGACTTGTCCAGGCAGTCACCAGGAGTCAATGCTGACTCGAAGGCACAAAAACAAAACACACACACACAAAACTGCAGAGTTGAACAAATGATTATATATATATATATATATTAGGCAATATAACAACAAGAATAGATACGTAGTTTAGCAAGTTTCTTTCCTGGCAGGAGAGAGGAAGCAATTCATGTTAAAGGGGTTCAGAATCCCTACCTTTTGCACTTTAATCTCAGGGATAACTACATATAGTCTTTCCATACATTAGTCTCACAACACCCTGTGCAATTCCAGCTGAAGCACCTCTAATTTATAGCAACATAATGACTGTCTTAAGTCTCCAGAAGTAGAAACAGCAACAAAGAAGGAAACAAATAATAGGACCCAGACCACTTACTCCTTGCTCTTTTCAGGTTATGTGACTTTAGTAGTGTAGTGTAGTGGTTAGAATTGGTCTAGGGAAGGTCAGTCATCTTCTCTTAACCCAGGGGTCGGCAAACTTTTTGTGCCGGGAGCCATTTTGGCATGCTCGTGCACATTTTGAAGTGCTCGAGAGCCAGGGGCGGGGTTTGCGGGCGGGGGCCAATCGCGTGGAAGGGGGCGGGGTTTGCGGGCGGGAGCCAATCGCGTTGAAGGGAGCGGGGTTTGGGCTGTGAAGCTGGATGAGCCGCCGGACCTGGAGCGCTTCCGCGCGCAGCTGAACGAGGCCCGGCGTGGCAGGGAGGTGGCCGCAGGGCTCGGGCTAGCGGGGGGAGAGGACGCCGAACAGTCAGCTGCGTGCGGAAGCGCTCCAGGTCCGGCAGCTCGTCCAGCTTCACAGCCCAGCGCCAGCGCGCCCGGACCGGCTCGGAGACGTGCGCCGCCAGCAGCGCCTCCGCCTCAGCCAGCCGGCACGCCAGCCGCTCCGGCGAAAACTCCGGCGCCGCCATTGCTCGCCGGCTGGACCCTCCTCCCCAAAGGCGCTTCCAGGGATTTCCATTGTATTTTTCTGCTCCGGCCGCGGAAGGGGCAGCTCTACCTCGCTCCCGCAGCCCCTGCCGGCCTTTGTGAAGCGTCGCCCCGCCTCCTCCCCCGGGGTCCTTCGTGAAGACCTCCATCCTCGCTGCTCCCACCGCCGCTCCTTACTGCCTTCCTTCTTCTCTCCCTCGCCGGCACCCACCACCCCTGCCCCACCTCCGCCCACCCTTCTCCTCCCTCCCCCTCACAGAGATTTCGTCTCTGTCTCCTCCTGTCTTCTGTCTGTCTCCTTCGAAGCCGGAAGCACCACCGACCGCCCGGGGAGGCCGCCCAAGGGCACCCCAGACCCAGGTCCCGGCCTCCGCGCACTGCCGGCAAGATGCAGCTGCCCCCGAAGGGGCGCAGAGATGGCGCACCTCCCGAGCGGAGCAGGAGAACCTGCAGCGACGGGATGCCGCAGCCCTTGCCTGCTCTGGCCGCGGAAGGGGCAGCCCCGCCTAGCTCCCGCAGCCCCTGCCGGCCTTTGTGAAGCGTCGCCCCGCCTCCTCCCCCAGGGTTCGAGTAAGCCGTGACAGGCGGGCGGTGAGCAAAGCGTCGCCCCGCCTCCTCCCCCGGGTTCCTTCGTGAAGACCTCCATCGTCGCTGCTCCCGCCGCCGCTCCTTACTGCCTTCCTTATTCTCTCCCTTGCCGACACCCACCACCCCTGCCCCACCTCCGCCCACCCTTCTCCTCCCTCCCCCTCACAGAGATTTTGTCTCTGTCTCCTCCTGTCTTCTGTCTGTCTCCTTTGAAGCCGGAAGCACCACCGGCCGCCCGGGGAGGCTGCCCAAGGGCACCCCAGACCGAGGTCCCGGCCTCCGCGCACTGCCGGCAAGATGCGGCTGCCCCCTAAGGGGCGCAGGGACGGCGCACCTCCCGAGCGGAGCAGGAGAACCTGCAGCGATGGGACGCCGCAGCCCTCGCCTGCTCTGGCCGCGGAAGGGGCAGCCCCGCCTCGCTCCCGCAGGCCCTGCCAGTCTTTCCGCTTCCCATCTGGCAGCGGCCGCGGCTCCCCGGCCTCCACTTGCGCCTCCTGCGCCGCGGCCCCACATAAAAGTAGCTTGCCCCCGCCACGCCCACCATGCCTCCCTGTGCGCGGAGACTGTCCAGATGCCCGCAAAGCCCGTGAAGCGTGGCGGTCCAGGCGGGGAAGCAACACCTCCGTTCGGGGCTACAGGAAGACCCTCCTCTTCCTACTCTGAGAGGGAAAAAGGCCGCGGCCGGGCCCTGCTGCTCCCGGGCTCCGCCGCTCAGGACCCCCGCCTCTCCTGGCCAAGCGCAGCCGCTCACCGGAACGCAGCCCCCAGGGAAGAGCAGGACGACGAGCACAGAGCAACGGTGCAGACTCGTCGGCTCAGCAGCGCCCGGGCCGCCTCTTGGGATGGGGCGCCCGGCCCGGCTGTGCTCTCTCGGCATCTCGGGCACAGGCAGGCAGGAGAGCGCGCCCGCTCGTCAGCTTTCACCTGTCAGCGCTCCGCGGCAGCGGTTCCCTCGGCGCTAGAAGCAGGAGAACCTGCAGCGACGGGACGCCGCAGCCCTCGCCTGCTCCGGCCGCGGAAGGGGCAGCCCCACCTTGCTCCCGCAGCCCCTGCCAGCCTTTCCGCTTCCCATCTGGCGGCTCCCCGGCCTCCGCTTGCGCCTCCTGCTCCGCGGCCCCACGCGCTTTCCTCAGACGAGGTCCAGGGCAGCGAGGCTCGGGGCTGGCGAAGGCGGAGCAGCCCCGCGGATGGGAGCTGGGCCAATCGCGTGGAAGGGTCGGGGGGCTCACGGAGGGAGGGGGCGCAGCCAGCAGCTCCGCGAACCCGGCCCGGCCGCCCCACTGGGAGTGGCGGACAAACAGCTGCCACCCTCGGGCCGGCAGGACGGGCACGGGAGAGTGGAAGGCTGCGCCCTCTCCACTGGGAGGGACCCGTGCCTCCTTCCCCGCCGGCGCCCGAGCACAGAGGCCAGCCGGGACCCCGTGTGGAAGATGCCGCGTGCCGCCAGCGCCTGACGTCAAGGCGGCTGCGCTTCCGCGCCCGGCGGGCGGGCGAGGCAGGGAGAGAATGGGAGATGGAGGGGCTCCCTCTCCAGCCTCTGCGCCCCTTCAGGCCCGTCTCTCCGAGGGGGGCAGCGGGAGGGAACTCCCCGTCCAAGGGGAAGCACTGGGAACGAGCGGCGGAGGTTGGCCGGCTCCTAGAGCGGCTGCCGCGGGCAACTTCTCCGCTCTGCCTGGCTCAAAACCTGGGGCAACCGGACCGACAGAGCTGCCTCTCCCGGCAGGGCAGGGTTAACCGTGCGGTCGCTTCCCCGGCACGCACCCGCGCCTTCCCCCGAGCAACCCGAGTTCTGCCTGCGTGTGTGAATGCGTGCAAACCGAAGCCGCGGGTGGGGGGTGGAGGAGGGAAAAGCGAGCCCCACTCAACTTTTCCAAACGGTACCTTCCTCGGGGGAGGCGGGCTTCATCCCCGGTCTCCCTGTTCTTTGGAGAAGCCCGAGCCGAGGGGAAGCAGGGCCAATTGGGCTTCGCCTTGTTCAGCCCACCTCTCTGCTCTCCTTTGGCGCGCGCTGATTGGTGGAGGCGTCCTTCCTTCTGAGCCTCCACCAATCAGCGTCTCTGTTTCTTCCCCAAGGTTCGCCCCAAGCCTGCTGCTTCCGGAGACCGGCTTTCCGGATGTCGGGCGGCAGAGAGAGAGAGAGAGACAGAGTCAAGGGGCCAAAGAGCCAGATCTGGCTCGCGAGCCGCCATTTCCGACCCTTGTCTTAACCTAACCTTCTACATAAATACAGTATGTTGTGAAGGCCAAATGGGAATAAAGAAAAAAATTAATTGCTCGCTTACCACTAACTATTACAATATGATGCATGCCCACACTGTTTATGTTTTTAAAATATTAAGTTAACTGATAGTGTCAGAGATGCCTGGGGCATATAATAGAAACAGGCTGAACATTTATTTTTCTGCTTGCCTCTTAATTAAGCAGTGCAGAAAGCACCCTGTGATACTTATGTTTGTAAGAAGAGTAAATCAGCAATTAATCAGTGATAGTAACAATTGGCCATTGTTCCTTTCATAAACTCCACCCATACAGTTATGAAAATAGCATAAACCCTCATTAATTAGATTAAACATCCTCTGGACATTATATGGGCACTGGCTTTTTCCTTTTTCTTTGTTTTGTAATGCATTACAAGGAACAGATTATGATGTGATAGTAGAGAAGATGTGCCTTATTATGTCTCAATGCACAAGCAATAGCATGTTTTAATCTATTTCAATGAACTCTTGTACCAGACCAAGGTTGCCTGACAGAACCAATTGTAATTTACAGTGAGCAAATGAAATACAAACACAAAATGCAGATATGGAATAGAATGGAAGAAACATTTCATTTTCTTTGCCTTTTCTCAAGAGGTGGGACACTCTCGGCTTTGTTTATGTTTGGGCTATGCAACTTCAGAATAAAGACAGCTATGGTCCCTGTGTCTTGCTATACTACTACTTTCTTGAAAAGTATTAAGGTACTGTATATCCAGCCAAAGTACAACCCATTCTACACACACACACACACAATTAGGATCATGGTGGCTCAGCAGGTAAGACGCCAGGCTTGTTGATCGCAAGTTCGGAGGTTCGAATCCCTAGTCCCGCATGCGGAGTGAGCTCCCACACTAGCCCTAGCTCTTGTCAACCTAGCAATTCGAAAGTATGCAAATGCAAGTAGATTAATAGGTACCACTTTGGTGGGTAGGCACATTCTGCGTGCGTCATGCCGGCCACATGACCGTGGAAGCGTCTTCAGACAACGCTGGCTCTTCGGCTAACAAACGGAGATGAGCACCGGCCCCTAGAGTCAGACATGACTGCACAAATGTGCGGGGGGAACCTTTACCTTTACCTAACATTTTCTGCATCTGCATTTTGCCAATTTTTACTCTAAATTTTGCTGCACCAACCACCTTGCTGACTTGTCTTATGAAGACGTTTCCCTTTAAGTGGGATTCTGATGGTCAACAAGCCTTTCTTCCCCTATTAGAGGAATTCACAGCCCATCCTCTGTCATTCAGATCTCACACATCTACCCATCTTTTATACAGGATGATACTCCTGATTTTTTCCTGGGAAGTGCTTTTTTATAATCTGCTCCAGAGGAGAAGAGTCTCTTCCCCTAACATTCCTTTCTGGGGAACTTCCTCCTGAAAGAAACTGTGATGTTTTTAATAGGAAGCTCTTGACCAGCCAAAAAGCATGTCAGCACTGGCATCATCTCCTCAAAGGTGTGGAATTCTTTGCTTTCAATGGAAATTTTATTTAGGGGGCGGGGAATGATGGAATTTTCATAACTATAGACACAGTCAATTCTCATTACTTGTGTTTTTCTCCAGAGTTGCATAAGGTGACCTATTGTACCAACTTGAAAATCATTCCATTTTGTAATGTATTCACATCCATGTACACATAATGTAATACACACTCATACCTACTACTCTGAAAAAAAAGTAACTACTTGATCATAACTCTTTTAGTTTCCATCACTAATCTCTCTGAACTTTTCTCCAGCCAGGAATCTTTGCATATAGTCCAAAGTTTTAATGAAAATCACTAGCAGATAGGATATGAATGTGTACCCTTGGCTTCCTTCCTTTTCTACTTTCAACAGAAGCTCTGATTGCGATATAGCAGATGCGTATAAGGAACAGGCAGCAACCACAAAACATCCTTCTTCTGCAAAGTTTCTTTTAGTCCCTAATTGTGCTAAGAATGTCATGGATTTGAGCAAACACATATGTATGCTTACTCACAAGGGAGCCCTGTTTTTTATCTCTTAGATTACCAGAGCAGTGAATTTGTTCTGCTGGTCAAATTAGAGTCCCCAGCTTGGTGATCTCATTACTGACGAGCTCCCCAAGCCACCATACACTGTAAGACAAACTTGACAGCTGGTGCTCAGGGGAGACATAGGCAGCTGGAACTAAAACAGCCGAAGTGCCGTAAGTCAGGAACAAAATGTCTTTGCAAGGGTGTAAGGATTAAGTAAAGCATAGCAACTGTCAGCACCATGCATAGGACAAGTCAGTCTCTCATTTTCCTAAGAACTAAAGTCTCCCAAATCCCCAAAGACAAGGGAACTACAATAAGCAAACACACACACACACACACACACACACCTCTTCATAAATACAATTTATTTCTCCACAAATATACACACCCTTATCTGCAGCATTCTTAAAACTAGTACATTGCCAGGAGTTGTACAAACAGGGGCAGGATAAAATTAGGTCACTTTGGGGGAAAAAATGTGTTACTGAAAACTGCAGAAAGTGTCTACAGTTCTAAATACCTGTGAAGATCCATTGGCAGACACACTAATCAGAGTAGTGATTAAGGTGTTGGACAAGGAGCAGTGAGAACCAGGCTGTAGTCCATTCTTAGCTCACTGGGTGATTTTGAGCCAGTCACTCTTTATCAGCCAACCTACCTCACATTGAGCTCCTGAATGAAAGATGGGATATAAATACAATAAAAAGCTAAATAAAGCAAGAGAGCCAGTTTGGTGTAGTGGTTAAGTTCCCAGGCTAGAAACCAGGAGATCATGAGTTCTAGTCCAGCCTTGGGCACAAAGCCAGCTGGGAGACCTTGGCCAGTCACACTCTCTCAGCCCTAGGAAGCAGACAGTGGCAAACCACTTCTGAAAAACCTTGTCAAGAAAACTGCAGGGACATGTCCAAGCAGTCTCCAGGAGTCAAAACTGAGTTGAAGGCACAAATAAATAAACAAATAACATACGCAGGTAGTCATCCTTTCTTGCATTGAAACCATATTTCATCTAGTTTTTTAAAGTTGTGGGTATGTGCATGCATTAAATTATGGAACAAAATAACAGTATAATGCAATTTATGTATTTATTTTATTTTCTATCCTGCCTTTATTATTTTTATAAATAACTCAAGGCGGAGAACATACCTAATACTCCTTCTTCCTCCTATTTTCCCCACAACAATCCTTAAATAAGAATTACAACTGTGCCGAGCTTCAAAGTATACTTCACTTTAACTGAAGTTCATATGAAACACCCTTCAAAGCTGCTTCACTATGCATTGTGGCACATTTGCCATACTGCTTCACTTTGCATTTCTCCAAAGCCTCATCTAGCAGCTCTGGGACCCTGAAAATATTCTGAACAGATGCTGTGCATATGCAGAAACCTATTTTGACTCCAATCAGCTACTGGAAGTGCCAGATGAAGCAAAATACATATCAAAGCTTCTACCAGCTAATGGAACTGTTGAGCTAAACATCCTGGTGGTGCAAAATACCTCTATGACCAGAACTACTTTGCCTCCATAGCACATAGAGGCCAAGTACATTCTAGCGGTTAAGGCACCAGGCTAGAATCCAGGAGCCTAAGAGTTCTAGTCCCGCCTTAGGCATGAAAGCCGGCTGGGTGACCTTGGGCCAGTCACTCTCTCTCAGCCCTAGGAAGGAGCCAATGGCAAACCAGGAGCCTGAGAGTTCTAGTCCCGCCTTAGGCATGAAAGCCGGCTGGGTGACCTTGGGCCAGTCACTCTCTCTCAGCCCAACTCACTTCACAGGGTTGTTGTTGTGGGGAAAATAGGAGGAGGAAGGAGTATTAGGTATGTTCCCTGCCTTGAGTTATTTATAAAAATAATAAAGGCGGGATAAAAAAAAAATCTAAAAAAGTACATCTACCTCCTACAGGCCTAATAATAATGTTCAAACACACTTGTGTTCATTGGTCTTTAAAACTGCAACAGAACCCCATCAGCAACAATTGTGCACATACCACAAAAAAATATAAGAGAAACCATTAAGATGTACTGTAGGTCCCAAATGCTTGCTTAATCCATAGGTGAGTCCCATATCTGAAAAAGTTAAATAGTTAAAAAGTTAATGTGTTCAGAGGGTTAGGATTTTGAATGAAGCTACAGGGAATGCCATGGCATTTCATGATAATGCCACTTAGTATGCTTGGTGATAATGTGTTCCATTCTTTTCATAGTTGTATTTTATTCCATGAGTTAATTGGAGGCTTCTTTTCCTTCACTGTTATATTCCTATTTAATAACAAAGTATTACTGGATCATAGAAATCAAAGGTAAGTGATGATGATGCCCATGCTGCTGATATGTTTGAAGAACTGCACATACACAATGACAAACATGTATTGGTTCTTCTTTTGTCATGGAAAAGACTGTTCAGATGATTTATTGGGAAGCAGGAAACCTACAAGTCTTGTGTTTCCTTGTTGGCCCCAAAGTTAATACTTACCAAGCAACTGCAATTGTATTGAGAATTACCTGATAGTTGTTCTGAAGCCATCTAAGACTTTGTTTTAGAAACATTCTATTTTGCAGGTATTAATGATTGGTAATATGGAGGTTAATGTGGGTTGCTGAGAAGATATTCTGCATAGGTTGTTTCAAAGATACAACTCTGTATATCCAATGAAAATATTATTTCCTTCATCTTTAATTCACTCATGTACCTATTTGTGGAAGCCACCACTGTAAATGTTAGAAGTTGGTATATAAAGCTTAAGGCACTACTCAAACTCTAAATCTGAGAATTCCAATCTCATTGTGCATCTATGGTTTAGATTTAGATGAAAATTGAAGGACATGTAATAAGCACAGTGATTTACCATATTTTCTGGCGTATAAGACGACTTTTTAACCCAGAAAAATCTTCTCAAAAGTCGGGGGTCGTCTTATACGCCGGGTGTCGTCTTATACGCCGGAAAATATGCTACTCGCCGTATAAGACCTCTCCTGGCCAAGTGCAGCCGCTCGCCGGAACGCAGCCCCCAGGGAAGAGCAGGGGGACGAGCACGGGGCGGCGTACTGCATTGGGTCCCGTCGCTCCACGGAGAAACGCGGGGAGGGGGGAGCGAGCTCCGTTCCCTCGGAGCAACCTTGGGAAGGGAGGGGGCAAAACGCAGTGGCTCCACGACGGGCTCCAAAGTCGCCCACAACATTCAACGGGCGCCTCGCTTCACCTTGCCTCGCCTTCCCTTCCCTTCCCCTCCCAGCCGCGCTTTCAATGGAGCGGGGCCCCAGAATTGGCCGCGTTTCCTACCAGGCTTCCCTTTCCCCAACTGCTGCTCTTGCTGCCGCTGCTTTTAGCGTCGCTGGTGCCGCTCAGCGAACTACGTAACAAAAAAACGATGGAAGTTCACTGGCTGGATGTGAGCTGGACACCTTCACTCAGCACAACTGAATCTACAAGCAGCGATGTACGTGTGTGTGTGTGAAAAAGGCAAGAGAACGGCCATAATCCCAGAGTTCTGACTGCCATCTTGAATTTATTGTCCCCCACCCCCATGGACACCCATGGCCCGGGATCCAAATGGGAAGAGCAAAAGAGCCCTTGGGACTTCACGTGCCTTCAGGCTGCCGGGGAAAAGGTAGTTCGCTGAGCGGCACCAGCGACGCTAAAAGCAGTGGCAGCAAGAGCAGCGGTTGGGGAAAGGGAAGCCTGGTAGGAAACGCGGCAATTCTGGGGCCCCGCTCCATTGAAAGTGCGGCTGGGAGGGGAAGGGAAGGGGAGGCGAGGCGAGGTGAGGTGAAGCGAGGCGCCCGTTGAGTGTTGTGGGCGACTTTGGAGCCCGTCGTGGAGCCACTGCATTTTGCCCCCTCCCTTCCCAAGGCTGCTCCGAGGGAACGGAGCTCGCTCCCCCCTCCCCGCGTTTCTCCGTGGAGCGACGGGACCCAATGCAGTACGCCGCCCCGCGCTCGTCCTCCTGCTCTTCCCTGGGGGCTGCATTCCAGCCGAGTATATCCCAAACTCTATATTTTAACTGGAAAAGTTGGGGGTCGTCTTATACGCCCAGTCGTCTTATACGCCGGAAAATACGGTAACTGGCAATCAATAATGCCACATTTCAGCTGCAACAAGGTAACAGATTAAGAACATTTTGTTTGTTTGTTTGTTTGTTTGTTATTTATTAAATTTCTGTCACCGCCCATCTCCCCCCCCAAGAGGAACTCTGGGTGGTTTACAATAATTTTGATTCAGTTTTAATATCACCAATCAAAGCAGTGTATCATATGCCATGTCTATCAATTGTACTTTTGATAACACCATCAAGAAAGATGCATTGAATGTAAACCTTCCTTTACTTACCAGTGATAGCGTTTATGTACTGTAATAAGTGAATTGGTGATTTGCATTGCTGATCATTGTTCTATCATTACCCACAGTAAAATTTAGCTATGCCTGTCTTTAATGAACACATAAATCTGTAGCAGTCAGGATTCATACATTACAAAGGCCAGCAATTGAACTTTTGAAAAAGAAAAAAAAATCATAGAAATGTAAACACTAGTGGAGACATCATGAAATAAAACAGAACATGTTCTCTATCCCCATCTTGGTTGTTTAGCAATCATAATTCAAGAATCCACTATCATTAATACAAACCACAGGAGTGAATAAAGTAACATTAGGCATGGACCAGGTTACCTGAGGGACCGTCTCATCCCCAGAACATCGACCCGTCCCACCCATTCAGCCAGAGAGGGCTTGCTGCGGACCCCATCAATTAAAGAGTTCCACCTAGCGGGGTCCAGGAAGCGGGCCTTCTCTGCAGTTGCGCCCGCCCTTTGGAATATCTTGCCCCTTGAAGCCTCCCAGTGACTTATTTTAACATTCTTTCCTTGGAATTCATATTTTGTATTGATGTAATTTTATAGATTTTTAATTCTATTTTATTGTGCACCGCCCAGGGTCCCCGTTGGGGGAGATGGGCGGTAATATAAATCTAATAAAATAAATAAATAAATAAACAAACAAACAAACAAACATTAGGAAAACCTGACTGTTGAGCCATTAAATTATATCCATTCTTACATCTAGAAACCTTAATGGCTCTGAAATATTTTATTTATTTATTTATTATTTAAATTTATATGACCGCCCAACTCCCCCAACGGGATATAATATTCAACTAAATGTTACTATTCAACTTCATTGTGCATTGTTTTTTCCCTTATTTTTTTTTGAAAAAAATAATAAACAGTTAAAGGTTAAACAGCATTAGACCCAACGTCAGGGTAGAGTGGTTTGTTGTTGTTTTTTAAAATCCATTCAATAGTGTCTGATTCTCAGAGACTGCCTGGACAAGTCCCTGCCATTTTCTTGGCAAGGTTTTTCGTAAGTGGTTTGCCATTGCCTCCTTCCTAGGGCTGAGAGAAAGTGGCTGGCTTTGTGCCCAAGGCGGAAGTAGAACTCACGGTCTCCTGATTACTAGCCTGATGCCTTAACCACTACCTAGTTCCAACCAAACAGAACATTGTTTGTGACAATATAAAATGAAACATTTTTTTCTGTTTCAAAAAAAATATTACCAGACATGTAAAAAAAATATAAACTTTAAATTGGAAACACTCATTTTTGCAAACACTAAGGGGGTTGCTTTGAAAAAGAAATTTAATCATTACTGAAAGAAAGACACACCTAAAAAGAGTAAAATATTAATTATGTTTTTATTGAAACATATTTTTAAACAAAAGGAAGCAAGAGCAAAACAAATCTGAAAAACAAGGGGCTTAATTGGAGAATTCTAGAGATGTCTATATAGGTCTGTAATCAATGTGGTTGGAAATTACTCATCTTCTTGAGATGTAATGTTACTACGTTTCTTCAAACTTCTTCTTTCTCCATGCAAAAGTTTACTCTCTCTCTCTCTATATATATATATATATGTGTGTGTGTGTGTGTGTGTGTGTGTGTACAGTATATACACACACACAGAGTATATATATAATAGCATTAATGGGCAAGTAAATAATAGTACAAATTTGAATTATTAATTTGATTTTCCATAACATTTTTATCTCATATATTTATTTATTTTATTTTTCAAATTTTGCCACTGCCCATCTCCCCCCAGAAGGGGGACTATTACAACAAAGCTAAAAAGTTAAAAACAGTAAAACCATAAATAGTACATAAAATGTAAATACAAGTACAACAATATCAAGCAATTTTTGTTGTTGTTGTTGTTCAGTCGTTCAGTCGTGTCCGACAAGCAATGCCAAGGCTTAAATAAAGAAATAATGGCTGTATTCACACAACATGGGCAACCATCTCAGTTACAAATCCAGCAGTTACATTCATATAATAACTTAATATTGATGGGGTATATGCTGGCTTAAAGGGGAAAAACTGAGGCGTGAGAAAAAACAGACAAGAATGCAGCTTGTTAGGGCCAACAGTGTTTACTGTTTAGCATAGGGCAATAATGCAGATACAGTACATTATCGCAACAATGAAAAAGATGAATATACAGGATACATCATTGTAAAAGGAAAAACAAAACAAACTTATAAGCAGAGTTCCGTGTATTGATCCCAGGGCCAGAGTTCCTGCCATGGCCTATACCCAAAGCCAGGCATAGCTCACTCTGCCCAGTCCACGGGAAGTGAACACGTGAAGAACTACATAGCTAAAAGACACTAGAAATCAAGAAGACATTAAACACCATTTTGCATGGTTGTATATTCAGTTCTTCTAGCATTCTGATTGGCTGGAAGTTAGCTGTGACACACACTAGGCCTCAAAGCACACAGCATGACCTGCTATTGGTTAGCAGTGCTGCATCTACGCACTGAGTTCCGCCCCTCCTTGCTCAGGGGGGGGCTTGAGCAAGTCTTCCCATGGAAGGATATCAGGAGACCTTGTTCCCATGCAATCTAGTCAAAACAATACACACGTGACAGTTGTTATCTTGCACCTGCACTTCACGTCACCATGAGAAGGTTGTGCTTTGTTTTGTATAGGAATAATTCGCCAGGGCAACACAAGAACTCTAACACCCCTCCCGAATTATTTCTGTACAATGGGAGTAACAAACATTTTTTTACAGAAACAAAAAACAACAAAGGTTAATACATGTAATAATCACACTATTCAAGTTACAGTTTTTTACAACCAATAGTCATCAACACTAGAAAATGGTTTAAAAACACTTGTTACACATATGTATAATGCACAATATACATTTCATGCAATGTTTTATTCAGATACATACAAATACATAATAATACAAATTATGTAGTAATAGAACCACAGGCAAAAAGAAACAGACAAACATTGCCCTCAAACGTCCTGTCCCCTCCTTTGCAAAAAATCGCAGCCAGCATAGATAAGGAATTCCAATCCTGTTGCATGCTGTTAGCTGATTTTAAGAAAAAAACGCAGCTTGGTATTTTTATTTGGGCAAAACTAATTCAGGGCAACTGCGTTCTGCAGAGTGATATACTGTACAATAAATTAAGGATAAGCTTTCTTTACACAAATGACACTCTGTAGGAAACCAAGAACCATCTCTGTTCTGGGCTTTTGTAACTTCATCACCAGGATAAATGGTTGAATTTGTGCCTTACTCCTTCAGCTGGCAATTACTACCTCAGCTGACTGACAAATTCTTATTCAAGGTGGTAAGATTTCAGTTTCTAAGCAGAAAAACAACTCACATAAGTTCGAAGTCCTACACAAACTTCTACACTTTCTTATGTACACATAGAAAACAGCACGTTTTCTACACATCTCAGTTAGCATCTGCACCATGCTATCAATGACTGGCCTGCGTTAAAATCCATAAAGCACCCTGTTAAGTCAATGAATTGTTTGGGAACTGCTACACATGTAGAGCCACAACGCTTGCCTTACACACACTGTTTCAGGGAGATCTACATTCAAATATGCTGTGCCAACATCACAATATGTAAATGGACACCTGTTTCCACACTACGCAACCAGAAAACGCACCACACGTAAATATTCTGGCCTAGCTGTGGGTGCATACACTAGATCCACAGTTCACAAACTCCTTGTGCAACAAATCCCTGGGCAACACTGGCTTTACACTACAGAGTATTATCAGAAAGAAATGTCTTTCTGAACACTCATCTGGAACCTACAGCTTATTAAAACAAAGGATAGGTTGGTTACTTTTAACACTTCACCAAAACTCAAACTGACTATCCACAGCTGTGTTCCAACGCTCTCCTTGCCTCTCAAAGGCAGGAGCAACACATCTAGCAAAGACTGGGTTTTCTCAGGTAACTTGAAACACTGTCACCTGCTAAATCACAAATCTGTCAGGCTTCACACCCTGGAATAAGAGGACCCATGAGGAATGACCACTGTACTTCCTCCATCACTATCTCTTTTCCTTCCACTACCTGACTCCCCCTCCAGGCCCTGCAACTGCTCAGGTGAAATTTCCACTTTCTTCACCTGAGGGGCCCTTTTCACACTCGGAGACTGGGGAACAGAAGAAACCTGAACTGGTTTTTGCCCATCTACTGAACCATGGACAATGGGTTTACACTAGCAATGCAGCAACACTTCTGCAACCTTAGCATAACCTTTCCCAACCAGTAGGCTGCTTAAACATAAAGCACTTCTGGAGATTTGGATTTGACCATGGCTTAATGAAACAACGATAAGCCTTGGATTTTAATCAACAGCCAACAACCAACAACCTGAAGCACTCTGCTTCCTTGGTTCTTCCTTCTCTGTGACCTGGGGTTGTGAACACATGCAAATGTTTCACAGACATGCAGGCACTTCAGTGAAGGGCGCTTGCCATACCAAAGAAAAACTAACTTCTTTTTACAGTTGAATTCTACACCCTGTTAGTTAGAAACACACTGCAATCAAGGCAGCCTCTCCCCAGACATGGGATGGCACCTGAGCAACTAACAGTAGGCTATTTTTAATGGTATTCACAACACCAACACTCAGCTAGAATTCCAACATTGGCAAGTCTTTGGGAGAATACTTTCCTACAAAGCCAATTCTGGAACACAACGCTCAAGAACACTCCACTACAATCTGACTGAAACTGACCATATTTTCATCCTACCATTGCTACATACACTTCAAAGCGAGCACAGACCTTCGCTTTAGACTTCAACAAGTAGCAACAACACAAGCAGGTATGATCATCAACCAGAAGGAACAGGAAAATCGCACCCCACCATTACTTGGGACATGGGGGCTAACTAGGTCTCTATGAACCAACTGAAATGGTCTAGTTAACACTCTGTCACTTTGCCTAGCAACAGACACAGTTCTGATTTTTTAGATTGTTTACACACAATTTACACACAACACAATCAAGAAACTTTTGCACATTTCCTGGGTTCTAACTCAGAATGCATTTGGCTATCTGAGACACACTCTCCCATCCCGGGATACCCCAGTACTTTGTGAAAACTTTATGGATGCATTTATGATGTGGGGAACATTAAACACACAATGTCCTGTCCACACAGTCTCCACAGCATCTCACACACTTGATTTTACAGATTTGTCTCTAACACACTCAGCCTCAACACAAGCAGTTTCATATCGCAATGAAACATTCAGCAACAAGTACACTCAGACTTGACCAGGGCTGGAACACTGAGGAGAGAAAAACAACAAGTGTACACATACACATTCTTACACAGAGATATCAGCTAAAATTACTTGCTGAACTCAAGGCTTACATTTGTAACAATAACCGTCCATGTTTACAAACTTTACAGCGAGCTGAATTCAAAAACAGAGTCTCTGTAGAAATGCTTACACAACAGCAGCCGGTAGAGTAGAAAACTTGGATTCGTTCTTCAGCTGACTCCTGGCATCTGGCGTCCCCTCCCTTCGTAAACCAGGCCTCTTGCATCCGCTGGACATCGGGGCAGGGAACAGCCTTGTAGAATCACAACAAACCACGGCAAATGTAAATCCATCCCAGGTTTTACTGCAGCTGGAACGCTGTTTGCAAATCGTAGGAACAGGAACAGATGACTTGCAATGCAGCTTCTGGAAGTGGCTTGTACAATAATCCACAGCAGGGAGATAGCGTCCTTGCTTGACAAAATCACGCACGCTTTTTCACACCCTCAGAAAAACAAGCCTTCTTGTTCAAATGCAGCAAACAAAGTCTTGAACTCACCAAGGCAGGTCATCACAGTCTCACCGGTTGCAGCTGGTTGCAGCTTCAAACTATAAAGCTGTCTTAATAGACCACCAAGGGCAACAGAGCTCCACTGTGTATCAAAGGCTCCAACAGCTCTCAGCACCCATTTCTCAGTCCTTGGGTTGCTGAAATAATTCCATTCAGAGGATTGGAGTCCCAAAAGCAAAAATGCACAGTCCAAACACGCTTGCACTTCTTCAGAGAGATTCTCTCTGAATCCTCCAGGGATCTCTGGAAGTGGATTTGCCACTTACTGCCACAAATCTTCTTCTTGCAAAAATAATGATTCCATCTCCACACACCAGGTCAGATAGTTTGTGCCATCTAAAGCCTCAAATGGCAGACTGACCAGACACTGTTCAGCCATTGCTGACCACTCAAAGAAAACATGTTTATTCTGAAACCAGCCTCTAAAAACAAACTCCCTTTCACACCCAGGTCCAACGCAGCAAAGAAAACGCAAATTTCTCTCTGGGCAACCATAACCTGATGGGGTATATGCTGGCTTAAAGGGGAAAAACTGAGGCGTGAGAATAAATAGACAAGAATGCAGCTTGTTAGGGCCAACAGTGTTTACTGTTTAGCATAGGGCAATAATGCAGATACAATTACATTATCGCAATAATGAAAAAGATGAATATACAGGATACATCATTGTAAAAGGAAAAACAAAACAAACTTATAAGCAGAGTTCCGTGTATTGATCCCAGGGCCAGAGTTCCTGCCATGGCCTATACCCAAAGCCAGGCATAGCTCACTCTGCCCAGTCCACGGGAAGTGAACACGTGAAGAACTACATAGCTAAAAGACACTAGAAATCAAGAAGACATTAAACACCATTTTGCATGGTTGTATATTCAGTTCTTCTAGCATTCTGATTGGCTGGAAGTTAGCTGTGACACACACTAGGCCTCAAAGCACACAGCATGACCTGCTATTGGTTAGCAGTGCTGCATCTACGCACTGAGTTCCGCCCCTCCTTGCTCAGGGGGGGGCTTGAGCAAGTCTTCCCATGGAAGGATATCAGGAGACCTTGTTCCCATGCAATCTAGTCAAAACAATACACACGTGACAGTTGTTATCTTGCACCTGCACTTCACGTCACCATGAGAAGGTTGTGCTTTGTTTTGTATAGGAATAATTCGCCAGGGCAACACAAGAACTCTAACAAATATTTCTAGTATTAGAGTCTATCAGCTTGTTGTCCTTATGGGTATGGATATCTCTGCTATGCTTTCCCAGCCATGTTTTGATATATTGTGTTAAAGTTGGGAATTGATTTACTCAGAAACCAGATTAACCATGTAATGTGAATGTAGACAGCATCATAGCTAGTATAGGAAAGGAAAGGAAAGGAAATCTGTGTACAGTGCACAGTAAGGTACATTGTAAACCCATAAAGCAAGACCTTTCTCAGAAGATGGACTTCTTCATAACCGTAGTGCAATATTAGTTTCCTACCTTCAATACATCATTACCTTAATTAAACAAAAACAGGAGGATGCATTTGTCCCTTGTTACTATAGATCTAAGAAGTAATTTGTTACTGAATTAACACCAATACCACTGCAACAAAAGTCTTCTAGGAAGATAAGATCAGATATTGTTGCTGTTGGGGCCATTGATAAGGAACCACAACAGGAATATCTGCATAGTATGATACATTCGCTTTTATGAACTTACATTGCTTTCCCATGTCCTCATCAGTACCCTCATTGCAAGTTATCAACTGCTGCTTGAAGTGAATTTTTGGTGACATCCACACATTTGGTCCCTCACACTTCTCAGTGCTGCTGCCTTCTGAACTGAAGAGGAACAACAACATAATATTTAAAGTAAAACAAGGAAATCAGTGTGATCAAGTGACACAGTGAGGGTCAGACACAAAGAAATGGCTCATAGTTTTCTACCAAAAACTTGCCTACTGTTATGGAAGATCCAACATCTCCTGATGCAGTTAGTTGTTTGATCATTAGTGGCATAATACGCAGTTTTGAGTTCAGGTTGTTATCATTCATATCCTTCATGTTTGTTTGTTTTTTTCCCAGAGGGTTGTCATATACCATAAAGTGTTTAAGTCCCCCTGTTCAGAATCTTCCCTATTTTTGTCCTGGCATCAATCACAAAAGTGGCATAAAGGTGCTTTTTAAAAAAAACAAAAAAACCTTCCTACTTTTTCTCCTACAGCAATTACTTCCTTAGGTCCTGAAGATGAGGAATATCAGTTATCAATTTTATTTATTTAATTTTATTTAGAGTACTACATTCTTTCTATTCAATTTAGCTGTGCCCAGCAGCCTTTCACATTCTTCTCATCTGTAGATAAAAATCTATTGTATGCATGGGGTGGGGATAAGGACTGAGGTAGGGTCTGCAAAACTCAGTTTAGATATGCATAGTCCTGAAAGGAGATCCCCTTTCATACCCTGAAATGAAAGGAGATCCCAAGGAAGCTACCCTGGGCTCTTAGAGGAAAGGCAGGATATTAATAAACAAACAAACAAAAGCATTAAGAGTGTTCAATTTTTCCAGTAATGCCAACATCTCCATCAAGGCTCAGTAAGTCTCATAAATATTGATTATTTTGAAGATAGCCCCAGAAGGCCTGTAAATGGAAGTATATGCTTCTCAGAATTCTTGATACTTCATAGGCCTGCTATGTTAACCAATCAAAAATTTCATGGCAAAGTGGGATAGAAAATCAATGTTACGTACTATATTGCTAGACATATTCTTTGCCATGAATCTTAGCTAACTATTAAAGTGAATTCACTGCACTTTGTGTAACAATGCTTACCTCAAAACGGAATAGTATGACAGATATGTACATCTACTCTTTAATACCTTGACATCATTCAATAGAAGAGGACATAGATGACAAGCACATATGCACTAGAGCAGTTGAAATGAATGAGAGAATACATATGATATAGAAAAACAACAGTTACTGTTTTAATAGCACACATGATATAATTTCATGATAAAAAGACCAGTATACCCAGGTATACATTCTGAAACTCTTAATTCTTTATCTGAAAGAATGAATAAAGGTATAGTTATGACCAATGTAATCTTCTTTACCAATACACTTATGAGTGGCATCTGTACTCCAAAATACATTCTGAAATAGCATCTCTAACTACCTTCCTTCCATCCCAGTTATGTCCTTCAGCCCTATTGGCTCAGCATCCATCACTGGAACTTCCAACAACTCTTTGATAGGTAAGACTTCATTAAGAGAATGAGCCCTTGGAGTAAGACACATAATGTTACATTCAAAACAACATTTTTCTCACCTACCACTAGCTTTCAGGCAGCACTAATGAATGATAAGCTTTCCAAAGGCCACTTCTACAATGTTCTGGCATAGTTAAAAGTGACACTGAAGGTTCTTTCCTCTCTATCAAGACATCCATCTCATGCTTTCATTAGCTACCACAAATGGTGAATGCGTTGTCACATAAAGCCAACTGTGGAATGGTCATTCGGTTACCTGGAATTTTAGGCTTCATTATTAGCATTTTAAAGTTGATATTAGCATTGTAGCATGGCATCCATGCCTCCTTTTGAAGTTAAGGAAACCATGTTTTTCCTTTGAGCCAAAGCCATTTCCTTTGATGTGCAAAAATTAGCCCTTTCAGGGACTGTCAATCAAACAATAGGTCTGTGTTCTGAAGTCCTTAAGTGTTGGAAGTGTTAAAGAAAGAAACCTGGGTGGGAAAGGAGGAGTTGCAACATATTTTAAGGGTGCTTGTTTTTTCTCACATCTAATCAATGTCTTTTATTGTTTGATTTGTTGCATTCTGACGCATCACATATATCAAATGTATGCATCATTTGTTTCTATACCCTATATCAGAGCTTTCCAAACTGTGTGTCGCAACACATTTCTGTGTCGCGGCAAGGGCCCAGGTGTGTCGCGGGGGAACCCGGAAGAGGAGGCCATGCACCACGTGCAGCCCCGCCCATCCCTTGCCGCGCCGACAGGTCCCTGCTCTGAAGCCAGCTCTAGGGACGCAACTAGGCTGCTGTGCGGGGTGGGGGTGGGGGGTGCAGGCACCGCGAAGCGCGGCGGCCGGAGACATAGCTTTAAGTGCCAGCGGCCTGGCAGCCAAGAAAGGGACGGGGAGGCGGCTCCGCTGCTCGCCTCGCATGGTCCCCGCGCCATCCGCGTCTGCGGATCACCCTCCCCCTTGGCGGAGGCCCCATCCAGGCAGAGGCAGGACTGGGCGAGTGGACAGGCGGCGTTCTCGCCACATCCACCCATTGCCTACGAGAAGAAGATGGCGGCTGTCTGATGCGCAGCCCGCGACCCGCGGCTCCGGCACGCTTCATCGAAGAAGGTTAAGACGCCGTGCCGGCAGGAGGGCGAGCAGCTGAGAGGCGGGTGGGCAGCTGAGAGGTAGGCGGGCGGGCGGGCAGGCAGTGGGTCGCCTGCAGCAGACTCATCTGACCATCCTTCCCGGAGCTGCTGGGGCCGGATGGAGCGGTGGGAGACTCGACATCACTCCTTCCAGCGGGCACTCCAAGCCCAGCTGTTCAGGCATCGATCAAGGATCAATAAGGCCCGGGGGCAGGGCTGGCCGAGGGGCTGGGGGGGAAGACAGGTCCCTGTTGCCTGAGACATCCTCACGCATCCTCCCCCCTCCCCCCACAATATGGCAGCAATAACAGGCAGGGCCCGAAAGAGAAGGAAAGCCCCAAGAAAGAGCGGGGATCCTGCACTTTCCACTCTCCAGAAGAGCTTTCCGCACTTGGATCCATTTCTGCCAGAGCCTTCGCGGCAGGTGGTGGTCGCTGTGGTTGTTATTGCTGCCATATTGTGGGGGGAGGGGGGAGAATGCGTGAGGATGTCTCAGGCAACAGGGACCCGTCTTCCCTCTTCCCCCCGAGCCCCTCGGCCAGCCCTGCCCCCGGGCCTGATCGATCCTTGATCAATAGCTGAACAGCTGGGCTTGGAGCGCCCACTGGAAGGAGTGATGCCGAGTCCCCCACTGCTCCATCTGGCCCCAGCAGCTCCGGGAAGGACGGTCGGACGAGCCCGCTGCAGGGCACCCCCTGCCCACCTGCCTGCCTCTCAGCCGCCCACCCGCCAGCGTGGCATCTTACCTTCTCCGACAAAGTGCGGTGGAAGCCGGGCAGGCGCCGGCGAGGCACTCCTCGTGCCGCGCTCCCGCCGGCGGCTCTTCTGCTTCTGCCCCGTCCCCGCCGCCCGCGCTGGGTCGCGCCAGGAGCCCTTTCGTTGGGCCGGAGCCGCCGGCAGGCTCCCTCGGCTCGGCCCCCGCTCTGCTCTTGCAAGCCGCACGTCAGACCGCCGCCATCTTCCGCTTGTAGGTGATGGGAGGAAGCGGCAAGCCAGGCCAGGCCACGGAGGCGGAGAGCGCCGCCTGTCTGCCCACCCAGTCCCGCCTCTGCCTAGCTGGGGCCGCCGCCAAGGGGAAAGGGGAGCCACAGACGCAGACGGTGCGGGGGCCATGCGAGGCGGGCAGCGGAGCCGCCTCCCCGTCCCTTTCTCGGCTTTCAGGCCGATGGCACTTCTCGGGAAGGAAAAGCCATGTCTCTGGCCGCTGCATTTCGTGGTCCCTGCACCCCCCCCCTCAGCGCGGCAGCCTAGTCGCGTCCCTGCACCCTCCCCCCCAGTTGCAGCCCTAACGTGCTGCTAACTTACCTGGCTTCTGCGGCAAGAGCTGAAGAGCTGGGTTCAGAGCAGGGACCTGTCGGTGCGGCAAGGGATGGGCGGGACTGCACATGGTGCATGGCCTCCTCTTCCAGGTTCCCCTGGGACACACCTGGGCCCTTGCCGCGACACAGAAATGTGTCGCGACACGCAGTTTGGAAAGCTCTGATCTACAATTACATACAATACAATACATACAATACAAGGCTGGGGGGCCGGGGGGCGGGATTTGGAGCCGGCAGCCAATCACGTGGGGTGGGGTTTGGAGCTGGGAGCCAATCACATGGCCCGGGGGGCAGGGTTTGGAGCCGGAGCCAATCACATGGGCCAGGGGCGGGGTTTGGAGCCAGCAGCCAATCACGTGGGCCGGGGGGCGTGGACTCCTCATTAGTGTGTCACGAAATTATGCATGGCTAAAAAGCGTGTCACCAACATGAAAAGTTTGGAAAGCCCTGCCCTATATAAAGACTTGACCCTCCTTAATAAAAGGCTTTTCACTTTGCCTGAAGTACTTGTGGTTTGTTTTGGGGGTGCGTGCAAAAAAGCCACTTTGCAAAGATATTGAGTGTTTCTCTCTCAAATTCAGAGAGTAGGTTCTTCCCAGCTCCACACCACTCGGGTACCTGAGTTTCATAGGCAACAATTCCTCTTTTTGTTATTGATGGATTGCTGGGAACCAAAATGGCAGCATTGAAAACATCACACAGTGCTATTTTGTTTTGTTTAAATAAAGGCATTGTGATTTCTATCACTACAGCCCATTTCCATGTTTCCAAGTCTTCCCATATGATCTATAGTCCCCTCAAACAGGATAGAATAGAAAAACTTCCAATTAACATGCTCATCTCTACATCTACTTGGAACCCCACACTAGTTTATGACAGTTGTCCACTGCATCAATGCAACATGGACATTTTTTGCATCGAAGTTTATTTTATTTATTTATTTACTTTTCACATTTGTGCCACCACCCATCTCCCCCAAAAAGGAGGGACTCTGGGCGGTTTACAATAAAAGCAGTATTAAAACAATAAATATACTAAAATAAAATACAATTTCCAAACCTAAATACAAAACAAAAACAAATATAAAATCCAAGTGGTGCAAGATATCTAATACAGTGAGGAGTTGTCCATGAGCTGAAGATAAAGGTGGTGAAATGTTAATTTGTTTTTGTTTTTTAGAGCAATATAACATGTTGAAATGTTCTGCACAGTTCCCTGTAGTACCAGGAGAATGCATACATAGTGATAAACAATGCATGTATTTATTGATACAAAACATTTCAGACCAGGAGCATCCAGAACAATAGTCACTGGCTTCCAAATGGCAGTTGTGACTGGTGATTGTAGCTTTGCCCCTTTTTTATGTTTGTGCTGTGATATGTGATATCCTTTGCACATTGAAAAGGAGTGGGGCTTTGATCACCTGGTCAGAACTGCCATTTGGAAGCCAGTAACTGTCACTGCAGGTGCTCCTGCCTCAGATCACATAATGGAGGGAAAACCTGAGGAAATTAATTCACCACAGTCAACAGGGATGTGGGTATCTGAACTAAAAAAACAGGTAATTCTAATACCCGTGTTCTTTGACAGAAATCCGTAGGCTACATATTATGCAGTAATATCCAAAGCATGCCCCCTCTCTATCTTGATGAAGAACTGCTGAGTGGCAAAACACACTTTCAGAACCATTTATTCAGCATTGTATCACCCAACATAAAAAAAAACATTTCCAATTTCCCAGCAGAAAACTAACTTAGCAGACAACACACTGTCTTCCACTGTGATGGCCTTCTTCCTAACTGTCAAAGCCATGTTAGAACAGGTGGTAGTTTGCCAGCCATTTCAAATAAAGTTTCTTCTGACATGTGGAAATGTCCAAACCACTTCTTTGTCCCATGCACCTCAGTTCAACTTGTTCTACCGGTTGTAAATGGTGGGATACATCCACTAATACCTATCTATTGGTGTAATGGTATGTGGGGATGACCTTGGGAGACTGGGTGAAGAGATGCTGCCTAGGGAACAGTCAGATAAGAGGGAGCATAGCCCACAGCTGCATAGTGGGAGGAGCAAGAGGCTCAGGAGGCTCAGGAGGGACCCTCCCTAAATTATCAGGCTGTAAAGGTGACAGTGGGAGAATTGTACTTTCAGACTTGCAAGATTCTGTTAATGTAGCCTTACAATAAGGTAGAATTAACTCATCTGGTTGTGTTTCCTGTATGGTCTACCTGAGAAGGCTGACAATTGGCATGCTAACAGAAATGTAGCCAATATCTTGGACTAAAAATGTTCAGGTGCCCTCCATTTTTTAAAGTGAGGAATAACAATGGCTGGCTGAAGGAAATATACCCCATTCCAAAATCCAGAAAAAATTGAATTATGTTACAAATTAGGGGAGGAGACAAAAGAATCAGAAAGCTAATTGCTCATTGAATAGCGACAATGTAAACTTTTGCTAGACAATGGCCAACGAAATCAGTTTGCCACACTACCCACTATCAAAGTTACTTTTTAAAAATGTTTGTTTGTTTGTTTGTTTATGCCACCAAATCTACCGAGGACTCATGGCAGTTTGCACCTAATACTGTAATTAAAACATCTATGTATAGTACCCATACAAAACATAAACACATAATTTATATTTTATACAAAACATAAATTACATTAAAATAATTAAATGTAAACTTAGTGACACATACTGCAGCTGATATAGTTTAAGCCATCTTGGTGTGGCAGATAATTTGTTTGACCTATAATGTGATTGGTTGATATTTGTATAAAAGTAGAGAAGTTATGGTGTTCACTCTCCTTGTCACTATCTTCTCATCTGTATCTGTGTTGGACGTTATTGGACTGTATTGTATTATGTATGTATATAGAGTAAATAGGTTATTTTATCTAATCTTTTGTGAGTGTCTGCTTACTCAATAGAACGTATTGCTCTGAGGTCCAGAAGGAACATTGGCAGCCCCAGCATTGTGTACTCTGACATAAAATAATCAGATATGAGAAAGAAATGGTTTACTTGATGTCCCACCTATATACCAATTGCAACACATTAAGAACAATGGATAAATTAAGAAGACATCTGGAGGTCCTCTAAATATCTGTATGTAGATTTTAATACAGGGTTTCTGTACACATTTCCATTTGTATAGACTTTTTCCAACTTTGCTTGTTGTTTAAGCAGTCCTCAATGGAATGTATTCAAGGAAGAGCAATCAACTCCCATTTCAAATTATTTTAACAACTTAAATTACATTGCTCTACTCTGTAGATCTGCTTCCAACATGGTTCCAGTTTGTTATCTGCTTTTCATTTTCCAGTGCATCAGACATGCTAACGCACCAAGCCTTTCATAGCATACAGCACTTCTGAATGCATGTGATTATTTTTTCTCACTCTTGAATTGAACTTGATAGATAACACAAGGAAAACAAAGGAATAGATTTGTTTGTGTAAAGAATATTTTAAGCTGGCAAGAAGCAGCTGAAAAATCTCAGGGGAGGGAATACAAAGCAGCTGGGCAATCCAACTGTTTCTCATCTTTCTATAACTCATAGAACTTACATGTAATAAGATTAGGAAGCAACCCAGAGACACAATTGAAATGCTTCCTAATGAAATTGGGTTTTTTTGCTACATTTGATGGTTTATATCTATCATTATTCTTTCACAGCAACGTAACAGAAAAAGACAGTTTAATGCAATGAAATAATCACACTTTATAAACAAGATATTTGGTATACATTGACAAACAAAGCATGACAAATTTCAGATTCAAATGACATTGGAATAACATAAGCATAGTTGAATTCACTGGAAGGCAGGTGTTGACATGTAGATTACTTTTTGTCAGCTTTTTGATTTTCACAAGAAATGAACATTTTTGAGAGCTAAATTGTTCTAATCCTTTGGCCAATACCAGTGACATCATATATGGACTTTTTGGTGAACTTCAAACAGACCAGAGTTCTCTGAAGGAGTAATAAATGCATCATGAATTCCAACCACTTATGATTCTTTTTAGTCTGTATGAGTCATTTTGTTTTGTTTCTTGATACAATGAAGCTTTTCTAAAGCAATCAACTTTGATACTGAGCAAGAGACATGAGTTTAATACGCCTGCATCTTTTGTCAAATAATTGATGAAGATGTGAAACCAGTGCTGATTGCTATATTGCTCAGGCTTAATAAGTGTAATGAAAGATTACTTGTGTTCTCAAGAATAACTAAATGCATGTATTCCAAATGTTATTTGTATCATGTTTGCAAAATCTTACAATCATCTGGGATACCAAGTGCTATGAATCAGGAGAAGAGATCTCTGTATTCATTGCAGGAGTTTAACACTTATGTGTTACACTTCCATTTGACATGCTGGTTCTATTGGCAAATTCATACTAAGACACATAAATGGCATGAATCTATTTTAAAACTTCTTTAAAACTATCTGTAGCTTGAATCATGTCAACTGGATTTCTATTTTCTTAGTGGAAACGTTTCACTCCTTATCCAAGGAGCTTCTTCAGTCTGAGTAAAGTTAGTAAGGGAATCCTTAAATATGTTTCTAGGCTGGCTGTGTGACCTTGCACCTGGGGCTAGGTCATGGTTATTTTGAGATGTTTGTTTCTAAGTCCCTTTATCATCTAAAGGAGGATCGTTAAGATTACCCTGCTGCTGTTGAGCTTGTGAAATGGTCTTAATCTTCCTAGGCACAGAAGACAAAGCAGGAAGGAAGATAGGGGAAAGGTTATGCCTGAGGCCCCCACCTCTATTCAAGGAAGGATTTTCCAAGTTGGCATGAATGGATTCCTTGACCCCTCTCTCAAACCACCTATCTTCTCTGTCTAAAATGTGAACATTAATGTCCTCAAATGAGTGTCCTTTTTCCTTTAGATGAAGATAAACTGCTGACTCTGGTCCTGTGGTGTTACTTCTCCTGTGTTGGGCCATCCTCCTGTACAAAGGTTGTTTGGTTTCTCCAATGTAGAGTTCAGAGCACTCCTCACTGCACTGGATTGCATACACTACATTGCTTTCCTTGTGTTTTGGAGTTTGATCTTTGGGGTGTACAAGCCTCTGTCTCAGTGTGTTGGTGGGTTTGAAATATACAGGTATGTGGTGTTTGCCAAATATCCGTTTTATCTTTTCAGACACGCCAGCCATGTAAGGAATGACCAGGTTCTTCCGTTTACTCTGAGTCTCAGCCCTATCTGTCGCTGTTTTAGGTCTGGTAGACTTAGATTTAGTGAAGGCCCAATTTGGATATCCACAGGCCTGCAGAGCTGTTCTCAGATGCTGCTTTTCATTCTTTTTGGAATCCATGGAGGTGGGGATGGTTTCTGCTCTGTGTGACAATGTCCTGATGACTCCTAGTTTGTGCTGCAGTGGATGGTGGGAGTCAAACATCAGGTATTGATCTGTGTGTGTGGGTTTCCTGTAGATCCCTATTTCTAGCTTGCCACCGGTCCCAATGAGGACTTCACAGTCTAGGAATGCCAGTCTGTTGTCCTTGGTGTCTTCTCTGGTGAAGCTAATGTTGGCATCTATAGTGTTTATATGGTCCGTGAAGGCCTGTACTTCCTGGGCCTTGATTTTGACCCAGGTGTCATCCACATACCTAAACCAGTGGGTGGGCACCGTTCCCTGGAATGTGTTGAGTGCTTTCTTCTCCACTTCTTCCATGTATAAATTGGCCACAATGGGTGACACAGGAGAACCCATGGCACAGCCGTGTTTTTGTCTGTAAAAGTCACCTCTGTATGTGAAATAAGTGGTGTTAAGACACCGGTCCAGAAGATGGCAAATCTGGTTTGGGTTGAGATGGCTTCTCCTTTCCAGGGTGCTGTCCTCTTCTAGTCTCTTCCTGACAGCGGATAGAGCATGAGTGGTGGGGATGCTGGTGAAAAGGGAGGACACATCAAAGGAGACCATAGTTTCATCTGTATCCAGTTTCAGGATCTTTGCTTTGGAAACAAATTCTTCCGAATTATGGATGTGGTGTTCAGAGTGTCCAACTAGAGGTGCTAGTATGGTAGAGAGGTGTTTGGCAATGTTGTATGTTACCGAATTGATGCTGCTGACTATGGGTCCGACTGAAAAGAGACCCCACCAACAATTACAAGAAAAAGGCAATAGACAGTTTGAAACAATTGGAACATGATGGCTCCATTGATAGGATTACCTACCACCGTCTGTATCCTGGAGAAGCCATCCCCTGCATCTACGGACTTCCTAAGATCCACAAGGAAGGAACACCCCTCCGACCCATAGTCAGCAGCATCAATTCGGTAACATACAACATTGCCAAACACCTCTCTACCATACTAGCACCTCTAGTTGGACACTCTGAACACCACATCCATAATTCGGAAGAATTTGTTTCCAAAGCAAAGATCCTGAAACTGGATACAGATGAAACTATGGTCTCCTTTGATGTGTCCTCCCTTTTCACCAGCATCCCCACCACTCATGCTCTATCCGCTGTCAGGAAGAGACTAGAAGAGGACAGCACCCTGGAAAGGAGAAGCCATCTCAACCCAAACCAGATTTGCCATCTTCTGGACCGGTGTCTTAACACCACTTATTTCACATACAGAGGTGACTTTTACAGACAAAAACACGGCTGTGCCATGGGTTCTCCTGTGTCACCCATTGTGGCCAATTTATACATGGAAGAAGTGGAGAAGAAAGCACTCAACACATTCCAGGGAACGGTGCCCACCCACTGGTTTAGGTATGTGGATGACACCTGGGTCAAAATCAAGGCCCAGGAAGTACAGGCCTTCACGGACCATATAAACACTATAGATGCCAACATTAGCTTCACCAGAGAAGACACCAAGGACAACAGACTGGCATTCCTAGACTGTGAAGTCCTCATTGGGACCGGTGGCAAGCTAGAAATAGGGATCTACAGGAAACCCACACACACAGATCAATACCTGATGTTTGACTCCCACCATCCACTGCAGCACAAACTAGGAGTCATCAGGACATTGTCACACAGAGCAGAAACCATCCCCACCTCCATGGATTCCAAAAAGAATGAAAAGCAGCATCTGAGAACAGCTCTGCAGGCCTGTGGATATCCAAATTGGGCCTTCACTAAATCTAAGTCTACCAGACCTAAAACAGCGACAGATAGGGCTGAGACTCAGAGTAAACGGAAGAACCTGGTCATTCCTTACATGGCTGGCGTGTCTGAAAAGATAAAACGGATATTTGGCAAACACCACATACCTGTATATTTCAAACCCACCAACACACTGAGACAGAGGCTTGTACACCCCAAAGATCAAACTCCAAAACACAAGGAAAGCAATGTAGTGTATGCAATCCAGTGCAGTGAGGAGTGCTCTGAACTCTACATTGGAGAAACCAAACAACCTTTGTACAGGAGGATGGCCCAACACAGGAGAAGTAACACCACAGGACCAGAGTCAGCAGTTTATCTTCATCTAAAGGAAAAAGGACACTCATTTGAGGACATTAATGTTCACATTTTAGACAGAGAAGATAGGTGGTTTGAGAGAGGGGTCAAGGAATCCATTCATGCCAACTTGGAAAATCCTTCCTTGAATAGAGGTGGGGGCCTCAGGCATAACCTTTCCCCTATCTTCCTTCCTGCTTTGTCTTCTGTGCCTAGGAAGATTAAGACCATTTCACAAGCTCAACAGCAGCAGGGTAATCTTAACGATCCTCCTTTAGATGATAAAGGGACTTAGAAACAAACATCTCAAAATAACCATGACCTAGCCCCAGGTGCAAGGTCACACAGCCAGCCTAGAAACATATTTAAGGATTCCCTTACTAACTTTACTCAGACTGAAGAAGCTCCTTGGATAAGGAGTGAAACGTTTCCACTAAGAAAATAGAAATCCAGTTGACATGATTCAAGCTACAGACAATTCCACCTGGATGACTGAGAACCTTCATAGACATCTTTAAAACTATATTTTTCCAGACATTCCTCAATTATGTAAAAGACATACTAGTACTCATAGAAACCTTAAATAAATACCTATACCAATACCTATACCTATATATCGGGACCCTTGTAAGCTCTAATCTTGGCTGTAACCCTGTACTATCTGGAAGACAAAAAATCAGGAGTCTGGTAGCACATTTTCTGACTAACAGGTTTTATTAAAAGACATCGGCTTTTGAAGAAACTGGCACGATATCTGGAAGACAAGTATCTCTCAGTGACTGGATTCATAAATTCACACTATGCCACAGATTGTTTAATCATGGTTTTCTAAGCTATAATGATACAAAAAATTTTTTTGTCTTTGATCAAAGTGGCAGTTATACTTTCATCCTGGATTATTGAAAATAATACCATGCTGAAAAACTGCCCATCAAGTTCTGAATGGTTTTCTTTTTTTCCCTTGCTACCAAAGACACATTTTAGAGTTTTATTCCCTGGGTGCATTTCAAATGTTAGCAATTTCTTTTGGTCTTGTTTTCCAACTTCTGTATCACTGTGAATTGTTGGAAAGTCCAGCTCCTCTAGTTTTCTGTTATGTATTTCCTGTCACTCTGAAGTTTTCCTGCCCGCTCAATCTTAACAATCTGGAAAAGCCTCCCAGTAGGTAGGTAGGTAGGTAGGTAGGTAGGTAGGTAGGTAGGTAAACCTTATGGCAGTCTCTGACCAGTGTGTGCCACCCAGTATCTTCTGTTCAGGCTTAACAGAAGGGTGGAAACCAGAGATGCTATAAACCACTAGTCAGGAGGAAAACCAGGATCTTCACCACCCATGCTTTGGCTACTCTATTACTTTCTTGCATACAACATTTTTTATTCTTTCCTGCAAAGTATGTCCCCAATAAATGGGAAAGGAATGGTTTTAAAAATGGTACTGCACATAATTTGTGAAGGGCAACCAAAGGTTCCTGAAAGAAGCAAGAAGGGCAAATTTATTTATTTATTTATCTACTTACTTACTCTGCTTGAATACCACCCATTGCCAGAGGCTGTAGGCAGTGAACAATAAACAAACAAAAAACAACCCCCAATACAGTACATAAAAACCCGAGATCTATATAAATAAGCCATGCGCACTACAGACACCATCTGCATATTAGAAAAGATCTCCTCTTATGCCAGGTTTTTACAAGTTTCATGACGTACAGGAGGGATGAAGGAGACCAAGGATCCACTAGGGGGGAGATCCAGAGAGTAGGGGTAATGGAAAAAGCCCACCACCAAGGCCTCGTCAGATGATGGTCCCACAGGGACAGGAGCTGGAGATCTGGTTGGACAGGTTGGGGAGACAAATAGCAAAAAATATCCAGAATGATCCTACTGTGTAGGACTGCACTTTGCCAAATTGACTTAAGCAATGCTTCCAATAACAGAGTGCTTGAGGGGGAGGGCCCTCTGGCTCCATCTTCTATTTCAGTTTTTTTAATGTACAATGTAAGCCTGATGATTTATAGATCCTGTCTTGTTCAGGAAAGCCTTTGGCCCTGTTGATTTCCAGCTATGTAACGCCAGGCTTGTCACTCCGAAAAGAAGGCTGGAAAGATACAGAAAATACCAGGAATCTATAGAGCAGCACAATGGGTTCATTTAATCATAATTACTGTTGGAGGCTGGCTGAATTCCAATGAGTTGGAGATGGTCCATAATGCAGGGAGCTCTCTCAATAGAGCAACAACGTCATCTTGGACTTTTTTTGACTATAGCTTCTGAAAGCTGCACCAAAGGAAGTACAAGGAATGCATTATTTATTGCCACTAGTAACTGATGATGGCTTGGTTTTAACATGTTAAGTGATAAAGGGGAAGGAAAGAAAACTCTGCAAATTAGCAAAGGTCATCCTTAATGAGTCAGACTAAATAATATATCTATTGGATAGTTGTTGTATGCAAGACCACATTTTAAATATATAACTTTCTCCCTACCCACTTTCTATCTGAAATATAACTTGGGAAATTGTTTCATCTATGTTAGAATGAGCCACAAACTGAACACTTTCATGAATTTATCAGTCTCAGGAGCAGATTTCCTTGAAATAAATACAGTGAGGTTGAAGTATCAGCACTTGTGTTTATTTATTTATTTTCTGAATTATATGTAATTCCACCCATTCCAAGTTGCACCCATCCTTTCATTTTGTAACAAAATAATTAGTGCTGATTTTTGAAAATCTTTGTCTCTATGGTCAAATTCTTAAATTGTCAGCCTACTTATGCAAATACCCTGTCTAGGACATTCTGCCCAAGAGTAATAGTAGCCACTACAAGTGATAGTAGCAAAAAAAGAGAGTAAAGAAAAAGAAAAAGAAATGTAGTCAAACTAAAATAGCAAGTAGGCAATGGAACAATGCTTTAATTTTGACAACTAAGTTGTGATGGGTAAGAAGCTATTTGTGATGGAGATAAAGTCCAATCGTTTTTAAGCAGAATACAGTTGAATTTTATGACCGTCTCATCCCCGTTACATCAACCTGTCCCACCCGGTCATGCAGAGAGGGCATGCTACGATCCCCGTCTGTAAGAGAATTCCATCTGATGGGGTCCAGGAGGCGGGCCTTCTCTGCAGTAGCCCCCGCCCTTTGGAACATTCTCCCCCCTGAAATAAGATTAGCCCCCTCTCTCCTGGACTTTAGAAAAAACCTAAAGACCTGGTTTTGCCACCATGCTTGGGGTGGGGAGGGTAATAGCCAGTCTTAGGGTTGGCTGGTTTCTTAGATCTGCCTCGACCAGCCCTACCAGCTCACAGGATAAGTAAGACCTACCATTGTTTGGATCTGACTGTAATTATGTATTTTTGCTGATTATTGATATTATTGATGATTTTTTATTGATTTTAAATGATTTTATTGTGAACCGCCCAGGGTCCCTCCTTGTGAGGGAGATGGGCGGGATATAAATATGATAGATAGATAAATAAATAAATAAATAATGAGAGTTTTAGTCAGTATAATAATTATAATAATGTGATAAATTTGACAAATAAATAAATAAATAATGGGGAAAAATGAATAAAAGGGGTCACAAGGTAATGCTTCTCATTATAGAGCACATTCACTTCTAGGTTAGGTATTATTCACAAATACATACTGTATGTATTGTTGCTACAAACAGCAAAGTAAAGTAAAGTAAATCACAACATGCTTAAACAAACCAGGTTACAGAAAATAATGTGAACTGTGTGACATGCTGGTTTTCTTCCTTGTTAGAACACTTGCTTCACGGCTATAGACTGAGCTTCCATGCTGGTGAAGTCAACACCAAACTAAGAGGTGTTTTTGATTGGCCTCTTGCCAAATTTCAAGGTTTGCAACTTGCATCTTCTGCAAACAGAGATCTTTTAATACCACTCCTCAAAACAGTAAACCCTTGGTTTTTGGGACACATATTGAGCATTGCCCTCTTGCAAGCTTGTTTGTCTCACTATAGAATTTATGTGCCACCCACCGCCCTTAGCCCCTTAGGCTAGTTTTTGGAAATACAATTAAAGCAGCACTTAAAATGTTATTAAAAACAATAAAAATACTTTAAAATAATTAGTATATGAACACAGTTAAGACAATTAAAAATCCTGGGCAAACAAGTACAGTATGTTTTGAGCCACCTCCTAAATTGTAAGACAGAAGAGGCCTGATTCTAAGCTTGTTCCATGGTGACCTGCCAAAGGGAAAACAGAATTAACAGTAGGTTAATAGAAGAATGTAAGGTGGTCTGTATGGGAAGAGCTTGGACATGAGCCATAAAAGGCTTTATTTGACTACCTTGTCACCATCATGAATTGGGCTCAGAAGGTAAACAGCAACCAGGGAAGTGGTTTCACCACAAAAATTATGTGGGAACTTCAGAAGTCACCATCCCCCACTCCTATTGCTGATCTCTGAGCCAGCAGCAATTTCCAGACTATTTTCAAGTTATTTTCTGCTTAGAGTTTGTTTTAGGGATGTGCAAAATTCATTGATCTGGGAATGGACTATTCCACAGAACCTCAGAATGTTCTATTTCCTCAGAACTAGAACAGTTACAAAGTATTCTGGACATCATATTTGTCAGATTTCCCGTATGAAATTGGCAAATATTTTCTGTACGGAGAAAAGCTTCTCATGATGACGTAACGCCAGGTGGCTAGATAACAAAAAGCCTTCCCATAACTTTGAATGGCTTTGCTTACATCTCCATTAGATATGAATTGTTTACGTCTAGTTTCTAAACCTTCCCATGAGAACAATTCCCCCTGAAGCCTTCGTGGGAAGCCCTGGGAGAACAGGGAGGGGGAGATCAAGCACTGCCACCTTGTACTATAGCCTATGCTTTAGGCCTGGTGTGTGTCACACCTAACTTCCAGCCAATCAGAAAGCTGGAAGAACTGAATATCTAACCATGCAAAATGGTGTTCTATGCTTCTTGATTTTTTGTGTCTTTTAGCCATGTAGTTCTTCAAGTGTATTCTACTTCTGCGGACTGGGCAGTGTGTAGTTATGCCTGGCTTTGGGTATAGGCCATGGCATGAGCTCTGGCCCTGGGATCAATACACAGATCTCTGCTTATAAGTTTGTTTTTGTTTTTCTTTATTGCAATAATGTAACATTTGCATTTATTGCCTTAACTATATATGCATTTATTGCCTTATGCTACAAGTAAACACTTTTAGCCCTAAACGCTGCACTCTGTCTGGTTTATTCTCAAGCCTTGATTTTTTCCCTATAAGCCAGCGTACATCCTATCAATATTCTGGATGAAATAGTTTGGAGGGTCAGAGTAATCCTGGAACAGCTCAAACCACTTCAGAGGAGTTACTTCTAGAAATCATGTAAATCCCTCAACTTCTACCCTGGAAAGGAATGACTGGAAGGAAAAAGAATGTTCTGGAGTTCTCTGGGATGGTCCATTCCCTAATCAATGAATTTTGCACATGCCTAATCTGTGGGAAGCCTATTAGAAGACATGTAGGCTTTGAAATCCTGAGCCACAATTGTTAAGTCAGTCGCCACATGAATGTTGGAACACCTTGAATTCAAAAACTTTAGAGGTCTCCAGCAGTACCTCTGGGACCACTTGCATTAGCTAAGTCAGGGACACCAACATTATCCCTGTGTTTGTTTGCCGGTTCAAATATAGGTACATACTGTACCCTTGAATCTAGTGAAGTCTTGGGTGGGTGGTAGGGCTGGAAAGGGTAAAGGTATCCTTATAGAATATCACAATTCCCCATTCCCAGATCAGCAATTCTGCACCATTCCTTTTACAGCATAGCAGGCTGGCAGCAACTGAGTCCAAATAGTACCCGAATCTCACCAACATCCTGCCAGTTCTTTGTAATGTATACCAGGTTGGCTGCTTATGGATCCATTATGAGATCATGAATGCTTAATTTTTTTAGAAACTGATCTAGCATTCAACAGGAATAATGTCAAGTCTTATGCAAACTTGACTAGGCTTTTCAAAATATTCCATTAGGTAAAGAAGAAGGAATAGGAACCTGTATAAATTAATATAGGTCATACCTCTGTTTGATTTCCACTGTTACTTCCTCTACTCTATGTTGCTGGAATAAGGACATCAGTACCACTGGTATAAGATGAAACACATATACTCAGGACACAAATACTTCCTTCTAAGCCATAAAAAGTAACACAAACTGGAAAGGGAAACCTAGATGAATTTAGCTAGATAAAAATACAAAGCAAGAAATTAACCCAAAATGTGATGCGAAAAGAGTAAGGACTTCAATTATATATCTCATTTACAACTCCATAGCCCTCCTTCCCAGTGCCATTATAAACCTAGCCTATTAATCCACACCCATATATTTATAGGCAGGTTGCACCATCACACTGGCTGGGTTCTCACCCAGGCCCCACTCATCTATCCCAGCAGCTCTCACCAATGGCATCTAGTATGATGTCAAAATGATGATGTCATCATGAAAAGGGTGCAACTTAGTACTTGCGTCATGACATCTGACAAAAGTACTTAAGTGGCATCATGACAAGTACATTATCTGCCCCCACTTGCCCCACTTGCAGACACCTGTGGCTGTCACCTAGAGAAAAAATTAAAAACCAACCCTAGTAGCTATCTTATATCTCATCTTGGACAGAAAAAATATCCCCACTCTCATCCAGACCCTTGTAAAAGAGAGAGGACTGTTGTCCTTTGGGGTCAGCCTGGCTAACCCTATCCAGGACTCAGATGTACTGCTGCTGGTGATGATAGAGCTCCTAAGAAGGCAAATAAAGCTTTCATACTGGATAGATTTCTAGTTAAGCCATTTCAGAGCATTACTAAACATTTTTGAAAGAAAGTAACAGTCCTTTCAGTGGATGCTTGATTCGGTGTAGGTTTCTGAAGTGTTTAGGGATACCAAGTCTTGATCTTTCCGTGTGTCTTTGACTTAGCAAAACATTCAATAATTAGTATTTTATTTATTCCATTTTTATACTCTCCTCTCACAAGACTCAGAGCAATGTACGTATAAAGCAATAAAATACAACTGTCAATCTCTAAACATAAAGCAGCATAAAATCCATAACTCATAAAATATATTGCTAAGAATTGCCCAAGGAAAATTCCTAAGTATTAAAAGCCCATTTAAAATGTACAATTTGCATTGTATTCCAAACTGCCAGAAGTGTCAGAGCAAAAATATTTCCCACACTCCAATTTGTATGATATGTCTCCATATTAGCACTATTATTCATTTTATGGTATACCTTCAGTTAGGGGAAGCATACTGTAAAGCATTAGTTTCCACCTTTTGTCAGCCTGTTGGGTAGGTCAGGTCAGGAAACAGACACCAGAAGACATACTATAGTAGAACTCTACTTTATTGGGGGGGGGGGTGAGTGTGTGTGTGTGCCTTCAAATCAGTGTTGACTCCTGGTGACTGCCTGGACTAATCCCTCTTAGTTTTATCAGCAAGATTTTGGAAGTGGTTTGCCCTTGCCTGCTTCCTAGGGCCAAGAGAGAGTGACTGGCCCAAAGTCACCCACCTTGCTTCGTGCCTAAGGCAGGACTGGAACTCACAGTCTCTGTCAGCCCTTCCAGGTAAGGAAACCAGACAGGAAACATGACTAGATGAGCTAATTCTACTTTATTGTAAGGCTACATGAACAGAATCTTGCAGGTCTGAAAGTACAAATCTCCCGCCCTCCCTATTTATTGCTTGAGTGGTCAGGGCAGGTCTTTCCTAAGTTTCTTCTTTAGACCGTTACCCTCTCTCGGACCCCCTTTCCTTTTACCTGATTGTTCCCGAGGCAGCATCCCTTCCCTCTGTTCCCCAAGGTCGCCCTCACATTCCATCACAGTCTCCCAGCTTCTAGCCTGATGCCTTAACCACTACACCAAACTGTCTCTCTTTATTGATACAGGATGTAATAACAGAATCTTGAAAGCCTGATAGCATTTCTCTTTCCCTCAAGGTGGGGAAGAGTCAAGGGGGGGCAATCTTGAGTTTTTTTCTCACTCCTTCTGGTTTTCCCACACAAAGTTTGTGTTTTCCCAACAGCTGCCACATATTTTCTTCAGGGCCAGCTCCATGCTCTTCTATATCCTCCCATTTCTACCTGCGTGTCTGCCAACAAATTTGGCTTCTCCTGTTTCTTGCTGTCAAAACCTATTTGTGGTGTCCAGGCAGCTGCAGTCACCCCCTAACTTCTCTTCCAGCCTTGCCATAGTGACCTGGATTCCTGCATCGGCTTAGTGTCATCACTGAATATGTTTTTCATGTATATTATTATATAGAAAGAATATTTAGAATAGAGTTGTTTCATGAAAATGATGATGGTGGTTAGGGTTAGGGTTACGTGTTTTACAACTCAAAGCATTTCATGTTTTATTTAATGATCCTTAGAGATCTTTGCCAAATCCCTACAGGCACATATAGTGTAGCCTACAGCTGAGGGTGTGTGCCCCCACTTCTGACCTGGTTCTGGTTTTCCCTAAAAATAGGAAGAAGTTATTAAGGGATTGCCACTGCAAACTCTGGGAAATGTACTGAAGATTTATATTTTAGTTTTGTTGTTTTTGTAGTATTTATATCCAGTCTACCTCATTTCTAGCCTGCCTGCCTGAATGTACCTTAGCAGCTGTATATACCCAAGGGTCTGCTGAAAAGAAAGAAAAATACAGAGTTGTCAAGCATCCAAAAGCAATAAGATGTTGCTGATGGACCTTCAAAAGCAGAATAGTAGAGCACTGGCCTGTGCCACAACTTGGGGGCTATAGTTATTTATTATTTCAACTTGTAGCCCATTTTTCTATCTATCTGGCATTCAAGGAGGCTAGCAATGAAAATTAAAATATGTACCATTATGGCAACATTATCAGCAGTGGAATCCAGATTCTGGAAGAGATGAGTTTCAGTTGTGGACAACTGACCTAGTTTTCTAGCAACACAACTGGGAATATGATGGTGATGATTTTTTTAGACAAAAAGGTACTACCAAATGTCTTCCTGGCACAACTTTACTTCTCTGAGCAGAAACTGAGCATCAATATTTTGTTATTTTTGTTTAGTAGGAAATATGTTAAGGTTTTTTAAACTGCTGTTTTTGAAGAACAGAAGGAAAGCTTCTGAAGAACTGCACAGAGCTCTGAAGTTAAGAGCTACACACCTGGGATTTTGAAGAAATAAAAATTACACTTTGCTTCTTTTATTAAAATACAATTCAGCCTATTTCCCTTGATGCTGCTTTGCAGTGAACACTTGAACCACAAGATAAATGGTAGTAGCTTGGTGTTTTTTAACTTTTATGTTGCAATTCTTTTAAAAATTAAAACATCAATGTGGATTATAAAACTTGACTGGACCACTGCAAACTGTGGTTCATATGCATCACATTATACTACTTTTGATTTTTTTTTAACCATGACAAGAAAATGTAGCATCAGACTATATATCTCTCTGCTGGTTGCACCAAGCATAAACAAGTTAAAGCAAACCTAGTATTTTTGAAATATAAAAAGTGGAAATTAGAAGCAAAAGATGCAGTAATCCAATGTACAATATACCTTTTGCCTAGGGGCAGTGGTATTTTCCACACAGAAAAAAATCAATAACATCTCACAGCTCTCTAGCTATAACAAAACTTTAACTACAAGAGAATGTGGAGGTACTTGAAGGAAGAAATGCATCAAAGCTATATAATTCCTGGAGTTGTACTCAAATTTTGGTTACTAAACCTTCCATTTTGTCAATTTCCTTGCAACTGTAAGAGCAAGCCAGTCTGGGAGAAAAGAAAAATATTCACTGAGCAGCAATGGGGACTTTGGTAGAACTTAACTTCTTCTGACACCAGAAAGTATTTTTTCCTTAAAGAAGGATGACTTTTTGCATCTTACAAAATGTAACAATATGCCCATATTAAATTAAGTAGGGTTTTTTAAACATAGTTTTTATTAAAGAAAATTTAACAAGATAAAAACAATTAGAGAAGAAATTAAGAAAATAAAGAAAAATAGTGAATAGATAAGAAAGAAAAGAAGAAAAAGAAATAAAAGAGAAAGAAAGGAGAAGAAAAGATATATAAGAAGCAGCTTCCAATCTTCTTAACAGCGCTTATAAATGCATTTATATTTTACGCTCCCTCTCTAAGATTACATCATAATTTCCTTCTTTCCATAGTCTATCCTTTCTAATAATCAAACCCATAAATTATAAATTCATTTTTTTTCTTTCTTCAGCAAAAAGTCCACAAGGGGTTTCCAGTCACAAATAAATGAGGTTATTATACTTTTCCTAATCAGACAAGTCAATTTTGCCATCTCTGCTAATTCTGTCATCTTCACCAACCATTCCTCCATTGTGGGTAGTTCAGAGTCTTATTAAATTATGTAGTTTTAATGTAGCATGTTTAAGTAGTTTACAAATTTTAACTGGAATCATCACCACTAGAGAAAGACGCCTGGTGAAAAGCATAGTCAAAATCTGAAAGCTTTTCGCTCTTGCCCCACCAAGCCAGAGGCCATGAACCACATGGGATAAAATGCTAGTGTAGTTCAGAATTATTTCTGGGCCTCGCTGGCCTTATTCCCACAACTTGCTTAATCCAGTCAGGCATTGTTGTTGTTGTTCAGTTGTTTAGTTGTGTCCGACTCTTCGTGACCTCACGGACCATAGCACGCCAGGCCTTCCTGTCCTCCACTGTCTCTCGGAATTTACTCAAATTCATGTTCATTACATTGGTGATGCTATCTAACCATCTTATCCTCTGCCGTCCCCTCCTCCTTTTGCCTTCAGTCTTTCGCAGCATCAGGGTCTTTTCCAGTGAGTCCTCTCTTCGCATTAGGTGGCCAAAGTATTTCAGCTTCAGCTGCAGCATCTGTCCTTCCAATGAGCAGTCAGGGTTGATTTCCTTTAGGATTGACTGATTTGACCTCCTTGAAGTCCAAGGGACTCTCAAGAGTCTTCTCCAGCACCACAGTTCGAAAGCATCAATTCTTCGGCGCTCAGCCTTCCTTATGGTCCAACTCTCACAGCCATACATTACTACTGGGAAAACCATAGCTTTGATTATACGGACCTTTGTCGGCAAGGTGATGTCTCTGCTTTTTAATATGTTGTCTAGGTTTGCCATAGCTTTCCTCCCAAGGAGCAAGCGTCTTTTAATTTAATGGCTGCAGTCACCGTCTGCGGTGATCTTGGAGCCCAAGAAAATAAAATCTGTCACTGCTTCCATTTCTTCCCCTTCTATTTGCCAGGAAGTGATGGGACCAGATGCCATGATCTGAGTTTTTTTAATGTTGAGTTTCAAAGTCAGGCATTAGCTGTGACCAATCTCCTGATCAATACTTCTGACAGTACAGAGGAGGTCAATAAAGGCACAACAAAGTCCCTCTCCTTTTCTCCAGAAAATTCCTAGTAACCTATGAACAAGAGGACCACTGAATCCCTACTTAATTGAGGATTTATACTTTTAGACTAGTCTTGAAGGTCAGATCAAAAAGCAGGATCCTATCCAGAAGAAAGGGCTGGCAGCCCTCAATAGGAGGATCAATTAACATCCCTTGATTTTACCAAAGGAGTTGGTGGATTTTTGTTCTCTGGATGTATTCAGGCATCTGCGAAAACTGTTTTTGATTTAGGCTGCTGCATTGAGGAGGGGGTTGGACATGATCGCCTAAACGGCGCTTCCAATTCTACGTCTGTGCTTTTTAAGAGATACACACACACATACATGTGGTTCAGAGCAAAGCTGTTTTTGTAACCTAAAGGTTGTGAGGTCAAATCATTCCATTTTTTTCCAGTTGTTTTGAGAGTTCTATTGTTAGAGTTCCCAATGTTTCAATAATTATAGGGAACACATTGCCAGTTTATTCAGTAATCTGGGTTTATTCTCTCCATTTCAATAGTTAAGTCCTAATATTTTTCCAGTTGCTTTTCAGCTATTCTAGTGTCATTTGGTATTGCTACATCTATAAATAAAACTCGCTTTATTAAACTACTGTGACATCTAGTAAGTTTTATTCTAGATATAGATCCATATGAATTTGGAAATCCTATAAGATTTTTATGCGGTCATTCTGGAACACTTTGTCAACTTTATGATCATACTATGACTTTGGGACTTAAAATCCATACTTTTGGCATAAATTCCAATGTATCATGAACATGTTTTGTTTTATAATCTATCTGGACATTTTTGCCACAGCTGCTGACTAGGTGGTCAACAGTCTCATCTTTCTCTTTGCATAATTTACATTTGCTGTTGTTTCCAGATTTTTAAAAACATTTTTAATTTTATGGCACGTGTTACTAGTGCTTATTCTTGTGCTGCAGATATTAATTAATTAATTAATCAATCAATCAATTAATTAATTAATTTTCATCCCGCCTTTATTATTTTTATAAATAACTCAAGGTGGCGAACATACCTAATACTCCTTCCTCCTCCTATTTTCCCCACAAGAGCAACCCTGTGAGGTGAGTTGGGCTGAGAGAGAGTGACTGGCCCAAGGTCACCCAGCCATCTTTCATGCCCAGGGTGGGACTAGAACTCACAGACTCCTGGTTTCTAGCCCAGCACCTTAACCACTAGACCAAACTGGCTATTTTATTCCCTTTCGTTTTGATGGATCCAATCTGAAGCCATTACCAAGTTCTCTTTCTATTCATCCTACGTCCAATTTCTTTCAGGTATTGACCAAGTAGAGATTTATCTTTTCATTTTTTCATTTGCAGTTGTAACTTTACTTGTGTATGCCACCTTTGATTCAGTCACGTTCAGAATGTTTTTCTTGTAGATACTAACATTCTCTCTTTGCTTGCTTTGATACAATTATTTAGCCCACTGATTTCCTCCACTGTCTACTTCACTTGCAACAAACCACAACCACCAATTTTCCTTGGTAAATAAAAATGATTTATGTCACTTTCAGGATGCAGCACATGATATATTGTCACTAGTTTTTTAGGACTTGTGGTCAAAAGCATCAACAGTAGCTCACTTTATGTCCAGTCAACTAGGCCTGCTTTGTAGCATATTTCAGGGAGAGCCCAAGTATTAATGGCTTTGATTGTATCACCACCATTCAGCTCTGATTTCAAAGATTTTCTAACTCATTTTGTGTAGATAGAGGTTCGATCAAAATCCATGAAACTCATCTTTTCCTGGTACATTCCAATCCTTCACCTTTTTAGTTTGTTCTTTTACAATTTCTACTATTACTACAATGTTTCCATTTGTTCCGGTTTTGCTTGTTTTTTTTTAATATCAGATGCATAGCTTTTTCATTGTGTTTTATTTGGTGATCCCAGGTGTTTTTCCAAAATTCTATTTTTCCCCTTATTTTAGGGGATTCAGTTGGTTCTATGTTTTCAGTTAAGCTTTGAAAAAAAAAGTGTTCATTTCTCTGAAATTGCCTGTTTTGTTAGAACTGCATGATCCTACTTTCATATTGATCATTTTTTTTAGAAGTTGCCACAATTTTTTAAACAAATTCTTTCATGACTTCTGCAATCTTTTTGCAGTTCTAACTTGTTTTTATTTATTTATTTTCATGTTTCAATTGTTGTTGCTTTCAATTTTGTAGGCTGTTAATATCTTTTCCAAACTGATTTATTTTCATATTTAATTTTCCACTTTGGCATCTGATTTTTGATTTGCTGCTCTAAGTCACATCTGATATTGTCTTTGCCATGATATTGATGATGGCTGGTCTAGATGATCCATTTAATCTAAATGGAGTTTCTATGTGTCTCAGGGCTGGTTAATGTGTGATATAGTTGAACTACTGATTAAGTTAAAATACAGTTTCCCAAAGTCTCTCAAATTGGTCAAACTGGCTGGCTCTGCTAGGAGCTGTGGATTAGAAACCTGAACAGTTCAATCCATTATGTCATGATTGAATGATTTACTTCCAGGGAAGCACACACAGCCTTGTACAACATTTTTCAAAAGACATGCACAGTAAATATGTAAAACCAATCTTATCACTTGAGCTGTGGCACTTGTGAGGTTTTCAGTTAATTTCTGGACTTAGAACTCAGCACAGCCTCTTTTAAATCTCATGTCTTGCAGGAAAATCAACAGGAAGTTGAGAATGAACTGTTTAACTTAACAAATGGCTGACAAATAAATGTGAGCTGTGGGAGTTCACGTGTGAACATCACTTCATGCAAATGCCGTTTTTATTGTTGTTACAATAAGGTTTTGAAAAGGAATTACTAAAGATGACATTTTACAAATTATTCCTTTAAACAGATAGTCTCAGTGACAACAACATACTGAGTGCCTCAGTGGTTCATTGCTTCTTGTTCTAACCTCCAAAATTGGCAGTCAGGAGATACATGTGCTAAATAATTTATCTGGGAGGAAAACGTTCAAATTATTTGGATTTTGCTGCAGATGACATGGAATTTTCTCTCATCATTTGGGACTGATTTAATGCTCTACTAGAGTAGAGTAATTTATTTCAGATAACTTCTAGTACCTTTTCTGGCATCTATATGGTTATTTGTCCTGTTAGCCTGTCTGTTACATGCAAAACGTCAACCCCAAGCTACATATATTCTCTACCATTGGAAGTTCTAAAATTTAATATTAATTTAATTTAATATCAATTTAGGCACTGCCCAACTCCAAACTGACTCTAGGTGGCAGATAATAATTTCAGAAGCATTCTCATGAACGGAATGTGTGCTCTTTATTTAGATACAAGGTAGTCAATGAGGGTGTGGGAATGTTCTATCTTTTATTGTACAATCATCTCCCTAGTGGACTGCGCTTTCCTGGTTTCTTCCACTTCAGTTAAACCCCAAAGAAAGCCATCCTGAGGCAACACCTCCCTGAGGGGCTCTTTCAGTAGTATTGAAGCTGTCACCGCTAAGAGGAACTCCTACCTTTGAACAATGGTTTGAAAAATTCTCCTACTTTGAAGAGTATTAGGAAAATCATCTGCCTACTCTCTCTGCCCACAAGAACGTCAAAAGCCATGTGTGGCCATTTCTAATCAATTCTTATTAACTGGAATAAATAAAAATGGACCCCTTGTTTTCACAGCACCATCTGGAAGTCATTTTATCTGATTTGGAAAGGAAGAAGAGAAATTCTAGGCAAAGAGAAAGTCACTAAGAATTTTCAGAGCTCCAGGATGCTGGTGCACGACCATACACCCTTCCACCCTGAAGACAGGCCCTTCTATTGTCCTGATCCAACACGCACAGAAAGGCCATGTTTTTAAAGCTTTCTGGAAGGCTAACAAGACCAAGGCTATTCAGACCTTGGGGGGTGGGGATCATTTCTAAGGGCAGTTACTGCCACATAAAAAATATGCTTCCTAGGGACCATCAAATTACATTGACTCAAGGAGGGGACCTAGAGCATGGCCATTCTGTGACAGCATGTGTGTGATGAATCTTGTCCATCTCAACTCCCATATGCAACCCATGTCAGGACTTCACACTGGTGTGAACCCTAACATACTGAACCCTCAAAGAAAAAAAAGTTCCCACTCAGAAAGAGAAAAGAGATTTACAATAAACAATGAATACAATTTGATTAAACCTGGAATAGAAATAAACAAGCAAGGCATTTATGCAATCATTTTGGTTTGTTAGGAAATTGAGAATGTATGTTCAGGAGTGCAAACGTGTTGACTGGCAACCCATTCACTGTAGCTTTTGGGAAAATGTTTCCATTGAATCAGGTACTGCAACTCCCCCTTATGTTGATGGGAATCAAGAATTTGTTGTACTTCGAAGTGCTGTTCCCCATCAATCATTATAGGGGTTGGGGAAGGTTGTTCTGGGTGCCAGGTAAAGTCTTTATAACAGTCGGGAGGTATTATTTCCCCTTCAACAGAGGAACAAGGTTGGGTCTGGTTGTTTTACTCCCAGATTTGATGCTTGTAGGTGCAGTGAATCAGGGGCAAGTAGAGGCGAAAACCATCAAAGGTTCCGAGAACATGTGATTGGGGAGCCTGACACCATGCCAGTACATCTTTCATTTTGGCTGGATCCATTTCAATTCCCTTACTAGAGACCCTATATCCCAAATAGTCCAGTTGGTCCTTGTGGAACTCACATTTCAATAGCTTTGCATATAACTGCGCTTTGAGCAATCATTATTGGGAGTCAGCACAGCTCACAAAGTAGTGATGTTACATGGTACAGCTATAACCATCCACATTGCTGCATTTTGGATCAATTCCAGGTGATCTTCAAGGGCAGCCCCATGTAAAGCACATTGTAGTAGTCCAAATGGGAGGTGAGTAAGGTATGAGTGATCATGATCAGGGTCTCCCAATCCAGAATGGGCACAATTGGTGGACAAGATGGAGTTGTTTGAAGGCCCTTCTGACCACAGCTTCCACCTGTTCCTTCAGCAGGAACTGTTAGTCCAGGAGGACCCCCAAATTGTGCACCAGTTCTGAATGGGGAATGTGCAACTCTTTCCAGGACCAATGGTAGAAATTTTCCAACTCTAGGTTCAGTAGGGTCCACAACACACAGCCACTCCATTTTCCTAGGATTTAGTTGAATCCTGTTCTTTCCCATCCAGACTCTGATAACCTCCAAACACTGGAAAAGGATGTTGACCACACCACCTGGTTGGCTCAGGGCAGAGATATACAGATGCGTAATGATGATACCTCACCCTGTTCTGATGAATTACCTAACCCAGTAGCTTTGTGTACATGTTAAACAAAAGTGGGGAGAAGGTAGTCTTGAGTCACCTTGCAAAGCAGGGGTCTAAGGCTAGCTCTTTCTCCCCACCAACACCACTTGGAACTGACCCTGGAGGTAAGAGAAGAACCCCTACAACACCATGCTTCCCACTCCCAATTCTCTGAGCCAGTCCAAAAAGATACCACAATGGTATTTAAGGCTGTTGAGAGATCAAGAATGGATATGATAGATGCACTACTCCCATCCCAAACCTGCTACAGGCCACTGACAAGTGCAGCCAATACCATCTCAGTGTTATCTTGTCAGGATCACACAACCCAATGAATTTAGTGCATTTGCTTGCTGCTTCCTGCCAGAGTATCCAGCTTGCCGTTTGAATCTGCCGCTCGCTGATTCCCGCTCACAGCAGTTTCCCGCAGGCGGTACCAGCTAGACGCTTATAAAGATTGTTTATGGGATGGGAGGGGGAGCATTCCAGACAGCGAGCAGTAGACACTGAGAACCAAGGTCAACTGTAACCGCCTGTGCCAGGTGTAGGGAGGGGGGAATTGGTGTTAACGAAAAGAATGTTTTAATTAGAGGCTTCACACCTTTTTCTTCAGTTCCAGCTTTTGCTGAGGTCCTGTGAAAGGTCCTCTGTGCAAGCACCGAGTCATTACTGACCCTTTGGAGGGATGCTACTTTTGCTGACGTTTTCTTGGCAGACTATAGAGCGGGGTGGTTTGCCATTGCCTTCCCCAGTCGTGATTACCTTTCTTCCAGCAAGCTGGGTACTCATTTTACCAATCTCGGAAGGATGGAAGGCTGAGTCGACCTGAGCCGGCTACCTGAGAAACCAACTTCTGCTGGGATCGAACTCAGGTCGTGGGGAGAGTTTCGGTAGCAGTACTGCAGTACTGCCTCCTACCACTCTGCACCACACGAGGCTGGTGGTAACATTTTCATACACACACACACACACACACACACTTTGGAAACCTACTATTTAAATTAATATGAACACCTGGCGGCATACATAGCATTATGAGCATTTCTTCAAAGTTCTTTGCTTTTAAAGGAAATTGACTTTTATTGAATTGAATAAAAATTGGTAGAAAAATGTCCAAAAGAGATGTTCTTCTTGGGAATACAGTATCTTTAAAAAAAAAAAAAAAAAGCTCTAAAATACATAGAATACATCCCATAACTTTTCTTCTGCTGTTCTTTAGCAGTGTTTATACGGGTCGGGGGGGGGGGAGTACAACATGAACTTCAACACACTGTTTCATGGAGCTTTTCCCATCAATTGACAACAAGAAATATGATGATGATGATGATGATGATGATACCTTGTCTACTAAATGTGTTTCCCTAGTTCTTTCAGCTGTAATTCAAATATTATATAGCACCTTATCTCCATTATACTGGAAATATGGTTCAGTAATTTCAATGTGTTATAACATCACATTGGTAATGCTGTTGCTATAATTAACAGGACACTTCTTTTTTAAGCCTGTTTTATACACTTGCTTAAGTTTTTAAGGACTCAAGAGGGAAGGAATTACTCTTGATATTGAAATGCCTTACTATATGTGTTGCACACCAGAAGGTGGTCAACTATCTTATCTAGAGTTTAAAAAATTCTGACATAGTAAAATTTTTATTACAGATTCTTTTCATTAGCCATTCTAGGTGAAAACATTCCCCTCCAAAAAAGTTTTAATACCATATTTTAAAAATCCACATTAAAATAGCAGCACTGTTATTAATTAATAGTATAATTCAAATGAAGTGTTATATGATAGACATTCAGAAATATAAAACAAATTAGTTTCCTGACTGGGCATGAACTAATATATCTTTTCTACACAATTAATTTGTGGTAATTGAATTAATGCAACACAAATGTTTTGTTTGTCAGAATAGATATCTATTCTGAATGTATATGTATGTGTATCCTGAGTAAAAAAAAAAGGTAAAGGTTCCTCCAGCACATTTGTGCAGTTGTGTCTGACTCTAGGGGCCGGTGCTCATCTCTGTTAGCCGAAGAGCCAGCGTTGTCCGAAGACGCTTCCATGGTCATGTGGCTGCATGACGCGTGCGGAACGCTGTTACCTACCCACCGAAGTGGTACCTATTAATCTACTTGCATTTGCATGCTTTCGAATTGCTAGGTTGGCAAGAACTGGGGCTAGTGCGGGAGCTCATTCCGTCACGCAGGGCTAGGGATTCGAACCTCCAAACTTGCGATCTTCTGATCAACAAGCCTGGCGTCTTACCCGCTGAGCCACCACGCCCCTGAGTACATTTAAATAAATATCCTGAGTACATTTAAATAAATGGGATTTTCTATAATCCCAGCATGTTGTTGTTGTTTATTCGTTCAGTCGCTTCCGACTCTTCGTGACTTCGTGGACCAGCCCACGCCAGAGCTTCCTGTCGGCCGTCACCATCCCCAGCTCCCCCATGGTTGAGTCCGTCACCTCCAGAATATCATCCATCCATCTTGCCCTTGGTCGGCCCCTCTTCCTTTTGCCTTCCACTTTCCCTAGCATCAGCTTCTTCTCCAGGGTATCCTGTCTTCTCATTATGTGGCCAAAGTACTTCAGTTTTGCCTTTAATATCATTCCCTCAAGTGAGCAGTCTGGCTTTATTTCCTGGAGTATGGACTGGTTTGATCTTCTTGCAGTCCAAGGCACTCTCAGAATTTTCCTCCAACACCACAGTTCAAAAGCATCTGTCTTCCTTCACTCAGCCTTCCTTATGGTCCAGCTCTCACAGCCACAGGTTACTACAGGGAATACCATTGCTTTAACTATGCGGACCTTTGTTGTCAGTGTGATGTCTCTGCTCTTAACTATTTTATCAAGATTTGCCATTGCTCTCCTCCCAAGAAGTAGACGTCTTCTGATTTCCTGGCTGCAGTCAGCATCTGCAGTAATCTTTGCGCCTAGAAATACAAAGTCTGTCACTGCCTCCACTTTTTCTCCCTCTATTTGCCAGTTATCAATCAAGCTGGTTGCCATAATCTTGGTTTTTTTGAGGTTTAACTGCAACCCAGCTTTTGCACTTTCTTCTTTCACCTTCGTCATAAGGCTCCTCAACTCCTCCTCGCTTTCAGCCATCAAAGTGGTATCATCTGCATATCTAAGATTGTTAATGTTTCTTCCAGCGATTTTAACTCCAGCCTCGGATTCCTCAAGCCCAGCACGTCGCATGATGTGTTCTGTGTACAGGTTGAATAGGTAGGGTGAGAGTATACAGCCCTGCCGTACTCCTTTCCCAATCTTAAACCAGTCCGTTGTTCCGTGCTCTGTTCTTACCGTTGCTACTTGGTCGTTATACAGATTCCTCAGGAGGCAGACAAGATGACTTGGTATCCCCATACCACCAAGAACTTGCCACAATTTGTTATGATCCACACAGTCAAAGGCTTTAGAATAGTCAATAAAACAAAAATAGATGTTTTTCTGAAACTCCCTGGCTTTCTCAAATAATCTCAGCATATGTTTATTTAAATCTAGGAGGCAACTGCTTTTTCCTTTTTGCAGAAATGAATGGTGGTGGTCCTAGTCTTGTGCAGCAATCAACCAGCTTGCCTTTTCTATCCTTCACCACTCGTAAGGAACATCATTACATTTTAACATTTTGGTCATCTCTTTCAAGTACAACAAAATGTACACCAGTCTTCACCAACTTGGGTACCCTTCAGAAATGTGGACTTCCCATCCCAAAATTCCCCAATCAACATAGTCATTAATGAGAATTTGGGTAACTGCATGTTATATCTGAAGGGTGCCCAGATTTTTGAAAGCTGATTTACATAGTTTTCTGCTTTGCCAGAATATCTACATATTATCAGAATGAATCTAATTCTATCCATTTTCTGAGAGAATGATGTTTACAGATTCTAATTTCTTGCCTCGTTGCTCTGGAACATTGAAGAACCTTCAGTATTGTGATATGACTGCTTTTTCTCTTTTTTTTTCTTTTCTTTTTTTTTCTTTTTATTGCTTTTTTTATAACAATACATTATAAAAAGAAAAAAAGACAATACCAGACATAACATAATATAACATAACATAACATAACATAGCATAACATAGCATTCTATATCTTTACTTAATTAACCTTAACCTAATTTAATCTAACGTAACCAAAAAAAAAAATGTCAAATATACTTCCTCCTGTTTGACAAATCTAACCAAAGCTAACTAACCTCTACACTTTCTAATTTGATAGTTATTAATAGCCCTCTTCCTTCTTACTTCTTCTCATCTTCTTTCCTTTCTTCCTCCTTCTTCTCTACCCTTCTTTTAACTCCACTTCCTTACTCCCTCTGCTCTACCTTCCTCTATCCCTTCTCCCCTTACCACTTCCAAAAAAAAAAAGAACACACAAATACTAAAAGGACTTTTTCTCTTTCTTTTCCAAGAGCTTTCAGGGGCCTTGCTCCACAAGTGTTCGGATGTGAGACCCTGTTTTTCAAGTTGGGTGCCCGAGAACAGTTGGGAGTGTTGCTACTGTACCAGCCTCCCTGCTGCGTAGCAACCTCCCTGCCTGAGTTGCTGGAGGCCGTCTCGGGGCTGGTGGTGGAGTTCCCCAGGCTTATGGTCCTGGGGGATTTTAACTTGCCATCCTTGGGGCGTGCCTTGGCAGCAGCTCGGGAGTTCGTGGCTACCATGGCAGCCATGGGCCTGTCCTAGATTATTCGGGACCCGACTCGGGACAGTGGACTCACTCTGGATTTGGTTTTCTTGTCAGAGCAATGGCAAAGTGACCTGAGGGGAAAGTTAGAACTATCCCCGTTGTCATAGTCAGATCACGCCCTGGTATCCCTAAGATTCTCTTATGCCACCCCACTCCACAGGGAGGCAGGACCTATTTGATTGGTCTGCCCCCAGTGACTTATGGACCCAATGAGGTTTCAGAGGGAGCTGGGGGTAATACCCGAGGACCTGCTGCATGGTCCAGCGGAGGCCCTGGCTGCAGCCTGGAATAGCGAGACAGCCGGGGCCTTGGACAGGACCACGCTGATGCGACCTCTCCAGCCCCATTCGACCCATCACTCCCCATGGTTTACGGAGGAGCTGAGGGTTTTGAAGAGGGTGAAGAGACGTCTGGAGCGCCGCTGGAGAAACGAAGGCGGAATCGGACCGAAAACAATCTAGAGCCGCTATTAAGGCCTACCTTGTGGTGGTAAGAGCGGCGAAATGTGAATATTTCTCCGCTCTTATTGCATCCGCAGAATGCCGTCCGACAGCCCTGTTCAAGATTACTTGATCTCTCTTGGGTAAGGTGGAGTCGGTGACCCACCTGCAGGGCCGTGCGGAAGAGTTTTCTGAGCATCTGCAGGATAAAATCGCTCGGATTCGGTCTAAGTTGGACTCCAGGCATGAAATGCAGTCTGGGGAGATGCCAGGAGAATGGCCTTGCCTTGTTATCTGGGAACGATTTGATCCTGTTGGACCTAAGGAAGTGGACAGGATCCTCCGAATTGTAAATTCCACCACATGCCATATAGACTCGTGCCCTTCCTGGCTGGTAAAATCTGCCAGGGAGGTGACTTGCGGGTGGGTCCAGGCAATGGTTAATACATCCTTGATGGAGGGGGTGTTCCCAACTGCCTTTAAGGAGGCATTGGTGCACCCCCTTCTCAAGAAGCCATCCCTGGACCCTACCATCCTAGACAATTTTCGTCCAGTCTCCCACCTTCCCTTTTTGGGAAAGGTGGTTGAGAAAGTTGCAACTGTGGCGTTGCAACTTCAGAGGATCCTGGATGAAGCGGATTATCTAGACTCCTTCCAGTCAGGTTTCAGGCCGGGATATGGGATGGAGACTGCATTGGTTGCACTTATGGATGATCTCTGGCAGGAGCAGGATGGAGGCAGTGCATCCATCCTGGCTCTCTTGGACCTCTCAGTGGCTTTTGATACCATCGACCATGGTATCCTTTTGTGTCGGCTCAGGGAGTTGGGGGTGGGTGGTGTAGTTTTGTGCTGGTTCTCCTCCTTCCTCCAGGGCCATTCCCAGTCGTTGCTGATAGGGGAGGAGAGATCCGGCCCGTGACCTCTCTTATGTGGGGTGCCGCAGGGTTCGGTTCTCTCTCCTCTCCTATTCAACATCTACATGAAACCGCTGGGTGCGGTCATCCGACACCATGGGATGAGGTATCATCAATATGCTGATGATACTCAATTGTATATCTCCATCCCAGGTGAAGTAAGTGATGCAGTAGCCACCCTGTCTCAGTGCCTGGTGGCTGTGGGGGCCTGGATGGGGAACAACAAGCTTCAATTGAACCCTGGCAAGACCGAGTGGCTGTGGATTGATGGCTTAGCGTTATCTGAGAAGTTGTCATCTTTGGTTCTCGATGGGGTAGCACTGCCCCATTCGGAGCCGGTGCGGAACTTGGGAGTCCTTCTAGACTCACGACTCCTGCTCGAAGAGCAGGTGGCAGTTGTGGCTAGGAGGGCCTTTGCACAGCTTCGGCTTGTGCGCCAGTTATGCCCATTCCTGGATCGCGATGCCCTCCGAACGGTCACTCATGCTCTCGTCATCTCCCACATAGACTATTGCAATGCGCTCTACATGGGGCTACCCTTGAAGACTATCCAGAAGCTACAGCTGGTGCAGAATGCGGCCGTGCAGGCAATTTTGGGTGCACCAAGATCAGCACATATAACACCTTTGCTCCACGAGCTGCATTGGGTGCCTGTTTGCTTCTGGGTCCAATTCAAGGTGTTGGGTATCACCCTTTAAGCCCTACATGGCATGGGGCCAGGATACCTGAGGGACCATCTTATCCCCATATCATCGACCCGCCCCACCCAATCATTCAGAGAGGGCCTGCTATGGACCCCATCAATAAGGGAATGTCATCTGATGGGGTCCAGGAGGCAGGCCTTCTCTGTAGTGGCACCCGCCCTTTGGAACATCTCGCCCCCAGAGTTGAGGCAGGTCCCCTCCCGACCTTTAGGAAAGAGCTGAAAACCTGGTTCTGCCGCCTAGCATGGGAAGGGGAAAGTAACAGTTCCTCATGGGGGTGGTTGTCCATAATGTCCTTCCTTTTTGTTAAGCTAATTTGCCAAATTGGATTTTATAATTATTTAATTGTATTAATTAAATTGTAATTTTATATTTTTATATCCTTATTTTAAATGTGATTTTATTGTAAACCGCCCCGAGTTCCCCGTTGGGGGAGATGGGCGGTCATATAAATTGAATAAATCATCATCATCATCATCATCATCATCATCATCTTGTGAATAGTTCTAGCATTGAATTTGATGACCTTGCATTTTGGAGGTTCCATAATCAGTGTGCTATGTACAGCAGCAAGTATCAGACCTAACATCATAACAAGCAATTTCATTATTACATCTGTTTATATTCATTCATTCATTCATTCATTCCATTCTCAGCTTTATAAAGCCTGACAGTATTATCAACATCCCACAGATGATTCTTCAGGAAGGATCTCTGCTCTAATTGTAGTTAGTTATATTCAACTAAGCTAGATTTTTAGACTCACAATCATTATATCTTCACTAAACTCACTGTGTGTCTTTCATGGGGCCTTTGATCTATTAACAGAGGTTAACCTTGTCATAAGAAATAATCCATAAAAGTGGACTATTAAAGAGGTTGACATAATGACTGTTATAAGAAATGTAGCATAGAATCATAAAGGTGGAAGGATATTACCACAGAAGTTAAACTTCTTGTTCTGTGATTGATCTGCTAAATCATTTCAGTTTCTGTTTGAAGACCTCTGATGAAGGAGAACATATCACTTCATGAAGCAACTGATTCCACTGCTTGAGTGCTCTTACAGTCAGGAAATTCCTCCTAGCATCTAAGCTGAATCTTTAATTTCAGCCCATTAGTTCTGGCCCTGCCCCCCGGAACAACAGAGAACAAGTCTGCTCCCTTTATATGACATCTCTTTAATCTGAAGTTTACTATCATAAATCCTCTTGGTATTCTCTTCTGCAGGCTGAACATACTCATTTCCTTTACCTGTTCCCCATAGCACTCAGTTTCCAGTCTGCTCATCATCTTGGTAGCCCTCCTCTGAACTCACTCCAGTTTGTTGATGCCCTTGTTAGAAAGCAGTCTCCAGAACTGGACACAGTGTTGGGGGGGGGGGGCTGACCAAGACAAAGTAGAGTGAGAGAATAACCTTCCATGATCTGGACTCTATGCTCCTGCTAATACAACCCCCCAAAATGTAAATGTTTGGAGGTAGCTCAGCTTTAGTTATAATTTTAAATCTTTCTTTACTTGTAACTGAAATGCCCCCAATGTCCCCAATAAATTAAGAACAAAAACTAATACAACTAGAATTTGCAAAGCACCAGAAATTTGTACTTGTCAATATCTATGTATGTTTGACAATTTATTCATCAAAGTGAAAGCTGCCAAGAAATCTATAATAACATTGCATATTTGGCCCCTTTTTTGTGACTGCATAATCTGACCATGATCCCACTTCTAGGCTTTGCTATAATGGAAGCCTTGGCACAAGGAAATGGTCTCTGGAAGAAGCTATGTGATGATACTTTCATCATATCCATCCAGTGCACATTGTAAATATTCTGCTATGCTAAACAGAGCAGCCCAGGAATGACAATGGTAGATGCTTCTTTGTTCCATTCTTTATAGGAAATCTGGCAACCTGACTATCTTTGTATACAAACTAGCTGGTTTGGAAGACAAAGAAAGGTGAGGCCATTTTGGGTTGAGGCTTCCACAAATCTCCCTGGGCTTTGAAGTTGTTTCTGAATGCTGTATTTTCTAAGTCATGTCCTGACAAAGTCAGCTTTGCAGGATATTCCTGGGTGCTGCTGTAGAGAAAGGAAACTTTGTAGTTGACTTGTTTTTGTTTTTTGTCAAAACTAGGGTCTAAAATAAAAATCCAAGCATCATGCCCAGCCAGAACCTATATATGTATGATTAATATCATGTCCTTTAATAGTAAGGAAACATGGTGCAAATATTTGAGTTTTTATCAACCACAAAACTCCCAGTACATAGGAAATAGTCAAATGTTCATGCAGCATGTGGCATTGATTCTGTGATCCTGCAAGTACACCTGTTTCATAAATATAGCCAAGTGTACACTTTAGAGCAGTAAGATGTATCTAATTATGAACACACAACAACACACACACATTATAAAAACACATTATGCTATTGATTAGTCAATTTCATTTAATTATATTTTGCTAATGTTTGTTTTATACTTTCTGCATCAACACACTTAATATTTTCTTAAAAGATGAATCATCAGAGAAATTTATTAATGTTTATAGCTGCTTCATTTCTGGCTTGGAACTATTTTAATGTCATTAATTCAGCAAATCAGTGTAAACAGAAAATACTAATTGTACTGGGCTTTTTCCCCCCAAGCTGTTCATTATCCAGCAAATTATGATTAGATATTCAGTATGTGAACTTTTTAATTCAAGATCATCTGAATCATCTAATTCTAATAAAAACAATCTCAGGTTTCATGGGCTCCTTCCTGGTCAATTCAAATCTAGCTGTATGATAAATGGCAAGTATTGTGGTGATACTCCAACCAGCTTCTACTAGGATAAGATTTGATTGATTGATTGATTGATTAACTACAGTTATACAACAACAATCAAACCAGCCATTTTGGCATTGATGGCTATATACACCCAATATCCCAAAAGAGCCAGATCTTCACTAGTTCTCTGAAGGACATAAGAGCAGGGGCCACCTTCATCTTAATAAGTAAGCTGCTTCAAAGGAGGGAATATTGGAATTGCCCAGTGAGCATGCAGGCCATTTCATTTTGGACAAGCTGAAGTTAATTAAGGTCTTCAAGAACAACCCCATTGATAACAAATTACAGAAATTCAGTCATGATGTGGTGAGGGCATGAGTGGCCATAATCAGAATTGTCTGCTCCAGGTAGGGCTCACCAACAGAAGCTTGGGAAAGGCCCCTCAGACTACAGCTCCACCTGCTGTTCTAGCAGGAGCTGTGAATCCAGAAGCACTCCATAAATTGCATACCAGCTCTCTCTGAGGGTGCACAATTTGATTGAGAGTCAAAGTTGGCATTTATTTGTTTATTTTCTATCCCGCCTTTATTATTTTTATAAATAACTCAAGGCGGCAAACATACCTAATACTCCTTCCTCCTCCTATTTTCCCTGCAACAACAACCCTGTGAGGTGAGTTGGGCTGAGAGAGTGACTGGCCCTAGGTCACCCAGCCGGCTTTCAGGCCTCAGGCGGGACTAGAACTCTCAGACTCCTGGTTTCTAGCCCATCTCCTTAATCACTAGACCAAACTGGCATTGTCCCAAAATCAATATTAACAAAATATGTATTAACAAAGACTCCATATAGCTTGGCTTGAATCTAAGCCTGTTTGTACACACCCAAGCCCTGATAGCCTCCAGGGAGCAGATCAAGTCATGAGGAAGAAATCTGTTCATGACAAAGGACTTACAGAAATGTTTCTCCAACACAAGATCACATCTGTTTTGCTCTGAAGTAAAATCCAGGTCCAATGTGAGGCCAGCTCTGTGATTCAGGTGCATAAAGATCTGAGACAAGCCCATAGTTGTCATGGTGGCCATGAATTCCCAAGCCACTTCTGAACCCAGAAAGGGGAGATTAACATCATCCAGGACTAACAGCCTAGGTATATCTATAACCAACTCTTCAGTGAGGTTGAGTAACTCTGAAAGGAATGAGTTGCGCAGCAGGGAGAATGTTACAACAACAGCATCTCAAGCCCATACTAAAAATATGACCTCATACCTAGCCACTACAGAACTATGTTCCTCACAACTTCCAAGGTATCATGTACACAATTGCCATCTACCTCCTCTGCCTTGAGATCACACCTGGGGTGCCACCTGAAACTTGGCTTTTGCAATAGGAGAATCTCACAAAGCAAGGGCATAAGTCCCATGGAGAGAATGGTACCAATACCATGGAAAGGAGCATGTTTCCAAGAAAAACAAGCATATAGGTGGGTCAAGCAAGCAGGGAATCTACAACTGCTCTTCCAAAGAAGAGATAAAGGAAAATACAGTTTATAGTTTTCTTGAAGGAAGGGTTTAATTAAAAATAGAATCAGTGTTTGCATAACCAGCAACTGTATCATTACAAAAAAGGAAAGGAAGAGCCAAGTTCAGAAGGGGGATCAGTCCATTTTAGACTTATGTTCTTACTACATGTGGTCATGACTGAGTTTGTTCCATTCTACTGGAGTTTGGGAGAATTTTAAAAAAAAACTTTCCAGCCCAGATAGTGACAGGCTGTAATAACTGAGACAATGTACTTTCTCTGTAGAGAGATCCAGTGGTTAGAGTGGTGGAGAGGTGGCTAAAGGAGCACTGGATTACACAATGGCTGAGTTTACACTTTCAACAAGGATTGGAATTATTTAACCACATTTTGCGGTTCATAATAAAAAGCATGGAATCCAGATTACAATGGTACAGTTGTTCATATTTGGTTTTCATTTATTAGATTTTTCTACCACCACACATCTGATAGTCACCTTCTCTGCAGATAACTTTTTTGAAATATGCCTCCTACATTGCCCTTACCTGTGTTTTCTGTCAAACTATTTTCCTCATTTGTTAATTTACAGTTTTTAAAATTAATGTTGAGAGCTAGTGTGGTGTAGTGGTTAAGCCACCAGGCTAGAAACTGGGAGACCATGAGTTCTAGTCCTGCCTTGGGCATGAAGCCAGCTGGGTGATCTTGGGCCAATCACTCTCTCTCAGCCCTAGGAAGGAGGCAATGGCAAATCGCTTCTGAAAAACCTCACCAAGAAAACTGCAGGGACTAGTCCAGGCTGTCACCAGGAGTCAACACTGACTCAAAGGCACCTCCCCAAAAATTTATGTTAAATGAATCTGGTAGAATTGGCTACATCAACACATCACGCTAAACTGTAAACCATAACTTAAAACAAAATAATTGGGTTCACACTGCACACTAAACCAAATCCAAACATCAGCACGATTTATAAACTCAGATAGTAAGTAACCACATTGGGGGATGTCAAAATGGACTACTGACTTTGTGGTATGTGTTCCTTTTCCACTTTAAATGGATCGCTTTGAGAGCCATTGTTATTCAGGATTGTTGCCATCATGTCGTCATGGAGTAACCGCAAGATGTTCACAAATTTATCAGGGCATCTGATTTTCAGAAGGATGGTCCAGAGAGCAGTACGATTTACAGTATCAAAAGCTTTAGTCAGATCAATAAATGCCATGTACAGAGGCGTTAAACAGGGATGTGTTATTGCTCCAACCTTATTCGCTATCTTCATCGCTATGATTATACACCTTGTTGAAGAGAAACTTCCTACTGGTGTAGAAATTACAGTATATATCGAACAGATGGAAAGCTTTTTAATCTTAGGCTGAAAGCAAAAAATAAGGTAATTACAACTTCTGTTATAGAACTTCAGTATGCTGATGATAACATAGTCTGTGCACACTCCGAGGAAGATCTTCAAACTATCCTAAACATCTTTGCAGAAGCATATGAAAAGCTCGGCCTCTCGATTAACATTAAAAAAACCAAAGTGCTTTACCGGCAAGTTCGAACCAATCCCTCTGCAGTGCCATCAATCCAGCTTAAAGGTGTGTCACTAGAAAATGTCGACCACCTTTCTTATCTCGGCAGCCATCTATCTACAAAAGCCGACATCGACGCTGAAATTCAGCTCGCCTGAGCTCTGCGAGTGTAGCTTTCTCCCGAATGAAGCGTAGAGTGTTTGAGGATCGGGACATTCGCAGGGAGACCAAAATGCTTGTTTACAAAGCCATTGTACTACCAACCCTTCTGTACGCCTGTGAAACATGGACCCTCTACAAACGCCACCTCCAACTTCTTGAAAGATTCCATCAACGCTGCCTCCGAAAAATTCTGCAAATTACTTGGGAAGATAGGCGGACTAATGTTAGCGTATTAGAAGAAGCGAAAACCACCAGCATTGAAACAATGATCATCCAACATCAACTTCGCTGGACCGGTCATGTTGTTCGAATGCCTGACCATCGTCTTCCAAAGCAGCTACTTTACTCCCAACTTAAGAATGGAAAACGGAATATTGGTGGACAGCAAAAGAGATTCAAAGATACTCTCAAAGCTAATTTAAAAAAATGTAATATCAGCATTGAGAACTGGGAAGCCCTAACTCATGAGCGTTTCAATTGGAGGTCATCCTTTATTAATGGCGCTATGGACTTTGAAGAAGCACGAGTACAGGGCGAAAAGGAGAAAAGAGCTAAAAGGAAGGCACGTCAGGCAGACCCTCATCATGACCGTCTCCCACCCGGAAACCTATGCCCTCATTGTGGGAGGTTGTGCGGATCCAGAATTGGCCTTAATAGCCACTTATGGATCCACTGTTAAAATTTTACCTTTGGAAGACAATCTTACTCGGCTACGAGTGATCGCCAATGATGATGATGTGTTCCTTTTGTTGCTAAAGGCTACCACTATTTTTTTAACAATAACCACCACCATTTTGTAGAGGTTGGAATATCTCTAGAGTTGCTACCATTCCTTTCCATATTCATGTTTGATTGGAACTGCTCTTCTCTTCAGCTGATGAGGTTTTTTTATTACTATGCTAATCTGCTCTGTCTTTTATGGGAGAAGTACATAAAAGCATTAATGACCATACGCAGTACTTAACTAGTTGCTTCTTAGAGTTCTTACATCAACAGTGTTTGTGAGAAATGAAATGCCTCCTGCCACTTGCTCAATGATGTGTGTTCAAATTCACCACAGTGTTCATCCTGTCACTGTTTAAATATCAGAATCACACTCCAATTGTGACTTAGAGGATACTCAGCTGTGAACAGGTTGTTGCTTTTACTTTGGCAACTCACTGTTACCTTTTTCACAAGATTATCTCTTTATTCTTCAAAGAAAGAAAATGAGCCATTTCAGAGGAAAATAAAATAGTGGATGGATGTTGAATGGTTTTGTGCTACATGTCAAAGAAAAGATGGATATATAGCAGCTTTGTCTAAGGTGAAATGAAGGCAGAAAGAGCTGGAAGGAATCTGAAGTCTTGAGAGACAAAGAAGTTGTTATTTGTTTCCTTCTTAGGGGAAAATATCTGAACATCAAATGAGCCCAGTTGCCTTATAAAATAATATGTGATAGTATGTAGTCTGCTTAAAAAAACCCACAAACATATATATCTATATAAAGTTTTCTGCAGGCCAAGCCTCCATCCCTATATCAATCTGCCTGAAACTCATTATAAGATTTTCGTGAGATGATATCTTTTGTCCCTTGGGTAAAAAGAAGAAAATATATATTTTGGTCTTTCATTAGAGTGGATATTGCTATTGTTGGAAAAACAACAACTCTGCACTTACCCACATATATGGAAGACAGGCTTTCTTTTTTAATTAATTTTTTATTAAATGTTTTAACTACAATAATAAAAGTGAATACAAACTAAAAAGAAAAAGAGAGTAAAATAGAAAGAGAGTAAAAGGCGCAGGAAAGCAAAAAAGAAAGAAAAAATAGAAAGAAAAAAGAAAAAAAACCAAGAAAGGGACTTCCCGCCCTCATCACGACAAGTATAAACAGATTCACTATCTCTTCACCTCCCCTTAGTTAACAGATATAAAACTCTTCATCCCATACCTCGATTCTTAGCTATAGGCAAGTCCAGTAAGCAACGTCTTTTCCAACCCAGGTGTCAGCAAAAAGTCCAAACAGAGCTCAAAAATAATAAAATTAGTTAACAAATATAAAACTCATCATTCCATATCTGAACACTTAACTGTAATCAAATCCAATACACAAAGTCTTTTCCAGTCCAGATGTTAGCAAGTCCAGAAAGAACCACCCAAAATAACAACACGTCCCATCTTTATCAAATAAGCCAAATGTATGTTCCTTCCTTTTCCGTAAAATAATCTTGTTCCTTAATCCATTCAAATTATTATTGACCCTTGTCTTGAATTTCTTCAAAACTCTAAGGAGCCTCTTTTGTAAGTCCAGCAAGAAGAAATTATTCCAATTGCTCTCTGGGTTGGCATTTTTATTTCCTTCTTAATTTTTAAAGCCTCATCCAATTTTATTTTTGTTTTGTATATCCAGTAAGAAATTCTTATTCATGCTCTGTGGCTTGAATCATGTCAACTGGATTTCTATTTTCTTAGTGGAAACGTTTTATTTAACGTCTTATTCATGCTGTTCTCCACACTTAACTCTGTTAAGTTTTGTTGCAAATCTTTTTCTGTAACACTTCTGGGAACAGACTGTTCATAAGAACACATAACATAGCTGACAATGTTGATTCAAGGTCCCAGTGCAATTCCTCAAAAATATCTCTGGACGCCATTATAAGTTGCTTATCTTGTTATGTCCCAAATATCAAAAATAATTTTTCTTTCCCACAAAAATACATTTATTCTTTAAAATTAATTTCAAAGTGTGTGTGTGTGTGTGTGTGTGTGTGTGTATGTATGTATATGTATGTGTATGTATGTATGTATGTATGTATGTATGTATACAGTATATATATATAAATATACACACACACAAACACACAGACCCCAACATTTTCTGAGCCCTTAACTCATTTAAAACTTTCTATAGGGTCTTGATTTTTGCTTTTTGTTTTGAATTCTTAAAGCTTATAAAGATACAGTTTCATTTTCTTGTATGAAGGATTGAACACCTCACCCAGTGTTTCCAGCCTTGTCATTTTGAAGGTGTCTGACTTCTTTAAAGCAGTTAATAGGCAATTTCCTAAAGTGGTTAGGAAAGTAAGTGCGAACTTAGTGTCCTTTGAAGGCTCCGACTGTGGCTGGAGCAAGAATGGCAAATTCCCTCATCTCCTGGTTCTCCCACCCTCCAGAGGCCACTGCCTTGCAGTCTCCTCGTGAGGAGCAACCATATGGAGCACAATGCAGGCAATCTCACATCCTCTCTTTCTCCAGAGAGGTTCAAAGGAGCTGATCTACTTGTCAGCTTCTTTTTCTTAGCCACAATCATGGGCTCCGCTTTTTGCGGGGCTGTCTTCAGTCCACCATGTTCCTGAGGAAGTTTCTGGAAGGCAGGCTTCCTTATGGAACTGATTTTGCCTTTAGCCATAGCCAGAGGAGATGCAACAGGTAGAGAAAGGATTTTGAAGGTGTTACTATGAGGGAACACAGCTCATGGGCAGGCAAATGGTCAGTTAAGAAAAGAAGAGACCTCTGTTCTTTTTAGATCTTTATGCATGCTTATATAATTAATATTTTACCAAATATTGCAGAAATGCAGTTATATTTCAATCGTCCTTTTTATTCCCACAAAAATGCTTACATGCACTAAAATCTATTATATTAGGTAATGTTGCATACAAACATGCATAAATCAGGAGATAGGCACATGAAAAAGCAGAATAAAAAGTAAAACTGCTGATACAAGTGAAAACAGAATGGAAATTAACATAAGGCTGAAAAAGTTGGAAGGGTTGTGGTGTGTTTTGCATTCATCCCTGCCCCCAGTCTCATCCCTCTCCACAAATCAAGTAATTTTAGGCAATCAAATGGAACACAATTCATTCTCTATCTCTAGTCTCCACAGACTTATATTTAAATATTTCCACTGAATTCAGTACACCAAACTCTAAGGCTACCTTTTCCAGTCAGGCAATTATCTTTTTATAAAAGCAATGCTCTTGTAAAATTTGGCAGGAGAGATGCTGAGCAATTATTTCCTGTTAAGCAAATTAGAGAAAATGTGGTATTTCTTTCAGCCCATTTTGACTTGTGAATTATTTGTGAATTATTTCCTTCTACTCCATATAATGTTTTCATTTCTTTCTAGAAATCTAAATACTTGCATGCGCTTTCTCTCTCTCTTAATTTATTTAAGCAGAAGAAAAATCTGGAATTGAAAAAGTATAATTGACTTCATTTGATTTAATTAACTGCAAAAGAAAGGTAGCAATTAGTTAACATGTCTTAATGAATTATATTATGGATACATGGCTCCCAGTGGGAACAAATGATCCTTGTAATGGGAAAATTGGGGTTGTAAATTCAGGAAAGTCATTAGTTCTGTTGGTGGTGGTGCAGTGTGCATTAGAGTAAGCAACACATAGCAGCTGGTGCTTTCACTTTTTATGATCAGAATTACCAGGTCAACAGTATTCCTTTTCAGAATGAATTCTACTTTGAAAAACTTTGTTCCATCTTGGGCCTGTTCTGTGATTGATTTTGCTTTTTATAAACAACACACCCCCCCCCCCCGAAATATTTGCACTTGTATTACAAAACTTGTTTTGCTGCCCTACCATTTAAACCAATTTAGTTGGTCCAAAGAGCCACACCACTAAGAAGTTCCATTAGAATTAGTATTAACCACACACACATACCTCTTCAGGTGTCCCATGGAATTCCTTGGAGGTTCCCTTGAGAAAGGTCTTTCAAATTCACTTCTAATTCTACTTTAGAAGAAAATAAGCAACAATAGAGGAATCTATTGAAATATTATGTGAGAACTGAGCCTAGCAAAGATTCCTGTAAATCACAAGGGTCTATGTACATTTGTGATATACCTCATTCCTGAAGGAGTTCAATATTTGCATATGGACAGACATTTTTAGCTTCATACATCTTAGAAAGAGAGGAAACAATCACAGAAGAACATGTAAGGAGTTTTACTCCAAAGAATACAAGAAGGCTTATCATATATTACGCATGTGAATCTCTTTGCGTATGTAGGTACATAGGAACGTTAACAGATACCCTGTACATACTCATGAACTTCCATGACCCAGTTATATGGACATAATTTTCTTTTGAAAAATTGCCTCCTTTTATTCTAAACTAGGAAGTTATTTCATTTATAGATCCTTTTCAGGTATATATGAGTATTCTAATAGCAAGCACCATCCGGTTATGTAGGGAAAGGATTTTTTTTTTCAAATAGTAGTGACATTGCAGAATCTCACATGATGGTTTGAGTACCTAAAAAAAGACAATGGTGGTACCACTACAAAATCACCAAATCACATGAGATTTCCATTCTTTTGTGTAAGGATGCTGAAATTGTGAGAAGTTGGCATTCTCATGAGATTTCAATATTCTGGCCTGAAATCTCATGAGAGCTCTTGCAAAAATCCCCAAACTACACAAGATTTGGAAAATGACTTTGATCATTTTATTTTTTCAAATATGAAATATTTATTTTGGGGGTCCATGGGGACCATGTAGGGATATATAGAGTTGTAAAGATCTTTGATGTTTTTTTCAAAGATTGTTGCTTCATTGGAGACATGAATGAAGCATTATTTCAAAGCATCTTCATTCAATAAGAGTGGAGTCTATATACTACATGCACAAAGACTGGTGTTAACAAGTGTCATGGTCTCCGATTCAAAGCTTCTTTGCTTCATATCGGAGATAATGACATGGAAGGAGTTAACAGGGTGAAGAGGCCGTCCTGCATACGTTAGCCTGCTGTCTGCCAATGGTGGCTTGGGTCATCGTGTGTCTGAAGACCTGGAAGTACCATCTGAGTGGCTGAACAGGAGGGAGGGGGGGTGAGTGCATATATCAATGTATGAAGCCCGCGCTTTTCTCAGAAGCAACTTTCTTTTTGTACTGTAGTAACTTATAGTAAAGTAGTTATCCACTATTCTAGTGTGAGACTATTTTATTCAACCCATAGGTTCTGCAAACGTTACAAGGTAGATTGGTCAATTAAAGTAGATCAGGCCCATTTCTGAACAGCACTTCACCATATCATGTGCATCCTGATACTGCTGGGCACTGTGTTGCTGGTTCTTGTGTCTTATCAAATATTATACCGCTCATCTCTCTCTCCATCCATACACATACTCATGCAAGTACACACAAACACACACACCCTCTAGCATTTTGCCTAGCCTATAATTAGATAACTTTCCTGTCTAGCATTTCCTGACTTTAATACACTATGGCTACAATTCTGTGATTTTTGTGTCAGCAACATAGAAGTTAAGCAATTTCTTGAAATTCTGATTTCAAATTAAAGATAACTCTAATGTTAGAGTCTTTCTCTTGCATCACTAGCAATCACCAAAGCCAAGTTTTTCTAGTGTTAGGCAATCCCAAATATGGACAATCATAAAAAAAGTATACCTACAGTAGAGCAGGTGATGGGTAGTAGAAACTTTGCATTTTAATCATTCAAAGCATTTCCAGCTTGACACCACAACCTTGATTTACATCAGGACAGTCCTGCTAGACCAGGCTGAATCCCATCTTAATCCAAAATTTTCACACAATGGCCAACCAGATGCCTTCAGAGTGCTCACAAGGAGGAGATGGAGGCATAGTGCTCTCTAACATTTTATTATTTATTTATTATTCACACTTTTGTTCCCCTGCAAGTGGTATTTGGAAATGCTGTCCCCAACCTGGACATAACTTTGAGTTTTTGTTTTTTTTTACTAAAAGCCCTTTATAGACCTTCCTCCATGGATCTGTGTATTCTCCTTTTAAGGCTACTCAAGTCAGTAACCATCACAATGTCATTGGTTAACTAATTCCACAGATTAGTTATGTGCTATGTGAAGAGGTACATCCTTTTGCCTGTTGTAAATCTCCTTCCAATCCACTACACTGACTGGCCCATAACACTATTGTTTTGAAAGAGGGGGAAGAACACTTTTATATTGTAGGGAATGTGACCAAGCCCCTTGATCATTTGTGTTTCTCTCTTTCTCAGAAACATTTAGAGCAGGGCTTTCCAAAGTGCCACCGCTGGCGACAAACCAGTGGCGGCGGCGGCAGTGCGGCGGCAGCGCGCGCATGGTGGCGGCACGGGGGGGTGTGCGGCAGCGCGGGGGTGTGTACAGCGGCATGCGCACGCACGGCGGTGGCACGGGGGGGCATGCAGCAGCGTGGGGGGACGTGCAGCTGCGCGTGCGCATGGCGGCAGCGCGGGAGGCGTGCGGTGGCGCGCGCGTGCACGGCGGTGTCAGCCTCTGCTAAAACGCGGAAGCACTGATACCGCGCTGCTGCTGCTGCTGCCGTGCACGCGCGCGCCGCCGCTTCCGGGTGGTGTGGTGACACACCACGCTGTGTGTGGCGACACACTTTTGTGTCGCGACACACATTTTGGAAAGCTCTGATTTAGTGAAATATTTAAATCAGCCACTGAAGTAGTTTCTCTCTGAAGTGTCAGAATGGGGTAGAATTGCATGTACAGTATATGTGCATGAACAAAACAAAAGAGGGAGGATGGTAAATAACCTTGTTTTCTGCACCTCCATATTGAGTCTGTTGTCAGAAGATCACTGTATTTTTCAGGGGTTTTCAACACCAAACAACTTCTATGAACTGTCAAATTACTCTGTTTTAATATTATTGGAGCACTGATTTCACAATCTAAGTATAGGTAGTCTTGTCTAGGAGGAATATAAGACTTTCAGAATTAACTATCCTTCATTTCTAGAAAGTGACAATAATACACAAAATGTTCATTTATAGCCTAGATAAAAAAGCATCTTAAATAAAGATGCTAACGATTTCTAACCTAAACCCTCTCCTAAGCTTCTGCTAATTATATTATTAACTGACAACCACATAATACACAATAAATCTAGTTACTCAAATAATTGAACTACTGCATTAGATATTAGTACCATCTGTGAGCAGTCTTCTGAAAACATATCAGCATTCACCATGTTTCAAGGACACATCACTGACAGACTGTCAGAGAATACAACATGGTTATATTCCCAGATGTATTCAACATCATTAACTCTATTCATATACCTATTGTTTCAGCCTGACACAATGAGAAAATGTTGTGGAACAGTAACATTTTCTAGAGCAATGTTTCAGATCATGAATATGCAAATCCTGTGTTGTAATAATTGTAGTTGCAAATTACTTGGGTTATAACCTAATACTCTCCTTTACTACATACTATAAATGATGAATATTTGCAATTCCCACTACTAAAAAGCTTCATATGACATTTCATCCAGTAAAGACATTTGAGAAAGATTTGTTTTAAAATAAATAAATGTATTTGCCAGGATTTGTACATAAAAAGACTAAACCTACATCTGAAAAAAAGGAAACTCAGGAACATAAGTACATCATCTTCCAAAGCAGCTACTTTACTCCCAACTTAAGAATGTAAAACGGAATATTGGTGGACAGCAAAAGAGATTCAAAGACACTCTCAAAGCTAATTTAAAAAAATGTAATATCAGCATTGAGAACTGGGAAGCCCTAACTCATCAGCGTTTCAATTGGAGGTCAGCCTTTATTAAAGGCGCTATGGACTTTGAAGAAGCACGAGTACAGGGCGAAAGGGAGAAAAGAGCTAAAAGGAAGGCACGTCAAGCAAACCCTCATCATGACCGTCTCCCACCCGGAAACCTATGCTCTCATTCTGGGAGGTTGTGCGGATCCAGAATTGGCCTTTACAGCCACTTACGGATCCACTGTTAAAATTTTACCCTTGGAAGACAATCTTACTTGGCTACGAGTGATCGCCAATGATGTTGATTCCTTAAAGTGATACACAAAATGAAGGGCCCTGGAATTCTACTTGTGCAAAAATCCCAAGAGCCCAGTTTAGGCAATTATTGGATTCACAGATTATGTAACTATGATTGTTTTAACTGTTTTCTTGAACAAGTCATAATAGCCTGTGTTTGATACACTGCACTGGCTGGGTTTATATATCTGACTAAGCCAAAACTGAACAAACCAAATTATGTCTTAAAGTAATTTGATAGTTTCACCTTTGTGAAACTACACCTTTGCTTCCTTGTATCACTAAAAATGTACAATCTTTAGTAGTAGTAGTAGTAGTAGTAGTAGTAGTAATAATTATTATATAATAGTAAAGGTAAAAGTGAGGGGCGTGGTGGTTCAGCGGGTAAGATGCCAGGCTTGTCGATCAGAAGATCGCAAGTTCGGAGGCTCGAATCCCTAGCCTCGCGTGACGGAGTGAGCTCCCGCACTTGCCCCAGCTCTTGCCAACCTAGCAATTCGAAAGCATGCAAATGCAAGTAGATTAATAGGTACCACTTCGGAGGGATGGTAACAGCGTTCCGCGCGTGTCATGCTGGCCACATGACTGTGGAAGCTTCTTCGGACAACGCTGGCTCTTCGGATAAGAAACGGAGATGAGCACCGGCCCCTAGAGTCGGACACCACTGCACAAATGTGCGTGGGGAACCTTTACCTTTACCTTTTTAAAGGTAAAAGCAAAGGTTTTCCCCTGCACAGTTGTGTCCGACTCTAGGGGGCGGTGCTCATCTTTGTTTCTTAGCCAAAGAGCCAGCGCTGTCCGAAGATGCTTCCGCGGTCAAGTGGCCGGCATGACGCATGCGGAACGCTGTTACCATCCCACCGAAGTGGTACCTATTTATCTACTTGCATTTGCATGCTTTCGAATTGCTAGGTTGGCAAGAGCTGGGGAGACTGTGGAAGCTCACTCCATCATGCAGCGCTCTGGTCTCGAACCTCTGACCTTCCGATCAACAAGCCTGGCATCTTAACCGCTGAGCCATCGCGCCCCCAAATTATATAATAATAACTCTTAATAACTCTTCCAGATCCCCTGATAAAAAGGCAAAGCTCTAGTGATAGAAATTGTCTGGTTTCAAATGAATGTTTGAACACAATCAAAGGGGAGAGAAAGATGGGAAGACATAGAGGAAAGAATTCTAGGAAGAGTAAAATGAAAGGATAATGAAAGAAGAGTTTTACAAATAAATTTATTATATGTTCAAGTAAAGTTTATATAAATTACATAAGATGATTAAATGTCAGCCCTGAATCCATCACCATGTTCTACCAAATAATACAGATACTGTAGATATGGACCTCAGTAACACACACACAAATGTATACCACACACACATATGAATTAATTTCCTTCATTACATTTACATTTACATCTTAACTACAGGTAGTCCTCAGTTAACAACCGTAATTGGGATCAGCAACTCCATTGGTAAGAGACGTGGTCATAAAGTGCAAAATCATGTGATTGCACTGACTTATGATGGCAGTTCCAGCAGTTCTGGTTGCAGTCATTAAGCAAATCCCATGAGGTCATTAAGCATGATGTCATGTGACCGTGACTTTGCAACTTCCTGCTGGCTTCTCTATTGACTTTCCTTGTCAGAAGCCAACAGTGAAGGTCACAAATGGCGATCATGTGACCACAGGACGCTGCAACTGTTGTAATTGTGCGCCTGTTGCCAAGCGCCCAAATTGGGATCACATGACTGTGGAGATGCTGGAACGGCTGCAACTTTGAGGACCCATTGTAAGTCTCCTCATTCAGTGCTGTCATAACTTCAAACGGTCACTGAAGGAGTGGTTGTTAAGCGAGGACTACCTATAGATTGGAACTGAATTGATGCCTTAATTTAAAATTGGTATTATTTAGATACTACCGGAAATGCAGGAGATATTGATTCTGTTCCTGATGTTATACTAAAGTTCACAAGAAAAATAAAGACCTTAGAAGTGATTATCCATTTCAGTTTTACTCTATAAAATATTATAAAACAGTCTCCAGATACAATTTGGTGCTTTCCATAATTCCTTAGACAACATACAGTAGTCTATATATGGGAGTTGTAGTGAAGTACTAGACTAGAGTACTAGAATCTAGCCTAGAACCCTCCTCCAAAGAATAAATTGGTGCCAATAATTTAAAATCTTTATTTATTTGAATTTACTGCCTAGGCTTATGTGGAGAATTACATAATATTCAAATTATTCAGATGAATTTCATCTTAAAATGTAAAAGCAATTACCATGTTGTTTGAGAATCAGAATCTTTATATTATTCTCTTTATTTTTAAGCAATAAAATGATATGCACACCTACCAGGTACCTGACCGGCTTCTCAAAATTTTAAAAAGCAGTATGGTTACATATGAATTTTAGGTTGTGAGAACATGCTGTACATTGACTTTGTATTCCTTCTTTGTTCATATTTTATATTTCTTCCTGGCACTGTATGGCTTCATTAGATTTATTCTGGTTTTTGGCAAAAGCTTATATTGATAGGCTGACCATATTTCAGGATCGCAAAATGGGACAGGGTCTTATGTAATATTCTGTATTCATGAAAAAGACAGGGGTCCCTGCCCCCCGGTCTGCATGATTTGCTCCCACCTGCAAACCCCACCCACCCCGGTCTGCGTGATTGGCTCCTGCCTGCAAACCCCGCCCCCGGTCCGCACGATTGGCTCCCACCTACAAACCCTGTCCCTGGACCACGCAATTGGCTCCTGCCTGCAAACCCCACCCCCTGGTCCGTGCTCTGGCTTGGATCCTCTTTACACGCCATTCCCGCCGGGTTTGAAAAACAGGACAAAATTGAGATTTTAATGAAAATGACGGGACGGTTGAAAAATGCTTAAAAAACGGGAGTGTCCCATTCAAAACAGGACCTATGGTCAGCCTATATATTGATGAATTTTTTAAGGAAATTAACCTTGCTGGAAAATCAAAAACATGATTCAGTTCTTTCCATTTCCAAAATAAAGAAATATCAACCTAAAATGATCTATTCTACTGGCTTGTTATGCTGGCAATTTCTGTTGAGAGACAGCTGACAAGTGCCAATCAAATCTACAAATTGTTTTTATGTAGTTGTCTGGTGCTTGAATCCTTTGGGAAGTCATAAGCACTGCAGAGAAAGTTAATTTTGACACAGCAAGTGGCTAGAATGTTGCCACTTTATTCAACCAAGCTTTAAAAGTATATCCCAACTAATGTTGAGCACGATTCAATTAATTCTATGAAGAGGGCAATTTTGATTACACAGTCCTGGCAACATCAGTCACATGTTGTATTGCTAATTCCATTTCCATAAACATGGCAGTTGTGTCATACAATCCAACTTCTCTGCTCTCACACACATGCTTCAGGGCTATCCCTATTTTAGACAGAGTGTGAAAGCCACCTCAGAAAACCAATTTGGGATATCAATGACAAGGCAGCAAGTTGTTGGATTGATACTAATTTTTATAAGTAGGAGAACTGAGGTCTTATGGATATGCACTCAGAGCCATCCTTATACCAGTAGTGGCCAGCTTTGGGTTGCCTGTTGAGGACACCCAAGGAATAGTTGGCTTCAGAACCTACTTTTAGGGATTGGGAAGCATTTTAGAGAGTGTAATATGAGCCTTACATATCCCTTCACCTCTTAAACTTCTCCAAATCACTAAAGGGAAAAAGAAAAGCATTATTGTAGGACTCTGGTTTCTGCAAAAGAGATACTGGCAGGCCCCAGGCAGCAAAATGTCCTAAGCCAGGACTTATTGTCATTACCCAAGTGCATTTTTTTCATCAGCTGCTATTGCTAGCTCCATATTTAGAATTCCATTCTACAGGTAAAAATTTTTTGTATACATGGTGAAATCAGTGTTAGGTTATATCCATTATATTCTTCAGTGCATTTATTCAATTTCAGTCCATCATCCCACTTACAGGAAGAACTTGGCCAATGTTTATTTTGGGTGAGAATCGAGAGAGAAGTCACTAGAACACCACATGCTATATGGTGCTCAGCTATGTATTTATAAGGAGTTTCCTAGTTTGGAAGCAATTCAGTCAAAATTCTCGAAAATCTTACTATAAGTTCCTTATTCAACTTCTAACACTCTAACATGACTGGAATTAGGTGGTATTTCTCTTGGGGCTTGATTAAGACTTTGTTGTCTTAGACTCTGGGTGGACCATGTCATTTGGGGAACATTCTTAGTCCATCTCACCTTGCGAGATAGATTCTCTTCCATCCTAAGACGACAAATTAATGATGATTTGGCATACCTTTCGGAAAGACTTAAAGACCTGGTTCTGCCGCCTTGCCTGGGAGGGAAATGCCAACAGTTCCTCTTGGGAATGGCTGGTCCCATGAAGCCTCCCAGTATTACCATTTTTAACATCTTTTATACTTGGATTTTATATTATTTATTATATTGTAATTTTATATTTATGTTTTAACTATGTTTTATTGTGAACCTCCCAGGGTCCCCGAAGGGGGAGATGGGCGGTAATATAAATAAAATAAACAAACAAACAAACAAACAAATAAATAAATATTGCGATCTTACCTTGTCAGCACTACCTGCTTCGGGACCTGCTAAAACCCTGACTGAAGTGAAGCAGAGGATTTGCTAGATATCTAAAATGACAGAGCCAACGTCTCCCATCTCTTCTATAGCACAATTGCTCCTCCTCCCTGATCTGTCCCTAGATCTTTCTATAGCATCTTATATGCTTCACATAGGAGATGATTTACTTTGGCCTGAATTGGGGAATTACTCACTAGGGCCAAAACTGGTAGATATACCTTATTAAGCATCCCATATGAAAGCCAAACTTGTTTCTGTTCAGTCTCAGAGGTACAATCTATCTCACGTGTACTATTAAAAGTTCCATTGTACAGCCAAGGGTGATCAAGGTTAATACTTGCAATTGTTAACAACCGTAATTGCCACTGTGACCAGGAGGCTGTTACCCTTCTCCATGGTAACCACTTTTCAGAAACCTCTAAGAAGTTTGAAAAATTATTATCTATATCTATAGCTGTTAGAAGCTGTCTGGTTCTTCCTTGTTATTGTTAACTGTAGTTGTAGGATTCACATATTTTGTAAAGAAATATGATAAATCAATAAATTTTATAGTTCATTTTTATAGTTATTGTATAGTATTGCTGATCTTTTAATTATCTTTGGTCTTAGACTGTAGATAAATTTTTGATTGATTGACTGATTAAACTTGGTTTGTGTGAAGGAGATCCCCATGTTTCCAGCACTAACATAGGAATGCAGTATCAATTCATTTTCAAGACAGTGGAGCTCACCTCTAGGCTCTTCAAAGGAATTTGGCACATGTTTGCAGTAACCTCTAATTTGCTGAGCTAAATGTGTTTTCACAGTGGAATGTTTGTGCTATTACATGCATATGGAGAACTAATATAATCAACATTATGTTGTTGTAGCATGTGGCTGCATTGAAATATTGTTCTGTAAGCAAAGAGCATAGCAGTCCTTTTTTTAAATGGACTTTGCATGTGCCACAAAAGAAAAATAGTCACTTCAAACAGTGTGGCATGCAATAGCAGAGGGCAAAGTAAGTTGCACTAAATTGAAAGATCATTTACACTAATTGCATTCACAAAGGTAACATAATAAGAATGCAACATTTTTCTGGGGATATGAAAAAAGGAGGGGGTAGGAAAGTTTGATTCCTCAGTTAATTTAGCCCATGAATATTTATGTTTACTGAAGAGTAAATGAATGAGGCTTACTCATGGGCTTAGGAAATGCATGCAAATGATGCAATGCTATGATCCTGACATTCTGACAACCAGCCTACTAAAGTATAATATCAGTACTGAATATTGTATCAAGTTCTGAGTGCCATAATTTAGGAAAGACATTAAGAAATTGGAACATGTCCAGAGGAGAGCAACCAAGATGATAAGGAAAAGATTAATCCAGAACTGATGGAGGGGCTGGATATATTTAGCATGGAGAAGTGTTTAGGGACACATGGCAGCTCTCTTCAAATATCTGAAGTACTGTCAAGTAGAAGAGAGTGCAGACTTGTTCAAAGTTGTTCCACAAGGCAGGATAAGGAGCAAGGGTAACAGTTGTGAGGTTGGACATCAGGAAAACATTCCTAATCGTAAGAGCTGTTCAACAATGGATCAGACTTCCATGGGAGGTGGAACTCTTCTTGTTGGGGTATTTCAACATCTGTCCAGGAATGCTGTAGTAGTGGATTCCTACACTGGGCAAGGAGTTGGCCTAGATGATCTCCAAGGTAACTTCCAACTGTTATGTTCTCTATTTCTATTAATACTACTAAAAATCCTTGTTGATTAAACAGATAGGAAAATCAGTTATTTAAGATAAAAGGGAAAAGGGAAATGGAAGGGGAAGGGGAAAAAATGAAAAACACAAATTCCGAAGTGCCATTAGTTCCAAAGTAAATGTGAAATGTTTTGACAACTCAAATTCCAGATCGATATACAAGGGATTGCACTGTATGTCTGCCATCCTTTTCAACTTACTTTGGAATAAGCCCAAATGAATTCAACAGGATTTTCTTCTGACAGGACATAAAAATTACATAGAAAAAGTTGCATAACACATAATACTGACTAATAAGTGTGTTTAAACTGTTTAAATCCAACTTCACCACTCAGAGAAATAGAGATGTGATAGAATAATCTCTGGGGAGTCTTTGGTGCTCTCTGAGCCTTGTTGTTTTCATGCAGACGTTTCATTGCCAGGCTAGGCAACATCTTCAGTGCGAAAAGGGAGTGGAACTTGCTGTCTGTTTATATACCCTGGCTTGTCCTGCCTGTGTTGGTGGGGGTCTTGTACTCTCCTTGGTAGTTCCTTGATTGGGCTGTTGTGTGGTGTTTGGGTGATTGACTGAGTTAATAGTTCCTTGATTAAGGTCTATTGTGTTGTTTGATTGCTCCTCTGCTGCTAATCTTGCTGTTAATCTATGCATATCTTGTTGTTGATTGCTGGCCCAGGGGTGTTCTGGTCTTCTGGCTATTCTATTGTCTGTTATGAATGGTATGTAAATGTTGTTAACCTCTATGTGTCTGTTGATGGCTGCTTTGTCTGAGTGCCAAGCTTCTAGGAATTCTCTAGCATTTTTGGATTTGGCCTGGTCTAATATGCTCACAGTTTCCCAGTTGAAAGTATGGTTAAGTCTGTCCATGTGTTGTGAGATTAAGGAGTTTTCATCATGTCTTCTGACTGCTAGTTGGTGTTCATGGATGCGTTCTGCTAGTCTTCTGCCAGACTGTCCTACATAGTGGCTGTTACAGTCCTTACACTGTATGTTGTAGATAACTCCTGTTTTTTTCTTCTTGGGCTACTGGGTCTTTTGGTTTACTTACAATGTTCTGAAGGGTTTTGGTTGGTTTGTGTGCTACAGTGATGCCGTGTGGATGTAACAGTCTATTAGTAGTTTCTGAGATGTTTCTGATGTATGGCAGTGTAATCCTTTTCATAGCTTCTGTTGGTTTTGCTGTGGTGGGTTGAGTGGTCAGGCACTTTTTGATAAAGTTGCGTGGATATCCATTTTGCTGGAAGATGCTATATAAGTGGTCTGTTTCCTTTTTCTGGTGTTCTGGGTTGCTGCAGTGTGTTTGTGCTCGTCTGAATAGTGTTCTTACACAGCTCCTCTTGTGTGAGGTTGGGTTATTGCTTTGATAGTGGAGCACTTGGTTAGTGTGGGTAGATTTCCGGTAGACTTGTGTTTCTAGAATGCCATCATTTCCTCTACTGATGAGGATGTCCAAGAAGGGTAGTGTGTTGTTGTTTTCTTCTTCCCTTGTGAATTTTATTCCTTTGAAGATGTTGTTGATGGCTTCATGTGTTTCCTCCAGTTGATCCTTTTTTATTATGACGAAGGTGTCATCTACATACCGGATCCATACTTTGGGTTGTATGTGTGGGAGTGCTATCCTTTCTAGACGTTGAATAATCTCTCTTTGAGTTACTGACACACAGGATGAAGGATAGTGATCAAACCTTAGCTTCCCTCTTTATTTTCTGTTATGTTCCTTTGCGGGGCGGGGGGTGGGTTGCCTGTTCGTTCCTTGCTAACAGATTGTGAATAATACCAGCAACAGTTGTGTTGCCTGTCTGGTCAACAATTTGGCATCTCTGCAAACATAAAATTATTCCAGGGATTTCTTGAATGCTGTCATCACAAAGAGGTGTTGGAGAATATTCAGATGAAATTCAGGAAAATTATATTTTTCTAAGTGAAAGGTGTGTGTGTATGTGTGTGTACAAAAACAAAAGCTTAGAAATATATCAAAAGAAGATTGTTGTTGTTTATTTGTTCAGTCGCTTCCGACTTCATGACTTCGTGGACCAGCCCACGCCAGAGCTTCCTGTCGGCCGTCACCATCCCCAGCTCCCCCACGGTCGAGTCCGTCACCTCCAGAATATCATCCATCCATCTTGCCCTTGGTCGGCCCCTCTTCCTTTTGCCTTCCACTTTCCCTAGCATCAGCTTCTTCTCCAGGGTATCCTGTCTTCTCATTATGTGGCCAAAGTACTTCAGTTTTGCCTTTAATATCATTCCCTCAAGTGAGCAGTCTGGCTTTATTTCCTGGAGTATGGACTGGTTTGATCTTCTTGCAGTCCAAGGCACTCTCAGAATTTTCCTCCAACACCACAGTTCAAAAGCATCTATCTTCCTTCGCTCAGCCTTCCTTATGGTCCAGCTCTCGCAGCCATAGGTTACTACAGGGAATACCATTGCTTTGACTATGCAGACCTTTGTTGTCAGTGTGATGTCTCTGCTCTTAACTATTTTATCAAGATTTGCCATTGCTCTCCTCCCAAGAAGTAGATGTCTTCTGATTTCCTGGCTGCAGTCAGCGTCTGCAGTAATCTTTGCGCCTAGAAATACAAAGTCTGTCACTGCCTCCATGTTTTCTCCCTCTATTTGCCAGTTATCAATCAAGCTGGTTGCCATAATCTTGTTTTTTTTTTAGGTTTAACTGCAACCCAGCGTTTGCCCTTTCTTCTTTCACCTTCATCATAAGGCTCCTCAGCTCCTCCTCGCTTTCAGCCATCAAAGTGAAAGAAGAAAAAGTGAAAGAATCAAAAGAAGATAGGGTCAGATTATTTAGAATAAAGGGTTTGGTAATATGTACCTGGCCAAATCAGTACATCATTGGAAGCCCTACTTGGATGTCATTACCAAATGAATCTAAACAGGTTGCTACAACGAAGAAGACATTCTCAGCAATTGTATCCATTTATGGAAATCCTATCTCAAGAAAGCAAAATTCTTTTCAAAACCAGGAAGTACTTCTTCTTCCGGGCATTTTTAATGGTTGTTATGGTTTTATCTGATTAATGTTACATGTCTATGCTATTTTCAGATAGTAGCATGATGTATTTTATAGGCTTCCCCTTTTATTTCCCTCTGTTAATAATTGAATAATTACTAGGTTTATTTCTCTGGGGTTTTTTTAGTGTAATTGATCCAGACTTCTGCATTAAGTAGATGAAAACTAGAATGAATAATGGGGAAATATTGATAAATTTTGACTAAGATGTATAAACTATGGTTCATGGTGGTGAGAACTATCACAATAGAAGCACTGGATTCACATACATTTATCCTTCTCTCCAACAAAAACAGAAGATTAAGTGCTTACTACTGTTGCTCTTAATTATGGTTTTTAAACAAGCCATCTTCCTAATGCATGTTTAGAATATGCCTTCTTGCAAATAAATCATAGTTAAAAATATGTAGACTCTTAACCATTTTCTACAAAAATCATAGGAAGAATTGGGTACAATATTGTATGGGCAAAGACCAGATAAGCGTGTGGAACTGTCAAAAAAAACCATCTGCTCCAATGCTGTGCTAAGATGGATTCCTACAGAATCTATTCTGGATTTTCTTGGAAATAGCCCCAATGTGCACTTAATAATATGTTTGTGTAGGATACCAAGTCTGGGTTGCAAAACTCCAGGCAATAAGAGTGTTCTGCATCTGGTAGCCCTATACTTGTTCCAGAGACAGCCTTTTAAATTAACAGCTTATCTCAGATTCTACACACTTGGCAGTGGCCTGGAGGAAGAAGAGAATGTTAGGGATACCTGTAGGGTAGCTCTGCACGTTCAGTACTGCCGTCAGTTTCCATAGCATCTCTTATATTCGGTCAGCCAATGTTATATACTGTATCTAATGCAGGAGAGGAAGAGAAATCTGGCTGGGTTCTGAGGTAGTTACCTGCTTCCCCTTAATCAAGCAGGGCTGAAAACAGTCCTGAGTTCTATAAAGAAGTTTAATTTACATCTTGTCCCAAAATGCCTAGAATTCAATTCAATGTTATTCCTCCTTTTGTTTCGTTTGGGGTTTGTGTGTTTGTGTGTGTGTATGTATGTGTGAAAAATAACTACCATGGTCAAAATATGAGCTGTCTGAATAATTTGCCCATGTGAAAAAACAGCACAAAAGCAAAACAAACCTCTTCCATTCCTCAGAGACATCCAAAAGAATAGTACTACTGGAAGACTGTATCACAGGACAAACAATGCTTTGATGAAAAGGTGTCCCCTCAGTGTCTCAATCATATTTTTGAAATAACACAGCTTCTCTCTGCATGAAATTTGTTTATACAGCTTATTGAAAAAATATTATATTTACTTCGGCTATATTGCAATTTTTCACTCACTTGACTTCCAACTGAGAAGCAGCAAGTTTTGTATAGGAATTCTCCACAGGAAGCTGAACCAAATTCTCTCTCTCTCTTAAACACACACACACACACACACACACACACACAGAGCCACCAAGAGCAGAAACTGAACAGTACTGGAAGAACATATGGGAGAAAGAGAAAACATATAACACGAGTGCAAAGTGGCTGCAGGACCTGGAAGCAGACCACAGAAATCTCCCAGAGCAGGAACCAGTCACCATCACAGGCTCCCACCCAGACTGGCTAACACAAGGAAGGACAGTGCTGATCATGAAAGGGAACAGCACCGTCCACCTACCGGCCAATAACCTGCCTCCCCACAACATGGAAAGTCCTATCAGGCATCATAGCCGCCAAGCTACAGGACGATATGGGCCAGTACCTGTGCACAGATCGGGTATTGGGAACAACACCAGAGGCTCAAAACACCAGTTGCTAATAGATAGAGCAGTCGCCCGAGACACAACGTCTAGACCATAGCTTTCCAAACTGTGTGTTGGGACACGTTAGTGTGTCGGCTGCAGTGTCTGGGTGTATCCTGGCTGCTGCTGCCAACGAGCTCTGCCAGGATTCCGCGCAGGTCCTAGTGCCTGCCTTGTGCCTTGCTGCCTCCAAACCTGCTGCGATTCCGCGCAGGTCCTAGTGCCTGCCTTGTGCCCTGCTGTAAGAGTGTGTCGAGAAATGATGTCCTGCTGTAAGAGTGTGTCGCGAAATGATGCATGTCTAAAAAGTGTGTCACCAACATGAAAAGTTTGGAAAGCTCTGGTCTAGACAGACCAATCTGAGCACAGCCTGGATTGACTACAGGAAAGCCTACGACTCAATGCCACCACATACATGGATTTGTGAATGACTGGTGCTATACAAAGTCAACAGGACACTCATGACCTTCCTCAAGAACTCAATGGGACTGTGGAAGACAACACTGGAAGTCAACTCAAGGCAGCTCATACAAGTGGCCATCAAGTGTGGCATATACCAAGGTGATGCACTGTCCCCACTGCTGTTCTGCATGGGCTTGAACTCCCTCAGCCAGATTATCACAAGAACTGGATACGGATACAAGTTCAAGAGTGGAACTACCATCAGCCACCTCCTCTACATGGATGACATCAAGCTGTACGCTAAGAGTGAACAAGACATCGGCTCACTGATCCACCTGATACGGATCTACAGCGAGGACATTGGGATGTCATTCAGACTAGAGAAGTGTGGCCAGATGGTAGTAAAGAGAGGGAAGGTAGTTAAGACTGATGGGATGGAACTACCAGAAGGCCACATAGCAGGCATACAGACCAGCTACAAGTATCTTGGTATCCCACAGAAACATGGGAACCACAATGAGGAGGCAAGGAAGACAGCAACATCCAAGTTCCACCAAAGGATAAGACAGGTCCTGAAGAGCCAGCTCAATCAAGAACAAGATCCACGCCATCAACATGTATTCCCTGTCAGTCATCAGATACCCTACCTTACTGAGCTGGCCAAAGGAGAACATGGAGGCTGCTGAAGACCCAGAAGCTCCTCACAATGTACGGAGGCTTCCACCCCAAGTCCAACACCCAGAGACTGTACACCAGGCGGAAAGAGGGTGGGCGGGGTCTGGTGAGTGACTGTCCTGGATGAGACCCAGAGCATCCAGGAGTACAACAGTAAGATGGCACCTAAAGATGAGCTGTTGAGAGAATACCTGAAGCAGAAGCAGACATGGAAGGAAGATCAAGCAGAGGAAGTGCCATGGCAAGACAGGACCCTACATGGGATGTACCATCAACAGATAGCTGAGGTGGCTGACATTGGGAAACCCTACCAGTGGCTGGATAGGACTGGACTAAGACAGCACTGAGGCACTGATCATAGCAGCACAAGAACAGGCACTAAGCACCAGATCCATAGAAGCAGGGGTCTACCACACTAGACAGGACTCAAGGTGCAGACTGTGCAGAGAGGCCTCCGAGACAGTCCAACACATAGTGGCAGGGTGTAAGATGCAGGCAGGAACAGCATACACTGAACGGCACAACCAAGTAGCTGGCATTGTGTACAGGAAAATCTGCACAGCATATGGGCTAGACCCTCCCAAGTCCAGATGGGAGATTCCACAGAAGGTCGTGGAGAATGACAGGGCTAAGATCCTGTGGGACTTCCAGATCCACACAGACAGGCAGGTACAGGCCAATCAACCAGATATTGTGGTAGTAGACAAGGACCAGAAGACGGCGGTGGTGATAGATGTAGCGGTGCCAAGTGACAGCAACATCAGGAAGAAGGAGTATGAGAAGCTGGAGAAGTACCAGGTCCTGGAGGAGGAACTAGACAGGATGTGGAAAGTGAAGGCCAAAGTGGTCCCAGTGGTGGTAGCAGCACTCGGGGCTGTGACTCCTAAGCTGGGAGAGTGGCTCCAACAGATCCCAGGAACAACATCAGAGCTCTCTGTCCAGAAGAGTGCAGTGCTAGGAACAGCTAAGATGCTGCGCAGAACCCTCAAACTCCCAGGCCTCTGGTAGACCCAAGGTTGAGGAAGATGCATACCACCCACTGGGGTGAGAAGGGAGAATGTATGTATGTATGTATGTATGTATGTATGTATGTATGTATGTTTATTTATTTATTTATTTATTTAACCTTCATGGAAGCCAGCTGAGCTTAGAAAAATTGACAATGGGTTAGGGTTCCTTCATTTAACTTCCTACAGGATGCTTGACCTTGAATAAACCCAAGCAGTGAAGTAGAGTTAGAGCCCAACTCAGTAGTAGTACTGGTTAGTGATTGACAAGGCAATGGATTTTCTTGACTCACTCAGACTGCACAAAAGATATACTATGAAGTTTCTAGGAAGAAAGCAAAGTTTTAGTTTTGGAATCCTTGTGATGCATTCTCCCATAGGATCCTCTCATCATGATGAAGTCATCATTTAAGGCTTCCAGGAGTAACTGTTTGGAGAAGCAGTAAACCTTTAAGGCAGGTGTTCCAAAAAAATTTGCAATCACACCTCCCTTTCATTCATTCATTCATTCATTCATTCATTGGCGATCACTCGTAGCCGAGTAAGATTGGAATCAAATCATACAGCAAGCAAAATTCATCTCCTTATTCCTCCCCCATATTTAGCCATTTGCCAGAGCTGAGCAGTGGACCAAAGATAAATGCCTTTCATGGCACTGAAGACATAGAAATGGCTTCTCTAATACCAAGTAGAAAGTTTTTGTTGTTTATTCGTTCAGTCGTTTCCGACTCTTCGTGACTTCATGGACCAGTCCACGCCAGAGCCCTCTGTCGGCCGTCATCATCCCCAGCTCCCCAATGGTTGAGTCTGTCGCCTCCAGAATACCATCCATCCATCTTGCCCTTGGTCGGCCCCTCTTCCTTTTGCCTTCCACTTTCCCTAGCATCAGCTTCTTCTCCAGGGTATCCTGTCTTCTCATGATGTGGCCAAAGTACTTCAGTTTTGCCTTTAATATCATTCCCTCAAGTGAGCAGTCTGGCTTGATTTCCTGGAGTATGGACTGGTTTGATCTTCTTGCAGTCCAAGGCACCCTCAGAATTTTCCTCCAACACCACAGTTCAAAAGCATCTATCTTCCTTCGCTCAGCCTTCCTTATGGTCCAGCTCTCGCAGCCATAGGTTACTACAGGGAATACCATTGCTTTAACTATGCGGACCTTTGTTGTCAGTGTGATGTCTCTGCTCTTAACTATTTTATCAAGATTTGCCATTGCTCTCCTCCCAAGAAGTAGACGTCTTCTGATTTCCTGGCTGCAGTCAGCGTCTGCAGTAATCTTTGCGCCTAGAAATACAAAGTCTGTCACTGCCTCCACTTTTTCTCCCTCTATTTGCCAGTCATCAATCAAGCTCGTTGCCATAATCTTGGTTTTTTTGAGGTTTAACTGCAACCCAGCTTTTGCACTTTCTTCTTTCACCTTCGTCATAAGGCTCCTCAACTCCTCTTCGCTTTCAGCCATCAAAGTGGTATCATCTGCATATCTGAGATTGTTAATGTTTCTTCCAGCAATTTTAACTCCAGCCTTGGATTCCTCAAGCCCAGCATGTCGCATGATGTGTTCTGCGTACAGGTTGAATAGGTAGGGTGAGAGTATACAACCCTGCCGTACTCCTTTTCCAATCTTAAACCAGTCCGTTGTTCCGTGCTCTGTTCTTACCGTTGCTACTTGGTCGTTATACAGATTCCTCAGGAGGCAGACAAGATGACTTGGTATCCCCATACCACCAAGAACTTGCCACAATTTGTTATGATCCACACAGTCAAAGGCTTTAGAATAGTCAATAAAACAGAAATAGATGTTTTTCTGAAATTCCCTGGCTTTCTCCATTATCCAGCGGATATTGGCAATTTGGTCTCTAGTTCCTCTGCCTTTTCTAAACCCAGCTTGTACATCTGGCAATTCTCGCTCCATGAATTGCTGGAGTCTACCTTGCAAGATCTTGAGCATTACCTTACTGGCATGTGAAATAAGTGCCACTGTTCGATAGTTTGAACATTCTTTAGTGTGTCCCTTTTTTGGTATGGGGATATAAGTTGATTTTTTCCAATCTGATGGCCATTCTTGTGTTTTCCAAATTTGCTGGCATATGGCATGCATCACCTTGACAGCATCATCTTGCAAGATTTTAAACAGTTCAGCTGGGACACCGTCGTCTCCTGCTGCCTTGTTATTAGCAATGCTTCTTAAGGCCCATTCAACCTCACTCTTCAGGATGTCTGGCTCTAACTCACTGACCACACCGTCAAAGCTATCTCCAATATTATTATCCTTCCTATACAGATCTTCCGTATATTCTTGCCACCTTTTCTTGATCTCTTCTGCTTCTGTTAGGTCCTTACCATCTTTGTTTTTGATCATACCCATTTTTGCCTGGAATTTACCTCCGATGTTTCTAATTCTCTGGAAGAGGTCTCTTGTCCTTCCTATTCTATTGTCTTCTTCCACTTCCGCACATTGCTTGTTTAAAAATAATTCCTTATCTCTTCTGGCTAACCTCTGGAATTTTGCATTTAATTGGGCATATCTCCCCCTATCACTGTTGCCTTTTGCTTTCCTTCTTTCTTGGGCTACTTCCAGTGTTTCAGCAGACAGCCATCTTGCCTTCTTGGTTTTTTTTTTTCTTTGGGACGTTTTTTGTTGCCGCCTCCTGAACAATGTTGCGAACTTCTGTCCATAGTTCTTCTGGGACCCTATCTACTAAATCTAGTCCCTTAAATCTATTCTTCACCTCCACTGCATATTCCTTAGGAATATTAGTGAGCTCATATCTAACTGATCTGTGGGTCTTCCCTATTCTCTTTAGTCTGATTCTAAATTTTGCAATAAGAAGTTCATGATCTGAACTACAGTCAGCTCCAGGTCTTGTTTTTACCGACTGTATAGATGTCCGCCACCTTTGGCTGCAAAGGATGTAGTCAATCTGATTTCGGTGTCGACCATCTGGTGAAGTCCATGTATAAAGTCGTCTTTTAGGTTGCTGGAAGAGAGTGTTTGTTATGCACAGTGAGTTGTCTTGGCAAAATTCTATCAGCCTATGTCCTGCTTCATTTTGTTCTCCCAGACCATGTTTACCTGTAATTCCAGGTGTCGTCTGACTACCCACCTTAGCATTCCAGTCTCCTGTAATGAAAATAACATCTCTTTTTGGTGTATTATCCAGTAGGTGCTGCAGATCCTCATAGAACTGATCTACTTCTGCTTCTTCAGCATCTGTGGTTGGGGCGTATATTTGGATCACTGTGATGTTAAATGGCTTACCCTGAATTCGAATTGAGATCATTCTATCGTTTTTTGGATTGTATCCAAGCACTGCTTTAGCCACTTTATTATTAATTATGAAGGCTACTCCATTTCTTCTGTGGTCCTCTTGTCCACAGTAGTAGATCTGGTGGTCATCTGATGTGAAGTGGCCCATCCCAGTCCATTTCAGTTCACTGACACCTAAAATGTCTATATTTAATCTTGACATCTCACCAATAACCACATCCAATTTGCCCTGGCTCATAGATCTTACATTCCAGGTTCCTATAGTGTGTTGAGCTTTAGAACATGGGATTCGTCGTTCACCACCAGCACCGTCGGCCGCTAGCCGTCCTTTCGGCTTTGAGCTAGCTGCGTCATCACATCTGGGGCTAGTTGAACGTATCCTCTGTTCCTCCCCAGTAGCATTTTGACCATCTTCCGACCTGGGAGTCCCATCTTCCGATGGTATACCGACATATCTTTGGTTGTACTGATCCATTTAGTTTTCATGGCAAGAATACTGGGGTGGGTTGCCATTACCTTCCCCAGGGATCGTATTTAGTCTGACCTCTCTGCCACGACCTTCCCGTCTTGGGTGTCCCTTCACGGTTTAGCTCATGGTTTCATTGAGGTGCTCAAGCTCCAGCACCACGACAAGGTAACGATCTCCTTTGCTGGAGAAGTAGAAAGTACAAATATCAAATATGGAATATAAAATGATGGATATACAGTATCACCTAACACTTCCCCCACCCCCGTATAGGTTCAGGTTCATCCATTATTTTTTAGTTGTTCAGTTGCTTCCAACTTTTCATGATCCACTGGACAACAGGATTATCCAGGATTATCTGTCAGTAACTGCTTGTAAATTCTTGTAAAATCCTAAGCATGATATCAGGGATAGTATCTAATCATCTTGCCTCTGTCAACCTGAAATATGGTAGAGTTGGGATATGATACTGAAATAATGGATATTAGGAATCAAATAATGGGAATATTAAGAATGGTACGATCGGAATAAGAAATATGGGAGGATTTAACTTGAATTTAGAAAAGGACATCCTGGATTAAAGCACAAATCAGCATGTTGTTCCAATTCACCAAATTTTCTGAAGCAATTTTTGGCCTTAAAATGTATAAACATTGAAATTCTGTGTAAATAGTCATTATGTAATGCATATGAAACATGCATTTTACCAAAAAGCACACATAACCATATGTATTTTAGAATGAAATGCCTATAACATTTATTTTTGTGCTGTTTTTATTCAGCTGGCGTGAACCTAAAATAATCTATTGATCCATTCGGCCTTATCTAGTATTAAATATTGCTGATTTTTAAAAATAGATGGTTAAATGTTGACTATAAAATATTACAGAGCATCTTCTCTCTATTAAATACAACCCAAGCAAACATCAAATGTTAAGTATGAGGTGCCAGTTAATTAAGAGTTTGGTTTTGGTTTGACCACTGACATACAATTCAATTTTGAATATTTCTTTGTTAATCATTTAAAGCACTGGATCATCCATTATGCTTCGACTCTGCAATTAACTGATGTTTTGCCACTGAAAATTGTGCATTTCTACAGTGTCAGATGTTGATTACACAAGCATCTATTATGTTCAAGCATTTTCAGGTGATGCCTGTTACTAACTTTAGAATATTCATGCATGTTTAATATTTCCTTTCATTCCCCATCATCTGCCATTCCTTGCAGTTCCTACCAAGACATTTCTTTTAGAGGTGTCTCCCCAAAGACCTTCTATAGCCACAGAGCTCTTTCAGGCAGCTACGCTCCTCAAGTACTTAAGGGTTGTGCCCAATTGTCTCCTTTGGTTGCCAGATGCTGTTCCAACATCAGAAGAGGTTCTCACTGTCCTTCCATCACTCTGAAATCTGCTTTGGAAAGTTGTAAAAATGTGTTCACATAATGTTGGATAGCCTTAAGTGAGTACTTGCCATGCTAATAGCTTTTCCTACATGCAATGAGATAGTCACTCTTCTCACAACACATGGACAAACTCAACCATACTTTCAACTGGGAAACTGTGAGCATCTTAAACCAAGCCAAATCCAAAAATGCTAGAGAATTCCTGGAAGCTTGGCACTCAGACAAAGCAGCCATCAACAGACACATAGAGGTAAACAACATTTACATACCATTCATAAGAGACAATAGAAAAGCCAGAAGATCAGAAGACCTACTTGCCAGCAGTCAATACCCAGATATGCAATGATTTACACCAGGATTAGGACCAGAGGTACAATCAAACAGCACAATATACCCTAATCAAGGAACTAACCCTAACCGCCCAGAGTCCCCCGATTGGGGGAGATGGGTGGTGATATAAATGTAAATAATAAATAAATAAACAAACAAACAAACTATTAACTCAGTCAATCAACCAAGCAGCAAACAACAACCCAATCAAGGAACTCCTAAGGGGAGAACAACACCTCCACCAACACAAGCAGAACAAGCCATGGTATATAAACAGAGATCAAGTCCCACTCCCTTTTTGCACTGAAGATGTTGCCTAGTCTGGCAATGAAACGTCTGCAAGAAAACAACAAGGCTCAGAGAGCACCAAGGACTCCACAGTCACTCTTCTACTGGAAGAAAAATTTTACTTTTTTAAAAAAGCTCATCTTTTGAAGAGAGAGAAAATTAGCACAATGAATAATTAGAAAGTAGATGCACACTGGATCATCTTTGCCTTCTTCTGTTATTACAGAAAAAGTTTAGATTTTCTGGGACTGTGAACCTCTGCTTGGTGGAAAAAAAGATCACAAAAAAAAGTTGATAGATTTGATCTATTTACTGTGTCTATTGATTCATTAGAATTATATCCTGCCTTTCCTCCAGGGGCTCAAGGTGGATCTTCCTTTATTTTATCCAATAACAACAACCCTGTGCAATCAATTGGACTGTGAGTGGGAGCTTTAACCAAGATTGCCCAGTTTGTGTTTAAGAATTAACTTTAACCTGTTTTAGTTTAACATATAAACCACTGTATGTAACTGTCTCCTTTGCTTACCTTTTAGCGTTTTTCTGTTTATTGACTTTTAATATGGAATCTACTTCATTTTATGATTTGGTTTAATGAATAGCTTTGCCATTAAACAACTCAAATATGAATTTGTTTTAATGTTCTTTTTACTTTTGTACAAGTCTTTGATTTTCCTGTTTCAGTTAAAAATAACTGATACATATTTTAAATAATTATTATTCTTATTAGCTATTATAGATGTCTGGGGAAGGTTTAGGTAGAGTTATAGATCAGTCTTATTACAATGGATTTATTCTTTTTTACTAACAAGTTGACTGTGACCACAGGGTATGTAAATACAGCATCATTTCATTTTAAATCAATAAGAAAAAATGGGCATGCTTTTGGGAGGAGATAAGAAGAACACCAGATGCACTTGGAGCTCTTTTTCACATGAGTTTTCTTTATTGATTTTAATTAAGTGTTCCCCTAGGTAATAAAACAAGACATTTTATCTTATTGACGTTCCTCAGCCTTATTCTACTTGTGAAGGTGCAAGTACCTGCCATTGCAAAGAAAATTCATTTAAGAATAGCTAGGGTTGGTGTGAGGAAAAAGAAGAATTTCATTAAGCAAAGTTCTGGGTGACGTAGTAGCAAGGAAACCTGTACATTTGAGTATATAATAGGAAAGGATCCTTTTCCATAGCAGTAATGAATAAGACATGAGTCTTTTGCAGCAGGAATGATATTTATCTCCTGTTCAAAGAATCTCTACCATACACTTATTCTGCATAGAGATTATGAAGAGGACCTATTCTATTATTATCAGACTGTAATGGAGGTACAAGACACTGTTGTCTTCCCTGAGTCTCTATCAACACTGAGTATAACAGCCATTACATAAGAACATTGCACCTACATTGCATGAAACCTCCTTAACCAAACATTATTTCTTGACTGAAACAATAGAAGCATAAATATTGCTTATCAATTTTACTCGGTGTTGTCCTATGAGATGTACCAAATTCAACAAGAAGTCAGTTGCAATAATATTATTCTGATATTCATTTTTTGTGTTATATTGGAATCACAAAATGACATTTAGAGGTTAACATTAGCATTCATATATGACACATATACATATTTGTGTAGTTATAGACACACATTCCCTCCCTCCCTCCCTCCCTCTTTCTCTTTCTCTTTCTCTTTCTCTCTCTCTTTCTCTCTCTTTCTCTCTCTCTCTCTTTTTCTCTTTCTCTCCCTCCTTCCCTCCCTCCCTCCCTCCCTTCCTCTCTCTCTCTCTCTCTCTCTCTCTCTTTCTCGACTCAGATAATTGTCTGCATGTCCCCCCCCCCAAAAAAAAACGTTGGCATTTTGTCAATTTTGAGAAAGATCTTAGAATTAGACTGGTTCCCTTCCAACTAAGATTATTTTAAAAATCCACTATCTGTACCAGTACTTTATTATTCTGAATGTTTCTTATACTACTTTGGCAAAGAAGACTAAAAGAATAACACCTTTAAAATCTATTTTGTAATTCTGACATCTGAAAGCTTGATACAATTTAAATTTTTTAAAATGAATTGTGTTATTATCCCCTGTCTTTCTCAGAACCATTTATTATGTTACATTATCTGTTCACAGTTGTTCTAATTGCAGTGACTTCTCAGAAAATGGTTTGGAAGGACTCCTTTCAACAACAGATATATTCACCTGTGGAGTCCACCAAGGTTCTGTTCCATAAAGCCCTCAAAATTATGAAATATGAAATTAATATAAAATTACTAGAAGCAGTTTTTGAAGATTGGCATCCTTAGATACAGAGTGATTAATTCTGCCTTTTTCATGATAATCCAAGAATCACAGCTAATGTCTTCCACTCCATTGCAATGGGATGAATGGGACAACAAATGGAAACTGAATCCAAGCTAGACAGAGGTGTGACTGGTTAATACAAAGGCAAATTAGGCAATTGGATACTATGGATCTACTTGGAAAGATCAACCCTGTGATTTAAGAATATTCCTGGATTGACCTATAGACCTGAATGCTGAGGTTGGGCAATAGCTTGTTCCATTATTCAGCTGAAGCGTTAACTATACTTCTTCTTAGAAACATCTGATTTAGCTAAGGTGACATATGCCTTTTGTATTATAGCCAAAAGCATCCTCAGAGGTGGTCAGCAACATCAAAAAGGTGAGCATCACCAGGCAATCAAAGCCTCACCCCTTTCTAAAATGTGTGGCATGCATTTAAAAAGAAGTGGGGCTTTGTTCAGCCAGCCATGCTTGCTGTTTTGATGTCATTGACTGCCACTGTGGACATACCTGGTATAACTGAATATAGAGGTAGATTTCAAGATTGCCAGAAAGTCATCAGGTTCAAAATGAAAATTACACAGCTTGTTGACCAATGATGAAAAGATGATTCCTAAACGAAAACAGATATACTGGCTGCTAGCCATTTTCCAGGCTATAAAGCCTCAACTAGCTGGACTTCATTTCATTAATGATCACCTTCATTGATTCATTTCATTGGCGATCACTCGTAGCCGAGTAAGATTGTCTTCCAAAGGTAAGATTTTAACGGTGAATCCGTAAGTGGCTATAAAGGCCAATTCTGGATCCGCACAACCTCCCACAATGAGGGCATAGGTTTCCGGGTGGGAGACGGTCATGATGAGGGTTTGCCTGACGTGCCTTCCTTTTAGCTCTTTTCTCCTTTTCGCCCTGTACTCGTGCTTCTTCAAAGTCCATAGCGCCATTAATAAAGGATGACCTCCAATTGAAACGCTCATGAGTTAGGGCTTCCCAGTTCTCAATGCTGACTTCAGCAGGAATCCCATCAGGTCCACTAGCTTTGTTATTTTTCATTTGTTTAGTGGCTTTACTGACTTCCTCCAAACTAGGGGGTACTGCAAGCTCATTTCTTATTTGTTTTTGCGGGATTTGCAAGAAGACTTCATCAGCCACAGTAGAGTGACGATTAAGGAGACTGTAGTAATGCTCTTTCCAGCGCAGTGCAATAGACTCTTTGTCCTTTAGAAGTTTAGCACCATCTACTGAGCGTAAGGGATTTGTACCATGGTTTGTTGGTCCATAGATGGCCTTTATGGCATTAAAAAAGCCCCGTGCATCATGAGCATCTGCAAAATGTTGGGTTTCTTGGGCTTTTTTTATCCACCATATGTTCTTAAGTTCTCTAGTTCTTCTTTGGACTTCTGCCTTTGCACTGGCGTAGATTTTTTTCTTAACGGCACAGTTAATATCTTTTTGCCATATCTGGAAGGCTTTCCTTTTCTTGTCAATAATATGTTCAATCTCACTATCGTTCTCATCAAACCAGTCCTGATGTCTCTTAGTCTGGTATCCGATAGTTTGTTCACAGGCTGAAATAATAGAAGTCTTCAATTTAATCCAGTGTTCCTCAACATTTTCAGGAAGTTCCATAGGCAGATGTTCCTTGAGAGTTGATTGAAAGCAAGCTCGTTTAATAGGATCTTGAAGGGCCAGTGTATTCATTTTACGCCTTGGTTTTCTTCCTTGGAGCCTACGATGAGGGACAATCTTTATGGCCATTGTGGATCGAATTAATCGATGGTCTGTCCAGCAGTCATCGGCGCTCGTCATGGCTCTGGTGAGAAGTACATCATGGCGATCTCTAGCACGGACAATTACATAGTGTAAAAGATGCCAGTGCTTCGACCGTGTGTGCTTCCATGATGTTTTAAATTTATTTTTCTGGCGAAAGAGTGTGTTAGTAATGACAAGGTTATGCTCTGCACATTTAGTCAGAAGTAAGATTCCATTCGTGTTGCTGTTGTCAACTCCTTCTTTCCCAATGATCCCTGGCCACAAATCAAAATCACACCCAACTCTTGCATTGAAATCGCCCAGGAGAATAATTTTATCCTCCTTTGGTATCTCTGATAAGATGGTGTCCAGCTGGGTATAAAATTTTTCCTTGATATCCTCATCTGCATCTAGTGTTGGTGCGTAAGCACTTAGGATAGTTGCCTGTTGGTTTTTGGCGAGTTTTATTCGCAGAGTTGAGAGTCGTTTGTTAATCCCAGTGGGAACTTCTGACAAGAGCTTCACAAGGTCGTTTTTGATAGCAAAGCCTACCCCATGTATTCGTCGTTCTTGTTCAGGCAGTCCTTTCCAAAAGAAGGTATAACCTCCTTTTTCTTCCTTCAACTGTCCTTCTGCTCTTCGAGTTTCTTGGAGTGCTGTTATATCGATATTAAAACGTCTCAGCTCCCTTGCAATAATGGCAGTCCTACGTTCAGGTGGTTCACTATCCATATTGTCTTGCAGTGTTCGTATATTCCATGTTCCAAAATTCATGTGTTTTTTACGACCGCTAGATGGTGACCCCACTGGTCGCGGTAATCCAGTCAGGGAGAAAATGAGGCAGACTATGTTTAGGGCACCTTTTCTAGCCCCCTCCCCATATGGGGTGAGCAGAGTGGATCCTAAATAGGGCTTCTCAGTCGTGGATACAGCTGCCGAACTACCCAACTGCCTCGATCCTTGAGTCAGGGCGACTGAATCCGTATCCACCACCCATGTGCTGGTCCATGACTAGGAGCTTCCGGATTTCACAGTCCTGCCCCCGTTGCCATTCGTCAGTCGCCATGGGACTTTTGGTTGTTTTGGGTTTGGTGTGGTTGGAAGACGCCTGTGCGTGAATTTGTTTTATGTGTGGAGATCGGTGCACAACGATCAGCACACAACCTTCACAGAAAAAGGCTCTAATCCAATGGCATGGATACCATGACGATTGGTGACCTTTTGTCTGCTGCAGCCTTCATCCGCCTTCGCAGCCGTTGTAACAATACACCTTGTTATCTTCCGCCTGTTCTGCCGTTGAGGACTTTCTTGGATCGTTCTTTGTCTGGTTCCTCCCCCTGGACCTTACCGCCATGGGTGACCCTGCCAGGAGTACATGACTCCCGATGGCTTCGCTCACAGGGTTCATTGGGAACACACAAGCCCACTCACCACAACAAGGTGACGATCCAGCGAGTGAGAATGAATGATCACCTTCAGAGCTCTCTTCTCCCTTTTGACCTGCTTGGGTACTGAGATTATGTGAAGAGATCCTTCTATATGTCTTATCTACAAGTGATATACTGTTCCTGGAATCTTGAGAAATGGCCTTTTAATAAATGGAACTGTCTTCTGAAGGAGGCTTGAACAGTCCTTTAAGATAATGGGAAAGAGAAAATATTTCTTCATTTAAAATCAGTTGCTTCTTTGAACTGTATTTAGTTTCAAAGGTGTCAGTGCTGTTTATACTTTAATATTCTTATCCTATCATTTCTTAAAGGTGCAGGGATTACAGCACATGTAATTTTTATCACCACCACCACCACCACCACCACGAACACTTGAATCTTTTTCCTGGAAGCTAAGTGGTATTTTGTTTTAAACTACTCACGGTATTCAGGTCTGTACCTTGTCTGCTGATGCACTGAGTGTGACCTCATAGAGAATCCTAGGAACAACTTTTCTACTAGGATGTAAGGCAAATGTTATCACAGGAGTAATAAATCAAAAGATTGTATGGACTGGACTGTCTTTAAATTACTGTAGTAACTGTCAGATAAGTCTAATTATAACATTTTACTAAGTTTTACTTATTTCATCTATAATAGGAATAATGGTGGTAGTAGTAGTAGGAATAATGGTAGAATCTGCAATAAATAATGCTGCATTATTTTCTCTGGGTGTAACTAGTTGGCTCAATGCACTAAATCAAATTTTCTCATTGCGAAATAAATGGCTCAGTCTTGGCCATGTTACAAGGATCATTAATTCCTTCAGTAATAAACAGAAATGTCAATAGTATCTTCCATATTATAGGGCAATAATTAGGCTGCTTATTTACTAATATCAAAGGCCCTTCTAATGCATTATTACCTTATTAATTATTTATATTGTAATTACCATAGGAAAAATATATGATTCCATTGTATAGTAATTTATTTGACGCTCCAGGCAATTTCACTGATAGTTGCTTTTAGTTACCTTTTGTTTCCAACACATTATCTATGAAGAATTTTTCCTCCTCTATATGCTTTAACATATAAACTAGAATGTTCCCCTATTTTATGCTAAGCAATTTAATATCATTAGACTCCTGGGGCTAAATCTATAAAGAGCTTCTCTCCTTAACAGGTTTGTAATAACCTAGACATTTGAGATAAATTTCATCATCTTTCCATCATCTAAAAATCTGAAGACACTGTGAGAAACAATAGCTGGCTTGGCTGCTGCTTTGTTCCAAAGTTGATCCAAGATACTGAAGTCCTAAATCAGTCTTCCCCAGTCTGGGGTCTCTTCAGTTGTCTGGGGTTCAGTTCCTGGAATTTCCCAGGTAGCACAGCCACCACCACATTCTGGGAGGAGACAGGCACATGTTTGGAAGGCACTCATTCTGAAGAAGGCCTGCCCTAAATGGATTGGGACAAAGTGGTATGAAGAAGGGTTGCTTACTATGAGAACTTTCCATCCCTTCTTATGTAGTTCATGGCCTTCATAGTCACTATTAATGACTAAGATGAGAGATCTTTTTCAGAAGTGATGTCTCCTATGTGGAAGTCCCTGCCACAAGAGAGTAATTTATCTTCCTCTGCATAAAATTGTATCAGAAGTGGAAAACATTTCCTTTAATGCTTAAGTAATCATTTCACCCTGGATGCTTAATTTCATTCATTAATTGTTTGTCTTGTCACGTTGTGCTTTTGTCTTTATTGATACTTTTATGTTTTGATTATTGAAGATTGCTGGTTTTATCTTTGTTTATTAGTATGTTTCTTTCAGTGACAACCTTTTTTGGAGAGGAAAAGCAGGTTCAATGAATAACAAATATGCTTTTACTATTACGAGTATGCCAACTTGAATTCATCAGTTTCGGTGATCTGTGGGGGTGGGGTGGGGGTGAGAATGAAGAGATTATATTTAAACCTGCCAGTCTCATATAGCAAGTTCTGCAACTTTTCCTAATAATTAAACCATAGGGGGCTTTTGAATTTTTCCCCATTTTACACTAACCAAACAAACCGCTGGGGGAGGTGATCCGACAATTTGGGGTGAAGTATTATCAATATGCTGATGATACCCAGCTTTATATCTCTACCCTGAGCTGCCTGAGTGATGCCATGGATGTCCTGTCCCAGTGCCTGGAGGCTGTAAGGGCCTGGATGGGGTGCAATGGGTTTCGACTCAACCCAAGCAAGACTGAGTGGGTATGTGGGCCTTCTGGGGACAAGGTTTTTCCATCGTTGGTCCTGGATGGGGTTGCACTGCCCCAGATGGACCCAGTAAGGCCATGAAGACCTGGTTATGTGTCTGGGCCTGGGACCCCAAGCGTGTTAATGGCCCCGTTTCTTGGCTATATTAACATCCATGCATTGTTTACTTGGCAACCATATATATTTATTTTGTACTTTTGTTTTAATTTTAACTGTTTTATAATTTTATGATTGTAAGCTGCCCAGAGTCACTTGTTGAGTTGGGCGGCTATAGAAATTAAATAAAATAAATAAATAAAATAAACACTAGTATTTATGCAAAATGTGAAAAATCTCTACCTTGTTTGAAGTTTCTGATTTTTATGAGTGTGTAGAAGAAATAGAAAAAGTTTGGTTACTACTCCTAGATACTACTCCTTGTCTGTTATCTTGGCTTCTCTAACCCTAACCCTTTAACAAAATATGACATTAGAAATTATTTTTCCAATACATACCTAAGATCAGTTTAGATTATTCAGAAGTGATAAAGCACTTTATTTGTAACTGTTCTATAAATCAAACAACTCATATAATGCTCAATTGCTGAAATTTCCACAGATGTTTACATTAAAAAACAATGATAAAAAGCTTAATTTTGAAGCTCTTTGAGTGCAATATAATGTTTTGTAGCTTGTCCGGGCACATCTGGGCTATCGAATAAAATCAGGGCTACATCATGAAAACGTATGCTATTATTTATTCTGAAAGAGGCAGAGGAACTTTGCAGTCATTTATCATTAATGATATGCTCCCCCTTTCTCTCCCTAAATATTATTTAGAGAATTCTAAATTATTTAGATAATTCCATCCAGGCAGCAATTCACATAAATATTTATGGCTTACATCAAGAATCCTGAAAGGGAAGCGGTGAACTTGAAAAAGTAGTCAGTAAAGACACTTTCTTAACAGAGTTGGACTAGATGTATCATTTAGTTATTGTATCCACAGTTTAATTATTCGGTAACTTTATCATTCTCTGAATCTGTGGATGACTGCCAGCTATCATTTGGCATATGGATTATTACATCAGTTCATATGCTTTGGAACAGTTGGCTAACTCAAATAGAAATGGGCACAACCAACAATAACAAAATATTACCAATTACAGAAAGCTTTCATTCAAAAGATTTCCCCTTCATTTTTTTTTTAAAAAAGATGTTTTTATCATTTAACTAATAGCAAAAGAGCTTGTGTAATAGACTATTTACTGAACTACAGTTTGTATAGCTAGAGACTGTTATGAAGAGCTCATATAACCGCTTCTGATTGTACCAAGATTTTTCTATATGGTTCCCTTGAAGGAGTTATTCTTACTTAGCCACCAAAACTACTTTCTAAATAAGTGGCACTGACAATCTCATGTGAGGATTTGTCATGAGCATTAAGACAATTACCAGCATAATCTTAATTTCCTCCCAACTATCTTTATTTTCAAGTTCTCTTGGGTCAGACTTCATACTTTTAAGAACTTGTGTCTGAGAATACGATTCTTTTTTTCATGAAATATAGGGATCCTCTTGTATACTAAACTTTCCGGCAGACGTAAGGTTATTTGAAAGCTAACACAGAAAAATATAGATCATGCTGAGGTTGCTCGGTCAAGAATGGTTTAGGATTTCATCTGTTCCATGATGAGTGTGTACTTATTCCACCTGGTTTCTGGCCCCATGTATGTAGCAGGATATAGATTGGGTATTGTGTTCAGCTGGATCCAGTGATCAGAAAGAGAAGTCTTTATAATTACAGTACCTTGCCTCTAGTCATGTCACAAGGGCTTCCTATGAGTTCTCAGGATATAATAGAAACTCAGTGCAAAATATAATTTCAGATTTTTTCCCCTTTTCTTCAAACAACCAGACATAAAAGCAACCATTTGTTCAGCATTTACTTCAAATTTCCCAAATTCTATAGCAGAACTAGCAACATTGTAAATAAATATGCCAAACTTGGGCTCTTCCTGGGATTTATATACTGTATAATGTTTGCTTAATAGATATATGTGTTTTGTTCTATTGCAAACCCTATATACAGTACATCCTATACAAGAGTTAAGGAAGGACTTAGATACTGGTGGTAATTTTTGCTCTTTGAGTCAGCCTGGCAGCTTGCTTTTCTCTACTGGTAAAAGCTTTGATCTCTCATCATCTTCAGCCTCTGTGAAGATGAGGAATAGCCAGTTTCCTAGTGCTTCTTCCTCTTCAACTTCAACAATCTTTCCTGGGATTGCCTTCCTGTGCTTCATGGACTTCAGGCCACTCACCAACAAACAAGATTTCAGCAGTGTACTTATATAACACACAATCCGCTACAACATGACCAGTACAACCCATAGAAAGGATAACACTCCCATACATCAAAACATCTCAGAAACAACCAAGTGACTACTACAACCATACAGCATCACTGTAGCATCAAACCAGGTAAAGCCCTCCAAAACATCTTAAGCAAACCAAAAGACCCAGTAGCCCAAGAAGAAAAAACAGGAGTCATCTACAACATACAATGCAAAGACTGTAACAGCCATTATGTAGGACAGATAGGCAAAAGACTAGCAGAGCACATCCACAAACACCAACTAGCAGTCAGAAGACATGATGAAAATTCCTTAATCTCACAACACATGGACAGATTCAACCACAGTTTCAACTGGGAAACTATCAGCATCTTAGACCAAGCTAAATCCAAAAATGCTAGGGAATTCCTGGAAGCTTGGCATTCAGATAAATCAGCCATCAATAGACACATAGAGATAAACCACATTTACACACCATTCAAAAGGGACAACAACAAATCTAAGAAGGAAACAAAAAGACTAGAACACATCCACTTCAGCAGCCAACATTCAGATATGCAGGGATCAACACCAGACAAACAATCAGGCAGAAAACAATACTCTAATCAAGGAATTTCCAAGGAGGAAACCACAACCCTACCAAAACTGGCAGGGCAAGCTACTGTACATAAACAGGCAGCAAACCCCACACTCACTCGTGCTGATGTTACCTAGTTGGGTAATGAAAAGCCTGCAAGCAAACAACAAAGCTGGGTGAGCACCAAGGACTCCACAGTTTAAATACTGTCCAATCCAATTCAGGTTTGCAAGTCCACATTAAAACCAGAGACGTCTAGGATGCTGTTGAAGTGGGCCATCTGATATTGTACTTTATGGCAGTTTATACAGTGAAGAGAGCTTACTTATCTGCCTCCATTGTCTCTGCTCAGTACAGGTTGGTGAAGCAATTCTCTATTGTGAGACATCTTCTCCATCATATTATTGGGAGAGAGGAGCCAGAGCAGTCAGAGGGTTGCTGTGAACAATTTTCATTGTCCTTTGCAGGCAAAGTTGACTGGATTCACTTCAATATGATCTCCAGGGCTGGGGCAAGCACAGGGGAGTAACTGTGGAGTCCTTGGTGCTCTCTGAGCTTGTTTGTTTGCTTGCAGACATTTCTTTACCCAACTGAGTAACATCATCAGTGTGACTGAGTGTGGGGTTTGCTCCCTGTTTATATACAATAGCTTGCCCTGCCCATTTTGGTGGGGGTGTGGTTTCCTCCTTGGTAGGTACTTGATTAGAGTACTGTTTCTATCAACAACCATGTGAAGTGGATTGGGCTGAGAGAGAGTGACTTGCCCAAAGTCACCCAGCTGGCTTTCATGCCTAAAGGAGGACTAGAACTCATAGTCTCCATGTTTCTAGCCCAGCACCTTAGCCACTGCACCAGCCTGACTTCCTCATCAGGAAGAAACATGTGTCTCTGCTTCTTGGAAGAAAAGGTTAGTAAAATAAAATCTGACCATACGTAGGAGAAAAAAAAATCTTGTACTATCTAACGTGATCTTTAGAACCAATGTTAAATTTGAAAAATTCAGAGCCATGATCTTCTCGCTCAGTATTTTAGCCACGTCTTTTATGTCACAAAGCATATGACCCTGATAAAACCCTAGGGCAGGCTATAGAAGGAGTATGTATAGGACCTGCTCAATAAATAAATATATTTTTCTTTTCTTCAGAGTAGTGGAAAAACATTACATTACCTGTCTTGACACTCAATAGAGGCAAAGTTTGAAGGTTTCTTGTTAGATTAAAAAAACTTCTGAAAATTGTGCTATCTATTAAAGATACTGTAGATCCTGTTGTTAAATATTCAGTGACCACCCAGAAGTAGAATAAACATGTATCTGCCTTAAATTATGAAAGATATGTTTCCTTGCAGGATCAGGGCTATCCAGAAGGCAGGCAGTCACAATGGAAAAGGAAGGGGGAAATGTCTCAAGATTTATATATAGCAGACCAATGACAGCAAAAGCATGTGGCCCAGGGACATGTAAATATTACCACATGTCACTTTTCAGCAAGCCGGCAGCTGACTTCAGGGGAAATGACAGCACCAGGCAGCTGGAGTGGTATCAGTGGATTTCTGACAGAAATCAAACATGGCAATGTACATATCTCCTCTGTTTCTGTTCTGTCAAAAGTCTTAGTGTGTCACATTGCAGAGACAGAAGAAGGTATCACTACCATAATAAGAGTGTCACGTCTAAGCTTTTTGACTAGAACTGAGCAAAAGGAATTTAGCTTGCTTACTTTTAATCAATCAGAAACCATTATACTCATGGTTCACTAGTGGCTGGATGTCATTTAATTGCCCCATGACTGAAAGAAAGCCAGACTTGTTAATCTACTACAGTGTTCCTCAATCTCAGTAAATTTAAGTTGTGTGGACTTCAACTCCCAGAATTCCTTAGCCAGCATGACTGGTTGGGGAATTCTGGAAGATGAACTCCACACATCTTAAAGTTGCTGAGATTGAGAAATGCTGATCTAGAACATTCTAGAAGACCTAGGAGCCCAGATCCTTTTTTTGCAGTCCTTGAAGACTGTCCATTTCTTAGGGCTATCATCTGAGCAGCAAAAAATCATAACCACTACGAGATGGAAGCAAAGAGATGCAGAAAGTTTTATCTCTTTGCCATTATGTAGTGATTGTATGGATTTTGCAGATGAAATACAATAGCCCTAAGCATGATTCCCTGACATTTAATTACAATGAAAACATATTGTATGGTCCAAAAAAGGCACTTCACTTTATGGCCCTCATCCTCCCAAAATTATTAAATGTAGCCTTTGGCCCCCAAAATTTTGACCTGTGCCTTTGAATATTAGATATTTCAGCTGCTGCATAAGAGATGCCTAAGAATGTTATTCCTGCTATTAGTGCAAAAAGGTAGCCTAGGATATATGAAAGGATTTCCAAGATGAGATACAATAGAACTCCTTTAGCTAAGTGCAAATGGTGGATCTTATAAGCAGCCCCACATGGGAGCTGCCATTTTGCCTTGTAATATAGCAGCATGGCCCAGTGGATTGGGCATTCTAAGGAACAGTGTCAGAGTTCACTCTGACTCTGACTCTGAGTTAAAAGGAAACAAAACTTACCTCAGAAACGAAACTGATACTGAGCAGTAACCAACGCAGGGTCAAAAGGGCAATACTTGTGATCCATCTCGTGATGAACAGGTGCAGGAGTTCGGACCCGGGGATGACCCAGCTGCACAGGAGAATCCTGAGAAGCCGATTGGTGCTCCTGACTTACTTCCTAGTTTGGCTCCAATCAGCACCAGAGAGAGGCGGGCAGATAAGCACGCCAAACAGAGGTAGTCCTGATTGGCTCCCGAGGAGAGAAGGTGCACCGAAAACAGGATAAAAGGGCACCAGCACAAGCATCAGGTTGCCGGTGACAAACGTTATACTGAGCTACCAGCTTCTTCAGGAGAAGTCCAGCCAGAGCCTACCTTGGAAGCCTGTCCTGTAGCCACTGCAGAACCCAAGTTGGAGCCTCAACTCATTTCTGAATTCACCCCAGCTGCATCAGAAGCCCAGATCGCTCCAACATCAAGTGGGAACGGAACTTTAGCTTGTAGTTCTTCAGCAAGCCCTACCAGGAGAGCTTCAGTCATTTCGGGTATTCATCAGCTGGCATCTACAGCTTCACAGCGTTCGTCCACCTTGGCAAGGCATCGCATTGAAGCTTCAGCTAAGTACTTTGCTCACCCCTGTGCGTCTCGTCGCATCAATTTCGGGTCGCCTCATTCTGTCATTGGGTTTTTTTCTAGTTTATCGTACCCTGTTCTGCCTGGTTTACAGGCAGCATTGCCTAGTGATAGTAGCCTAGTCTGCCTTGCAGCTCCCATTCCGTTCCTTGTTCCGTTCATTTTGCATAAATACTAGTGTTTATTTTATTTATTTATTTTATTTAATTTCTATAGCCGCCCAACTCAACAAGTGACTCTGGGCAGCTTACAATCATAAAATTATAAAACAGTTAAAATTAAAACAAAAGTACAAAATAAATATATATGGTTGCCAAGTAAACAATGCATGGATGTTAATATAGCCAAGAAACGGGGCCATTAACACGCTTGGGGTCCCAGGCCCAGACACATAACCAGGTCTTCATGGCCTTACTGGGTCCATCTGGGGCAGTGCAACCCCATCCAGGACCAACGATGGAAAAACCTTGTCCCCAGAAGGCCCACATACCCACTCAGTCTTGCTTGGGTTGAGTCGAAACCCATTGCACCCCATCCAGGCCCTTACAGCCTCCAGGCACTGGGACAGGACATCCATGGCATCACTCAGGCAGCTCAGGGTAGAGATATAAAGCTGGGTATCATCAGCATATTGATAATACTTCACCCCAAATTGTCGGATCACCTCCCCCAGCGGTTTGTTTGGTTAGTGTAAAATGGGGAAAAATTCAAAAGCCCCCTATGGTTTAATTATTAGGAAAAGTTGCAGAACTTGCTATATGAGACTGGCAGGTTTAAATATAATCTCTTCATTCTCACCCCCACCCCACCCCCACAGATCACCGAAACTGATGAATTCAAGTTGGCATACTCGTAATAGTAAAAGCATATTTGTTATTCATTGAACCTGCTTTTCCTCTCCAAAAAAGGTTGTCACTGAAAGAAACATACTAATAAACAAAGATAAAACCAGCAATCTTCAATAATCAAAACATAAAAGTATCAATAAAGACAAAAGCACAACGTGACAAGACAAACAATTAATGAATGAAATTAAGCATCCAGGGTGAAATGATTACTTAAGCATTAAAGGAAATGTTTTCCACTTCTGATACAATTTTATGCAGAGGAAGATAAATTACTCTCTTGTGGCAGGGACTTCCACATAGGAGACATCACTTCTGAAAAAGATCTCTCATCTTAGTCATTAATAGTGACTATGAAGGCCATGAACTACATAAGAAGGGATGGAAAGTTCTCATAGTAAGCAACCCTTCTTCATACCACTTTGTCCCAATCCATTTAGGGCAGGCCTTCTTCAGAATGAGTGCCTTCCAAACATGTGCCTGTCTCCTCCCAGAATGTGGTGGTGGCTGTGCTACCTGGGAAATTCCAGGAACTGAACCCCAGACAACTGAAGAGACCCCAGACTGGGGAAGACTGATTTAGGACTTCAGTATCTTGGATCAACTTTGGAACAAAGCAGCAGCCAAGCCAGCTATTGTTTCTCACAGTGTCTTCAGATTTTTAGATGATGGAAAGATGATGAAATTTATCTCAAATGTCTAGGTTATTACAAACCTGTTAAGGAGAGAAGCTCTTTATAGATTTAGCCCCAGGAGTCTAATGATATTAAATTGCTTAGCATAAAATAGGGGAACATTCTAGTTTATATGTTAAAGCATATAGAGGAGGAAAAATTCTTCATAGATAATGTGTTGGAAACAAAAGGTAACTAAAAGCAACTATCAGTGAAATTGCCTGGAGCGTCAAATAAATTACTATACAATGGAATCATATATTTTTCCTATGGTAATTACAATATAAATAATTAATAAGGTAATAATGCATTAGAAGGGCCTTTGATATTAGTAAATAAGCAGCCTAATTATTGCCCTATAATATGGAAGATACTATTGACATTTCTGTTTATTACTGAAGGAATTAATGATCCTTGTAACATGGCCAAGACTGAGCCATTTATTTCGCAATGAGAAAATTTGATTTAGTGCATTGAGCCAACTAGTTACACCCAGAGAAAATAATGCAGCATTATTTATTGCAGATTCTACCATTATTCCTACTACTACTACCACCATTATTCCTATTATAGATGAAATAAGTAAAACTTAGTAAAATGTTATAATTAGACTTATCTGACAGTTACTACAGTAATTTAAAGACAGTCCAGTCCATACAATCTTTTGATTTATTACTCCTGTGATAACATTTGCCTTACATCCTAGTAGAAAAGTTGTTCCTAGGATTCTCTATGAGGTCACACTCAGTGCATCAGCAGACAAGGTACAGACCTGAATACCGTGAGTAGTTTAAAACAAAATACCACTTAGCTTCCAGGAAAAAGATTCAAGTGTTCGTGGTGGTGGTGGTGGTGGTGGTGATAAAAATTACATGTGCTGTAATCCCTGCACCTTTAAGAAATGATAGGATAAGAATATTAAAGTATAAACAGCACTGACACCTTTGAAACTAAATACAGTTCAAAGAAGCAACTGATTTTAAATGAAGAAATATTTTCTCTTTCCCATTATCTTAAAGGACTGTTCAAGCCTCCTTCAGAAGACAGTTCCATTTATTAAAAGGCCATTTCTCAAGATTCCAGGAACAGTATATCACTTGTAGATAAGACATATAGAAGGATCTCTTCACATAATCTCAGTACCCAAGCAGGTCAAAAGGGAGAAGAGAGCTCTGAAGGTGATCATTCATTCTCACTCGCTGGATCGTCACCTTGTTGTGGTGAGTGGGCTTGTGTGTTCCCAATGAACCCTGTGAGCGAAGCCATCGGGAGTCATGTACTCCTGGCAGGGTCACCCATGGCGGTAAGGTCCAGGGGGAGGAACCAGACAAAGAACGATCCAAGAAAGTCCTCAACGGCAGAACAGGCGGAAGATAACAAGGTGTATTGTTACAACGGCTGCGAAGGCGGATGAAGGCTGCAGCAGACAAAAGGTCACCAATCGTCATGGTATCCATGCCATTGGATTAGAGCCTTTTTCTGTGAAGGTTGTGTGCTGATCGTTGTGCACCGATCTCCACACATAAAACAAATTCACGCACAGGCGTCTTCCAACCACACCAAACCCAAAACAACCAAAAGTCCCATGGCGACTGACGAATGGCAACGGGGGCAGGACTGTGAAATCCGGAAGCTCCTAGTCATGGACCAGCACATGGGTGGTGGATACGGATTCAGTCGCCCTGACTCAAGGATCGAGGCAGTTGGGTAGTTCGGCAGCTGTATCCACGACTGAGAAGCCCTATTTAGGATCCACTCTGCTCACCCCATATGGGGAGGGGGCTAGAAAAGGTGCCCTAAACATAGTCTGCCTCATTTTCTCCCTGACTGGATTACCGCGACCAGTGGGGTCACCATCTAGCGGTCGTAAAAAACACATGAATTTTGGAACATGGAATATACGAACACTGCAAGACAATATGGATAGTGAACCACCTGAACGTAGGACTGCCATTATTGCAAGGGAGCTGAGACGTTTTAATATCGATATAACAGCACTCCAAGAAACTCGAAGAGCAGAAGGACAGTTGAAGGAAGAAAAAGGAGGTTATACCTTCTTTTGGAAAGGACTGCCTGAACAAGAACGACGAATACATGGGGTAGGCTTTGCTATCAAAAACGACCTTGTGAAGCTCTTGTCAGAAGTTCCCACTGGGATTAACAAACGACTCTCAACTCTGCGAATAAAACTCGCCAAAAACCAACAGGCAACTATCCTAAGTGCTTACGCACCAACACTAGATGCAGATGAGGATATCAAGGAAAAATTTTATACCCAGCTGGACACCATCTTATCAGAGATACCAAAGGAGGATAAAATTATTCTCCTGGGCGATTTCAATGCAAGAGTTGGGTGTGATTTTGATTTGTGGCCAGGGATCATTGGGAAAGAAGGAGTTGACAACAGCAACACGAATGGAATCTTACTTCTGACTAAATGTGCAGAGCATAACCTTGTCATTACTATCCAGAAGGCAGGCAGTCACAATGGAAAAGGAAGGGGGAAATGTCTCAAGATTTATATATAGCAGACCAATGACAGCAAAAGCATGTGGCCCAGGGACATGTAAATATTACCACATGTCACTTTTCAGCAAGCCGGCAGCTGACTTCAGGGGAAATGACAGCACCAGGCAGCTGGAGTGGTATCAGTGGATTTCTGACAGAAATCAAACATGGCAATGTACATATCTCCTCTGTTTCTGTTCTGTCAAAAGTCTTAGTGTGTCACATTGCAGAGACAGAAGAAGGTATCACTACCATAATAAGAGTGTCACGTCTAAGCTTTTTGACTAGAACTGAGCAAAAGGAATTTAGCTTGCTTACTTTTAATCAATCAGAAACCATTATACTCATGGTTCACTAGTGGCTGGATGTCATTTAATTGCCCCATGACTGAAAGAAAGCCAGACTTGTTAATCTACTACAGTGTTCCTCAATCTCAGTAAATTTAAGTTGTGTGGACTTCAACTCCCAGAATTCCTTAGCCAGCATGACTGGTTGGGGAATTCTGGAAGATGAACTCCACACATCTTAAAGTTGCTGAGATTGAGAAATGCTGATCTAGAACATTCTAGAAGACCTAGGAGCCCAGATCCTTTTTTTGCAGTCCTTGAAGACTGTCCATTTCTTAGGGCTATCATCTGAGCAGCAAAAAATCATAACCACTACGAGATGGAAGCAAAGAGATGCAGAAAGTTTTATCTCTTTGCCATTATGTAGTGATTGTATGGATTTTGCAGATGAAATACAATAGCCCTAAGCATGATTCCCTGACATTTAATTACAATGAAAACATATTGTATGGTCCAAAAAAGGCACTTCACTTTATGGCCCTCATCCTCCCAAAATTATTAAATGTAGCCTTTGGCCCCCAAAATTTTGACCTGTGCCTTTGAATATTAGATATTTCAGCTGCTGCATAAGAGATGCCTAAGAATGTTATTCCTGCTATTAGTGCAAAAAGGTAGCCTAGGATATATGAAAGGATTTCCAAGATGAGATACAATAGAACTCCTTTAGCTAAGTGCAAATGGTGGATCTTATAAGCAGCCCCACATGGGAGCTGCCATTTTGCCTTGTAATATAGCAGCATGGCCCAGTGGATTGGGCATTCTAAGGAACAGTGTCAGAGTTCACTCTGACTCTGACTCTGAGTTAAAAGGAAACAAAACTTACCTCAGAAACGAAACTGATACTGAGCAGTAACCAACGCAGGGTCAAAAGGGCAATACTTGTGATCCATCTCGTGATGAACAGGTGCAGGAGTTCGGACCCGGGGATGACCCAGCTGCACAGGAGAATCCTGAGAAGCCGATTGGTGCTCCTGACTTACTTCCTAGTTTGGCTCCAATCAGCACCAGAGAGAGGCGGGCAGATAAGCACGCCAAACAGAGGTAGTCCTGATTGGCTCCCGAGGAGAGAAGGTGCACCGAAAACAGGATAAAAGGGCACCAGCACAAGCATCAGGTTGCCGGTGACAAACGTTATACTGAGCTACCAGCTTCTTCAGGAGAAGTCCAGCCAGAGCCTACCTTGGAAGCCTGTCCTGTAGCCACTGCAGAACCCAAGTTGGAGCCTCAACTCATTTCTGAATTCACCCCAGCTGCATCAGAAGCCCAGATCGCTCCAACATCAAGTGGGAACGGAACTTTAGCTTGTAGTTCTTCAGCAAGCCCTACCAGGAGAGCTTCAGTCATTTCGGGTATTCATCAGCTGGCATCTACAGCTTCACAGCGTTCGTCCACCTTGGCAAGGCATCGCATTGAAGCTTCAGCTAAGTACTTTGCTCACCCCTGTGCGTCTCGTCGCATCAATTTCGGGTCGCCTCATTCTGTCATTGGGTTTTTTTCTAGTTTATCGTACCCTGTTCTGCCTGGTTTACAGGCAGCATTGCCTAGTGATAGTAGCCTAGTCTGCCTTGCAGCTCCCATTCCGTTCCTTGCAGCCCCAGTCCAGTGTCCTAGAGGAACCAGTCCAGTCT